>OX411308.1:167424696-168624696 GCA_948150685.1 Rhaphigaster nebulosa
TAAAATTAAACACTTTCTTCGAACGACGACGGTGATTTACGGGAGATAATTTAATTGTACTATCAAATGATGTGGATCCTGAGTGTGGATGAAAAACTGCAAGAGCTCACAAGATGCTTCTGCTCCGGTCCATGGTCCAGCAACAACAGACCTATTCCCTTTGTTGTCCGTTACACCACCAACAGGTTTCAAAATGATGAACTTACATTTTGATTTTCCAATACAAATGGACCATTTACTATTTAGAAGTTTGATCAAAATCCTTTCAACTTCTTTTTGATTTTATTAGAACAGATTGATTGTTGAACTATTAGAAAAATTGAAGATTTGCAACCACTCGCACATTATGGCAGTGTCTCTGCTGAAGTTCATAATGGAGCTGCCATGATTTTAAATTGAAATGTCTATTTTGGTACCAAATATGATGACAAACACAGGTTGCATTATGCCGCACTACAATTTATGATAATTGTCGTCAAGATAAATAAATGTTATATTATTTTGCTTAAGAATTCCTATTTCCACATACAATTCTAATAGTTCACATACTACATCTAATTCAAAATAACTAAAAATAATTATTTACTGCGTAAATAACTAATCTCAAAAATGTGCCCAAACATACGCAGGCTGAATTTATATATATATATATATATATATATATATATATATATATATATATATATACATATATATACATATATATACATATATATATATATATATATATATATATATATATATATATATATATATATATATATATATATATATATATATATATATATATATATATAACAACTAAATTATAGTTTTTTTTTTCCTCCAAAAATGCTTACAATACATTGCATTTTTCGAAATGCTCCTCTTAAGGGAATAAGGCAAAAAACTATTTTAAAAAATATGGTAATTTCGTAATTGCTGTCATGACAACTTCTCACATGTGGAAGCAGGTTCACTACAAAAACATTTTAACAAGAGTGAAATTATTGTGCGAAAGCGTCATTTGTTAATAAAATCTGAGATTAAGGGAAAAAAAGGTGTGAAAACGTGAAGCTTTATTGCTGTTTTGACAAATTTATTACCATATTGATTCTGTTCTTAGAAAATGTCAAAATGAAATGAAACCAATTGTAAATAATGCAGTGGATTATCGAGAAAATTGTTCACCCCTTTGGACTTGGAATATTTACAAAATTTTTGTTGGTAACCTGTTTTTTCGTTGAAAGTTCTGGCAGCCCCCTCTAGTAATTCTAATAATTGAAGCATACAAATAGAAATGATTCTAACAATAAATACCTATGTCATGACACTGCTGTCATGACAGCAAATGCTTTCCTGATGGCAACTGTCATACAGTGGCACATTATGACAGTGGCTGCAATAGTGTGTGGTAGTGACAGTAAACGGGCCTTAACTCAATTGATCTGGAGAAATATCAAGTACTTTATGCTTCCATTATATTTCAAGTTTTGATTTAATGGCCACAATTTATTTTTAATATGAAATTATTGCTATTTATTTTTAAACTGATAAGTTAATCAAGTTTATACCAATGCCTAAACAAAGGTTGATACACACCTAAAAACAAATGTTCCTTCACAGCCCTTCCCGAGAATTTTCTGAGTGTCGAAAGAAATCTTGCCAACAGTAACTATCCCTTTTTGTATAGTGTAGGTCTGATAGACTCCATTGCCGGAGTCCTGATTGCTACCTTGCGATGATTGCTTAATCTCTCTCACCTGTGAAATAACATGTGTATTATCGTATTATACTCATTACGATTTTATATTTATAAGATACAATTAACACATATATGTATATCGTCAGCCAAAGTGTGAAACCATCTAACTGTCATATCCCAACTTTTTTAAAGAGACTGATAATTTATTTGCCACTTCTAAAATTATAGAAGTGGCAAATAATTTATCAATCCCTAATTAGGTTGATCCTTCTATACCCTCATGCGGATGTCAACTGATTATGAAGTGAGCCAAGCTATAACGCATATTACACCACCCAAAGACTCAAGATTCAGCAATTCAAAATTTGATTCTATCTCCAAATGGGTCATAACAGAACTGAGGAATGCAGAACGGAAAGATGCCATCTATTTATTTTCCAAGTTGAGACTCAAATATGCAACAGCCAACAAAAACATCTGGTTCAACAACACCTGCGTAAGTTTATAATGTATAAATATAGGAGTGGCAAATAATTTATCAAACCCTAATTAGATTGATCCTTCTATAACATCATGCAGATGTCAACTGGTTTTCAAAGAGACAAAATAACATTTAAAATTTCATCAATATATTATGAATATATTACAATATATACTATATTAAAAATAATATATACTAACAAGTGATATGCTATTGAGTAGAAAAAATTAACAATTAATTGTTGTACATACAATTGATGCAAGAATAAAATAACTATAAATCAAATAGTTCATACAATTGATGCAAGAATAAAATAACTCTAAATCAAATAGTTTTCGACTTACATGGTTTCAACTTTTTCCGATGATATATCATCTTTAAAAATGTTGAAAAATAAACAAATTAATCTAATTAATTAATTATTTTTTTTATTTTATTTTTTTATTTTTTTTACATCATTTAGGAAAATGAAAAATTTTCTTACACAACTGATTGAAGAAGTTCTAGCTCTAAAATGATAAATTCTAAGTTGTTCTTAAAATATATTTTATTTTAATTAAGAGGAAAGAAGTTTCCCAGCCAGCTCAAGTATTTTACACACGAACTTTTACTTCCTTGACTACTATAAAAGGTTGAGAAAATGTGTACAAATCTTTATTTTTATATCTCACTTATTTCCATTTAAGAATCCCTTAAATGCCCCTTAAGTGCCCCTTAAGTTTCTCTCAATCACAGAAATGTTTTCAATCTGATCATGATCACAACTGATCAGTTTAGTGTCGTAACGAATAAACAGAATTAGACATAGTAGATAAGTAAAACTAAGATGTTGCTGTCAATGTGAAATAAGAAATTATTTTATAAGTGTGAGATAAGAAATAACAACGGGAAGAAACACAGTGCAATAAAAACATAAAATTTGTCTACAGATAGGATGTTCGAATCCAAACATGTTATAGCAATGTAAAAGAAGAGTTGAAATAATGGGAATCTATAATGCTTTAAGAAACCTACATATGTATATTTTTTTTTCTTAGGTTTCTTTTTTTTTAAGGGATTCTGAAATGCGAAACTTAAGTTTGATCTTTAAGCCATCAGCCATGTGCCTCACTATTGTTCTGGATTTAATAAGGTCATCGACACCGGTTTTTCAAATTACATGTCTTAATCTATACTAATAGTTTACCTTATTGTACAGATAGTTATGGAAATAAAATTAAAAAACAGTATAATTATAAATAACTAAATTAAAAATTGTCGAGTGATACTTTCTCTTTTCCATTACTACGTAAACAGTTAATTTTTCATATCATAATAATAAATAGTGATTTAAGCTAATAAATTATATCATGAATTAATAAATAAACAGAAAGTTGTTTTATTAAAATTAAAATAAAATAATTATATCATCAATACCTGTCTCATTATATACACAAACATTCCAGTAAAAACGACAGTCAATATTACGATGATCAAAACCAATATTTTACTCTCGCTGCTAAGATAAGGGTTCCCTATGGTATCATTGCTGGTGATAACAGGCCTTTTTTCCTTCCGTGTCATGTTAGATGTGGTACCATAAATAACAGGGTTTGATTTACCAGATATTTGTAAGAAGCGGTTCTTTTTAAATGAAGATATTTTATAATGACCTGAAAAACAATTTTTTATTACTGGGTTATCTGTAAACAACATTGTATATCTTAAACTAATAAAACAAAAACTTAATTTAAAAAAAAAAGAAATTAGTAATGCAATCATTGTGAAATACAATTATAGGTACTATAATTAAGAACTTTTTCCTAGTCACAGAAAAGATAATAATTTATTTGATAATCCAGCAGATGACCCATCCTCCTCAGTTTAATTAACTATACGACCATTATAGAAAAGAGTAGTTTTTGTCGCAAAAGGAGATGGTGGATGATATCAACAGGGTGTCCAGTGATATGGTATGAAAAAATTCAAGGATTTCAAGGCAGTCAACTTTAAAATTCAAGAAGCTTTTCGTCAATTTACTGGATTATATTTAAAACAAAATAGGAATCATAAAATGCAGTATCTGGTCGTCTCGTGATAACATGGCAATTAGGACTTGAGAATGAATCTGAATAATTATAAAGGTTGTTTCTCTGTTAGATAATGAAAAATTGTTACTTTATTTCTTACACTGAGAACTCATCGCATCGCAAAAAATAAAAACAATTCGAAAATACAGCATAGAAACAATAATTTCAAGTGTAAATAAATAATATTCACTTATTGGAATAAATTCCACCATAATTTTATCCACATTTTACATAACAAAACAAAATATATATTTTGTTATAATTTATTGTAAATAATTCAATATAACCATGGAAACGTGGAGGGATAACTATCAGGTGGAGGGATTAATTATTACAATGCAAACAAAAGAAAAATAATAAAATGATCCCATACATATTTCACTTTCAGGCCAGGACATTTAAAAATTGTCGATAGGGAAGTGTGTCCGTTGGATCAAGGGGTGCGTTAGGTGAGGTTTCACTGCAAATAGAATTAAATATGAATAATATTATCAAACATATCTAAAATTGAATGAGAATATTTATCATTTTATTTTGCTTGTTTTGCTTCTTTTTCAAGATTCGTATATAGAACAATATTATTAATCACACTCATAATTATGGAAATAAAATTAATCCTAGTCACTCTGCCCTTGGCCTCAAGGGCAAGAGGCTAACTTCTTGTAAGAAGACGAGTGTAAATCGGTTGAAATTGAAACTCGGAGTTGTTTGGAACTGGAACGGTTGTAGCTAATACGCTAATTTACAATTGCATAAAATCTCTCGTTCACTTAGCAACACATAGAGCGAACCATGTAAGGTGGCACAGAAAATAGAATGATAATGTGTTTGAGACAGACAAAGCAAGTGGAAGGAGGCTTTTTATAACTTTCTTGGAATTAGAGATGGCTCATTAACCTTAGTTAACAACTACGACATTAGCCCTTCTCAACATTTTATATACTTGTTGCCAAATATTAATGTAAAAACAGAATTATTAGATTAAAAACTTGTGTGAGTGTGGAGGAGGTGAACAGACTACAGAGCATATTCTACAGTCATGCATAATTATGGAGGAGCAACAGAGGCGACCTACTGACTTGGTGACCAAGCTGTATGGCAGCCTGGAGGATCTCAGGAGTACCGCTGACTTTATTCTGTCATTCCCTGACTTGGCCATTTGAATGGGAAGATCGAAGATCGAAGAAGAAGAAGATTAAAAACTAAAAAATGTAAAAGAATATACAACTGGTGATATATTGATGCTTTTGTATTTAGCATGGAAAATGGATGTTTTACAGTATAATGTTGGAGGAAAAAAAAAATGTATAAGAAAAACTTTTTTTTTTTTTTGCTCTGATTAATCAGCCCCACTGATTCTACCATTAGCAAGGTTCTATTGCAAATCCAATCAAGTTGATTTATGAGTTAAAATTAACTTTATTTTACAATGATAAGGTTGACACATTCAAATATCTTAAAGTTCTCAAACAATAGACAAGAAGGGACAATTGCGCTTCGAAATAAGAAGCTTCTCCTCCAATAAGCTACCTAAGGACTGAAAATAAATTTAAAAAATGAAACATGTCTTTTTAAATTAAAAATTAATAAACTAATAATACCTGCAATCAGAGCACTATTAATTCCTTCACTGTTTGGTCCACTGATCAAATAGCGAGATGAGAGAGTATTTAAGGATAGAATTGGAACATTAAAATCTGCTACCGACGGCAGCGCATAGAAGCCATCATTGTGCTCACCAATATAAAGTGTGGATCTGTCAAAATCATTATAATTTAATAATATCATTATAATTGAAAGTATATAATTATTTATTGATAACAAAAACACATTTAATATCTTACTGATGCTTATCCCTATGAAGAATAAATGGTAGAGAGTCTAGCGAAGAATCAGCAGCTGAGGTGAACGGGAGGCTGTACACATCCTGGCCCCATTGCCAATAGAGCGACACCATCGGAGAGCCAAAATCCCTCTCCCATAACAGCTGCCCACTTTTCCTATCGAATGTCTTGACTCTTCCAGAAGCACTGCCAGATACATGGACATAACCTAAAAAAAAAACAGAATAGAATTGAGGATTTATAAATTGTAGTTAATGCATAAAAACCCAATTAAGTTTTTAAATTGTAATAGAAAATTAATGCTGTCCACAAACTGTAGTTTCATTATGGGTGGTGCAACAACCCATCACCGAGTCTAGGCCTTCTCCAAAAGCCTCCGCCAACCGGCTCAGTTTGTTGCAGCAGCTTTCCAGTTTCGGCTGCCAAGAAGCCCACCCAATTTGGACGAGAGATTTGGACGACCCACTCCTCACTTGCCATGGAACTCATCTGTCAGTATCTTCTTGGATTTCTCACCATCTTCCATCCTCAACACGTGGCCTGCCAATCGAAGTCACCATACAACACAGAAAGCTCCGCCAGATGCCTTCCTCTCGAACCGGGCCGAAAATTCTTCTTAATATTTTTCTTTCAAATACCGCAAGCCTGGCTTCATCGGTCCTGGTGAAGGCCCACACCTTTGGCCCATATGTGAGAACTGGGCGTATAAAGGTCTTATAGAGGCTGATCTTGGTCCTGTTTGAGAGGCGCCTGCTCTGGAAATGATTGGCCAGACCAAAGTAACTCCGGTTGGCAGCAGCTATCCGCACAGACCTTGTATTGGGCATTCACCTCCGAACCCAGGTATACAAAACTTCGCAGTCTCAAAACTGTAGGATCCAACTCCCAACAATCCAGCCCCTACCCCTCCTATTTTCAAAACCTTTGTTGACAGCTAGGCCAAAATTTTTAGCTTCTTCCTCCAGGGCAAGGAACGCTTCTCTGGCATGCTCAGATCTGGCAGCAATGCCAAAGTCGTTGACATACCCCAACAGCTGAACCTTACTATTGAACAGTGTGTTCCGTGTTTGAAATACCTGATTGGCGCACAGCTCTCTCCACCGCAAAATTAAAAAGGAGGTATGCCAGGGCATCTCCGTATCTTACACCAGAGTTAGTCATTATAGGTTCGGAGAGGTCAGCTCCAATGTGAACTACACTGTTCGAGCCTAACATGGTCATCCGCATCAGAAGGATCAACTTCTTGGGTACGTTCATTTCTTCTAACACCTGATAGAGCTCCGGTTGGGTTACACTGTCGTATGCAGATTTGAAGTCTAGGAAAAGGTGATGAGTAACCATTTTATATTCCTTCGCCTTCTCGAGATTCATTCTCAATGAAAAAATCTGGGTGATGGGATCACCACTTCCCTACGCCTAAGCAAATATAGTTTGTAGGCACAAAACTCGACATGTTCAACACTATTAAAACGATGCTGTTATATCAAACTTGTAGAGTTGAGAATCTTGCCAGCTGTCGAATAAACAAAATGGCACCAATGGCAAACAGTAGCTACATTAATAACTAGAGCCATCAATGGGCGAATTCTGGTTTCATATTTACACACCTGGTACATACAATCAGAAGGGAAACTAATAACAAACAAGCTTTTGCTTTAACCTACCATAATTATTCAGTTGATCATTAGAAAGAGGGCGAGCAGAATAGTCACTGAAAGTGATATTCCAACTATGTCTATTCTTCAAACTGTCAAAGAGTGCGAGGTTATACTCTGAAATGAAATTAGAAAATAACAATGAGAAATATGTCATCAACTTAAATCAGTACACAAGACGTTTTATAAGGATAATACCTGTCCTGCCGAGGAACAAAAAGTTTGAACTGGTCTTCTGTACAGGACAAATCTTTTCAAATTCTTCTGTACTGAACAGCTCCTTTTTTTCACCCGTGAGCGGATTTATGGAAAGCCAAGAATCCATTTTTTTGCCCAAGTAAAATATGCCATCACTGGTTTTTGTTGGAGAATCAGCAACCAGTTGCTGAATTGAAAATGGCAGTTTTGCCAATCCATTTTTCTCTTCTGTGTTCAATAAATATAATGAACCATCCCTCGGATCAGGAAAAAATAAGGGGCTACAAAAAAAGAAAATATATACATTTAATTATACTTGAATATGATACTACAATTAACTGTGTTAATACTCCTTTACTTTTCTAAATCTTTTGATTCCCTGGACCATTCTATCCTTTTTGCCAAATTAAAATCACTATCCTTTTTCAACAACTCTATCCAATGGTTTAAATCTTTCCTTTCCGATCGGACTCAAGCAGTTACCATTCCTAATCCACCCCTATCTTCCTTCCTTACCTTGTCCTCAGGAGTAGCCCAAGGTTCGAGTATTTCCCCACTGCTTTTCAATACCTATACCAATGATCTTCCTAATTCAATCCACCACTGTTCCCACCACTTATACACCAACGACTTCCAAATCTATTGTAACGTTCCGTTTTTGGGGAAATAAATAAATGAAACTTATTTTCCTTTTTTTAATATATTTATTTGTTTTATTTAAGTTTGACTCTAATTCTCAGGGTGGGTTACTAGACAATCAGACACAGACACACAGAACTATAACTATTACAAACATAATACAACGTGAAGCGTCAATTATCTTAAATTTAACACTTAACACTTTAAAAACGATATCAGGTCTTTGAAGAACGACGGTCGTGGTCTATGGGATATAAATAAATGTGTTACCAAAATGATGATCTTGAATGTAGTTTCACGGGAGCTCTTAAGACGTCTACGCCGATCCCTGGTCTTAACACGAATGGTCTCCTTTGTTGTCTGTTCCCTCTCCAGCTTTCAAAATGGCGAACTGCTATGATGATTATCTAATACAAATGGACCATTTATGATTTTCTTAAGTCCTCATTTGATGAAAATCTCTTCTACTTCTTTTTGATTTTCTTAGATCAGGTTTATTGTCGAAGTATTGACAAATAGGTCATCTTCACCCACTCGATCATTATGGCAGAGGTTCTGTTGAAGTCAAAATAGAGCCGCCATGTTTTAAAATGCCAAGCATCTATTTTGGTTCCATTTATGATAACAAACACACCCCTCATTATAATTTATGATGATTGCAGTCAGGATAAATAAATGTTATATTATTTTCCTGAGAATCCCTATTTCCAAATATTAAACCTAATTTAAGATATCTAAAACAATTATTTACTACGTACCTATAATATGAAAAAAGGTGTATATTACATTTCTCCCTCCTTCTAGGTAAAAAAATAATAATGATATTTTGCACGCAAATAATATTATTATTATTTTTTTTTTTTTTTCATCTTAAATTATACAAGAGAATATTGAAACATTCATACTCCATTCATTCAATTAAACATTAATCCCCAATTGCCTCTGAGTTACTAATAATTACAATTTTTTATTTCCTTAAATACTAAATTCAAGTTTAATTTTATTCTTCATTTTCTTCTTAATTATTGATTTACATAATTTTTCTTATCTCTAAACAGAATACAATTAAACTATATACAAACATTTTTTCAAAAACTATACATAAATTATATAAAAGAACAATTGAGAGAAGACAGTTACATTTTCATTATATACAAACTAATTTTTGTTGAGACCCCAATAAGATATGGTTCTACTATCAAAAAACAGGATATTGTGACTAAGTGAGAAACATTGTTATGCTTGTCGATTAGGTTTCATTTAACCAAAACCAAGGAAAATAGGAATGAGCGAGAGAAGATTGTCCATCAGAAAATGAGTAAAACAACAATTTAATTATACCGAAAATAATCACTGTCATTGTTAATAATTACATTTTATTTAAGTATTGTGGTTGAATTTGTATTACAGCTCTTGCGAGCAAGGCCTTATAATTTTTGAAGAAAACAAAAAAAAATTTTTAGCTCTGCGCTGAGCACCAATTATTTTAAATTTACATATAAACAAATAGCATCAATAGCTGGTTAACATAACAATATAACATTTAATGATTATAAAAAAAAAATATGGATTCTCATATATGGTAGATCTTATATGAGAATTTTGAATTATTATTGCAACTACACACCATAAGAAAAAACAAGGGTTGAAAGTAATAATTATTTTAAATTTAGGTCAAAAACTAAAAATTATTTAAGCGGTAAATATTCCTAGGTTAACTACAATTCACGAATTATAGATGGTCTGACTATTGGTTACAAAAAATCAACACCTATTAAATGAGAGATATTTTTCTTGATAATTTAATAAACTCTTAAAATGTAATTCTTAAATATTTTTCTATAAATCAAATAAACATTTCTTATTAAAATCAAAATGACCTTTACTTAATAACAATATTGAAAAGGGTGTTTTTTAAAAATATTTCATGTTTATAAATCAATCATCAGGAATAACAGTAAAAAAGGGATACAAATCATTGATTCTAACAACTAATTTTAAAGATATGAGACTATAGTTTTATAAAGAAAAATAACTGTCTATTCCAAACCCCAGAAATAAAAATGTATTGATTTTTTAACTTTCTTTTTTAATTTTAAGCATCATAGAAACATCCCAAGCTTATACAAAAATAATAAATAGCATTTTTTTTTTTTTTTTTTTTTTTTTAATTTCCTATCAAGTTATTTCTGTATCCAAATTTTTCCATTTTATTTTTAATAAATTTCTGTACCGGCTCATGATCTAAATGCAATCCACCCGGGTCGTACACTTTAAATGTACTCCTAAAGCATAAGGGCTTCATTTCAAACATACACTGTATAGGTGCATGTCTGGTATATTTTAAAATGTGGGAAATATTCAAAAACAAAAGGAAATCATTCCATCTATTGGTGGCAAACCAGGTGGCGTTATTGCTTAAATACTTTAATGGGATATTAACTTGTTCCATGAATTCAGGATTGGATTTTTGATCCCCAAACACTTTGACATTCTGATTTTCATTCTCTTTTTTACCTAACCGCCCAATCTCATGTTTATATTGCGGTTCTATTTTCATAAACATGTTGCTTGTCTTATTTTCTTCCACGAGACAGTCATCAAATTTTTTGGATAATTCAGAATCATTTCTATGAACTACATTAATTTTTTCTGATGTTTCGGCGTTTTGTGTGTTCAATTTTAAGGTTAAATTAGTTTCGACTAATTCATTTTTAATTATTTTTAGTCCCGGTTCACATCTTTCTGGTATTACTGAATTATTTGTTTTATTATCATTTTCTAAATTTAGTTCTTCATCACTTATAAAATTAAAAGTTTTAAATTCTTTATTTAAATTATCAACTTTTTTATCGAGTTTTGTATCAAGTTTTTTTAAATCATTTTTAAGTTCCTGAAATCTTGCATCCTCTTTTTTATCAGATTCACGACTTCTTTCCTCGGATTTACGACTTGTTTTCTCGAATTTTTTATCCAGTTCCTGCATTTTAGATATTAAAAGTTTTAACATGCTATTAACATCTAAATTATCGTTATTCATATCCATTACGGAGTCTGAATCATTCTTGTCTCCTAGGCATTGGACAAGCGTCTCTTCCGGAATCCTATCCATAATTTTCCACTTTGTAAACAAAAATTTAAGACTTTAAAAATTTCTGTGAGCTGCGTACTGATTGCCGTGACCTAATTTTTAACGAAAAGGCCACGCGTTATTGGGCGACAAATGTAACGTTCCGTTTTTGGGGAAATAAATAAATGAAACTTATTTTCCCTTTTTTAATATATTTATTTGTTTTATTTAAGTTTGACTCTAATTCTCAGGGTGGGTTACTAGACAATCAGACACAGACACACAGAACTATAACTATTACAAACATAATACAACGTGAAGCGTCAATTATCTTAAATTTAACACTTAACACTTTAAAAACGATATCAGGTCTTTGAAGAACGACGGTCGTGGTCTATGGGATATAAATAAATGTGTTACCAAAATGATGATCTTGAATGTAGTTTCACGGGAGCTCTTAAGACGTCTACGCCGATCCCTGGTCTTAACACGAATGGTCTCCTTTGTTGTCTGTTCCCTCTCCAGCTTTCAAAATGGCGAACTGCCATTTTGATTATCTAATACAAATGGACCATTTATGATTTTCTTAAGTCCTCATTTGATGAAAATCTCTTCTACTTCTTTTTGATTTTCTTAGATCAGGTTTATTGTCGAAGTATTGACAAATAGGTCATCTTCACCCACTCGATCATTATGGCAGAGGTTCTGTTGAAGTCAAAATAGAGCCGCCATGTTTTAAAATGCCAAGCATCTATTTTGGTTCCATTTATGATAACAAACACACCCCTCATTATAATTTATGATGATTGCAGTCAGGATAAATAAATGTTATATTATTTTCCTGAGAATCCCTATTTCCAAATATTAAACCTAATTTAAGATATCTAAAACAATTATTTACTACGTACCTATAATATGAAAAAAGGTGTATATTACACTATATATCCTTTCCTCCTTCTGAGCTATTAGTAGCGTTTGCCAGTATCCAGGAAGATCTAGATAGAATCAGTGCCTGGGCAAAGCTGAATAGATTAAGATTAAACACTATGAAAACTCAGGCCATTATCATAGGTTCCAATTCCCTCCTCAGATCCAATGACACCTTTCCTATTTTAATCCTACATGATCACCCCATCACGTTCAGCTCCTCAATTAAAAACTTGGGTATTACTATCGACCAAACCCTTTCCTGGAAACCCCACATCGCCCAAATTTCCCGACGGTCAATAAGTATCCTTAAATTATTCCATCGTTCTCGACATCTTCTTCCAAAACCTACCCGCAAACTCCTTGTGTCCTCTATTATCTTTCCCCACTTTGACTACAGATGTGTGGTATACAGGGGTCTCTCGAATGTGCTCGAGAACAGATTGAAGCGGATCATGAACTGCTTTTTAAGATTTGTCTTCGGCACCTCTAGACCGGCCCATGTGTCCCACCTTTACGGCGAGTTAAAGTGGCTCTTCCCCTGCAACCTTAGACAATATTTCCTCGGATCTTTTCTATACCAAACTGTCACCACCCACCACCCTTCCTACATCTACAGCCTCCTACAATTCAAATCCTCGGTCCACGCACTGGAAACTAGATCTCGCCTTTCTGACATCCATACCCCCTCCCACAGAACCAAAACATTCGAATGCTCCTTTCTCGCCCACTCCTCTACCCTTTGGAATTCCTTTCCTTCTAATATCCGCCATGCTTCTTCTCTATCCTCATTCAAATCCCTCCTTTTCCAAAATGATGATCTCTAATTGCGAAATTTAAGTTTAGGATTAACATCTGAATCAGAAGTGAATAATTTCAACTTCAAGAAGTGAACAAACTTCAACTTTGCTAATCAATTCATTATTTTTGTATTTTTCATTTTCTCTCTTTTTTCTTGTTTTTTTTTTCTCTTTTTTTTGTTTTGTTCAAATTAATTGTATTTTTCGATAAAAAAAATTATTTATTTATTTTACGGAAAATGTTGTAAAAATTAACTGATATGTATTTTGTAGTCTTATGGCCAGATAATGTTTCTGTTTTATTTGTTCATTCATGTTATTCTTAAGGGACCTAGTCCCAGAATAAAGTTCTATTATCTATCTATCTACAATTGAGAAAAATTAGGTCTATGTTCGTTCAACTACTGGTTAACTTCAGTGATGATCATCATTTTAATCATCATGATTTTTTTTTCAATTCATTTCCCATTTAACCCTCCAAGAATGTGCATGACAAATAAGTAACAGCAAAGGTATTTTAGAAAAATGACTCTGTTTCCATTAATAGGGCTTTTCATGTACTTACGTGCCTTCAATCTTGTGGGCAGGAACTTGGGAGGCAGTTATTTACTCCCCATAGCCACCTTATTGTTTATTATGTGTTCAGTTGAAATTTGTGGTTCCTGCATCACTTGTATTCAGGAAAGTGGAATAACTCTGTTAATTATTATATTGGTTTGGTTTTATGAAGGAATACTCAAATTTAGATCGTTTCTAAAAATGTAAAAGCAATTTTTAATGAAATCGACAGGTTTTTCGGTGTTCTAATTCAACCACATTTTGAGTGACAAATATGCCACGCTTGTCCTTACATAGGTCTCAAGATTGATTGATGTAAAAATCCACAATGAATGGCTAGTGTACAAAGTCTGGAAGCAATGAGGTAAAAGGGGAGATAGTCCAAACATACTTAAAAGTTCCACCGAAATCACCTGGAGGATGTTGTTTATCTTCGAAGAGAGAATTTCGGAGTGTTACATGGCATCAGGTACGATAAAATCAACCATCTATTGGGTAAAGTTGGCAATAATAAGAAATGTGTTTATAAGAGATATTTCAGAGAGGTTGGAACACTGCGCGAGAAATGTGATGCTGGTCTGTATAACAAGCGTAATGTCAAATATTATACAACTTAACAGATTTGTTTTTTACAATTTATTTCTTTATTACTGACTATTACTATTATTTTGCTCTAAGGGATTATTAAGTATTGGTAAACATTAAAGAGGATTAAAATATTTACAGTCCTTTGAAATCTTGAATTTGATAAAAAAAAAAAAAAAAAAAAATGTATACACCCTATTATATGCCATATCCCTTTCTTCCCTTTGCCACCAAATGGCAGGAAACAAATTTCAGTATTTTTTAAGGTTAGTCTGGAGATTAATAGGTCAAAAATATGGAAAAGTTTCTGAAAACCCTCTGTTTTCATAATTCAAAAATTCTCATCCTTGGAAGGTTAAACAAATGTGTTTTAATTTAAAACATTAATGAATTCAGTTAAAATATTTCTTATTTATTATTCCAAGGCTTCTAGTAAAATTTTGAAATTCTATTATTTTTTCATTCTGATGGAGATATCATTGGCTGTTGAAGGTTGGGTTATTTATTCTTAGTTGATTACTGGCCAGACTCAGATTACTTCATATCAAGTTGACTGATATAATGGAACTACTGTTCAATATACATCAACTTATCAAAACCTTTCAGCCCTGAGAGGAAACAGCCCTGAACTTACCAAAATAGCAACTAATAAATTCAGGTGTTCTATTGTTCACTTGAGCAAACAAATAAATTTTAGAATTGTATACTACAATGAAAGACAAACATTTAATAGATCATACATACCCAACTGCTGGCTTGGTTTTCATTACAACCTTCACAGCAGGTTCTTAAAAAAAAAAAAAAAAAAAATCATAATCTAATGAAAAACTGATACAGTTATGATATATATTATTGTTATTGACTATTTTTTTATATAATCTCAATAATAAATTTGTATACTTCATTAGATATATATATACATATATATATATATATATATATATATATATATATATATATATATATATATATATATATATATATATATATATATATATATATATATATATATATATATATATATAATTACTGTTTTTTAATGTCCATCTTTCTTTTCCTGTCTTTTGGTCTATACCAATTAAAGAACCATCCAAGGTAGAAACTACCAAGAGACCACCATCAAAGTCCAAATATTTGGTCAAGGGGCTTTGTTCCTATAAAAATAAATAAATAACATTATTTAAACATTGGTTTAATAGAGCTTGAACTGGACAATCATTTTTCATCTTATAATTTTTAAAAACTCTATCAACCAAATTATCACAAACAAACCATTCTTTAATGATTATTTAAAAGAAATGTAAACTTTAAATTATCGGTAAAGAAAATATATGATCAGTCTCAATGTGATACCTCATAAGTAAAAAACGTGATTTGAGGTTATTTTATTTTTACCTAAATTAAACACACAACTATTAATTGTTAATTGTTTGTAGTTGATAGTATATTATTTGCTGGTAATTATTATTTTTTTTTAAATCTCAATATGATTAAAATTTAGTTTTTTTAAACTTTTTTCTCTGCAGAAAAGTTGGGAATCGACAGTTACGTGGTTTCGCATTGTGACTGACGATATAATGAAATGATACAACTTTAACAAGAAAATATATAGCTGAATTTGGTAGATATACAAATAGAAACACAAAATCGATCAACTAATCCATTAGTGTTAACTTCATAATTTAAAAAATTAATACAGCAAAATGCTCAAGATTAATAACTGTTTTTGTTATTTTTAATTTCAGTATTGGTAAATTTCCATTACTTCATAAATATGTAATGTATAAAGTAAATTAAGACACATCAATAACAACATGAAATTATCTAAATGTTACTGAAGAGATATATAAACTGGATGTAGTTAATATACTTTTTTTAAATAATTTTGAAGAACAAAAATAAAGAACTGATAAATACAGATCAAATAAACAAATATATAGGAAGACATCCTTTTATTCTCCTAATCTAGTTTCCTGTATCATCAAAACTATAGTTTAAAAAAGATCAAATACTTTGATCAATAGATGTTTTAATTATAAAACTTTAATTTAAAAATGGTAAAAGTTTAATATCAGAAAAAATAAATAATTGGAGGTATTAAAATAGTCATTTTGCTGCAAGTTTGTGCAACTTTGCAAGTACCAATCTCCTGATGTATTTATTGTAATAAATGTACATTAAAAAAAAAAAAAATATTTAAAATAAATAAGTGGCATTCTATATACCTTTAGGTAATACTGTACTACAGTTTAGTTAAGTAATGATAGTCTAGAGTTGATTAAATATAAAAATATGATTAAATTGATAGTGTTGAATTAAAATATTGAAATGACTAAATTATAATCTAATACAAAAATAAATAAATACAACAATCAAGTGTTGAAACAAGAACATTATAACTTTCAAATAATATCAGATTTTCCATGTTAAACTAATTCATTGTTTTCAAAAGACAATAGTATAGCATAATAATAAAAAAATAGCTAAAGTATTGTTAAATATTACTGCTCATAGAAATGTACAATACTAAAGAACGGACATTTTAATAACAATTTTTAATTATAATTGCATCTCATCGAGTTTGCTTATTCATGGCATGTATGAAGGGCATGAAACTATTCACGAAAAAACTATTCTTTGTAGCAGAGATTTGTTTTATCTTAATAACTTCACCTAGAATATTGAATATTAATCAATACCTGTGAGATAAGAGATAAGAATCAAATCTAAAAGTGACAAGGATTTATAAAGATAAAAATATTAAATTTTAAAACAAATCTAATCTAACAATAAATAAATGAGCTTTAATTTTCCTTTTTTTTTTCCTAAAATAAAAAGATACGAATATATTAATCACTCCTAATATTGAATAACTAATAAATAAAATATTTTTAAATAATGTTTAGCAGCACAAATGACAAATTTCAGTTGTATCTGCAGAAACATAAAATCAGGTTCAACTTTAATACTTAAGTAGTAAATGGAGCTGGATGAATTTACAAGAAATGAAATGACACTGCTGTAAACAAAATTCAAATTATTACCATAACATTTTTTACACTGTTAAATTGTAGAAATTAACTTTTCAGAAGTATAATTTAACATATTATTTTAAACCAGGATTGAAACATAAAATTAAAATAAAATTATGTATGTGTAATTGTTTTAAAACATTTACTATTGTTTTAAAGTTTTCAATGATGAAATGTTACAATCACCAAAGGTCAACTAGATTTAATAAAAACAAATACATTTCAATAACTAAACAAAGTCGGTTACACCTACATTGTTTTCCGATATATTGTCTTGCAATGTGTATATTACAGAGCTTACTACAACTAATATCAAGTTTATTATCAACAACAGGCCAAAATTCATTTTGTGAAATAGGTAAACGTTTATGTTTCATAATTAAATCAATGGTATTTTCCGCTGTTTACAATCGTTTCAGATATAAACACTGTAAAACGAAATACTTAATAATTTGATATTTAACACAAGTAGAATTCCGTCTAATAATCCTAACGTGCTCATTTCAACATTAGACAACAAACTGATTTTAGTGGCATCTATCAGCGGGTTATCCAAACATTGCCAAAGAGGTGTGGGTGACTAAACTAGTAAGGTAATAGTGTATAGCAAAGATTGTTAACTTGAAATAATTAATTTAGAACTCTTATTTTAATCGTTTTGAATTGTATACCAATCGTTCGACCTAGCGACACTCAATAATATCTACTCCATTGAGGGATTTACAGTGGGTAAATATATATTCCTAGAGTTTGTTTACGCAATTATTGGTAATATTAAGAAAAAAAACATTCGCCTTTGGATGGTGGTGATCCTAGCGGCATACCAAAGTGGGAGATCAAGGCCACCTTCAGCTGAGTCCGTGTCCAGAGCCAAATAATACAGCGGGCCCATTTATTCCAAATATTTCATGTGTCTTATTTTTGCCATTAATACTAATATACGGGCTAAGGTAATATGAAAACTGTAATGTCATGGTATTTAATAAAAAAAATTTTAAAAACACAGTTTAAACAAGTGCTTTTATTTATTCAATACGTGTCACATCAATACTGCTAACTCACTCTCCTAATCAACTCGTAACCTTCCTCCAGATTAGCCTTACACTGCATCCATCTTTGTATTTAAAAACAAAATTATTTAATCCTTTAAAAAAATGAACTAAGTATATTCTGAGTCGGGCATCTTTTTGGAAACCGAATTTTCGTGGCCCTCATTCGCCGTCTTATACTCATCATCTTCCCTGTCGGATTTTTCTCTCTTCTTTTTCCTACCAGGTTCTTCTTCTTCCTTATCTCATCGGATTCTTCTTTCTCCGTTGATTTGTCTGGCTCTTCTTTGGCTCAGCTTTCTCTTCTGAAAACTTTTCTTTTTCCTCTTCTCGTTTTCTTTCTCACTGAGGAGTAGACTGTATCTCTTTCTGTTCCTTCTCCTCCCTTTCTTCTTCAGGTGTGTATCTTGGCACTTCTAATCTATAATTACATATCTTTTCATATTACTAATCCTGACCCTATCATTAGGTTGTGGAGGAACCAACTCTGTAACCCCTTTTCAAGCACCGACGTTCCTTTTATTCCAGTATTTGATGGCCAAATCATTCTCTTAGAATCTAGAGAACTTTTCCGTTCATACCTGCTGGTACTTCACTGATAACAGTATTGTCTTCAACTTATGGCCATACAGTAATTCTACAGGTGAAACGCCTTGATCAAGCGGGGTGTTTCTATATTATAAGAGAGCTAAATTTGTATCCTTATTCTTTGTTCACGATCTCCTAGCAATATCTAGTGCTTTTTCAGCGGACCCGTTAAATTATGCGAAGGTTGGACTTGAAGAGCGATGTGTGATGCCATATTCAGATGTGAATTTTTTTAATTATGCCAATGTGAGCTGAGTCCCTCCAATCTGACCTTAAAGACAGGGGTATTCCATAGCGAGCAAATATATTCTAAAGTCAGCTGACGACAGTATCCAAAGTTAATTGGACTAAATATATATCTAGAAAAGTAGTCCTGTACAACCATGAACCATCTTTCTTTATCCTTTAATAAATCAACGCTTGGAGACTCCCACGGATTTACTGGAGCATCTGCAATGAACGGTTCTACCATATTGCTTTTATGTTTCCGGGATACTGGACAACTGGTGATCAAAGTCTTCATATATTCATTCTATGAATTTTTTAACTTTATAGATTTTTTCGTCAGCTTGACGCCAAGGAACTATTAGCAATACAGCTCCTACACTGAAAAAATTCTTTAGGTAAAAATTCACAGCTTCAGTCTGAAAGAACCTTATAAGCTTGTATTGGCGAGAGCAGCATAGCAACTGTACCTTCTATTTATTACAGCCTTTTTGGAAAATAGAACTTCTCAATTTTAATGAAAATTTGGCTCCCTTGGACTGCAGTCTCTATAGACAATCCCTAAATCTGCCAATTCCAGGCACCCTCACCGGGTTCACTAAGTCTATTTTTATTGAAAATTAAGGGCTCCTGGATCCTCCTTACTCTGAAGGAAATGGAATACCGGGAGTCCTCCGACCTTACGAAGGTGGTTCCTGCTATATCGTATCTCCTAGAGTCCCTCAAATTCTAGATCCACCACTGTCTCACGTTTTCCATTCAAGTTTAAAGTATCGACTTCTATTACAATAAATTTCATATGATTCAGAATGCTTTCATTTGTAATTTGCCTTCATTAGATTCAAATTGTCTTTTAATCTGCTTCCTGCAAATACGCTAACTAAAAAATAATTTAATATTTTAAATTGAGGGCATGAATTCACTGCTGTTCATCTTTATGACAGCAGTAAATTTCTATCTTCATTTTTCCCCTTTCACTATAAAACTATAAGTGTTTTCAATTACTACCTTGTAATGTTTTAGGTTCCATTATCAAAAATTCTTTGTATGACATTTAACGCAATGTTCTAAAATATGATCCAATATCTCCTCCCCTCCCCTCCTCGGTTAGTTTAATAATGCTAATAATATTTAGGTATAGATAAGAAAAGAAAATTTCTCATTTACATTTTGTAAACAGCGTTGAATATTTTGGGAACACTGAGAATGTGTTGACAGTGACAGTTCAATTTTGCACCACCTCTCGTATTTGAATTGTTTTTAAACTTCTTAAGATTGTAATGTAGCTAAGAAAACAAAAGTCACTTAATGGCTTGAAGTATCTAACTCTGAAGCGATCGTTCTAGGAAGATTGTTTCTGGAGGACAAATTGATAAAGACCACATTAGCGAGATAAGATTAGTGATAAACTTGAACTTCAGATAGTTAAGATGAAGTTTCAAGACGCTTTGTTTTGTTTGATTCATCGCTGGCTATTTATTATGTAATAAAAATGGATAGCAAAGCACAAAACAAAGGTAAGGACTCTTTAGTAATTACATTAATATCGTTTGGATAACTTATTGTAATTAGACGTTATTGTAATTATTCTCGGTGATTCTATTCCATGTTTGTTTTGCATCAGTTATCCTAATAGTGATTGGAGTAATTTAGCGGTTTTCTTAAGATCATTGTAAATCTTATCTATTTTTTGTATTGGATCACTTATTTTACTATGCTTTTTTTAATATTTTAGTATATTCTTAATTAATTTTGTTCCTTGATTATGACCACTATAAATGTTTTCTATGATAGTCAATAACATCTGCAAAATATATACAGTTTACTGATCATTTATTTAAGATTAAATTTAATGGTGGTTTATGCACATTTGATTGGTTTTTTGTTAAACAAAATATGGGTAATATAAGTAAAACATTTGCATGATTATGTATTCTTAGTAGCATACACTAATAGAATGTTGTCAGTTATAATAAATAAATAATTATGATTTTGTTAATGTGACTTATAAAGTATTAAGCCCCTGTTGCACGGTCAATAGTATTGAAGGTGCCCCTCAACTAGTCAATATTATGTCAGTTACGATCTGCTTTCTGCAAATACATACCTACCTTGTTACTTACACAATACCTATGTGTTGTTTACATTACTACTTTTTAATACATGTTCAGCCATAATTGTGATATTTTTCAGAACACTTCCTCAAATTTACTTTAGTACAATTTCAGTCTAATTTAAGTTATCACAGTGTTCTTGATGTGTGCCAGATTTATTGCTAATAAGGTTTATTTAATTGACATAACTGCTATTTTTCTTCTAAGAAAGCTATTCTTAATCAAATAAAGATATTTTAATTCTATTTATAGTTTGATATATGATGAATCATGTAATTCTCATAACTTTATAGGGATTCACATAGCCTTGAATGTACAGAGATAAAAGTGACAAGAAACTTATTTTTATTATATACAATAGATACATAATTCCAATGTTTGTTTCAGGAAAAGCATCTTCTGCATCTACTCCTTCATTTTCTTTCCGCTACAATGCCGAAGATGAAGAAGTCGAACAGCTCTACTATACACCTAGTGATTCAGGTTATTAGTGAAATTTATATTATGACAGTTTAGGGAAGTTTAAATTAATTTAAGGTGTTACTTTACAATCGTGACACATTATCAGTGGCTTCTGCCGAAGTTACCTGAAGGTAGCCGCACTAGCACTTTCTGGCACCATTTGTCATAACTAACTGCTTTGTATTCAATTCTAAAATTAGTATTCATTGGAATTATTAAAATTATTACTGCTTTAATTAGATATTAGTAGTTATGTCTTTTTTTAACTTACTAATTCTGTAAAAATTGAAATTATTAGTTTTGTCAACTTCCGGTGGTCTGGAGAAGTTGTAGTGACAATTTAAAGCAATAATAATTTAAGAAAAAATTTGGTCGGGGGGTGCGGTCAATGACTAACACACTAATAAGTATAACTTATTTATTCTGTGCTAGAATAAATAGGAAGAATTAATAAGTTATACTTATTAGTGTGTTAGTCATAGACCGCCCTCCCCTTCCCATCCAACTTCTTCCTTAATTATGTCTACGGTCAACAAAACTTACTCCAATAATAATAATTTAAATTATGGTAAGGTCCCGATCTCATCTGAAAAGGAACTTTTGGGGGTTTGCAGATCTCTTGAGCGAGCAGAAGTCCACAGCTGTGATCTAATTAAAGCAGTAATAATTGAAATTACGGTAAGGCCTCGACCTGAACTGAAAAGGATCCATTGGTGTTTTGTTTATCTCTTGGGCGAATGTAGTAAGCTGAAGTCGACAGCACTAATAATTTTAAGTAATATATAATTAAAGCAGTAATAATTTCAATGAATAGGAGTGTTACAATTGAATTCAATGCAGTTAGTTATCACAAATGGCGCTGGAGAGTGCTAGTGTGGAGACCTACGGGTAACTTCGGTGGGAGCCACTGATTTCTTCTTCTTCTATCGGCTCAACAGGCGCTGATGCTACCCTGGGCCTGCTCAACAGGCGCTGATGCTACCCTTGGCCTGTTCAACAGATTGCCAACCACTTCTGTAACAGAGATCCTTAGTTGCCGAAAATCTTATCCTACACCATCCTTCCATCGGCCTTTTGGCCTACCGTTTGGACGCTGGCCATCCGGAACATTTTTGTATACCCTACTGGTCACTCTGTCAATAGTCATCCTCATCACGTGGCCAAGCCATTTTAGCCTCTGTATCTTGATGTGAGAGATGTTAATGTCTTTGTAGAGCTGCAACAGTTCGCTATTTTTCCTTCGCCGCCACTGACCATCCTAAGAATTACTTGCTCCAGCCTATCAAGTAAGGTTGATATTTTTCTTGTTGAGGGTCCACATTTCTCCACCGTATGTGACTACCAGTCTTATTAGAGTCTTGTACAACAAAAAGTTGGTGGAACGGTTAACAAGCTTGCTTCTGATTAGCCTTGAGATGGCTCTATTCCCAGTTGTTATTCTCTTTCTAACCTTTTCTTCCTCTTCCAGGTTATCATTAATAATAGAGCCCAGGTATTGAAAGCTTCTCACTATTTCGAAACTGTATGGGTTTATTTCATAGTGACTCTGCCTCTGATCTAGCCTTTTGTTCAATACCATGATCTTGGTCTTCTCCTCGTTTACGTGTAGGTCCATTTTTTTTGCTTCAGCATCCATTGCTTCGAAGGCCATCCTTATGCTCTGCCGGAATCTACTAATAATGACAACATCATCAGCATATGCCAGAACCTGTGCCATCTTAAATATTAAATATAGGTAATATTAATAGGTAAATATTGTTCCTTCCTGCTCTAGTTCCGCTCTATTGACGATTGCTTGAAGAGCAATATTGAACAGGAGAGGAGCTATTGGATCACCCTATCTTAGACCACTTTGAACTCCAAAAAGCTCCGACAATCCAGAACATTTTACTAATCATATTAATTTACTTGGTAATCTCAGTTCATGCATGGCTACTATGAGCTTACTCCTGACTATTGTATCATAGGCTGCCCTAAAATCAATGAAAAACATCCTGGTCGTCTGCTGATATTCCTTCATCTTCTCCCAAATTTGCCTAATGGTGAAAATTTGATCAATAGTGGACCTGTTGGGCCAGAAACCACCTTGATAGTCTCCCAGTTTCTGTTCTACATGTGGAAGGAGCCTGTTGTAGAGGGATATGGAGAAGATTTTATATGCAGTGCTGATTAGGAAACTAATCCCTCGATAGTTGCTGCATTTTGTCGATTCTCCCTTCTTCTTGTACACGGTTACCTTAATGCCTCCCTCTTCTTGCTTCTAACCAACCTCTTCGCGTGCATTCTGGCATCTTTGTATCCCTTGAAACTGCTCCTTGTTTTCCGACTAATCCGTATTAATCTTTTTTCATTCTGTTTCTGGATTGCCCGTCTGCACTGTTTGTCAAACCAACAGTTACGTAGATGTCTTTTCTTTTCTCCACACACTTCTTTTGCAGCATGAGTCAATCCTATCCTAATATGCCTCCACCTGTTTTCAATAGTTTCTGAACCTTCACCAACTGGTACGCTCATGACTGACCCAAGAAACGTTTCAGCAAACCTAGCACCCCCTTCTTCCGTCCTGAGGCACTCTGTGAGCCACTGATTTAATATTGATAAATTTTGTTACTGCCTTTTTGTGACATTCTATTAAATATTGGCTTGTGCCTATGAAACTTTATCAAATTTTCCGTTTGAAGCAAATTAATATTTTGGGCTAGTAATCCAATTAAAGATTGTTTACTTTGAATAATGGTCGTGGCAGATAATCTAGTAATTACTGATGGAATGGTTCACTAATTTTTGATATTTATCCCTTCTCTATTCTTGATTTTCGGTTTCTTTTATACTTTTTTTGAACTAAGTTAATATAGAATCTGCCAGGAAAGAAATGCAAATTCAAAAATAAGAACATCACATTTTAATTTAAAAATAATGGCCTCTTGACAGCATTAATTGCTACTTTAGTGTCAAAAGAAATTATAATTATACAAAAATTACTATCTGAAAGTATCTTTTCTAAAGTATTGTACTTTTCATAGAATAAAGCTGGATTAGTTGATGCATTATAAATTATTATTTAAAGGATATTAGTTGTAATGCTCTTATTTATTCCAGCTAAAGCAATAATAATGGGTTAACCTACAGGTTAATAATCTGTTGCAGCTTGGGTAGAAAGGTTGAGATTCATTCTGTGGATCTGCAAAAAAACAAAAGTTGTAAAGAAACAAAACTAAATATAGGGATATCTAAAACTCACTTCATAGATATTTACTTCTCAGCCTTGTGCCGAGTTATTGACTGAAGAATAAGTTTTATTATTTTTTAACAATATTAATCTTATGAATAAAATAGCATTTGCAAATTGTTGTCTGTGTGTTACACTTTTTTGGCTGCTTTTCATAAGAAAACAACCGAACTGATTTAGACGAAACTTTATTTCTTTGTTATACAGAGCTATAAGAAGATTTTTTAGTAATACACCTGGCAATGTGCTACCTTAAAATAAAATAGTGGAGGATCTGAAACCTAGATGTTTGTCTGATTTTCATGGAAAACGGTTTAACCACTTTAGGCTAAACTTCACATTGTACTTATTTAGAGCAGTAAAAAAGTTTTTAGCAATATTAAACAGTTCTCCGCCATTTTAAGACACGATCGCAGATGTGCTAAAATTTTATTTATTGAAAAATCAGACCAATAGGCTCAAAACCAATTGGGGTTTGTCGTTAAATCGTTACAGCCTTCCTCCTAGATGGTTATCAGATGAACGTAGAGTATGTGAGGTTGACTAACTAATATAATACTGTCCATATTGATTGCTGCTTAACCTTTTTGGCAGACCAAGAACTATTAATTTGTATTATCAACAAAATTTCAGTTTTTTTTTTTTTTAGTTTTATGCATGAAATGTTTTGATTGTTACGAAAATAATTATTTTATTTTTTAGTAGCTAACTTATATTTAAAAATTGAATTAATAGTGGTATTTTTTTTTTTTCAGAATCCAGTAAGAAAAATGAGGATAGCACCCACACATCGAAAGAAGAAGGAGGAATCAATGAAACAAAAAGCAAAGACTCATCCCCGATTCTCTCAAAGACTAAGGTTTTGGGAAACTTGGATGATAGTTCTTCTGGAGAGACATGGAGGATCCTAAAAGAGATGAAGGGACGAATTACAAAAACTGTGGAAGACAAAATTGAAGAAATTAAAAGTGACCGGATGAAAAAGAAACTGCTAGCTACTTCCAGCCTTAGTGACTCTGAAGAGAGATCTGAAACTTCAAGCTCGATGAAGGACAGCTCAGAGAAAATTCTTTATGAAAACAAGGAAGAGGGAGCCATAGTTGATTCTGATCTCGCAGATATCAGTGATACTAGTCTAACTCCAGATCGAACTACACCTGTTGCTACTGAAGTTGATATTTCCGATGTAACGCCATCCAAGGACGGTTTCTTCACAACCTTTAATACACCAACAAAGAAAGTGTCTGTTAGTAGTGAGGATACTGAAAAAACTTCCAATATGTTTTATAAGAAGCTGAAGGTTAGTTACAATAAATAATGCATAATAAATATTACAATAAATAAATATTTCACTGGCTTTACATTTTGATTTAATCATTTTAATAATATTTTCTCATAAAACAGCGAAAATTGACAAAATTCCTGGTAAAATACTAAAAGTGTGCGGGGAAGCTGGAGTTTCTCAAATCTTTTGGGTAAAAAGATCTGGGAAAATGAAAAAATGCCTGAAGAATGGAAAGAATCTATACTTATTCCGATTCACAAAAAGGGACCGAGAACGGAATGTAATAACTATCACGAAATATAATTCCTCCTGGTTTGTTATAAAATATTCTCGTTAATGCTAACTAGTTGAATCAAGGAATATGTTGAGGAAATTATCGAAGACTACCAGTATGGTTTTAGATGGAACTGGTAGATATGGCTTTTAGATGGATCAAATATTTTCCTTACGACATACAATATTAGAAAAAAAATTTAAATACAACAGTATATTTCATCAGCTTTTTGTCAATTGCAAAAAGGCTTATGATTCCATTGACCGCCAGTGGCTGTCATAATATTTTGATTATTCAGAGAATATCAAAGAAGTAAGTAAATCTAGTTGGGATGTGAATGACTGAAACATACGTTAGAATCAGTAATTATTTTGGGAGAGATTTGGGGTTCGCTCGGGTTTAAAAAAAGGTGGTTCCGTTTCACCTGTCCTTTTTAATTTAGCAGTAGAGTATGTCATTAGAAAGGTAATGCGTACCAAAAAGGATTTAGATGTGAGAGATATATCTGTTTGCAGATAATTTGGTTTTGAAAAGTGAGGATGGGGAAACTATGAAACTTAATACAACGTTGATGAAGAGCTAGAATTTACAAAACTATTATCCTTCCCACTATTCTCTATGGTGTGAAACATGGCCGCGATGAAATCACTTCGCTTCATTATATTTTATTAAAATTCCAAATGGCTCCATCGGTTTTGTTCTTTAAACTTAGAATGTTATGTTAAGAATGGCATCACGTAAATTTCTTGCACAATAAAAGAAAAATTACAGAAAGCAAATTTCAATTTTATAAAAGCTTTCTGTGCGGAAGGTAGGCGAAAAAATTTAATTAAGAAAAATTCAATTCACGGATATTTTAAAAAATGTTATGCAAATGTCTACATTGTTTATCCATTTTGTTTCAAAGTTTATTGTCTGTTTTTAAAATATGTTTAACCGTATTAAGTTTTAAAAATTATAATAATAAATTTGTATAAAATAATTAAAATTTATTGAAATAAATAAAATGGTTTTGATACATGCATGGAAGTATTCATTTTTTAATGATCACTTGTATACACCTCACCAGCGGACACCGCTCTGCAGCGTACAAATCCATCGAGCATATGGATGTCCGTTGAAGAGATGTTTCACTGTATTTCAAAATGAAAACGAGGTAAAATTTTAATTTCTCGAGTTTATTGATGCACAGACAATTATATTTCTTAGAAATATTTCTTCTAGCAAGGGATAAATAACTCTGTTGTACATTGGAAGAAATGTATTGAAGCTGACAGGAGTTATTTTAAGTAAAAATAATATTGTTAAATTTTGTTTTTCTTTTATATGCCTCCATACCATAGGAACTGGCATATCATATATTCCAACCTAATGCATTTACCATACTGTAAAGTTACGTTTTTTGGAAAATAAATAAATTAACTTATTTTCACTTTTTTTTATATATATATATATATATATATATATATATATATATATATATATATATATATATATATATTTGTTTTATATCACTTTGACTCTTATCTCAGGGTGGGTTACTAGACAAACAGGCACATACTCACAGAACTATTTCTAATACAAAACATACTAAAACGTGAAGCGTCAATATATTTTAAATTTAACACTTTCTTCTTTGAATAACGATAAAAGGTCTAATAAAGTCTTTGAAGAACGACGACCATGGTCTATGGGATATAATTTAAGTGTGTTACCAAATGATGTGGATCTTGAATGTGGATGAAGTATTACGGGAGCTCTTAAGATGTCTGCTCCGATGGCGAACTGCCATTTTGATTCTCCAATACGAATAGACCATTTATGATTTTCAGAAGTTTTCGTTTGATCAAAATCTCTTCAACTTCTTTTCATTTTCTTATATTAGACTTATTTATTGAAAGTATTGAAAAATTGATCATCTTCACCCACTCGATCATTATGGCTGTGGTTCTGTTGAAGTCCAAAATAGAGCCGCCATGTTTTTAAATGAAAGAGTCTATTTTGGTTCCATTTATGATGACAAACACACTTTGGATTATAATTTTAGATGATTGCAGTCAGGATAAATAAATGTATTATTTTCCTGAGAATCCCTATTTCCAAATACTAAATCTAATTTAAGATACAAAAAAAAATAGTTATTTACTACGTACATAAATTATAATGAAAAATGTGTATATTACAATACATATTCTTTAAAGGTTATAATTAACCTATTTTTGTTGTATATTTACATTTTTCTCAGCTTGATTTTATATTATTTGTAGACAAAAATATCAAAAAGGGTTGAGTTGGGTATTGAAGCAGTAGAAGAATCAGTTGGTAAAGAAGAAGGAAGGCTCATGGAAAAGAATCCTGCTAAGGATCACAGGAGCTCTCACGTGTTTCTGATGCCAAATGTTTCAGTCCGAGCTGCTGCCTTTTTTGCATTACTTGGAGTTCTATATACATTTGTTAATGTTCCTCAGTTTTTGGTAAGAAAACTAAATTTTTCATGTTTATTTGTTGTCATTTCATTGACTGAGACCGTGCAATTACGATATGATTTTTATAGATATAGCTCATATGATTGTGGACCCATTTACCAATATACCTCTTCAGAAGTACTAATAGTAATACTACAGTTAGTGGCTTCAAAATCGATAGTCAGTTGTAGACTATATTAGTTGCATGCTAATAATAACTGTTCAAAAAGGTAGGAGGAAAGAAGACGGATACGTATTTGAGACTGCAGAGTAGTACTCTTGTTTATATAATTTTAAATTGTAAATTTACTGTAGGGCAGATGCTACAGAAAAAGCATGAGGTGAAGAAGCCATTAATAATTAATAATATATCTTCATCTTATTTAATTATAGGAAGTGTTTCTTAATAGTTTTGTAATTAAGAAGATAAAGATTTCTCAGATTGCCTACATTATTATTAATTTTACTTCTTCAATTACTTAAGTTAGAAGAATTATGGTAATTAATTTTTTTTTTAGATTTCTAAGATCACCCTTTTTTTTTTTTATATTTTGGTTCCTCTGAGTAAAAAAGGTATTTTTAGAATAATGCTGCTGTCGTACTCTATTTCTGAGGATTTCTTGTTCTCCCAAACTTTTGAATTATTTTGAATAAAACTTTAGTGATATGTAACAATTGGTTAGTGTCACAGAGTACGCAGAGTTTCATGAAAAAATCTTCCAGGAGTTAAAGACAGTACTATCATCATTTGTTTTCTAACAGTAACGAGTCAATGAACTGTATCGTTTCTGAATTGCTCCTCACAAAAATATGACAAAAACTTAAAATTATTATACAATCATATATTCTTTCTAAATAGTTATGTATAGAAAATATTATACTATACAAAAATTGTTTCCAATATCTTCGCTAATATTGGTCCATTTAAGATTTTTTTTTTTTTTTTTTTTTTTATGTTTGCCTTACTAGACATTTAAATTATCTTTGAAATGATCATAACAAAAAAATTGTTTTGGGGCTACAGTCTATAGAAAAACATGTTTTTCAGCTATTGCACACTGGTACATAAGCATTGCGGGCCAAAACCCTACAAAACAAAAAAAAAGCAACAAAATAGTTCCATCCGTTCAAGAGATTAAAAATTTATTTAGATTTATTTATTTTTTTAAGACTCTGGCGTAATGATTCCGAAACACTTTATATTTTTCTTCTATATTCATAAATGGCCGGGATATGGGTATATGAAATCTCTAATCTGTCCATCGGATGTTTATGTCGAGTTCCAAGGACCATCCTGGAGTGACCTATGAATTCGGTGCCTAATCTCAAAACAATCGGCCCAGTTGTTTCGTTAAAAAATCGCAGAAAGCATACAAACTGATTTTGTTTTAATTCGGTTTTTGGATTCTACATATCTTTTGAAATGTAAAACCTCAAATTTTGAAGGGGAATTAAATTATTTTTTTCTTCTTGTTCAATTAAGGAGGTCCAATATTGAAAATAATGAACCAAAAACAATTTATCTTTTTTAATAAGAAGAACTTATTATTATTATGAACTTACCTCTTATCAGAACTTGATAAATTTATTCATTAAAAAACTTTTCAAATATATGTCTGGATATGTAGTTTTTATTTCTCATTAATTTGACATTTCTCATTTGTAGTTTGGAGTTATCGTTGGAGTATTTCTTAGCTTTGAGTTCAGCTACTGGGTCAGCTGTTCTCAATGGGTTAACCATCAAAAAGTTTCTGCTGAGTATTATAGAAATGACTATCCAAGTGGGCAGTTTTATCCACCATCTTCAGATGAGCACCAAAAAGTTGTATATGAGGTAAAAAAAAGTCATATTTTAATTATATGCTCTAAATTATCTATACTTAATTTTCTACATATTAATTCTGGGTCATGAGCCTGAGAAATTGTGAAAATTCTCTGGTTTTGAAAATTTCGTTAACCCTTTTATGACAATATACTTCTGTAGCAGTATGCACCGAGGTGGGCCCTGTGGACAGTATACTGCGGGAACAGTAGAACACTTTTTCCCTCTTTAGCTATTGATGACGATATACTGCTTAGGCAGTTCAACCTTAATGTAGACTTTTGCCGGTCTGCCAGTTGACTGCTGCTTTGATGGAATATAGGATTAGAATAGAGCATTTTTCGTTGGCATTGCTCTGAAGTCAAGCCATGGCGTCATCTCCTCACTGCTACGTCTCGACCATTCCTGAAACATTCTGATGGTCGGCAGAACAACAGTTCTAGGTTATGTTATCATGTTGAAGCAGAATTTTGATGACAGTCATGTTGCGATGGTTTCTACATTATCTTTAATTTTTTTTTGTCATTCCAGTCAAAATTAAATGAAAAATTTAAACAAACTACTGCCAATCAATCCTGTAGGATTGAAGCAAAAACAGTATTCATTACATTGTAGATATTATAATAATTAAAAAATTTCTCTTTATTAAAGGGATTCAAATATAAATGCAATTAACATTAAATTGTGAAAGAAATTTTTGTATAAAATAAATTCTCAAATTAAAACATTATTTAATCAAAATGTCTTTTTTGATTAAAGTACTGATTTACTAATTACATAATGATAAAACATTATCTGTTGTTATTTAATTTGGGATTGATAAATTATTTGCCACTTCTATAAATTTGTTTTATTGAAAACTAGTTTCGAATGTTATGCATTCATCTTCAGTTCTAAAAACACAAAAAATTCAAAAATAAGCAATTCAAAATATAGTTTGGTATTATTATACATATTAAATTAGATGTAATATAAATCAGTATTATAAAACATTTATGAATTATGAATTTAATTTAGACAAGAAATCAAATACATGTTGGTACTCACCAAGGTTTAAATGGATTACATCAAACAGAAAAGTTTGTAATGGTTTCTTTTCGCATTGAACTAACAATGAAGGAAAGGTAGGTAGGATGTTTATAGGTAAATTAAGGGTCTGGGTTTTTCCAGTAATGCCGGTGATTAATTGTTTTTTCTGTTAGAGATGGGAATAAATTTAAGATTAGACTATTGGAGATATTTATTTGGTCATTTTAGCAAAAATCTGGATTGTATTTGAAGGATTTTATTATTTCAAGTGTTTCATATATATTTAATTTGAGGCTGTTTTCAACGTGATGCATTAATTTAACTCCTGAGTCTTGGATGAATTTATGTTTTTTTTTTCATTTAAATGAATTGCAAAGTTAGAATTCTCTGTCTTATTATTATATGCACATATATGTTCCTTTAATATCTGATTTTCCCATGTATTTTAGTTTTTCCCATGTATTTGGCTGCAGAATCATTACAATTTATTTTGGAATTTTTTGTGTGTTTTTAGAACTGAAGATGAATGTGTAACATTCGGAACTAGTTTTCAATAAAACAAATTTATAGAAGTGGCAAATAATTTATCAATTCATAATTAGATTGATCCTTCTATGCCATCATGCGGATGTCAGCTGTTGTTATTTCATTACAATTATAGAATATTTATTAGTGAAATGATCGTTCTAATGACAGCCATTACTGCCCATACTAATAAATTTATAATCTGGGAAACACCTTCAATTCTTCTATTTTCTATTCTAAATCCTACAAGAAACTATCACTCTGTAGAATTTGGACATTAATGTGTAGTTTATTGGTTCATAGTGGTTAAAATTGTATACAGACATAACCTAGCCTTATTATCGAACCAGGCAAAATGGAGTGTGTTGATTAAATAAGATTACAATACCACCACTGTTTCTATTACTACCTTTGTGACCCAAATGAAAACCATTAAATTTAAGCCTAAAACTTTTATTTAACAATATTTTAACCGTAGATATTCAGTGCAAGAGGAGTTGGCTGCTAAGGTGAGCGGTTTCAATGAAGTATATAAGTAATAATAGTAGGTAATCACTACCAGCCGCCACGCTGAGTGAATTTAGAACCATCTAGTAGTGTTATATAGAGTTTATAGTACTTTCTCTAGCCACTAGAGAGGATATGACTTCACTTTTTAAAGCTGGAGTAATGGGATCATTTATCTAGCACCAAATATTGTCAACTGTCCAACCCTTTTCAACTTTTCATTAATCATCATTTTCATTATCACCTGTAGGTCGATCCAGCCAAGTTATTCATTCTATATTCGACTTCTGAATTGTGTCGTAAACAGAATTAGGTTGTTACAATAGGTTTTTTGTAAATAAAAAAAAAATCCATTTAAATATGTATATAAATTTTGTTAGTTTGGTAATTTGTAAATATTTAAATTAAATAGAATGAGGTAATTAGGTAGGTTTGTAAATATTATCAATAATCTAATAATTGTTAACTCTCTTAGTGTCATGTCCAAAATGACGAATCAAATAGCAGAATGGGAAGCAAAATAAATATAATATCACTATGCATATAGCAATATTATATTGTGTATAATGCTATCATATATTTTATAATGTTAATAAATATAAGAAAATAATAAATGTCATGCGTTATGTCACAAAAAAAAAATCTTAAAATCGTATATTTAATTAAATGAGTTATGTATAGGTTTTTATTTAAATTATACAGTAGAATAATAATATACGATGGCATTTAAAAAATAAAAACAAAATTAATACACAAACTATTTGTCTAAATTTGATTCGTAACTTAAGAAAGGGATTGTCAAGAAACTGGAAATGAATCCCATCCCAGTCAACTCTCTGCCTTCTGTCCCAGCAGCCCGTCTGACTCGCCCTCTCTCCTTTCTTCTTAAATAGTTAAACCATGATTTATAGATTTTTTGTAAAATTTTTATTAAAGATAAATTTTGCAGGGTTGGGTAAATGAGTTCTGCTTCGAATATCAGCCTGAGATCTACCATGTCACTCAGACAGAGACCGTCTACGCTCGCTTAGAAGGCAGCATTCTGAAACTGGCTTCTCCCAGACAGAAGATATCTAAGAGGGCTATCTGGAACGAGCCTCAATACAAACTGAAGTTTGACAGAGAGAGAACATACGACATCAGTAGCTGTCAGGTGGTACTGCTTCCTGATAAGTTGGCGCATAAGAGGTTTGTTATCTTGTTTACTACAAATTATATTTATGGGTAAGACTTTTTTTTTCCGAGTTTTTACCTATTTCTAAATACATATTAAATATCATACGAATAAATGATTGAAAAAACGGAACTTAAAATTCATTTGTGAAAAAAACAGCTTCCCGTAGGCTTACTTATTAACATACACTTCTTAATACTGCCATAATCAACGTTTCGAAGTACTTTTTCTACAATACAACATAAAACAAAAACAACCAATAAATATTCATTACACTATTGCACAATTTGACGATACATATTACAATTTTGTATTACCTTCAAACCAAACATATCCCTCCCTCCCTCTCTCCCCCAATGTTCTTATATCCATATAATTTTACTTATTTAATTTAAAACTATTACATCTTATTGATATTGTGGTGAGTGACTGTTCTTCTAGAATATTATTAACACACTGTACTAACACTGAAGTGAACTTTGTGTTAATCCATATTGTTATATTCATATGCCTGCCAACCGACATATTTACTTCACTCTCACTGTTATTTAGCATTTAGTTTTTCAAGCAGGCTGAGACTTGCCCGCCGTGCATGTTTATGCCTGCCCTCTCTATACCCATCGCCCGCACTTCCTCAGTCCTATCAGTCTGTATCTAACCTTGAAGGAATCTGTGCGTTTTAGCAATGTTCAAGATCGAATACCGTGCGGTTATTAAATTCTTGTGTAAAGAAGGCCTTACTCCTGCACAAATTAAAGAGCACTTTGATGGCGTGTATGGAGAGTTCTCCCCCTCGTATTCCACTATAAAAGATTGTAATCTACTTAAACCTTGGTGAGTACCAACATGTATTTGATTTCTTGTCTTAATTAAATTCATAATTCATAAATGTTTCATAATACTAATTTATATTACATTTAATTTAATATGTATAATAATACCAAACTGTATTTTGAATTGCTTATATTTGAATTTTTGTGTGTTTTTAGAGCTGAAGATAAATGTACAACATTTTGAAACTAGTTTTTGATAAAAACAAAATTATAGAAGTGGCAAATAATTTATCAATCCTTAATTAGATTGATCCTTCTAAACCATCATGCGGATGTCAACTCATCACAGTATACTTCATAACCATAAATTTGATTTTATGAGCTGAAGCCAAGAGACATTGAACACCGATTTTGCACATCTGAAATGCTGCTTGCCAGGCATAAAAGAAAAGGTTTTTCGGACTGTATAGTTACTGGTGATTGAAATGGGAAGTCCTACCCCACCTGCCGTAATCCCCAGACATTGTGCCTAGTAATTACTGTTACGTTTATAATTTAACAAGTACAATTGAAACACTTTTATTAACGTTTATATATAATTAGTAATGTAAAAATATATGTTGAATAATCGGATAAGAACATATGTTAACAAAGAGGTTATATATTGATACAACAGTCCTCCCCACATTATTCAGAAAGTCAATGATAGGAGAGTCTGTTGGGTGGTCTTCTCACCCTGGTCGATCTTCTTAGTACTAATTCTGGAGGTAACGGTTCTTGAGATGGCTCAACCAGCCTCCTCAACAGTTTATCCTGGGCGAGGCAAAACAAGATCTTGACTCGATCTGGGGCCTTCTTCTTCTTCCCTTCCCTGGCAGTTTCGTTCTTCAGTATCCCTAAATACGATCGGCCATCCTAGTCTTCTCTCTTGATCTGAAGGCTTCACTCTTTGCTCTACTGTCACTTGGGTTGAACGCATCTGGTCCACATGACGTCGTTCATTTCTCCCGTTGATCATAACTCGGTACATGATGTTTCCTTCCCTTCCGAGAACCATTCCAAATTTCCACTTCCCATCTCGGTTGAAATTCTGTACTTGTATATTGTCTCCGATCTTGAATTCTCTCTTGTTCTTTCTATCGTTCGTCTCTTTTGGTAATTTCTTAATCAGGTCCAGCCGTGATTGAATATTCCTTCCGAACATAAGCTCGGCAGGACTTCTTTTGGTATCACTATGAGGTGCCTTCTGGTACTGCATTAGGAGCTTGCAGAGTTTCAAGTTTAGGTCCCCTGGCTCATCAATCATCATCGTTAATCCCTTTTTTATGATCTGTTCACCCCTTTAGGCTTGGCCATTTGGATGGAGCTGTTCTCAAGTGCTGGATTCCATTGTGTTTCGTAAATTCCTTGAATTCTTGTGAGATGAATTGTCCACCGTTATCACTGACTAGTGTCGTGGGCAAACCAAATCTGGCAAAAAGTTCCTTAATTCGTTGATCGTGTTCTGGCTTGATGAAGATTTCATCACCACTACTTCAATCCATTTAGTGAATGCGTCAACAACAATAAGGAATTCGTGTTCTTGGAACGGTCCTGCGAAGTCGACATGAATCCTCTGCCACGGATGGTCTGGATACTCCCAGGTGTGTTTCGTTTCTGTAGGCTGGTTCAAGTTTTCGCAGCAAGGTCGACAGTTCCGAACGGTGGCTTCAATGTCTTTGTCGAAAGTCTTCCACCAGCAATAACTTCTAGCGAGGGCCTTCATTTTCGACATACCAAGATGACCTTCATGGAGTTCGTCTAATATTTTCCTCTGGAATACTCTTGGTATTGTTACTCTATCACCTCTAAAAATACATCCATCTTCCAGAGAAAAGATGTGTGCTTCGCTCCTATCCTGATTCTTACCGGTTCTCAGATTTTCTAGAATTTGTTTTAACTCTGAGTCTTCCTTAGTTGCTTCCTTAATTTGTTCTCTTGTGACTGGCAGAGTTTTGATTTGGGAAATCAGAAAAAGTGAACTCTCGTCAGGTTTTGTTTTTATGGGCGTTTCAGCGGGAAATCGGGAGAGATAATCGGCGTTGGTATGAGCCTCAGTGCTCCGGTACTGGATAGTGTAATCAAAGTTGGAAAGATATATAGCATATCAAAGCATTCGGCTGGCAGACATCGCAGGTAGGGCCCTCTCTGGTTCGAAAATGGATGTCAAAGGTTTATGGTCCGTAATAAGGGTGAAACGACGGCCATAACAATATTGAAAAAATGTCTGTAGACCCCAGCATAAAGCATTAGCCTCCTTATCTATTTGGTTATAGCCCTCTTCGCTTTTGTTCAATGATCTGGATGCAAAGCTGATGGGTCTTTCCGAGCCTCCGACATCTGATGTGAGAGTACTGCTCCAAGTCCATGCGGTGGAGCGTCTGTACTAAGTAAAAGTGGAAGATTAGGATCTTTTTTTTTTTTTTTATTCCCCCTACCTGACCTTTCGGTCATACGGGGTCGTGGCGGCAGTGGGCTAATACGCAAGGGTAAGCGTATGCCACTGCCACCAATGAACAACACTTTTATTGTCATATTAGTCTTATTGTACAATTTTTTGAGTGAGGATAATTTATTTTAGGGAACAATAAATCCTGCTACTCTGGTGCAGCCCGGTGCGCGGTTGCACACCATAGGGCTGTACCTTATCATTTGCTACTGTGGAGCAGCCCAGTGCACACCTTATCCTCTGCTGGATGGCATGGCCAGCGCTCTGCATCTGTCCGGTGCCGTCCAGCCCTCCTGGTCAGCCGCATCCATCCAGATCCCATCTTCGGCTCTATCCGTCCGGATACTGGTCCAGCCCTCCTGATCCACTGCATCCGTCCAGATCCCCTCTCCAGCTGCATCTGTGTGGAAACTGGTCCAGCCTTCCTGGTCCACCGCATCCGTGTGGATCCCATCTCCTCCAGAGTTGTCATGTCCCATCAAACATCATGAGGCTCGCCGACATCGGGTGGCCTGGCCCTACTCAGCCCACCACCTCCTTTCGCCCTTATACGAACTCCTTGAAGAAGGGGTACACCTCTTCCTCCATCGGACGGGGAAAGTCCGACTCGACAAGGGCGAAGATCCCGGTACTTCTCGATAACCTGGCTCAGTGTCCTTCTACTACCTTGCAGGACACGATCACGTGCTCTGCAGTCTGAGGGACTCCATAGGTGGGGCACTGGGGGTCTATGTCCTTTCCAAGTTCCGGTAGTTTCCCCCGGAAACCTCCATGCCCTGTCAGCATCTGCGAGACTCAGTAATCAGGGAGGACCCATCTTGCCTTCAGCCTTTCTTGGATGGTGGGGAAGAACTTCCTTAGGGTAGCTCCCTTCTGACTGCCTACCCACCGTCCATTCCACTCCTCGCTAATGTCCTCCCTCAGTATCCTTTTCCATTGATTAGGGATCTCACGAACTCTGGTCCGGCCGAATTGCCGTGGATGACTTGCTACACTGAGGATCGGGCGAAGTCGCGTGACGATCAGATGCTCTAGGACTTTGCTGATGACAGGGAGGAGGCATATTGGCCTGTACGCCTCAGGCGATTCTTTGTCCTTCCCTCCTTCTTTGTAGAGCAGTCTCAACTCTGCAATCCTCCAATTGCTTGGAAAGTGCCCCCTTTCCAAACAATCACTGAAAATCCGGAGGAGCTCCTCCTCAACGTACTGTAATATACACATTTTTTCAGATTTTATGTAAGTAGTAATAAATTGTTTTTAGGTATCTTAAATTAGATTTAATATTTGGAAATAGGGATTCTCAGAAAAATAATACAACATTTATTTATCCTGATTGCAATCATCATAAATTATAATGAAAAGTGTGTTTGTCAGCATAAATGGAACCAAAATAGACGCTTTTATTTAAAAACATGGCGGCTCTATTTTGGACTACAACAGAACCACTGCCATAATGATCGAGTGGATGAAAATCATTAATTTTTCAATACTTCAACAATAAACCTGATCTAAGAAAATCAAAAAGAAGTAGAAGAGATTTTCATCAAATGACATCTTCTGAAAATCATAAATGGTCCATTCGTATTGGAGAATCAAAATGGCAGTTTGCCATTTTGAAATCTGTAGGTGTAACGGACAACAAAGGGAGAGTAGCTATTGTTGTTTGGACTAGGGACCGGAGCAGACATCTTAAGAGCTCCTGTAATACTTCATCCACATCATTTGGTAACATACTTTAATTAACTCCCGTAAACCACCGTCATCGTTCTATAAGAAGAAAGTGTTAAATTTAAGAAAATTGACGCTTCACGTTGTATTATGTTTTGTATTACAAATAGTTCTGTGAGTGTGTGCCTGTTTGTCTAGTAACCCCCCTGAGATTAGAGTCAAAATTATATAAATATATAAAAAGTGAAAATAAGTTAATTTATTTATTTTCCCAAAAACGTAACTTTACATATTTGTCGCCCAATAACGCGTGGCCTTATTCGTTAAAAATTAGGTCACGACAATCAGGACGCAGCTCACGGAAATTTTTAAAGTGTTAAATTTTTCTTTACAAATTGAAAATTATGGAAAAGGACCAGGAAAATCAGACTGGGGATCGAGACCCTAAAGATGTGATTATGGGAAAATCAGATGGGGATGTAGTTCTATTAGATAATCAGGAAGAGACTGTTGTCCAACGCATAAGAGGGGATAACATTTCAGACTCTGGAATTAATAAAAATAGTGAAAATTTAGACAGTAACAGCATGTTAAAACATATAATGTCTATGATGAATGACATGGATAAAAGAAGTCAGGAACTTAAAAATGATTTTAAAAAATTCGATACAAAAGTCGATAAAAAATTTGATAATTTAAATAACAAATTTGATAATTTAAATGAAGAATTTGAAACTTTTAAATTTACAATTGATGAAAAACATAATAATTTCAAACTAAATTTAAAAAATCAAATTAAAATAAATAATTCAGTTATGCAAGAAAAATGTGAAACGGGGCTAACAGTATTAAAAGACGAATTAGAAAAGAAACTAGAATTAGTTGAAACTAATTTAACCGAAAAATTGACCTCACAAAATGCTGAAGTATCAAAAAAAATTGATAAATGTCTCGTGGAAGGAGATAAAACTAAAAACTTGTTTGTGAATTTAGAATCACAATACAAACGTGATATTGGGCGGTTAAGTCAGAAAGTGGACGAAAGCCGGAATATCAGAGCCTGTGGGGAAAGGTTTGAAGGATCAATAATGAGTTTGGGACGGTTCGAAAAATTAAATTTTAGAGACAATATGAAAGATGATCCCTATGAATGGATATCAAAGTTAAAATTATTAATAAACTCTTATATGACCTGGGAAGAGAGCAAGGAATTAATAAAATCCCACCTTTCAGAGTCTGCATACTGCTGGTACTTGATAAATGAAACTAAATTTAAAAGCGTAGAAGATTTTGAATCGGAATTTATTTGTAATTTTGGGGGTAAAACTTATAAGGCCTACCTTTTAGGGATTTTAAATGGGGATTATCAAAACTTTGGCAGAATGAGCCCTACAGAATATTTGACGTATTATTCAACACGGATGATTACTGCCCGGGTATTCGAGGAAAACATTTTATGTAGTCTTTTTATTAGACATTTCGGCGAACGCGTATTTAATGTCTGCATTAATAGACGAGTGGAGACAATATCCGAGTTGTTCCAAGTTTTAAGTATGATCCCTAGACGCTCTATCGTCAACGATCTTCGGTCGCCCAGAGAAGACAATTTGTTTTATAAAAGAGGTCCAATTGGTGTAAGTCATGACAGCGATAACCAACAAATTCATAGTGAAAATAACCCAACGTTGAATGGCAACAACAAAAGGAGTGATTTTTCAGGAAATCAGAGATCGGAAAATAGTCCAAATATTTACAATAATCCAGGACAAAATAATAACTATAAGGGTAGAAATTTTAATCCAAATTATAGGGGACAAAATTATAATCAGCCAGCAAGGGGAAATCGTTACTATAACAATGCTCAAGGACAAAGCACTAATAATCGTCCAGGAAGTTGGAACCCTAGATCTCAAAATAGTGGAAACCAATACGCCATGAGAAATGTACTGGTAGCACAGGAAGACACCGAAAATGCACACATTCAAGCTCAGACTTGTGGGCCTACCTATGGTGAACCTCTCATTGCTCCAAGTGATTTGATAGAACAATCACAGCCCTAACACTAGTCAATCCTGAAATGAAAATGCTCTTTTTGCCTGTGTGGATTACATGTTAAATAATTTATTTGAGGATAATATATTTCTAGAAGAAAATCAACCATCGAGAAAGATCCGTTTTCAATCACCTCAAATAGGAATTAATTTTGGTAATGTAGATTGTGACGTTCTTATTGATAGCGGAGCTGAAGTTTCCATTATAAAGAAGTCCTTTTTCGATAAATTTAAAGTGGGTTTTTTTAAGTTTAAAACTTTACCAATAATTAAAACAAACATTGTATCCGTGACTGGTAAGAAGAGCGCTTGCATTAACAGACAAATCTTTATACCTATTAAAATGGGGAATAATTTTTTTGATGCAAATTTTCTCATTGCACCTGACATCGCTCAGGAGTGTATACTCGGCATAGATTTTCTTATTAACAACTCAGCCGTACTTAATTTTGAAACTAACTTTATCAGTTTAAAAAATGCAGATGGACAGTTATCGGTCGTAAATTTTGTCAATTTTGTAAATAAATCATTGCAATATACTATTTTAAAAAATGAAGATGACCATGGCCCTATGAAATCTAGTGTGGAACCAGTTGAGCTGGTTAATCAAAAGAAAAATGTAACTATTAATTCGGTAACAAGTAACTATAAGTTAAATAAACATCATAAGATAAATGATAACATAAATAAAATTTGTGGAGAATTAAAGCATGTTTTGACTTCTGAACAATTAATTGAATTTAAAAATATTTTGTGGGATAATAGAATTATTTTTAGAAATAAGCCAGGTCTTATAAAAAATTATGAACACATTCTAGAAGTAACCGATAACTCACCTTACAAACAATTTCAATATAAATTAAATCCCAAATTAATTGAATTAGCTAAAATAGAAATAGAAAAAATGATTACAGATGATATAATTGAGGTATCTCATTCTCCGTACATAAATCCTATTATTTTGGTTGAGAAAAAGAACACAGAGACAGTCTCAGGTGAAGTGATTGATTCAAAGGTCCGTATTTGCCTAGATGGACGTTTTATAAATAAGCGCCTGGTACCTCTGTATGATTCCCTACCGTGTATCGATAACATCCTTTTTCAATGTGCTAACGTTAAATATCTGGCAACATTAGATCTTAAGAGTAGCTTCTGGCAAGTTGGTCTGGAGAAGTCTAGCCGACCATATACAGGTTTTCAGTTTTTGAATGAAACTTTTCATTACAAGCGGATACCTTTTGGATTATCAGTTAGTTTGGGAGCTCTAATTAAAGCTTTGAGGAAGGTTATACCAAATTATTTATTTAATAACATAAAAGTTTATGTAGATGACATTTTGATTCATGGGAAAACTATAGACGAGTTTTTGAACACTTTAAGAGATTTATTTTGTGTTTTTCGGGAAAATGGGTTAATATTAAACTTGGACAAATGCAAATGTTTTAGAAAATCTGTTAAGTTTTTGGGGTATGTTATGACAGATAATGGTATAGAGAAGGATCCTAGCAAATGTGAAGACATTAAATATTTTAAGGTTCCTAGAAATGTGAAAGAATTACAAAGTTTTTTGGGTTTAATTAATTTTTATAATAAGTTCTGTCCTGGTTATGCAGATATCACAAAATCCTTATATAAACTCACATCAATTAAGTCTGATTTCAAATGGAAAGATGAACACCAAAAAGCTTTTGAACACTTTCAACAGAATGTTCTATGTTGATGCTGACAGTTCAGATTTCATTTCAGGGGGAGTTTTATACCAATTAGATGATCAGGGTTATAGAAGAATTATTTCATTTTGTAGTAGAACCTTTAAAGGAGCCAAATTAAACTACCACTCAACTGAGAAAGAATTATTGGGGATCATTCATTGTATTCAAAAGTTTTATAACATAATTGCCGGATATCAAATTACAGTTAGAACTGATAACAAAGCTATTACTTTTTTACACTCTTGTAAGAACCCACCTGGTCGTTTGATTCGTTGGATTAATTATCTCGGACCGCTTAACATTTCATACGAACATATATCGGGTATTCATAATAAAATAGCAGATTTCCTTAGCAGACATCCAGTGGATGAACCGGAACAGAAAGGTATTGATTTTCAAGTCAACTTACTAAATGAAACCACCTTTTTTCAAGAATTAATTGATACCCAAAGAAATGATCCTGAACTCATATCTAAGATGGATAAAGAGCCAAATAATTACAGAATTATAGATGGTTTTATTTGTAAACATTTAGGGGAGGCATTTTTAATTTATTTAAATAAAGAATGGATGACGGACTTGATTAAGTTAGTACATGAAAAATTTTCTCATTCTGGAGTAAATAAATGTTTTTCAATAATTAGAGAGAGGTTCAACGGTCACAAAATGCGAAAATTTATTGCTAACGTCCTAAAATCATGTAGAGTTTGTCAGTTCAATAAAATCGGTCCACATTCTATTGCACCTTACCAAAGCATTCAAGCAGGAGGAAAATTGGATTTGATATCCATAGATTATTTGGGCCCATTTGTAACATCATATGGCAATAAATTTATTTTTGTAGTTGTTGATAATTTTACCAAATTCGTAAAATTATACCCAACCAGAAGAGCCAATGTATTTGGGGCTCGAAAATCCATTCTGGATTATATTGAACAAGTCGGTACCCCATTTAAATGTTTAAGCGATAACGCCACCTGCTTTACCACCAATAGATGGAATGATTTTCTATCGAGCTTCAATATTTCCCGCATTTTAACGTCCATCAGACACCCCCTAGGCAACATCTCAAAAAGATCTAACAGGGATGTATTACAATATTTGCGCCTAATGCTTGATGGCAAACATAACAAATGGGTAAATAAACTACCCCAGATAGAGTACACTATGAATACTACATACCATACTACCACTGGTGTAACACCTATACAGGGTATGTTTGGAATGAAGCCATTGCGTTTTTGGAACACATTTATAGGCGATGACCCAGGTGGATTAAATTTAGATCATGACCAGATACAGAATTTTATTAAAACTAAAATTCAGAAATTTGGAGATAAAAATAAATTGAAGTATAATAAAAACAAAAAATTCACTAATTTTAAGATTGGAGATATGGTGTTGGTGAAGGCGTTAAGGGTACCTATACTAGGAGTAGTCAATCGACTCCTACCACTCTCTGAAGAAACTCCTACCAGTTTTTGAAGGACCATATAAAATCATAAAGAAGTTGGGTAAACACTCATTTTTGATATCTGATCCAAATAATGGTAGTACAAGGGGCCTATTTCACACCAGCTTACTAAAACATTTTCATGTTTAAATTAGTGCGGTATGGTTTTTCTAAATTTTAAGTGACTGGTAAATCTTTTTATGACAGCGATTATTTTCGGTATAATTAAATTTTTGTTTCACTCATTTTCTGTTGGACAATCTTCTCTTGCTCATTCCTATTTTCTTTGATTTTGGTAGAATAACAATGTTTCCCATTTAGTCACAATATCCTGTTTTTTGATAAATAGAACCACATCTTATTGGGGTCTCAACAAAAATTAGTTTGTATGTATTGAAAATGTAACTGTCCTCTCTCAATTTGTTCTTTTATATAATTTATGTATAGTTTTTGAAAAAAACTTTGTATAAAGTTTAATTGTATTCTGTTTGGAGATAAGTCAGAAAAATTATGTAAATCAATAATTAAGAAGAAAATGAAGAATAAAATTAAACTTGAATTTATTATTATTAAGGAAATCAAAATTTGTAATTATTAGTAACTCAGAGGCAATTGGGAATTAATATTTAATTGAATGAATGGAGTATGAATGTTTCAGTATTCACTTGTATAATTTAAGATGAAAAAAAAAAAAATAATAATAATATTTGCGTGCAAAATATCATTATTTTTTTTTTACCTAGAAGGAGGGAGAAATGTAATATACACATTTTTTTCAGATTTTATGTAAGTAGTAATAAATTGTTTTTAGGTAACTTAAATTAGATTTAATATTTGGAAATAGGGATTCTCAGGAAAATAATACAACATTTATTTATCCTGACTGCAATCATCATAAATTATAATGAAAAGTGTGTTTGTCAGCATAAATGGAACCAAAATAGACGCTTTTATTTAAAAACATGGCAGCTCTATTTTGGACTACAATAGAACCACTGCCATAATGATCGAGTGGATGAAAATCATTAATTTTTCAATACTTCAACAATAAACCTGATCTAAGAAAATCAAAAAGAAGTAGAAGAGATTTTCATCAAATGACATCTTCTGAAAATCATAAATGGTCCATTCGTATTGGAGAATCAAAATGGCAGTTCGCCATTTTGAAATCTGTAGGTGTAACGGACAACAAAGGGAGAGTAGCCATTGTTGTTTGGACCAAGGACCGGCGTAGACGTCTTAAGAGCTCCCGTAGTACTTCATCCACATCATTTGGTAACACACTTTAATTAACTCCCATAAACCACCGTCATCGTTCTATAAGAAGAAAGTGTTAAATTTAAGAAAATTGACGCTTCACGTTGTATTATGTTTTGTATTAGAAATAGTTCTGTGAGTGTGTGCCTGTTTGTCTAGTAACCCCCCTGAGATTAGAGTCAAAATTATATAAATTGTAATGTTTCGTTTTTGGGAAAATGAATAAATTAAACTTATTTTCCCTTTTTTATATTTTTATTTGTTTTATATAAGTTTTGACTCTTATCTCAGGGTGGGTTACTAGACAACCAGACACAGACACACAGAACTATTACTATTACAAAACATACTAATACGTGAAGCGTCAATTATCTTAAATTTAGCACTTTCTTCTTTGAACGGTGACGGTGGTTTACGGGATGTAATGAATGTGTGTTACCAAATGATGTGGATCTTAAATGTGGATGAAGTACTACGGGAGCTCTTAAGACGTCTACGCCGGTCCTTGGTCCAAACAACAATGGCTACTCTCCCTTTGTTGTCCGTTACACCGGACAAAATGGCGAACTGCCATTTTGATTATCTAATACAAATGGACCATTTAGGATTTTCTGAAGTTCTCATTTGATGAAAATCTCTTCTACTTCTTTTTGATTTTCTTAGATCAGGTTTATTGTCGAAGTATTGACAAATTGATCATCTTCACCCACTCGATCATTATGGCAGTGGTTCTGTTGAAGTCCAAAATAGAGCCGCCATGTTTTTAAATGAGAGCGTATATTTTGGTTCCATTTATGATGATAAACACACTTTGCATTATAATTTTTGATGATTGCAGTCAGGATAAATAAATGTATTATTTTCCTGAAAATCAGTATTTCCCAATACTAAATCTAATTTAAGATAAAAAAAAAAACAATTATTTACAACGTACCTATAATCTGAAAAAATGTGTATATTACAAAATATATAAAAAGTGAAAATAAGTTAATTTATTTATTTTCCCAAAAACATAACTTTCAGTACGGGGCATTATTCCTGAGGACCACAGCGTCTATTCCGTCCAGTCCTGGAGCTCTCCCGATCCTCTGCTTCTCCACGGCCAGACGAAGGTCCCATATGTCCCATTGTGGGCATAGGTTGGTACGTGGTGGGTATTCCGTGGTGTGTCTCACCATGGCTTCTATCTCGCTGTCCTGGGACAGGTCATCCCTGGGTTATGTAAAACCAATATACATCGATGCCGCATCCTCCAGGGTGGTTGCCTGGGCTCCTCCTACTCTAAGGGAAGCCATCATCGTGAGGGGCTTCACCTTGCCCAGTGCCACCCCGTACGGTATTCCCCAGGGATTCTTCTCCGTCTCTTCAACGATGAATTTGTCCCAGGACCTTTTCTTCTGGTGACGCACGTCGTTTCGGTACACCCTATACCTATGCTTAGTCTCTTTGCAGAGTGCAGCTCTCGAGTCGTCTCTGCACTCCTGATACTTACGCCTTGCCCTATAATACTCCCTCTTCAATTGGGTTAGGGCCGGCATCCACCATAGGACCGGACGTACTCTCGCCCTTCGGCATCGGAGGATGCACTTACCGCTTCTGTGATGGTGCCCGTCAGCATTGCCACCCATGGTCAATCCCTGACTCCACGTCCATCGGTGCCATCTCCTCCCACTCTCTATCCGCGAGTACACCCTCCAGTTCACTGGAGAAGGCCTTCCAGTCCGCTGATCGGGTCACGAAGCACTTGTCCACTTCTAGGGCGTTCCTGCCTTCCTCCTGCACCACACTGAAGGCGATGACCCGGTGGTCGGAGCTTGTGTCAGACCGTAGGGTCCAGTCCGCAATGCGCCGTGCCATTGAAGCCGTGGCGAGTGTCACATCTATCCAGCTCTAACCTCTCACTCCAACAAATGTGGAACCAAAGTGCTCTTTAACGACCACGAGCTGACACCTTGCCAGGCTCTCTTTGACAGCTCTTCCTCTGGTGTCTGTGCACACTGAACCCCAGGCAGTACTCAAAAAATTGGTGTCGGAACAGACTATCGTGTTCCTATGCCTTTTTACGACAGCCTCCATGACAGATATACTGTCCTCGGCATTAGCCGGCCTCGGCGGCATGTATGTGGACACGAGGGGAAACGTAATGGCGCCCCATCTCACATAATATGCCGCCTGATCTGCCGTGGTGAAGTTCTTCAGTTCCATCGCGTCGAGAGCAGGATTGAAAATAACTATTGCCGCTCTGGTCCTCCCCTCTCCACTGCTCAGAGTGACCACCCTCGACGCTACACCAAATCCAGCAACCACATTCTTCTGACACCATGGCTCCTGGATTGACATGATGTCAACGTTCTGTGCGAGAGTACGCAATTCGTCCGCGTCATGTCCATTCATCTTCAGCCCTTGTTGACCTGCAGAATCTGCAGCCTACGCATACCGGGTTCTCTTCGCCAACAACTCCATGTTCCTCAGATGTATTGGGCAGTCCTTACTGCCTGTGACATGCTGCACCTTCCCTGCTCTCTTCTCAGCCTTGCAGTTTCTGCAGCATGGGGCCATTCCTCTTTGCCTCTCTGGACACTCGGCTTTGTGCCCGGTCTCCGTGCACCACCTGCACGCGACGTCCTTCGTGCAGGTCCTGGCCATATTCTTGGCATCGCAGGTAGAGCTTAGGGTCCAAGTAGTCCCTGATCAAGAGGCTCCACCACCCTCCACTGACGTCAGCCTCAAACAGGCTCATGTGGGCAAACCTCATACTGGGGTGTGTCTCCGTGACCCATGTCTTGGTCACGCTTCTTTTTGTGGTGGTGGAGAAGCAGGGTTGAAGCCAGTCCCTTCATTTCCTCTCTTCGCACTCTATTTTCAGTTTCCCCCACAGGAACCTCTCCAACATTCCCTCGTCCCAGTGGGTTGATACGCCCTTGACCTCCTTCACCATAATATAGGTGGCGGTTTCCTCCGGCCTCATAGGAACCACCGATGAGACCCGGCCTAGGACATCTGCGAAGGTCAGCTTCTTTTGCTTCGGGGTCATATTTAGCGTTTAACTCATTATTACACAACCTTAACTTGTCAAAAACTGCCTTTAACCGTGACAAGGTTTCTTCATAGGTGACTTCCTTGTACATTTATGTCATCATAGAAACAGGATACAGCGTCTAATCCTGCGAGGGCTTGATCTATTGCTTTTTGCCAAGTACTAGTTGCCATTTTAATGCCAAACTTAAGTCTATTGACTTTAAATGCACCTAAATGTGTACTTATAGCTTGAAGTCTCGAGCTTTCCTCATCCATGGTTATATGCAGATAGGCTTTATATGCACCTAAATGTGTACTTATAGCTTGAAGTCTCGAGCTTTCCTCATCCATGATTATATGAAGATAGGCTTGACGTACATGAAGAATGCAGAAATACCTACCTCCACTCATGCTGGAAAATATGTCTTCTATCTTGGGCACTGGACAGTGGTCGTCTTTTAGATGAGAGTTTATTGTAGACTTGTAGTCCGCACACAGCCTGATAGACCCGTTTGGCTTGACAACAGGAACTATAAGTGTCCCCCAGTCCAAATGGGTTACATTTTCGATAATTCCTCTATCCTCAAGATGTTTAATTTCATCCTCCACTCGCTTCAACAGAGCGTAGGGTATGGGTTTAGGTCTTTTGAAAATCGGTTGTGTATTTTCTTTTAGATTGAGAGAACATTGAACCCCTGGTATGTTACCCACGTCATCTCGAAAAATGCTTGAGAAGTATTAGGGACTTGAATAAGTTCTCGCTGTTTCCCAACAGATGGTGTTATCTTAGTCTTTTTGTATCAGGCAATACTATAGCCAACTTTATCATGAAGCTCCACCATTAGACTCGAAATCACAGTATATGTTATTCCGCCAAAGTGTAAACAATATACTTTTTCATAGCGTTAAACATGTCGAATTTTGTGCCAAAAAAAGAGTATTTGCGGGGAATTTTACTGCATTCCTTTTTTAAAAAAAAATCTGCATCTGAAGCACATGGAATTCTTGTGGAGACTTACGGCGACCATGCTCTGTCGGAAACAACATGCAGAGATTGGTTTAGACGCTTTAAAAATTATGATTTTAATATTGAAGATAAAGAACGCTCTGGCGCAAAGACCCAAGTCAGACGCAAAATGAACTTGCAGAATCATTAGGAGTTGATCACACAACAGTTTCCAAAGGTTTAAAGCAAGGAAATTGGGTGCCGTACGAATTAAAGCCGAGAGACGTCAAACGACGTTTTTTCACATGTGAACAGTTGCTCCAACGGCAGAAAAGGAAAGGTTTTTTGCATCGTATCGTGACTGGCGATGAAAAGTGGATACACTACGATAATCCGAAGCGTAAAAAATCGTGGGGTAAGTCCGGCCATGCATCAACATCGACGGCAAAGCCGAATATCCTTGGTTCCAAGCTCATGCTCTGCATTTGGTGGGATCAGCTGGGTGTAGTGCATTATGAGCTCCTCAAACCCAACGAAACCATCACGGGAGATCTCTATTGATTACAATTAATGTGTTTGAGCCGAGCATTGAAGGAAAAACGACCTCAATACGAGGAAAGACACGACAAAGTAATTTTGCAGCATGACAACGCTCGGCCACATGTTGTAATACCGGTCAAAACCTACTTGGAAACGCTCAAATGGGAAGTCCTACCCCACCCGCCGTATTCACCAGACATTACTCCTTCCGATTACCACTTGTTCCGATCGATGACTCATGGCCTAGCTGAGCAGCACTTCCAATCTTATGAAGATGCCAAAAAATGGATCGATTCGTGGATAACTTCAAAAGATGAGTCGTTCTTTCGACGTGGTATTTGTATGCTGCCAGAAAGATGGGAGAAAGTAGTGACTAGCAATGGACAATATTTTCAATGACATGTTCTTTACTAATTTTTTTAAATAAAGCATTTATTTTCACGAAAAAACAGCGAGAACTTATTCAAGTCCCTAATATATTGAGATGGTGCGCTTTCTGTTCTTCCAGGTAAGCTCTAGTACACTTGATGTCAGCCCAGGAGATGTTCATCGATCAAATCCACTCTCTTCCCATGATAGCGTCAACGTGAAGTGGTAAAACGTAGAGGTCACCCTTAGACTTATTGTTCCTATACTTAATGGTCACCTTACAAACACCCATAGGCCTTATAATTTCGTTCGTATACATACGTAATTTTAAATTTATTGGTTCAAGCTTTTTGTTTGGTAAAAGTTTCTAGAAAGTGTTCAGGGAAATAGTTGAAACAGCGGCTTCTGTATCAAGCTCCAGTTGCGTTGATTTGCCATCCAGCTGAAGATCTACCATCATCCTGCCACTGGCTAGGCCTCCTACCTGACTTGAGAACAGTCTGATGATGATGAGATAGAGCGGTAATTGAGTTTTCTCACCTGCCGCTTACCTTTTCCTGGGCAGTTGCTGAGACAAATCTTGGCTAGATGCCCCAGTTTTCTGCATTTATTGCATATTTTATTCTGTGCCTCACATGTTGAGCCTCGATGCTCTCTGCTTCCACACTAAAATCAGAGTCCTCTCAACTTTCTCCTGTACATTAGGCTCAATGTTCGATTCTCTCGGACTTACCTTGTGCATTGAAACACTAGTAGATGGCTGCATTTGTCTGCTGTCTAATTTCGCTGACTCGATTGCAAGCGCAAGTTGAACGGCCTCATCAAATGTAGTTGCAGAACCTTTCTGGAGGATACGCTCTCGAATATCATTGTCCAGGATCCCACGAACAAACTGTGATCGAAGGTGTATATTTGTTCTTGAACTTTTACAGTCTGGACAAACAAAGTTACAAGTATTCGCAATTTTTCTAAGGCTTTCGACATAATTAGCTACTGACTCACCTTCTTGCTGGACTCTATCTTCTTGAGTACAAATCTATGTTGCTCTGCTATCTCACTTGTAGGACACAAGTAGGTGTAGGACACAAGTGGCCGAACAGAAGGTCGATAAGTTCCTGGTAGGTACTCTTGGTAGGCCGGCGAGGTGCTGTGAGTGTAGTCAGAGTAAGGAAGTTCTTTGGACCAAGACAGTTAAGTAGTATCTGGACTTTACACTCATCTGTCCCTGGTTCTTTCCCTATAAGATTTTTAAGGTTAAAAAAATTTTCTAATCGCAAAACATAAGAGCTAAACAGCTCCTGGCTTTCGTCAAAGGGTTGTAATGTTAGACCATGGATCTCAGGAGGTATTGGCTGCTGAACTGGTGCTGCTGACGGCTGGAGACGCTGAAGAGCTTCTACTAACAACGCCACCAAGTCCTCTGCCATAACTCGTTTTATGAATTAAAGAAATTAACGTATCTACTTACTGAAAACGCTCTCAACAATGTAACATAGTCTTCTTCACCATCCTCGTCGCCATTTGTTACTTTTATAATTCAACAAGTACAATTTAAATACTTTTATTAACATTTATATACAATTAATAATGTAAAAATATATGTTGAATAATCAGATAAGAACATATATTAACAAAGAGGTTATATATTGATATAACAAATACCTCTTGTTCCGGTCGATGGCACATGATCTGTCTGAGCATCGCTTCACATCGTATGAAAAATTGGATCGATTCATGGATAGATAAGAATAAAGTTTTTTTGACGTGATATCCAAATGCTTCCAGAAAGATGGGAAAAAGTAGGAGCTAGTGGTAGACAATATTTTAAAAAAAATGTAATGTACAGTTTTTTTACAATAACTTCGTAATTTTTTTATTAAAAACGGCTGAAACTTATTTGTGCCCCTGATATATTAATCTTTCCTATAGCTAGAAATTATATGATATGAGAACTTATCTATTTTGGGTAAAATTTAGTGTAGCATTATTACTCTAAATCACTGATGAGGACAAAGATTGCTCTTAAGTTTACATGTAAATATTAAAATTATTAACTAATTGCAATATTTTGTTTTAGAATTTGGAGTAAGAAGTACCCAATATGTATTATTTTGAACCATGATTCCCATTTGGGTACTCGTTACCGTGAAAAGGGTACTTCATCTTTGGATTTTGTCTCTTACAAAAAAAGTCCGAAAAAAGGAGAAGGTAAGACATTGTAAAGATGTTTAGTGTATTTTTCCAAATGAGTTCAAAATCTCACTTTCAGGTTTTCATAAGGGCATATAAAAATTTTAAATTTATTATATTTCAGGAAATTATCCTAATTATACTTCATCACTTTATTCGACAATTTATAACGTTTCCCATTTTCAAGTAATCTTTATCTGCCACTTTTACTTCCATATTTGTCAAATATGTAAAATTATTGCCCCATTACTCATATTTGTACCGGAGGAATCTTATTTGTCATACTAGTTCTCCATTAACTATCTTATTTATTATATATTAACAAATCTTGTATGACCACCAGTTCCTCCATTTATAGAAATGAAATGCGGATTTAATAAATATATAATTTTATTAATCTTAGGGATGATTACCTATAAATACCTAACTGTCAGTCATGGACTAAACTGTTATCAAGATAAGGTTTGTATTTGATCATAATTGACTCAGAACTAGTTTACAAATTGGATAAATGGCAACCGGCATTTTCTTAGTATCGGGATAAGTAAGTCCTGGAGTAGGCAAATCTATGAAAGCATTAGCCCGTGGCTCAGCAAGTGGCTATTATTATCTTATTCTAACATTGACCTTATCATTTGTTTACTAATTACTGATTTGTAAGATTATTTATTAATGCCTTTAAAAATAAATTTATTCAATATTTCATTAGGTTTCCGTGTACATACTTATTAGTCTTACGCTTAGCCAAAATCTTCTATAATGTTTTTTGTTTTTTTTTCAGATGAAGAAAAAGTTGATGAAGAACAAGATAGTGGAGAAGTAAAGACTCCAAGCAAGGTTTTAATTTTTAGTTAAATTATTTTTATGTCAATGATGGTTCTCTTAAAGGTACTACCTACAAGATTTGCTAGCCTATTTCTTTATGATGAGAATTGATTTATTTATTTTTTTTTTAAATTATTATTGCCTTTTTTTTTTTTTTGACATGAAACGGCCTTACAGACCACGCGAATATCATTTCTTCCTAACTCTCCCCACACACTTATTGCCTTTGTTAAACACTAAAACATTGTTAAACTTGTTTTCCATGCGACCCCCGCTGACAAGTACTCTCAGTGATTTCTTCATCTCTTGAGCAAGCGCTCTGAGGGAAAGTCATCATTTCCCTAAGAGCCAATGATATATGATATATTATGTTATACTATTAACAAATTATTTATGATATATATATATATATATATATATATAATGTATGCGATAACTTAACATTGAGAGAACTTTCTCTCGAACTAAATTAATATAAATAAATACAAAATAAAACGATACTTTAAGTAGGTACTAAAAGGGTTAAATAAATTATAAACTTATCAGATATTGTTGTTCACTTACTTTTTAGTTATTACATTAATATTTAATGTTCATAGTTTGAAACTTATTAGTTTTAATTCAAAGCACCACTTTTTAAATTTCAATAAATAGAAAAGTATAATAATTCATATAAAACCAAAAAAATCTTTCACTTCAAATTTTTTTCAGACCAAAAAAGGTGGAATTTACGTGGATGAAGATGATACATCACTGTGTACCGACGATGAAGATGATGACAATGGCCTGAGTAGTGACTATGTCAAAGTTCCTACTTCGCTCATCAACAAGAACAATATTTATCTCTTTGCTAGGACAGACAGAGAAAAGGACATATGGTAATTTTCTTTGTAAATTTGATTGTTACATCAATTAATTTACATTCTGTTATACCTATTGTCTTCTGGTGGGTGTTTTTTGTGAAAAAAACGATTATTGGTTATTTTGGTTATTTTACCTTCCATTATGACCGATGGGTTTTAACCTGTTTTTGGAAAACAAATGGTTATTTTAAATGAATTAGCTTCTCATCAAAACATTTTTTTGATGACATCATAAACAAAAGCTTCTGACATTGTTACAAATACCAGGTGTACCGGTATGAAGTGAGAGTTTTTTTGTGAAAATGAAACACTAATTTTGAATGGGAAAGTAAAAAAAATTTATTCAAAGTATTGACCATTGCTTTCTACACATTTTGACCACCTTTTTGGCAATTTGTGAATACCACGCCAATAGAAATGTTCGTCGCTTGAAGTAAACTAATCAGACACCCAATTTTTGACTTCTTTGTAGGAATCGAAGTGCTGCTCAGCCAATGCGTGTCCCATCAATGAAAACAAATGGTGGTCGGAGGGGGCCAAGTCTGGTGAATACGGCGGGTGGGGTAGCAGCTCCCAGCCAAGTGCTTTGATTGTATCCTGAACCGGTTTTGCTTTGTGTGCAGGTGCATTGCCATGTAACAAAATTACTTTGCCGTGTCTTCTGGCCCATTCTGGTCGTTTTTCGATCAATGCATGGTTCAAATTGATCATTTGCTGTCTGTAGCGATTAGTATTACCAGTTTCACCAGGTTTTTAGAAACTCATGATACACCACACTTTTCTGATCCCACCAAACACAGAGCATTGCCTTCTTGGCGAATCGATCTGGTTTTTCAGTCGATGTTGATGGTTGTCCCGGATTAACCCATGATTTTCTACGTTTAGGATTCTTAAAATAAATCCATTTTTCATCGCCAGTAACAATTCGATGCAAAACTGATTTTCTTTCGTGTCTTTGAAGCTAAATTTCACAAGTGTTTTTTCGGTTTTTCATCTGTCTTTCATTCAATTCATGTGGCACCCATTTTCCACACTTTTGGATCTTTCCCATAGCTTTCAAATGGTCAGAAATTGTTTGTTGCGCAACATTTAACATTGCTGCCATTTGCTTTTGACTCAAAGTATCATCTTTGTCCAATATTGCTTGCAGTTCGGCGTCTTCAAACGTTTTTTGTGGTCTTCCAAAAAAGTTTTATTTCTCACATAAAAATCATTATCTCTGAACCGTTGAAACCATCTTTTGCATGTTGCTTCTGATAGAGCATGATCACCATATGCCTCGACAAGCATTCGATGCGACTCTGCAGCACTTTTCTTCAAATGGAAACAAAAAATTAATGATTTCCGCAAATCATCACTTTCTGGTATAAAATTCGACATTTTTAACACAATGAAAAAATATGATGTTGTTTGTTAAATGACTTGATGTTTATTAAATATGTTTGACAGATGTCATACCAACCAAACAGAAAAAAAATTAAGGCTCGTTCACAACAAATGTTCTCTATCGACACATTTGTATCTTAACGCTCACTTCATGTCGGTACACCTGGTAAGTGGCCATTGGCATTCTAGTGGATTACACATTGATCTTCGAGAAATAACCTAATGTAAGTAAACAAATAGCTAAAGCCCTGGAAATAACTGATTACGGTACAACTTTGCACTGCAGCATCCTTATTTATAGCGGTCGCTGCACTATTGCCATTTATGGTAGCTAATTGCTTTGTATTCAATTGTAAAATTTGTATTTAAAGGAATTATAACTACTTTAAATAATATCTAATTACAGCAGTAATAGTTTTAATAATTCCAATAAATACAAATTTTACAATTGAATACAAAGCCATTAATTAGCACAAATGGCGCTGGTGCAGAGACTGCTACAGATAAGGTGGCCACATTGTAAACAACCTTTTTTTTTTTAAAGGACGTATTTTTCATCCGGTATTTATTTTTTCTTAGGCTATAAAGCAATTTTCAGCAATCCCACAATTTAAGCCTTAAAATAAGTTTGTGTGACAATTAATAGCCCTGTAATAAAATGGCCACATTTTTCATTTTTTAATTGTTTTTGTTTAACGTTTTTGACCGATTGAGTTATAGCTTACATTTCTTTTATATAATAAATTTATATTCCAAAAGTGAAAAAAATAATACTTTTTGGCTCGTGTATTAATTTTTATGATAAGCATGTTATGATAAGGCATGTTGCTACATACCGATTTTATCTAAAACATATACAATTTGTTTTTACTATTTTTCTAATAATTATCATGTTGAGAAAGTCCATTGGCTGGAGAAATATTTTAAAAAACGAATGTATTTCCTCTATTGTGCCTGGGCTTGGAAGAATTCGAAAGCAAAGGCATCTTATTTTCTTTCTTTCTCAGAGCAAAAATCTCCAAAAAGGTTTAGTGGTCTATACTGACAGTTAAAAGCTTCCGGAGCTTTTGTTCTCGGCCCAGTGCACTGATTACATCCCTCACTGCTGAAAATCCATCCTATATCAGATCTTTTGGAATTTGCTAAGTTGATAAAATTATTTCTGTATACTTAAGGTTCAGGAGACTGGTTGCTGCAGCAAAAGAAAAATATTCTTCTGTAGAAGAAGAAGAACAGAAGAGCGACATGAGCTCGTCCGAAAATGAAGACCTTAAGACTCCAATAAAGCCTCAGAAATTTGATGAACATTACCACACCTTTATGATGCAGTACATCAGGAGAAAGATCAGTATTTGTGTAAGTACTGATATTTCTGTGTTTAAAAAAAAAAATACATATATACATACATACACAGTCGAACCTCTATATATTGAAAATGAAGTTTCCTTGAAAAAATTTTGATATACAGAAAGATTGCAATTTTTCACCATTTTCAGACTAAGATTGAAAAATTGTACAAATTACATCTATGGTTGCAAATTTTTTATAAATGTACATTTATAATTTAATATGGTCATGTATTTAAAATATGCAAACATACATAAAAATTAATTAATTCTTTTTTTTGCGCAGCATAGTTTCTAATGTCTATTAGTGTATAATTCATCACCACAATCATGTTTAGGAGCAATTTTCACAACAAGAAAGGCAAAGTTAAATTGAATTTAAAATGAAAATTTCATTCTGTGTTAGGAAAGAGATTCAGAGAATATAAGTACTCCTGTGAAAAATTATATTTTTTTAAATATAATTGGAATTTTTAGTTTGATTTATAGAAATTCTATTTGATATACAGAATATTTTTTTCTAATAAAAATTTAAGGTTCCTAAAAAAGTACGATAAATGGAAGTTCGATATATAATGTATATGTATAATTAATTAAATTGATATAATGGAGTTGGAATTGATATAGTAGCTGTGTGGTTAAGGTGCTTTATTAGTAAATTTCCAGCCCTTCTTACTTACATGACGGATCACTAGAGACCAGATTTTCATGCAGTACCAATACAAAAATTGAGCACTGATAAAATCCAAAGGTTAATTTGTGTTACATTGTGTAATAATTGTTGGTGATGAAATTGTGCAAACAAAAATGTTGATCTTTTTGTATGTTTCAAGATATTATATATAATATCCAAAATGTGTAATATAGTACACACAATTTTACACTTTTTGGGCTCTTAGTACTGGATTTTTCACGTTTTGAATGCTTTACTGTTTTTACTGCACGAAAATCCGGTCTCTACTGATTAAAAAAGGGAGTTAAAATCTTTGTCCTTCAAGTGAAAATACTGTGTGGGGCAGGAATAAAATAAATAATAGAAATAACCATCGTTTCTTGACAAAATAAATTTAAAAAACGGGATTTAATTACTGTTACACCTCTCTCTGCTGATAAAACTAAAGTCACTAACAGCCGCTGACAGTTCCCTCCCAATGTGTGTCAGTTATTCCAACAGAAATGACTTGAAAAGTGATAGAAATTTTTCCAGGAATAACTTCGGCAATATCTAGTAAATAACGGCTGACATTTAGAAGATGTCATTTTTAAAACCTACTAAAATAAAACTGTTCAATTTAAAAAGAAGTTGGTCACAAGAGGGTGCGGTCAATGAAGAAAACGCAACTAAATGTAACTTATTAGTGTACACATTTTCTGACCAAATTCTTCTTAAAATTACATCTACAGTCAACTAAATTTATACCAATATGTTCAGTTTATTTTTTGAAAATAAAAACCAGTTTTTTCTACATATATTTATATTGTTTTTTATACCTCTTTATGCCCCACTTAGTACATTTTTAGTAATAAAAAAAAAAGATATTATGTTATGTATATACATCTTTATGTCAAGAGATTTTATGACTTGTTATTTTTATTTCGTAAGGGTGGTGATGAGAATATTGACGCACCTGAAGAAGAGGATGAGAGTTTGGTCTGGTTCAGTATGTTTCTCGCCAGAATACTGTACGATCCTATGCATGATGGATATTGGATAAAACAAGTTCAAGAAAAAATACAAAAAAAGCTTTCTGCTATTAAGGTAATCCCCATTTAAAAAAATATAATTATTTTAGTTTCCCACGTATAATTTATGATGCAAGGCATTCAATCCTTAACTTCCGGGCCTGGATTTGAGTCTAGCTGTGGCAGTTAATTTATTTATTCTGTTATATCATCTGCGGATCGATTCTGGGGTAGGAAGACGCACTATAAAGCCCTATAAAGTGGGTACCCTTAATTAGGGTGCGGACCTGGCAGTTAAACGAGAATGCTGACCACATCATCTCATTGTATAACTGTTGATCAAGAAACAGTAGGTACTAAACACAAAGTTGTAGCTTGCCGCAAAAGTTTTGTTGGTGTTTTGTACAGTACAATAAAATTGTATTTGAAAAATAACAACTTACAGCACAATCCTCAAAGTATAACCCCTCGTGTTGGACTGTCTTGAGACACCTATCAGCCAACTCTTGAAGATCTCGCAGGTACCAGTCTTTATCTTTTGATCCGAAAAATCAAGAACACCGTTTTTGACTTCCTCCTCATTATTGAACTGTCTCCCACAAAGAAAATGAGCCATTGAGCGAAACAAGTAATAGTCAGAGTGAGGCGAGGTCAGGACTGTATGCAGGGTGTGAAAGAAGTTCTAGAACATCTAGTTTTTCAATTTAATTCAGAGTTATTCTAGCGGTATGAGGATGAGCATTATCTTTTAGGAGAACTTTGTTCTGATTGACCAGAGCAGGATATTTCTGATCCCCAAGAATAGTCTACAGTTGGTGGTCACTGGTTGACGGATTTTCATTAACTGCCCTTTCTGTAGCCTCAATGTTCCACTCAGATGGGCGCACAGAACGTGGTTAATCTTCAACGGCGGTGTCAGCCACTGTTGAAACGCCCAAACCACGTTGTGTAGTCCTTTCATTCACAACAACCTCTTCCTCTACTTCACATATTTTTCGAGCAGCAGTCTCTCCAATAAATCTTTGTTTCCAATAAAGTACACAAATTTCAAATTTTTCTGAATTCATATTAAAAGGTATTGGTTTGAAAGAGATCCGATGACTTAGTGAACAATTGTTGTTTGAAAGGTTCTCTCAAGGATTAAAAAGGCTAGTTAAGGATTAAAGAGATACAGACTAGGACAGATAAACAAATAATTCCATTCAAGAACCAACAAAACTTTTGTGTCATCCTAGTACTAATTATGGTTTTATAGAGGAATAAATGTTCAATGCAAGATTAATAAAATGTTTTACGTAAGAAGGGCCCTTGGAAATGGCCTTCTCCGTAAAAATAAAAAGAGGCATATTAGGAGTTACGATGTTTCTTTAACCCAATTGGAACATGGTCCTGTTAGCTGTAAATTTTCAGTACTGGTTTATGAATTACTGGTTGACTTAATTAGATGCCGGAAGGCTACTTAATTAGAATTGTTGGGCAGCATAGAAATTTTTAGTGTCGAAACTCTTTGCCTGCTTGTATCTCAAAACTCACTTCTGGAGCATGTGCCCTTCTTTTAACACAGTCTCAATTGTTTATTGTTTTATTTTTCTTTCTAATGAAACTATAAAATTTTCAATTTAAAAAAAAAAATAAGATATCTAATTATTATAAGTATAAAAAAAAATGTCTTTCAGGTACCCACGTTTATGGAAAGTCTGTTGGTATCGCACGTTGAGCTTTCCGAATCTGTCCCAGTGATCGAGAAGAGCTGTTTACCCAACCTCAACTGCGATGGAATTTGGGTCGATCTTGATATTAATTACAAGGGAACATTTAAAATGACTATCGACACAAAAATTAATCTCATCAGGTTAAAGAATTATTATGGAACTATACAAAAATCTGAAGGTAGTGAGGTTTCTGAAGTATTAGAGTAAGTGGATTTAGCATTTTATATAAATTTCATATCATTATCTGTTACATTACAGATACGAGTTATTATATATACAAGTTATACATTACAGATAATTGATGCATATCATTTTTTTTTTTTTTTTTTGTTATTTTAGAAAGAGTCTTTTAAAACCTGCAATATTCGATAGTGAAGCTGAAGACAGTGCAGAATCTTCTGGTGATGAGGTTGGGCCTGAAGATTTCCAAACATCCAATAATAACCGAAGAAAAACTTCACAGAAAGTGATGCAAATGGTCGATAAGATAGCTTCTTCAAAATATTTCCAGCAGGTAGCGCTTTCTTCGCCTGTTTAAATTTCTGGTTAATGACCCTCATATTCAAGCTTTATTAGGTTGTACAAAACAGGAAATATAATGATGTTAGGAGGTGTTGGTAAACTCATTCTCATGACCAGAATGACCTAAAAATATAAGGTATTAAAATTGTAATGAAATAGCTGAAGTATGTCATTATTATTTTTTTAATATTACAGTAAAAAAAGCCTTAACAATAAAATAAATATAATGAAAAACAATTCAATTTAAAAATTATGATAAATAATGATTCGTAAGGGAAAAATAAAGAACAGATTTTCTTATGTGCATGGATCAATAATTAATGATAAGTAATAAATTATGTTTTTAAAACATTTTTGTATAAAGAAAATAAAAAACTTTTTAAAATTTAATTTCCTGTCACTTATATGTACAGTCGAACTTCTGTATATCGAACTTCCATACATCGAAAATCTCTATATATCGAACTTTTTTTAGGAACAAAAAAATTTTTAGTAGAAAAAAATATTCTGTATATTGAATAAAATTTCTATACATCAAACAAAATATTCAAATTTAAAAAAATATAAAATCTTATTGTCATCAACAAGAGCCTTTAGTTTACATTACATACATAAGAATGGTTAATAATTAAATAAGAAAAAAAAAAATGTTCCACTGGTTTGCAACATGGACATTGCAGTGGACATTCAGGGAAGATCTTGTTTCAGAAAAAGCAGAAAATTACAAAAATTCTCTTAATCTCTTTCCTAACATAGAGTGAAATTTTCATTTTAAATTCAGTTTAATTTTGCCTTTCTTGTTGTGAACATTGCTCCTAAACATGACTTCGGCGAGGAATTAGACACAAAAAGACATTAGAAGCTATTTTGCGCAAAAACAAAAACCTCTGGGCGCCTATTTGACATCCTGAAAGACCACAACGTGATTCACAATTTAGTCACACAGGATAGGGTCATCACTCCTATGCCCGTTCTGTGCGAGTTGCCTCCAGCAGACTGACGGGCCTAACACCTGTAGTCGCGGGCTGCGTGGATTTTCCCCGGTATGCAGTCATCCAGATCTGGGCGGTCACTCTTCCAAGTACTAACCATGCTCGACATTGCTTAACTTTGATTACCTATTGCAAGTGTCTTATCCCGCTCGGATACCCTGGCCCCCACATGTATATATATATATTTATATATATGCATATGATCATGTATTTTAATTTTGACTGATCCCAACTTAGAAATTACCTAAGTTTCAGTCAGTCATCATTCATTACTTATAATTTAAATTAAATAATTTTTAATTTGAGTTTTTGCTGTATTTACCTAATATATTTTAATTTCTGCTAAAATTATATATAATACAGATGTTTAAATGATTATACTTAGGTGACTGACAACAAGTATGTGAAGAAAGCACTGGAAGGTGTCTCAAATACTACAATATCATTAGTGGTTGAAGTGAAAAGCCTGACTGGAACTGTAGTCATCAATTTCCCTCCTCCGCCATCCGATAGGTTGTGGTATGTAACTTTAATGTAGAAAATATTCCTGAATTTTCATTTAATTTTTAAAATCATTTGTATCACACTATAATAATGCAGTAGATTATGTCAAAACGGATAACATTTTATTAACGATTGGTACTTATTCTATACCAATTATCTGTATACATGAATTAGAATAATCACTATCAAAGAACTTATGGAGCAATTTAGAAAACAATATCAGCAATTCTGGCCTCCGAGAGACATATTTGTTACATATACCTGCATTGTGAGAAAGTTTTTGATAACTTTTCTGTCTTCATATCCTGTGGAAAAGGGTTTCTGGATGATTGCCAATCTTTATATGAAAAATAGAAACAGATAGTAAATTACTCGCCAAGGAGATTTGAAGTCAAACCTGAGTAAACTGAAGCCAGGTATTGAAATTTCGCTATCAAAGCATCAGGCTCATCCCTTCCATTATAAACATTGTTTTTTTTTGTATATTTATTTTATGTATAAATGTTACTAGATTTCCATTTTCGGTATTTTTAATTAATAAATGTAAATCTGTAAACTTCGTTATCAAAGTGAATAGCTCTGTGTCAACTTCAAAAACCCATTTAAAATTGATGGGTTTGAAAAATGGATTTTACATGATTTTTAGTAAAAAAAAGTTTGGGAATTTCTATTGTATATAAATACTAACAACTTTTAGGGGAGAAGGGAATGCATTTTTTAAATAATGTTTACTTTTATTTCAATACATACATTTCTTTGATTTTGCATCCATTTTAAGTTGTTAATCCATCCTAGGTACGGATTCAGGCCAAATACGAAATTGTCACTATCAGCAAAACCTAAGGTTGGTCAAAGAGGAATAAATATGGGCTATATTACAAATTACATTGAAAAGAAGCTAGTGAGAGAATTTGAGGTAAGTTTTAAGTAAGAAGATTGATTTTTTTTTTTTTAAATTATCATGACTTAGTTATTATCACAAGTAAAATGTCCTGAAATTTGCAACAATGAATGCTGCAAAAAGTTTTAAAATATGCAGTTATATGCTTTGAACTATATTTTATTTAATGTAAATACGTGCGCATTACAAAATACCTGTTATGTCCACTCATACGACTTTTCTTACCGCTTTGAGTGATAGCTCAAAATTAAAACTTAAAACTGTTTGCTTTATCTTCGCTAATTTTAATCCAATTAAGATTTTTATTTTTTATGTTTAGCTTTGAAGACATTTGAATTATCTTTCAAATGGCCATCTAGATTGTTCCGGGAGATGGATGCATAGTTATCAATTTACAAAAAACTAAACAAAGGTGAACCGCTATACAAAGGAACATATACAGAATATTTCATTAAGCGTGTGTATAAAGTTCAATATATCGCTATATCATTGTTAAAATATAATGTCCGATTTAGATATTTCTTTTTTTGCTTTGTAGTGAATTTAATTAGCTTTTGAATAGACATGACAAAACTTAGTTTTTTCGACTCAGGGGGCTCTGAAAGGCATAGATCCGTTGAATACTGCTCATCGAAATTTTGACCCGATTACAACTTTCCTTATCTAGTAGTAGTAGTAGGAAAGTAAGAAGCCCTAATATGATCATTCATTTAAAAATAAATCTTTTACATAATTATGATTTCATGATCTTCAACAAGGAGTTAAAAAGTTGTTGAGAAAGCAAGTATGTAACATGGATCGTTTTTGTCTGGCCAATTTATTGGATGTAATGCCGGGTTAAATCATAAATTTACTGTGACAATCGATTATTCTTAATGTTCCTCCTACTTCAGATTTAACTTTGCTGTGGTCTGCAATTATTAATTTAGCATTTTCTAATATTTCACTTCAAAACTTTATTCTATATAACTAATAAGCAGTTTTGTTTTCAGAAACTTTTAGTTATGCCAAATATGGACGATCTCATCATACCTTTAATGAACAAAGAGAAGCCATCGTGAACATCATTGGGATTTCAATGGTAGCTTAGGGTCATTAGATGAAAAAAAACAATGTGTGATATTTTTTTATATAGTGTTTAAGATCTATAGGAGACAGTATTTCTATTTACCACTGAATCACGCTGCATAAGCTTTTTGCCTATTCTGAAAAATTCAATGAGATTCTGCATACTGTGGCGGCACCTATATTGTGATATACTGCCAAATACTATTTAACAATATTGGTCAAATATTATTTTTAAAATAATTAACTATATTAAGGACAAAAAAAAGGAGAGAAAAATACAAAGTTTAAACACCAAGTGTAGTGGAACGTTTAGAAAAAAATAAATCTTTTTATAGTTTAGTTACATCCTGGTTTTAAAGATTATTTTTATTAGTGTAATATTAATATGCTGATGAATTTATAATACTATTAAATTTAGGGCTTTATTTATGATCTGTTCCTAGCATGTATGTATATGTTTGTTTTTTGCCAGTATTATTTTAAAAATCAAGCAGATAGATTATTTATTCGTTCAATATACTATTTATTTATTAATAACTGTAATACTCCAGAATGTAAGCTACTGACCAACATAATGCACATAAACAATTCAATCAGCTGATTAAATAATTAAACCAGCTGATTACTGTTAACATATTTTGATGCTATGATAAAAAAGGTGCCTTCTATATCGGAGAGGAAACTGATTGCCAGATTTAGTCTCTACTGGTCTCAATAATAAAATCACTCCTTGTTATACATTGTATTACCTTTTGTTGCTAGTAAGGTTTAGAAATTTTTTTTGTTGAAAATAAAATCAATCCAACTGTTGAAATTCCAATGAAAAGGACTCTTGAGGATCTCTGGGTGCATGTAGAAATTGAAAGTTGTTGTATTCTTTGTAAAACTGTTTATTTATATAGCTTTAGTTGATCTTACATGTTTACCTCCATTCCACCACTGAAGAGATAAATAAATCCCCTAGGGAGTCCTTATTTACAGAGTTTGGAAAGATAAAATTGTCTATTTTATAAATTACTATTTGGATAAAAATGAAAGATTTTAAAGCCTTGCGTCTCTAAAATATCGGTAATAAACTAACCAGTCGACGTTTTACCAATTATGGCATCATCAGGACAAAAAAAATAAGATCACATATGTGCAGACAAAATGCAGTACATCTCACATATACAGTCTCAAAACTCATCGACTAGACAATTTTTTATTTTTTTTTGTATTATTATTATTTTATTTTTTTATTATTTGATTTATTTGAGTACATTTTTGATTGCTTGTATGAGTATTTCCCGTTTCTGCTTATCAGCTATTTTTAATACAGGCAAAAATTTATGACTGAATAAAGGGATAGTTTATAAAAAATAAATAAATAAATAAATTAAAAACAACAAGTGCACATTATAAAAAGACTTTGTAGATACATTGAAGGCCACAAAATATGACTTTAGTATGTACATACAGTTTTGTTAAGCAGGACTCGACTGAAGTCCCTTTCCAAGGAACGAAACCTGACATAAGTACAAAAACTGTCTGTTTAACCTTTCCCAGCTGTTGTTACATTATCTCCCTTTTTCTTAAGTACTTGTGAGGTGCTGTCTCTAGTTGATGTGTCTTTTTAGCTGTTGATATAAGATGTGCTGCATTTTGTCTGTAAATATGGGATCTTATTTTTTCTATCCCGATGGTGCCTGAATTTGCGAAATGACAACTGGTTAGTTGATTACTGTTATTTTATAGACTCAAGGCTTCCTGTGTGGAATCTTCCGTTTATATCCTAACAATTATTTTATGTCTATTTTTGAGTTTTTGTTCTTCTATATTACAAAAAAAAATATTATTTTTTATGTAAACTATTATAATGAATAACAGAGAAAATTGGTCATAATGCATTATGATTTAATCTGAAAAATTGAAATATCGTGAAACAGACCCAAGCAGATTATTGAATTAAATAAATACAAATGAGAGGATGGAGGGGGTATTGTGTGAACAAAAAAAACACAGTATAAATGACAGAATGGTCTGGAAAAGGCAGGGTTTGTTTTAGAATCGTATAAGAAATCTTAAATAGTAGTCCGGAACCAGTATCGATTTGGGTTCGACTTTTGGTGTATTACTGGTCTGGAAGTATTACTTAGCATTCTGGAGTATTATTAAAATTATCTTGATTCCTATAAAGTTACTTTTAAATTTAGTGTAAAGGTTAAAGAATATTTGTTAAAAATCCAAATGTTTCTTAACATTTTGATTTTCTACATATTATTAATAATATACTTTTGGATCGCGAGTAATATTACTTATTTTGTATTTTATTTGTGCACACCTTTCAACAGTATTAATGATTTGTTATCCAGTCAGTTATTCCATTTGTTAGTTATCAATAATGATTTGTGAGAATTTCGTTCCATCTATTGATAGAATTGGAAAATGTTATGTCTATTTTTTTTTTTTTTTTTTCCTAAATGTGTTACTCAGTGGACCCAAAAGAAAAGAAAATTTTGAGCAATTTAAAAAAATAATTATTGCAGACCTAAGCTTTCATAATTGTTTTGTAAATAGAACTAAAATGATTGCTGTATAAAAAAAAAAGTATTGCAAATGATTTATATTTTTTGTGAAATTGTTTTAATTGCTTTGATAATAATTTCTTTTGAAGTATTAAAAAAGGTGACTGGTTTTATCTTTTAAGAATAGTAATATAAATGGTGGCTAAAAAGTCACTAGACCATTAAAAATCCTATTTTTTTTTTCTTATTTTTATGTTTTTCAGATTTATACTTTTTAAAGTAAATTGAGAAGTTGGATAGATTATCTTTTAAAACTGCACTGCTATTTGTCGACATTATTAAATGATTATCTTTTCAAATGCTACAAGAGAAGCAGAAGAAATGCCCACATAACAGTTTCACTTTTTTACATTTTCCTAAAGAAGGACAAACAAATATTTGTAACAACTGAATGGCATAAAATATGTTTAGATGGTCATTGCCATATCTGGTCATTGCTTTCTTCATTGGCAAAATTAATCATTGGTAATATTGATAAAATTAAATTATCTTTACACATCCCACTGTTACGAATTTCTCTGTATCAAATTTCCTCAAAGTATTTACTTCTTAAGGGTTTTTTTAATGGTTTTGTAGCTTTTGAACCACCCTATAGTAATTAAATGTATTTGAACACGCTTTTCTAAATTTGTATTACCTTTTAGGCTTTGTTGTATTACTATTAGTAAAAGTCTGGTTTTTAATTAATACTTACTGTTAGAAAAATAATTAGCAAAATATTTATTAAGTATTAAATTTTCAACCTTTAAAGAATTGGTATAGAAATTAAGCATGAAGATTTTTTTTTTAAACAACCTTTATTTTCTATCCGACACTTTATTATTTTATTTAATAAGTTGTAATTTATAAAAACTTATTATTTTTTAGATTTGGAAACCTGTAAAATTATCAGAATGATTAGGAGTTAACAAAACGTAAAGAAACTATAAGATTTTTTTTTGAGGGTGTGAGCGATTAGAAATTTTTGTGCAATATTTCTTTTGTTTCTCTAAATCATTTCTTGTTAGATCTTGAACATCTAATGGTCTTATTATAAACTAATTTAAGTTCTTTAACTTTGCTAAGTGCAAATTAAATGAATATGCTGTTATTTTAATCTATCAGTAAATAATTTTAACAAAAGAAAAAATGTATAGTTTTAATAGTCATCCTTTCTTTGTTTTTCTGTAATAGTTTCCATATCTTCATTTATTACATGTTCTGAGTTATTGCTTATGTTATTTATTTGACTTGAATTTTACGTCTAGTTATTTGTTAAATTTATATTAAAGAGGAATTCTTTGTTAAATCTCACATTTCCCCTATCAAAAATTAAATTCAGCATAAAAATATCATTCAGATCTTAAATGAAAGCTTGGATTGTTGTGTTTTAAAATAATCCGTCATTTTGGAAATTTAATATGGTGAGCCTAGTCACATCCCTTCTATCCAAAAAATTTGTTGAAAAGACTCCGGTTGTAAATTAAACTAGACATCTTAAGCTCTCATTGGAGGTGAAACATGAGGGATAATCACAATCTTATTAAATATGCTAAATGATTAACTTGCTAAATTCAGGATTATGAACAGCCCATTGTAAGTACTTTTGTATCTTGCTTAATAGATAAAGTAGCACTAACTGTGTTAAGATGGTGCAACTTTATTTAATTTTACTAACAGTGTTTTTATGAGACCTTTTCTGTAAATATCACTCTTCCTTACATTTTTAATTTTTAAATAAAGAAAAGTAATTTAATTGAAACAATCTGAAGCAAATAACAAAATAACCATTTGACGCTATGAAACCTCATGTCAGGCGAAAACCTGAAAACTGTTGAGTTGACAAAACAATATGGTGACTATTTAGCACATAATCCGATCTGTTAAATTGATCCTGCTATTCGACTTGTTTTCTATTGTGATATTTAGCATGCTATAGTTGAAACTCGATGAATAGCACAAATTAGCATGCTAAGAGATACTCCTATATTTTTCGATTTTGGGTAGAGGGGATCTTGATGTGTTTTGGATAGATTTGAGAAATAATTTCCTATATATATATTATTTATTTGCGTATGGTTTATATAGTCTAATTGTTAGTTAATATTTATGCTTTTCCAGAAACTGTTGTACTTAGTAAGATTTGTAAATGTTTTTCCAATGAATTAAATGTTAGTTTTTTACATATTAAGATATTAGAAGATTCAACAATATATTTTGAATTGTTTTGTGGTGATGTATTACTATCTCTACTTGGTTACTCATTTTTTTAAATTGCTGATATAAGATGTGCTATCTCTAATATTTATGCGAACTAATTTTTTCATTCCTAATGATGTCTGAATTTGCGAAATGTTGACTGGTTAGTTATTTACTGCTATTTAAGAGCATTGAGGCTTTATGTTGAAATCGTTTAAATTTTTTTTTATTTATTGAAATTACAATCAAGCTCATATTGAGCTTATTAGAAATTTAGTTCTAAACTACTAATAAAATCTTTTAATATTGTTTCTGTCTCTTTAATTAACTAATTTTAAAAGTTATTATTTTATTTCTTTATAATAGTATCTAATTTGAAACAGTTTAGAATCTAAACATTTATATTTCCTGATGTTACCCGTCCCTAAACTCTGTAGATATCACATCTATCTTTTAATAGCTATAATATAGTATAGTTTTATATCATTAATGACGAATGTTGCCATTACGAGGTAACTTTGTTAGTCAAATTTCTAAAGATGTATTGTTTGGAAAAATGTATTAGATTCATTATTTAGAATACCTTATTAATTCTTGCAAAATTTACACAAAGCACATTTTGATGTGTGAATTTTGCTGTTGTTAAAATGTGCATGTAATTTATTTTTATAGATGTCACACTTTGTTTTGATCTTGCAACAAACGGATGTGACACAATGTCCATATTTGTAAGTATTCGCAATTAACCTTTTATATGATAGTTTTTCAATTATTGTTCTGGTCACTTAATTTCTTTGAAACTGCAAATAGTCATTGCCATTTCATCTCAACATTCCTTCAAAGTAATGTGTTAAATAATTAATAAGTAACTTTGAAAAAAGTAAAAAAAAAAAAAAAAAAAAATCATTCTATAGATTTCTATTTGTTTGGAAATGTGTCTGGAACTTCCATTATTATTCTTCGATCATTTTTTTTTTCTCTTAGTTGTCTATTTTATTGTAAATATTTATTCTGTGATATCTAGTTTTATTTATTTCATCTCAATTATTTTCTTATAATGTTATTCTTCTGATGATATTGTAATGCTCCAAAATATTCTGCCCTGCAACACACCAAAAACATCCAATCAGTAAATGATACCAGTTGTTGGATGTTATAAATTAAGAAGATGCTTTTACCATACACCTTCTATGATCGGGAACTTATTATTTTTTTTTCCTTGTCACAATACTTTTGTTTATCCATTTTTCCTAATATGTTTAGGCTATTTGGTTAGCCGTTTTCAAATCATTTCTAAAATCCGCAGAACAAATCGTTCGTTTGGAAGAAGAATGCTACAATACGAAAATGTGAAATTTTATAGAAGAAAGGTTTGAAGTTTGGCTATTTAGCTTTATCGCTGCCCCTGAACTTACTGATAGAACATCAAGTTGGACATTTTCTTAGTTAATACTACTTACTTTTTGTTTAAAAAAATAAATAAATAAATAATCTTCATTTTTTGATGATTTAATTATGAATCTAATGTAGCAGTTTTTCATAAAAAAATAGTGCAAGTTCCTTTAGAGTTTATGTATAATAAATACATAATTTTGAAAACAAAAAAAACTTTATTAAACAATAAATTGAAATACATTTTAACTTACAATACATGTTTTATTTTTACTAAATCTATTAAGGCTAGGAATTAATTAGCATGATTGAAGCACACCTCTACACTTATTGAAACCTGAACTTTCATCCCCACCACTAATGTTTTTATCATTATTTTTTATCATTTCTTTATATTAGTTTTATTTACGTCTTTTTTAAATTTATGGGGTTTTCATTTTCTGAAATGTACATGAAATTATTTTTCTTTGGTTTTTGTTTAGTTTATATATTTAGTTATCTCAGTGTGAATCTTCCAAAGCAAATTTATGTAAATTTTTATGACTATTATTGCTGTTTTGCTTTTTTTTTTTTTTATTATACAATATTTAATACATTTCTGTTAAAGCAATGTAAAATGCAGAATATTTAAATTAGCCAACTAAATATGGTAAACAGATTAGGAGACTTTTAAAAATATAGAAGAGAAAATATACATGAAAAATAATTAAAGTGTTCAAACATAACACACTGTTCTAAAATTCGCTCTACTTTATGGAAGTTTTCATTACTAATTTAAATAGTTTTGTTATTTTTGTGAACGAAAACACTTCCGTTAAATTATCTTTATTAATTTTCTACGTTAATATTTTTTACCCAAACACAATCAATGTTTCGAAGTTTTCTTCCATCTGGGTTTTTCCTTTCTTCTTAACTATCCTATTTTTTCTTATATGAAATAATTAGCTGTACTTCTCTAAGGTCCGTTTTTCCATAATACATTATTTCGTCTAGTTTTGTACACTATTAAAATTTTTTTAAAAACATTATTGCACTAGAGAGTGTCTGCTAAGATCAAATAGTAAATTCGAGTTTGGTGTGTTGTGGGCCAGCTCCTGATATTTTGTAGTACTTTCCAACAATATTTTTCTGTTATTAACTTCTGGTTTTATGTTTACTGGGATGTCAATTAAATTTGATCATTTTTATGTTCATCTTTATTTTTGATCATTTCTATGAATAATTATTAGCCTATAATTGTTTAAGTTTATTTTATCTTTGATCTTAAATCCTGTCTCAACGCTGTAAATATTAAATCATTGCATTTCATTTGAAAAAATCTGATTCTTGCACAACGGGTTAAGAGTTTACTTGTATTTTTATACTTAATGCACTTATTTAATTTTTAAAACTTGAACCACTATATGATCACCTACTATTTAATTATATTTCTGTTGAATAATTATTGAAGATATTTATATATATATATATATATATATATATATATATATATATATATATTTATCTATTTTAAGACTTTGTAATGTTAAAATAGTCTGATTATAATCTTTTACAATTCTGTGATAATGTGAACTTTAATGAATGTCTGCTAACAAATGGTTCATATTTTCATGTATGTTCTTTACTGGAATACATTTTTCGTGTGTGTACTTTGATTCAATAGTATTCTTGAAAACTTATTCATGTTTATAAATTTATAAAAGATTTTTTATTTTCTGCTGTAATTTTCTTAAATAAACAACATTATAATTAATTTGAGATTTGAACGATTTTTTAAGTATTATTCCAAAACATGGCATGTAACCCGAAATACATCAAAACTAATCTTACCATATCTCACTCACTAATCCTTCTGTATTTCCTAGTAATATTTTGATTTTAAAGAAAACTAGGAAAACCAAAGATAAGGAAGACATAATCTAATAGTCTAATAGTCTAATTCACATTTTGTCTCACAATCCAGTCAAAATTTGAACTTTTTGATTGAACTGTCGTCAAGTTAGGAATTTTCAAAATGTTTGTTGAATGATAAGAAAAAAAAATGGTTAATCTATAGAATAGAGTGGTTGTCAAGTAAAATCAAAATCTTTGATCTTACTCTCTTTGAAATGTCTCCAATGATAGATTTAAAATCCATTTCATATAAATTCTATTTTAAATTACTTGATGTGGGATTTTACTAAAGTCATTGACTTAAAATAAAAATCTAATTTCCAAATTATGCATTTGATAAATATTGTTTTTATAGAAACTCTTATAAGATAATACTAAACTTTGAACCTTCAGAACCTTTGGATGATTCTTCAGAAAATGGGCAGTTTGATTCCAATGTCTCTGGCATGGCTTACATCAACATTTTTTGGCCAGATGAATTATTATAGCTTAATATATATCCTAAACTACTATTTCATTATTTTAAACCTAAAAATCGCTAAACATCATTATTTTAATTGATCATAAGGTACAACTTTACAAGAAGGGCGCATTATCACTAGTTCCTCCCGAACTTACCCGAAGGTCGCCGGACTAGCATACTCTAGCGCCATTTGTGCTAACTGCTTTGCATTCAATTGTAACATACGTGTTCATTGGAATTATTAAAACCATTACTGCTTTAATTAGGTATTATTTAAAATTATTAGTGCTGTCGACTTCCGCTCATTACGTTCGTCCAAGAAATAAACAAAAAAGCAACGGATCCTTTTCAGTTGAGGTCTGGGTCTTACCGAAATTTCAATTATTTCTGCTTTAATTAGATCACAGCTGTCGACTTCCGCTCACTCAAGAGATAAACAAACCCCAAAAGTTCCTTTTCAGTTCGGTCCTTCGGAGGTCGGGTCCTTACCGTAATTTAAAATATCATTCCTTTAAATTATGACTACAACTTCCCCAGATTGCCGGAAGTCGACTGCACTAACAATTTTAAATAATATGCAATTAAGGCAGTAATAATTCCAATTAATACGAATGTTAAATATGAATACAAACCAGTTGGTTAGCACAAATGGCGCTAGAGTGTGCTAATCCGGTGACCTTCGGGACAAGCCAGTGATAACGTTAAAGTTGTACCGTAATCCTCTTGTAAAGTTGCACCTTAATTTCATATAACCATAGCAACAGTAAGATTAAGCATAAAAAATTCTGCTTATAAAAATTCAATCAAAAATAAAAAATATTGACATTGTGAAGAAAAGCATCAAGATTTTTCATTTGGAAGCATGTTGTTTATTTACGATCAGAGCATCAAATTTAGGCTTGATGAAGCTCAATTTAATTCTTAAGTCCTCTTCAACACAGTGCTTTCACCTTAACTATGTCAACAATCATGAATTATTTTTAATAATTGTAGATCGCGTTTATCCATTGATACATTCAGTAATACTATTTTTAAAAAATGTTTTCCCACATCACGTGTTAAAAAGATGATTTTGTTCATGAATTTTGTTTGCTTGTTCGCATACAACGATCTGGGAACCAATGTTCTAATGGATGGCCTAAAAATCTTTATGCAAATCTTTTTTTTTTTTTCAAAGTAAAAGGTAACTGGGCTATCACTTGTTGAAGCCGAAATACCTATTTCTTTGCCACTGTTAAAATGATAATTAGATACTTGACAAATGTGGGCTTTTTAGCGTGTGGGGTTCATCAGTAATGAAGAAACAATGCAAAAGCACTAGCAAAAATTTTATTTGTGGGATCATACACCCATCATCTTCTGCTGGAGGACCAAAATATTACCGCATATACAGCTCTTCATTCAGAAAGATGAAACTGCAATTATTTATTTTCAGCAGAGAACTTTGTGTAGAACTACGCCACCACACGCGCCGCTTCACTCTTTCTCAGTTCTGGTCTCTCACTCTCCCCCCCCCCCTCCCCACTCACTCTCTCTCACTCCCCCTCCCTCCCGGAGTAGATTAGATTCCTAAAACATTAACAGACCTGTCAAGAGGCCAGGTCGACCAGTACCTCTGCGGAACTATTATCGAAATTGAAATTGATACCGGTATTATTATAAATTTCGTGGAATAAAGACAATTCTACTCGTCTTATTCACATGAGTGGTACTGCGAATGGGACGTGAAGAAGTTGTGGGAGTTCTCGTCAGGATATTTCTAGAGCCCGCTGTAAAAGTATGTAAAATTTACCCTTCAACAATCGTTGGGTAATGGATGTGTACACGACTTTCGATTGCTATGTTTTTTCCTTTTACTACGTAGGTATTGGTATAGTGCAACGGACCGCGATTTTAGAAAATTAAGTTCCATTTCCAAAGGACACAGTTTATTGTTTCAATAGTGTTCAACAGTTCATTGGACTTCTATGGAAAATCGGAGGCTTGCGTGCGTTGAGTCGGTAGGGTCAGACAAAAGCTGAATACACGACATGACGTCGGAAGGAGACAGGTTTTCTCATCGCTTATTAATAATAAGTTTCTGTCACAGTTTCATGATAACTACTTTGTGATCCCACCAACATTCTGCTCTACTACCATAAAATTTATTAGACTGCCTTGGTAAAAATTCAGGCTTACACAGATGAAAAATTTACCAACTCTTCTCTGAATCGGTTCCTATATGATTATAATCCCCTGAGCATGCTTCGTTACCTCAATCATGAAAATATACGTATTGAACATTGCATCCGAATGTATAATGTTGCCACCGTTTTGCATGAGTATTTTTTGTGAACTAAAAGATAATACGATTACGTATTTGGTCGATTTCAATAGATCGTTGAATCTCATAGCGGTTAGAATGAGCTATAAATATGGTTAAGGAACATATGATTCATGGCTTGATTTCATTTCATAATTTGACACAAATTTACCTTGTTTATGTCTGCCAAACGGCATAAATAGGTCATCCATACGTTTCTCGATGCGTTCAAAAGATGTGAATCAGAGATGTGGGCTACAAAGAGGTTCTATGGTTTATTTCGATGACCAACCAGCTGTAATTGTCAAATGTAAGTTCATGGAATTTCACAGCTTAAGTTTTCGATATAACCTTAAACGTATTTGGATCTTTGATTTATTCTAACCTGTCAAAGAAGTAGCAATATTATCTAAGTTAATGTGGGGGCAATAGATTTTACAAGGTTCTACTTTAAAAGATCTAAAATCTTTATTTTCGAAGTTAGATTTTCCTCTTTTTTAAAAATGTTCCTGTGATGATTAAGTTTTAAATATTACCTTCAAGCCCACATTTCAATCATGTCCATTTTTATGAGATTCGTAATTCAATTAAATAGTACCTAGTACGCGCTTGCCCCTGCTTAAGCGGTAAATGCGTACGCTGTATCTAGAAGAGTCATTATTCAAGCGGCAGCGGTTGCGGGGCAAACGCAAAATAGTCCTTTTCTAGAGGATTATTTTACTAATGAAATCTTCAAAAAAAGTTAGAGCTTATCTGAGATTTACAATTTAAATTCTTCAGTGACAGTCATTGAATAAATCTATTGAAAAAAATAAATCGTGTCATGTGCTACTTCGTAATTGCCCCAACAAAACATGATAGTAGGGGTAAGTTTATACCACACTATACTGAAATCTGGATTTACCCTACTATCGTGTTTTGCTGGGTAACTGTGGATAAGCGTTTTAAAACTAGAAATCTATCAGGGAGAAACATAAATCACAAAGGAATTTGGAGAACATCTTTAAAAGATTCCACTTAAAAAAAAAACAAAAAAAAAAAAACACACTAGATATACATCTATACAGCTGTACTGTAGAAGTGATTCCAACCGGTTGGAACTGATATCTTTACACGTATACTTCACCTTAGCGAACTCTCGTGGATAAAATGTGACTCATCAGGATTTAGAATTCATACTCTGCAAAGGACAGTTCTAAATAATTTAGGATTTGGTTTTAAGAAGACGATCACGCATTTACCCCACATTATCTTACACATATTTAACTATGTTGTGAATGTTAAAGTATAATGTAAAGGCTTAGTTAAGGGTTAGGTTTTTCGTTAAAAGTTTTTTTAAACTAAAATGCGAACAAAATCTGTCCTATGTTTTATCACCCTCTTTTATTCCTCAAAGTACTTGTTTAACAAACAGATATTGTGTTTGTTACATCATTCTCACGAGGCTGTAGTTGCCAAGCGTATTGGAGCAGCTGCTCAACATTCCCGAGTCCGAAGCAGCGTCGGTTCAAATCTGGTCTATGGGCGTTAATCCTAATAAACAAATCTTTCTCATTCACTTATAACATTTAAGAAATGGTGAATTAGACCCTGAAATTCGTGCAATGTCGCGCCATTACTTTAAAATAATGAATAAATTAAAACAAACTGAGCAGCAGAGATCCGTCACTAAGGTCGTATTTTCACTAAAATACAAAATTGAAATATCAAAATGGTGGGGGTGAGAGAAAAAATTTTAGACTCCCAAAAGGCACTTTGAGACTAACTCCATTCGTATATAAATTTTCAATCCTCTAACTCAATTTGGAGGTGTAGAAGTCTGCAAAAATTTAAAAACTGCAAAAAATATTTAAATATGCCGAAACTTTGACTGAAATTTGGTCCTCCCCCTCTTCTAGAGCATAACTCTATAATTTAAACATAATCCCAATGGTATTTGATTATCAATGGTAATCCCTAATTTTTATTAATAATCAATAGTATTTTGGTGTCCACTGGTATTTCGATGATATCCTATACAAAATAAAACTTTGAAGGTTCCAGTACATGCTATAAATTTCTTGATAGCACTTATCAGCGATGCTAAGAATAAGTTCTGGGAAGACTTTAGCCGGACACTAAACACGGATCGAAAAGAAAATGTAAAATTGTTCTGAAGGAAGATCAAAACTTTCAGAGGCCAAAAATCGAAAAGTGTGAGGAACATTAAGAACAAAAGAGGAGATATTTTCTCGGACGATAAAGAGATTCTGTAAATTTGGCGTGGGCACTTCATGAAACAGTTTAAGGAGCAACAACGCACGAGGTTTCGCGAAGGGTATGAAAGGCAGGAGAAACAGGGAGATGACCCAATCGAGGAAGAAGAGGTAGAGATTGCTATCTATAAACTAAAAATCGGGAAAGCAGCAGGGCGAGATCAAGTAGCACCTGAATTCATCAAATGTAGAGGGAATGAACTAGTGAAAGTACTGCAAAAGTTCTTCCAAATTATATGGAGTGAATCTAAAGGATTGGGAATTCAGCGTAGTTGTTCCAATACACAAAAAAGGGAGTCAAAGTGAGTGTTGACCCATCTGTCTCTCTCCGGTGCTGTACAAGATCTATGCCTGCATACTGAAGAAAAGATTAAAACACATAGTGGAGCCATACCTGCAAGAGGAGCAAAGTGCATTTAGGCCAGGAAGGCAGAAGCAGGACCATATGATCACTTTCAGAAACATAATAAAATATCTGATGTGGACACCCCATGACATTCTTGTACACCTATAGAACTATAAATGGCTCAAAAATTGATCCTGAATTTGGTTATTAGTTCCCGAAGATTGCAGTAGCTCAAAAACGACATTTGGCTTCGCGACATCCATCGATTAACACACACACACAAGCTCTTGTTTCTGGAGGTCTCATTCCGTTATTATATAACGTTTTCTTTCATTAGGTAGCAAGTTCCCAAGAGATGTTTTCGTGTCAATGACAACATTAGAACTGTCAATGTCAATAGATAAAGCCTTGGAAATCGACAGTTTCGAGGCGAAAGAACCCACTTAGCTTATATCTATTTCTTCTGCTGCAGACTTGTTCATCTCACAAATGGGGAAGAAAACCAGTATTTTTCTCTTAGTTTTAATAGTTAAAACAAGTTACAAAAATGTTTATCTGGAGAGGAAAAAAAAAATCGCATTTGTAACCTTGATCACCGAACCATATGATCTCTGTATTTAATTTTAATATAAATTTTTATGTGTTTCTAATGACCTTCAAGTAAAATACCCTTTTCGGCTCACCAATTTTAGCCAAAATCTAGTAAATATATTCATATTGATATAAAAGTCCTATTTACCAAATTTGAGATGTTTTACATTATATTTTAATATAATTTTTGATGAAAGCCTAATATAATCTTCAAGTAAAGTACCACTTCCGGTCTGCCAATGTTAAACAAAATTTATTATGTTACTTATATAAATAATAAAGTCATATATACCTAATTTGAGAATTTTTTCATTATATTTTAAAATATTTTTTTATAAAAATCAATAATGACCTTCAAGTAAAGTACCACTTCTGGTAATCATGTAGTGATCAAAAATTGAGGTTCACAACTAGATTTTACCGCAATCCTAAACACAAAATTTTAGCTTTCTACGGCTAATTGTTTTTGAGTTTTGCGAGATACGCACGTACGTACGAATGTACTTACAGATACCACGGCGAAACTAATCAAAATAAATTCAGGGATGGTCAAAATGGATATTTCCGTTGAAATCTGGAAACCGAAAATTTTCGCGATTACAATACTTGCTTCACTTCGTAAAAGAAAATAAAAGGGCACAGGACCGTGGCAGGAATATGTATCTTGCTTGTTTGGACCTGAAGGCAGCCTTTGATTCAGGTTCCAGAGAAGATATCTGGAGTGCGAAAAATGTTCCTCCTAGACTGATAGAGGCTATTAAGTCTACATATCAGGGACCGAAGGGAATAGTCCGCCTGGATAGCCAGGAATCCAAGGAGTTCAAGATGGAAATGGTCACGCAGGGAAGCCCCCTTTTCTTTGTCATGGATGAAATGGCCTCTTGCTGTGAAAGACGCACTCCTCGAACCTATGTTGGTCAATAGAATTTACTCCCTGTTGTTGCCCAGTTCCTCCTATTTGCAGATGATATAGTTCTTATCGCAGATATCTCTGAGGGACTTCAACAAGCAATGACTGAGTGGTATGAGGAGCTGAAAAGGAAAGTTATGACCATTAACTCCGCTAAAAGTAAGATCCTTCAAGCCGGAAGAACTCAGGAGAATCTTCTGTAACAAAGAGACTATTGGGGTGGTGACAAATTACACATTTCTTGGCACCGTGATCAACAGATCTGGTTGACTCAGAAATAATAAACAGGATCTCAAAGGCCAACTCAGTTTACTATCGGATCTGCAATTCAGTTATCGGAAACAGAGAAGTGAGTCAAGACACAAAGCTACACCTATTTAAGTCTGTGTACCTCCCGGTCCTTATTTAAGAAGCTGAGAGCTGGTTTATAATTGAAAAACTGCAAAACTGGATCACAGCTACTGAAATGACGTTTCTGAGAAGGGTGGTAGGAAAACGAGAAGAGATCGTATTAGAAATGAAAGAAAGAATCAGGGTTGCGCCAAAGATGTGACCTATCCAGAAAACAATAGAAAACCGAAAGTAGAGATGGTTTGGAACATCTGCGACATGGAACTCCACAGGGACCCTAACAAAACAATGGAGGTGAAACCATTGGGCAGGAGGCCCAGAGGTAGATCCAGGAATTCCTACTTGGACAACATCGAACGGCTGGCGAGATAGGAACATAGCGAGGGACCGAGACGCCTAGAAACACCCCCACGCTCAGAGGCAAATGGGTAGAAGAAAAAGAAGACTAAGTAAACTTCAGGCGATACAGTTGTGCCACAACAAGTTTCACTCCTAAATTCCAGAATTAAGGGGGTTTCAATCGGGAATTGAGCACCCTATATATGGAATTAACATTAAGGATTTGTTTTAAGTGCAAAGATTTTATAACTTAGCAAAGGTGGAAACATGCATCATTTTTGCATGGGCCTGATATCAACCTAAACAATAACATTGATCACTTCCAAAGAGAAAAAATTCCCCAATATCATTTGGTAGAATCGACCTCCAACTTGCTATATTTAGTTACGACCCTGAATTAGAGTTCTGTAAAAATATGAAACTACATAGTCTTATAAGCCTTATAAGAGGTTAGAAAACAATGTGTAGTGAGCTTGTATTTGAAGTTATTTTGTGTTACAGGCCAACTAGTAGCAATTCCAGCAGAAGCAGCGGGAGACAGTGTTGGATATGCTTCGCTACAGAGGAGGACGACCCAAGCCAGACCTGGACCAAACCTTGCAAGTGCAAAGGGACTACCAAATGGGCAAGTATTCATTTGCAATAATCTGTGAATAACAGTTCAAGTCGAAACTGCAGTCATTATTTCTATTTATCTTGATAGTTAGTTAATTACTAAAAATACCTACTTCTGACCCTTAACATACCAAAACACGATTTTTTTTTTTTTTTCTTTTTTTCTCCGGCTTAAGACTTCCATTGAAGTCCTATACTGCCCACGATAATGGTTCAGGAATGATTTTCGAGAGGATTTAAATAAAGCCATCTAAACTACGTCCTTTATTCATAATTGTTAAGCACGCTATTTAAAATTTGACTTATCTAAATTAAGCTTAATTTTTTTTTTTTAAAGGTCCACCAACGCTGCTTGCTTATGTGGATAGACCTAAAAGCTAAATCTGGAAGAGGTGAAAAAATTTTATGTCCGCAATGCAAAATGGAATACACCATATATTATCCTCCATCCAGTAAGGCATGCCATGTATTGAAAACTTTTTCGTTTTAGCGTACCATAAATATCTTATGATGAATTTCATACTTGCTACGTGAAATTTTCATAGCAACAATGAAGAAAACCAGAAGTTAATGATTTTTTAGGAAACTCAAAAGTCTAAAAATAACAACATCTCTTCATTGTTTTATATTTAAGGTATTTCTTATATCATTAAGTTTTTAATTATATCGAGTTATGTTTATTGGTTGAAAAGAATACTTGTCAGCGAAATTAAGCTAGCCATAGTCTTCTGTGCATGCGCGCCTTGCTATGGCAACTCAAAAAAGTAGAGTTGAGAGAAAAGGCATTTGGAGTTTTTCAATCCAGTTAGTTTTTCAAACACCTAGATATAATAATAATATTTTTTTATTAATTCGGATATTTTTCTTGTTGGCTATTAATAAATACTAGGATCGCCCATTGGTCGAAATCCGGCCAAGAATATAATATTATATCAGTTTTGTTTATTTATACAATTAAAACGAGTAAAAAACGTTTTGTTCTGTTATTGTTTGAATGTAAATTGAAATTTAAAAAATAGATTTAATTAAAATGCAAAATAGATTCAGTTAGCCCGTTCAAAATATAATCGTGACTCAGAAAGATACACAGACAGACCAATGGCAAAAAATACGTTTTTTTTGGATTTAAGAGACTCGGAAACGCGTAGAACTGTTGAAAACTGCACAACGAAAATTTGGCCCGATTGCAATACAGCAAAACTTAGATTAACCGTCACTCGTTTATCCGTCAGTTTCTGTTAACCGTCAGTACTATAAAAATAGATTAAGGTGGAGATTTTTAATTCATGGTATGAGAATTTCAAAGGAAAATATTAACAGAAAAGTAATTTTCTACTTTTTACATTCTCGTAACGTACATCAACCCTAACAATAATTTAATAACTATTGAACCTTATAGTAGTAAATAAAACTTACAATTCGAGAAAGTCAAATTAGTTTTTAAAAAAGACAAATACATAAATAAATAAGTTAATTAAAAACATTCATAGGCTCAAAATCTCGGAATTATTTTGTTCAACAGAAAGTGAAGGAACAAGAATGAGACAAAGAGGTTCTAAGAAAATAAATAAACTAATAAATTTTAAGGAGCCTCAGTGACTTAGAAGATATGAATATTATACTTAATTCACAAATTTGGAATTATTTTTTATGGGTGCATACTATTGATTATACAGGGATCCGCTTGAATTCGATTATAGGTTTAGGTATGAGTATATTCGAATGGTATTTCTGTAATCCGTCAATTATACGGTGACAGTTAATCGAAGTTTTACTGTACTTTCCTAACCTAGGAGCGGCAGGAATATAAAAACATGGCTTTAAACTTCAATGAGCTATAGCTTGGCTAATAATGGTCCGATTTCGATGATTTTTTTTGTACCGTATTTAATTACCTTTCATATGAGCGTAATGGGCGAAAAACGTAGTAAGGTCCATAAGCTTCCGGTCTGCCCTCTCCATGCCCATCGTCCGCACTTCCTGTCAGTCCGTATCTAAAAACTATCTAAAAAGGAATCTGTGCGTTTTAACAATGTTCAAGATCGAATACCATGCGGTTAACGAATTATTGTGTAAAGAGGGCCTTAAATCCTGCGCAAATTAAAGAGCACTTGGATGTTGTGTATGGGGAGCCCCCCCCTCGTATTCCGTTTTTTCTCGTATAGTAAAAAAATTGGAAAAAGTATTTATGTTAGGGAGAGAAAGTCTGGATAAAGTGACTTCTACCTTTTCTCAAAGTTAAAATGTTACCTACGTGGGAGGAGATGTAATACCGACGAAGAGGTACAAGCAGCGGCGGAAGATCATTTTTCTAACAAATAAGAAAATTATTTTTTTTGGGGCATAGAAATGTTTCCTAAGCGTTGTATTCGGTGTGTACAACTTAGAGGAGAATATATTGAAAACAATAACCAGTTTTTTTCTTTCACTTTCCTTCTTGCTTAGGCCTGAAACTTATGGACCTTACTACGTAACCTTTTCGAGTTATGTGAAAATAAAATATTCTTTTCGTCATAACTTTTTTTCTTCTTTTTCTCGGGGATGTAGAACTTGTATGGATAGTTAAAGGGCTTTAAGGAGAAGGCTTGAGGCAGGTTTCTTCAAAATCTTCTGAGTCCTTTTGGCGGTACCCTCTGTGGAAGAAATGGGTTTTCGGCTATTGCGTAGCAGCTATAGCGCACAGGTTGCTCAATTTGGTACAAAGGCACAACGGGTCCAAACCCTACAAAACAAAAATGAATGTAACAAAATCGGTCCATAGTGGAAAAGTCAGAAAAAGAGATTTATCCTGCCTTAGCGGAAAACTATATGAACAAGTTTTATATTGTGCACATCTACACGACAATACCTATTCAGTGGTATATCTATTTCCCCTCCCCACCCTCCTCTACTATGCATTCAGACAGAGCAATCGGTATGACAGAAAAACTGTTTGCCTGTTAACTATAGATTTTTTGTTCTCGCTTAAGTAGTTAGTCGACGTATGCATGCTACTATAGAAGGATCAATATAATTAGGGATTGATAAATTGTTTGCCACTTCTATAATTTTTTTATTGTTGAAAACTAGTTTCAAATGTTATACATTCATCTTCAGTTCAAAATACATACAAAAATTCAAAAAAAAGCAATTCAAAATACAGTTTGGTATTATTATACATAATAAATTAAATGTAATATAAATTAGTATTATAAAAGATTTATGAATAAATATTCGTAATACCAATATATGTTTTATAATAGTAATTTAAATTACATTTAATTTAATATGCATAATAATACCAAACTGTATTTTAAATTGCTCATTTTTGAGTGTTATTAGAACTGAAAATGAATGTAAAACATTTGAAACTAATTTTCAATAAAAACAAAATTATAGAAGTGGCAAATAATTTATCAATCCTTAATTAAGTTTAAGTACATTAAATACAGTATATTAAATACATTTTTTTATAAGTTGATTTTAAGTTGTCATATTATTTCTTGGCTTAACGAAACTTGCCGCTATTTTCTTTGAATGAAATTTAGAAAATTTTCAATCTAACGATGAAGTTAACTCATTTTTACTGATTTTTGAATTGGCTCATGATGCAAGAATAGGTGCAATGTTTTCATAATGTCTCTGCTATATGAAATCCCTCTTCTCTAAGATAAATTGATAATACTGTAACGTTTCTGGACGTTACCACGTTTCGAAACGTTTTTCTTTCTTTCTTTTTGGTCAAAATTAACAGCAATTTTATTGAACTGCGATTTACTCACAAACCAGTATATTAGACTTACTTAAGAGCTAGAAAGTTTTCGAATATTCGATTTAGAACCTTCTCGAATAATCGATCACGGCCAACTTTCGATTTACTTTATCATCACATCACAATAATGTGGGGTCATTGGGAATGGTAACAATAATAATAATCATAATCCAACAATAATAATAATAATAATAATCCAAATGTTTTCCAAACTTAGCTGTGCTTAACTTCAGTATCATTAGCTTTAGTTTCAAATATACTGTCTCGTGGAATCAAAGAGACTAAATACTAAGGTGGGCTTGGATCTGCCAATTCGCACGATATATTTCGGTGACGTCATGGCACGGCAACCATTATAGTCGATTTCTATGCTTACCATTCTCATTTCTTCTTATTGGCCAATCAAAATAAGAAAATACTGTTCAAATAAATAAATAATCATTTATAAATTAGAAATTTGTTATTCAGAAAGGAAATTCTAATTGAAAATACTACAAAACAATTAAAGAAAACAAGACAAAACCTAAACACCTGATGTCAATAGCGCACTGTCAAAGGAGAACAAGGTCCCGTGATGTAATTGGCACCGTCCGCCATATTGCCCCTTACGAGTGAGCCCACCTTATTATTTACTCACCTTGTCATGGAATAGTTGACACACACACACAATATAGTTGATGTCACAAGTCACTGTTTGCACAAGATACTTCCCTCGTTCTGATCCAAGTATTTAAAGCAAAATATACGACATAGCAGTGATAATGAACAGTTTATTTTGTTAGTTCAAGATAAAGTAGTTCTCTCAAACTTGAATGGTTTAACATATCTCAAAATGATAAACAATCGCAATTTAGTGGACAGTGAAATTCGTATCCCTTTCTTATCGTTCTATCTTCTTGAAGAGCTGGCATATCAAATATTCTCTAAGGCCGAGGACTAAAAATTCGCAACTTCTTTTGGTCTAACTGTCGCCTAAAACATCGATCAACCCAATGTCTCATATTTCTTACTCGTACTTCACACACCTACCAATCACGAGTGCACCAATCAAAACTTTGTTATTAGGAAACTTGCTCGCGCCTACCTCTAAATGATTTGAATTGATATCTTATGACCGAATTATTGCCATCTCAAGAATTCATTCTCATGCTGTTCTGATAGTTTTATTTATAATTAAGTCAATAGTCCGTCAGGTTATCTATACATTTTATTTTAATCTGGTTAAAAATAAAAAATAAATAAATGATTTTTAAGCAGAAGCTGTATCGTTACAGATTTACTGGTGTGTTTACTGGACACAATGGATAGTGCCATTTTTAAGTTTTGCCCCTTCATGGCCGGCGCCATATTGGTGTTCTTGGTGTACTGGTCTTCCATCACTTACGGAGTTCTCGTCATGATTCAGGTCAAAATCTATTGGTTAAAATTGATTTATATAGTTAGCCCTGAATGTGAGAGTAAAGCGTTGAAGTTAATAAATAAATGTTTCATTAAAACTAAATGTATATTAGTAGCAAAAATGGCAATGATTTTGAGGGTAAAGATACAGAATGGGGCAGAAATAACTGACAAATAATTTCCTTCGACTAAAAAGACAAAACAAATGTCTCTAAAAAAAATAGTTTTTTTTTTCAAACAGTATATTGAAAATATTTTTATTTCAGTGTGTTTCAAAAATTCCATATTCCAAATGTGGACCGTCATCGACCACGCATTGGCGAAGAAACTCCCGTAAATCTTCCATCACTCTTCACAGCATTTCTGATGGAATAACTTACAAATTTCAATAGAGCATTGTGGGTGGGTTTTTGATGACTTCGGTATCATCAACCCATAATTTTATGAGTGTAATGGTAACAACCAACTACGACTGTTGCCTGCACATGTTGGAAACTCTCCCAAGTTGGATGAAATCGACGCAGAGGATGTGTGGTTCCACAGTTTACATATTTTGACTTTCGCTTGGTGTTTCGAGGGTTATGCTCCCTGGCAAATTGATCTCTTCAAGACTTGACTTGGGAGTGTCAAACATGGTCACCAGATTAATTCCATGTGAATTTTTTTCTCTGGGAATATCACAAGGACAAAATATTAAACACCAACCTTTTTCTCTAAACTATTTAAAAGATAGGCTAGAAATTAATGCAATCCTATCTGAAATTTCTGAAAGAGAGATGGAAAATTTCCGAAAACGCCCCTAATGGCCAGCATTTGGAAGATATAATTTTTAAAACTCACCGAAATAAAACTATTTTCAATTTACTTATAGAAAATAAAGCCATTCTTTTTTTCTAGAGACATTGTTTTTTTTGTGTTTTTACAGGTCTTCAAAATGAATCAGTTATTTCTGTCCTACCCTGTTTAAGGGAGAATACGTTTAGATACAAAGAGAAGTTCAAGTGTTTGAGCTCTACAATATTAAAATAAATTAAATTCATGAAGAATTAAAAGGGGAAAATACTTGTTGTTTATTTGTTGCATAATTACTCAGTTCATGTCTACTGTTCAGAAAACTGTTAGAAACTATTTAAAGAAACTATAATACTTCCTGCTGTCCTTCACTGAAGCGAAATACGGGAGCTTATTTTGAGGAAAAAAACTGCACCTCAGTATTTTTGGAAATGAAGTAGTGTTTGGCGAAAAGGCCAACTGGAGACATTAGACTGCTACACAACTCTGATTTGCGTGACCTGCACTTGGTAAATATAATTGAAGTGATAGCATCTTGGCGACTAAAATGGACTTGTAAAGTTGTTGAGCTGGAGAAAAAACAACTTAAGGAAGAACCTTTTAGTGCGCATACGCGCTAGAATAACCTATTTTTATTGAAATAACAATCAACTTATGGATTTGTTACGGCGATTGAAAGAATTTCAAACAAACCGAAATGTTAAAAAAAAAAAAAAAAATATCAAGATGGTATATTAAAGGAGGTAGCTGTCTAAACTTAAGTAGAGGGAGAAGGGTTTCCACACATTTGGCATAACCTCTCTACCTATGCTCCACCTATAAGGTTCTTCTTTAAGTTATTTGCCTTATATTTATTTGCCTTATAATAGGCAAAGATTGGTGATGTTTTCGACATCGAACCTCTGGGTTCGCTAGGCCTTCTTATTATTATTAACTTGTATGGGCAAAGTGGGATAGTTCAATGGGCCTTCCTCCCATCGAAGCCGTGCCCTCTCTACCTGGGCAGTCCAGTAGAGCCTTCCTTCGAGCATCTTTCTTGGAATTCCTTGTTTCGGCATTCCTTCCAGCCCAACGCAGTCTTGCAAGCTTAATGTGCCTGATCACATCTATATCGCTATGCAAATCACAGATCTCTCTGTTCTTCCTACTTCTTCAGTACTCGCCGACCTTAAATGGTCCAAATATGCCACGAAGGAACTCCTTCTCTTCTGTGCTTGGGAGGATCGACATCTCCCATTCGGCTTTTGTAGGTAATTAATTTTCTGTTCTATCAGCCTTGGATTGACTCTGTGATCGGCAGACACTCCTCCAGATAATAAAAGTAGTCATCTGATCTTTTGCATGATTAGGTTAAAATTTGGCAAGGTCACCTTGCAATACCTTTCGTTAGGAACAGCATTCCAATCAAGTGCTGAACCCAAGACCTTTCATGTATTTTAGTGTTACCGGTTTAAATTTCAACTGTTGAAAAAAAAAATTGATTTAATCATTTAAAGTGTTATTGCTTAGTATCGGACAGTGGGAAGGACTGATAACTATCATCCTATGAGATTAACATAAGCATTTAGCACATTTGAACAGTTTTTAAACATTTGGAAACTGCCTTTGTTCACACTTGAACGTCTGGTATTGAGAAAAAATAGATGTTAGATAATACATATAGATAATAGCATATATTAGTTTTCTTTAGTTCTTCTAGATTCATTATCGTTACAATTTAAAACTATTTAAAAAAAAAAGGATTATGAAGTTGATTAACAAATTATTGCTATTTACAAACTTTTTTCTCGGAATGTTTTCCGACTGAACTTTCGATATTATTGTGTTTCTTCAATAAAATTGAATCAGGCCATTTCAAAAACCATATAAGTCAATTTTTGTCCAAACATACTTTTTTTGTTGCGAATATTTTCTTAGGTAGACACGTAATGAGGGTAAAAACTACGCAAGTCAGTACATTCCTTCCTCTTCAAGCAATACTGTGTCGTCCATTGCTAAAAAAACATAACTCAGTGACGTAAGTAGTTCTTGCATGCAATACCAAATGGTGGAAGTAATCAGAAGAATACCCGGTAGAATACAATAATTTGGTTCCGAACTCCAGTTTAATATTTACAGTCAAACAACTGAAAACTGAAGATGTTTTGGACTAAAAGATATGGGGGGGATTTTATTGGGAAAAAAAATTATGTTTGCCAACAGAATCGTACAGGAAGAATGCTTCAAAAGAATATTTGTTCCTTCGACATATATAAGTTTTCATAATGATTCCGAAGGAATTTATTGATGGAATTGAATAAACATTCATTCATCTTCACTTCCATCAACCGAAGACAATGCATCAAAAGTTCAGGATAGCGTTCTGGAAGACCACATGCCATTTTATTAAAAGATATTTAGCTGGCCAACTGCAAATGGTGAGGATAATCTGGATAGGAATGATAGATAATATGTTTATGTACCATAATTGATGGTAAAACATGAAATTTTTTTAATGATATACATTAATAATGTAATATTTAAGTGTTATTTTCATTTATTTTTTGTTTTATTATTTTCAATAATGAACCTTTTTATTGCCAAAAAAAAAATGTAACCCTCCTCCCTATAAATTTTAATTTTCACGTTTCACGTAGGTTTTACGTAGATTTAAAAATATGATTAATATGAATATTTTGTTCAAATTAAATACCTCCTAACCCCGTTTCTTGCTAAAACAACGCAAATCATGAATAGTTTTTCTTTTATTATTCTTAAATTGTTAATTATATTAATTATTAATTAATTAATTATTAATTATATTAATAATATTAATTATTAATATATTATATTAATTAACTATATTTTAACCTTCGTAAGTCCAAACATTATTAACATCCAGTCCCAATATTTGTTTTTTGAAAATTCGTACAATTGCGAATTAACAGTTTTTGGGTCATTTTCATACAAAATGGCACTTTGATGTTTCTTTGAGTAGTTACTAAAGAAAAAATATTTTATTATATATTTTTGTTTATTGACCTCTATTGGTTTCATATTGTTTGGCATATCAAATTAAGTTATATATACAATTTTTATTTAAATTGCTCAGTACTATTAAAAAAAAATTAATTGGTAAAATACACTCCATTACGTTACCGTCCTAAAATTAAGTTGTAAATTTCAAACTCACACAAATCTTGAAAATGAAAATACGAAAACTCTGGTTCCCAGTAATTTTTTTTATTAGCTATATTACTCGCAGATGGTTAAAAAGCATTGATAAGATGGAGATTTAAGTTGTTCCCGTGAAAATATCCATTGCATTACCTCTTTTACATTACCATGTTTTGTGCGGTGCTAGAGAAAGATTCGGAGAAGGAAAGGGGTAAAATGAGTTGTACAGAGACCAAGTACTGTTGTCAGTGGACGTCGCAATTAGGATTCCGATTCAAACGCTGGTAGATGCCCCTTCCTATGTAAATACGGTGCGTATTTTTATTAATACTCCATTACGCTACCGTGTTTGTTTCTCTCCCAGTAAATTAAGTGATTTGTTCCCTATATTTTACTGAAATATTGTCCCTGTTGACAAAATTTTCTCAAGTTAATTACATTTGATAATTAATTGAAGTAAACAAGTTATCAGTGTAAGAGTTACCGAAACATCCATTACGTTACTATGTCGTTAACGTAATAGAATTAGTACTGGATTTTAACACTGCAATGTATTACGTAATTAACTAAATATATAACCAGTGCCATCTTTACCCCATGACCCATTGGCACGGGTCCGGAGCCCCGGAATCCATAGGACCCCTTTTCTCTTGTAAAAGCTTGTTACTTTTTAAATATTAATAAAAATAATGACTTAAACCAGAATGTTGTTTATTTCTGTTGATAACCCAATGTTGCTCAGAAAATAAATTCTCTAATATATAGACCTCTTATCTTAAAATGCCATGGGCTGCCAAAATTCAAGGAAACTAAAATTTGACATATGTACTACATGATGCTAAGTTGACTTAGAACGAAGTTACGAAAAAAATATTCAAGAAATTTCAAAATTGCTACTTTAATTGAAAATGACCCTTTTATTGATTCGTATGATGCTCTAATTATGCGACTTGTGTGGTTTTTGAAATGACCGATTCAATTGTACTTAACGAATTTTGTGAACAACAGAAAAATCATCTGAACTAAAAACCACATCACATTAACGCAGACAAGATGTTTTACATTCTACTTCTCATAATCTAACCAAATAGAGGTAGTATATCGCTCGTAAACATTTTAACATAATATATTGAATATCAGTATATTTTACATTAAGAGTGTATCTTAAAGTATCTCAAGACTGCATTACTTTAATTTTGTGGTTTTCAATCCTAAAGATGTCCGAATTATTGAAATGTTAACTGGTTGCTCAATGCAATATAAGAGACTTAATTTTGGAATCTTTTAATAAACTAAATATAATGGTTTTTGTCTCTTGTTTTGTGCTTTTACTCTCATTAATTGCAAATATGATGTGGCAGCAGGTGCTCGGTCCAGAGGCGACCAGGCAACATTTGGAAACGACTTCTCCTGCTGTGCTATTGACTGCCCTACCAGCCCTCCCGGTAATTCTTGTTGGCTTCAGCTTCTTCCATTGGGAAGACAGGCTGCTCCTCTGCCTTAGGAAGTACGGACCCAAGGTACCGCTCCTAAGGCATATCCTACCCGCACCTGTGTGAGTATCTACTCCTGTATTATCTTCAGATAAGATACTTATCGTGCTTACAGGTATTACTTAACTTATGTGTTCGGGATCCCACTAAGGAACACTTGTCGGTGCAGGTTGGAGCGGACATCTACACTATTACCGGCAACTGCCTCTTCAATTGGTCCACGCAACTAGTAGCGTAGGCAGGATTTCGGGGGAGGGAGGGGGTCAATCAAAGAATCTATTTTAAAGAAAGCCATCCTAACCCAAGATGTAAGGGGGTCCTCTCTCTTTATATTTTCTATGCCTAGGTATATTATTTATGAAATGACATTCAAATAGGTTTATACAATTTTTGTTTACAGATATGAATAAGTATAAGTATTATACTAGAATTATAATAGTATAATTTCGGAGAGGATCCGGACCTCCTCGACCCTACCTTTGACTTCGCCACTACGCGCAACCCAATACTACATAACGCAGGAGCATAACCATTCAGTAATCCGCCATATAAGAGAAGATTTATTTCTTTAATAACATTATTATTTTCTCATACTATATATATATATATATATATATATATATATATATATATATATATATATATATATTGCTTTAGTAAGTAAAGCAATGCTGGCTATGCTATGATCTAAGTAGAAAATAATAGTTAGAATGATCTAAGTTAAAAATAATAGTTAATTGAAATAATTCTCGATGTTCATGTTTGGCATAACGGTATCAACACATCAAAATTGTACCATCTTAATTTAGTTCTCCTCTCGGTCTCTTCCAAGCTGGTCTCTCTAGATCAGATCATTTCTTCCTCTGAATAACATTCTAATCTCGAGTAACCAGGCTCATTCTTTTGATCTCGCTCTGTCGAGGTCTTTTGATACTTCCTAACACCTTCATCTCGACACTGGTGACTACACCTTTATTACAATAACTCAATAAGTTCATAGTTACTTTAGAGATAATACTTAAAAAAATTATATGCTTGGAAATTAATGGAAATTATTAATTTAATTAAGTATTGTAATCATCGAATTAATATTGATTTACTTTGCGTTATCGGAATCAAAACTACTTTAGAGTTATAACATAATTGCACTTATAACTTATAGAAATATTATATGATAATAGCTAAGCTTGAAACTTGTACTACACAGCTCTTTGCCCTGGTTAGCCAAAGGTAAATCGTTGGAGAGATTTTGGATGTTACGTCATTGTGTCCTTTATTGTCCATAAAAAAAAAAAAAAGAAAAGCCAAATGATAAATCTCCTTGAAAATTAAGAATGTCTGGGATCTGGCGTTTTTTTTGCAAGGGCTTTTGAACGCATTCAACACAAATCTTCAAGGAAAATCGCAACCATTTCTAGTATTGGCACACCTCAATATGAGCAAACATTGATTCTGGCAGGCGTTATAAAAAGGTTGGGCACCCCTGACTTAAATGGATATTGTTCTATACTTAACTAATAATACCTAGATGGATATTATTCTATACTTAACTAATACCTAGATAGATATTATTCTATACTTAACTAATATCTAGATAGATATTATTCTGTTACAGGATAAACCCATTAGGGCCAATGATGATCCCCCCGATCGGTGAAGAGATGACTTGCACCCGGGTCGTCGTAACATCGCTCCTAACGCCCGGCATGGCGGCCATAATTGGAACATTCCTCTTCAAACAGTCTGTGGAAAGTCCGATCAAAAGGGCTTTCTTTGTAGGTCTTATCTTGCTGTTCAGATGTTTATTTTTTTAAATATAGAATGCCTTTTAATATAGAGGATCTAATATTTTCATAATATATGTCCACATGTGCATCTATATCTACAAAAATGCTGAACCATTGACCACGATAAACGAAATCAGAGATTTTTTAAATTGGCGATCAGTTAAGGAATTATTAAATAAATTCTTGGTTTGTTTCAGGCCTTCATCAAGATACATTAAAGATATTATAAAAAATTATAATTTTTTTATTTCTTTATTTTCCCTACCCTGCCTTTTGGGTAATTCGAGTGTTTGCAGCAAGTGGATTTTACGCAAATTTGCGTAATTTCTGTCTATTGCTAGTAAAGCAATTTCCAATGTTTATAAACATGCACATATGAACAAACATCATCATTTTCAGCTCTCGATTAGGTCAACGTCTACTTCTACCCCTCCTCTTTCCGGCGACCTTCCACGAGCGGGTCTTCTTCCCCAAGGATCAAAATGGGCTGCGGTATCTGCAGTTTTCCACTCGGAATCTTTGTAATAGGTGCAGTTTTGTTCGGTGCAGTTTCATTCTCTGTCTAGACTTAGTAACGTGTCTCCCTCAGCAATTTGGCCCTTATTAACTCAAATGCGGTGCAGTTCATGATCACGCGCTCAACAATCTCCGTGACGCTGCAGCTTTTCACGTCATGAAGCTTAGCGCGAAAGCTCCCATGCCCTATGAGGAATTGCGAGAGCCAGTAGTCCGAGAGTAGTCTTCACTACGCTTCTAAATGTGACCGGACACTGGGAAAGAACTTGTCACCAACCGCCGGTCCCGAATAATTGTTTTTCTATTTTTTGGAGTCCTCATCTATTCTCACCTAAAAATTTTGCAGCAGGTCTACTGAATCTTGCCTCTTGAACTTGTATTTTGTCATATCTTCCCACATTAGGAGATCGGAAGATACCCCACCCGCTAAGAATTGCATCGCCTGAAGGGAATACACTCCGGTACGCCCTGGTGACTCGTAGAAAAATCGTCCGCGGCATTGTCACTATTCTGCTTAACTGCCGGTGCGAGAGATTTCAATTCCAGGCAGGGGACTTATACCTCAGAATATCCACAATCACTCCTCGATATTTGGTCATTGTCGCTGGATATTTGAGGCACCAGAAAGCGACCCCTCCGCTCCACATAGTTGAGGCCGTTCAAGGCTAGGACCACCCTATTTCTCACATAGTCCAAAGTGAGATGTCACATTGATTCCTCTTCCGAATCTTACGCCAGGGTAAGTGATCACCTCAGTTTCGCGTATTATTGATCCTTAAATCATTATATTAAAAGGTTGGGGGCTATCCATTGTTCCTGGGTCTCTACAATAACGACCATTCTCAACTTTTTCTGTAGCACCATTCTCCAACCAGATTGACTCTCTAGTATTGCTTCCAGAAACCATTTAGCCATTCGACTATCGCCCATTTGGTACACAAGACCAAACCATTTCAGATGACGCTCTTTATCTCTTGTTTTTCTAATATTGTAGTACGGAATAGGATACACCACTTTTCTGACTCTAATTAAAACCTCTTGGTCAATTATTCCTTCACTGCTGAAAATCTTACCCAGGCATTGGTAGGTATCCAACCTTTTTTATCTGCTCATTGTTGCATATGATGTGAATTGGGTCTTCTGCGACTCGGCCGATAACACCTTGCTTTTGAGTGGGTTTATTTCCATCCCTTTTCTATGAAGCTCTCGTGACCATTCATTGACAGCCACCTTTAAAACTTTCTTGGGTGTCAGCAATCAAGACATCATCTATATTTAGAAGAAATTGTGCCTGCACAGGAATTAAATTCCAGTACCTCATTGTTGTTCCAGGTGTCCTTCGGTGAAAGTGTGAAAAGTAGCGGTCTTAAACTATCGTTTGACGCCTTAAATAGCTCTGATTCACATCTGTTCACATCCAGAAAAAGATTGAAAATGGTCAAATCGACTATTGATATTGATGATACAAGCACCAAATACTGGCGACTATCAGCCGTCACTCTGGCTTTGACCAGTGCAAAAAACCTTAAAAATATATTCTCATTATAACGGTTTTGCCACCTTAATAAACTTAATAAACTGCCACAATAAACAATCAAAATTTAAATATTTATATACATACATATATATATATATATATATATATATATATATATATATATATATATATATATATATATATATATATATATATATATATATTGTTATTGGGGAAAAACATTTTATGTGTTTCCTATAAAGTTTGCTAAGTGGTGCCTACGTCTTTTAAAAAAAAAAAAAACATCTATATGTCTGGCCTTATTTTTTTTTTTTCTTATGTTTCTTTGTTTAAACTATAATTAATCGATCCCTCCGTCTGATGCATATTCTCGAAATATGTTTGTATGGTTACATGGAATTATATACAATAAATTATAAGATAATGAACTATATATTTTGTTTTGTAATGTAAAATAAGAAAACAAAATATATAAATAAAATTGAAAATAGTGAATAAAATTGTATAATTCTGAGCTGTATTTTCTAATTGTTTTTATTTTTTGCGATGCATTTAGCCCTCAGTGTAAGAAGTTAGATTTTTAGATATTTTTTCGTTATCAGAGATACAACCTTTATAATTATTTTAATTCATTCTCAAGTCCTCATTGTACATTTTATCAGAAGACGACCAAATACTACATCTAGGCTGGCTAGGGGTTCCTAACATTTATGTCTTGTCGTAATAATTAATTATATAATAATAAATGTTTAGGGTTTCCTGGTAATGAACATGATACATGGAGTAGTAATGATGTACCACAAGCAGATGATCTACAAGAAGTACAAAGGCAGAAGAGTGATGGACTACGCTCAAAATGATGAACCACAAAGACCGTCTGTTGTAGAAAATGTTCCTCCTAGCAGTCCATGAAGATTGAATTTGAGTTCATAAATATCTAAAGTTGCTGTCTTACATTAGTGACTTTTATTCTTTAGGATAATAATCTACCATCTTGGCTTATATTTCTTTGCAATGCAAGTTCAGAACCCTCGAAAACCTAATACACGATCCCTTTGTCGTATAAAACTCTAACAGTAACAGTAAATCGAAATACGCAGGCGCGATCAAAAACCTAATTCAAAAGGTGGAATCAGAACTCTTGAAAACCTAATGAACGAAACCTAAATCCAAGAATTTCGCAAACTAATAATTAATTAGAAATGCTCGTTGCCGAACGAAATTTCGATATTAGGTACTTAGAAAACCAAATGAACGGTCACCAAATCGTGAAATCCATAACCCCTTCCCCTCCAAATAAATAATAATTATTTAAAAATAAATCATCAGGATTTTTTCAAAAATTTAATTAGTTGAAATCAGCACTTAATATCAAGTATCTAATAAACGAAAAAATGTTGGAAGGATATGCCTTAATTAAAATAATTATTTTTCAAGAATAAAATACATTTTGACATTGATATAAATATTAACTAATATTAATTCCAGAAATTAAACTAGAAAAGATTTATTAATTACAACAAGAAATTATGCTGGTAGATATTTAACAAGAAACGAAGATATTAGTGGCAAACTGACATCAGCTTGAAGGATAGTAGGCAGAAATGCAGTCGTCGGATAGAATGAAATGCCATTTTAACTTGCAATAAATAACCCGATACATTTTCGACATTTTTTCCAAGGTATTTTCTCGTGAATTCGAACCATATAATTAATCTGTTAACTTTAAAAGTCGCTTCAAATATCAAAACTATATATTCACTATTAACCACTAGCGATGATATGTCGTCCATAACATTTGTGAAAAGTGCCATCGACAAATGATATTATATTATTATAATATCATAAATGATACATACTATATTCATGTCGTAGAATGTACAACTCAAAATCTGAAATTGTTGGAAAAGCATATTTAAAGTGTTTTTTACTTCCTTGTACGAAGTAAAGGAAGTATTGTAATCGCGAAAATTTTCGGTTTTCAGATTTCAACGGAAATATCTGTTTTGACCATCCCTGAATCCATTTTGACTAGTTTCGTCGTGACGTCTGTACGTGCGTATCTCGCATAACTCAAAAACGGTTTGTCGTAGAGAGTTAAAATTTTGTATTTAGGATTTCTGAAAAATCTAGTTGCAAACCTCCCTTTTTGGTCACTACATGATTACTGGAAGTGGTACTTTACTTGAAGGTCTTTTTTGATTTTCATCAAAAATTATATTAAAATATAATGCAAAACTTCTCAAATTAGGTATATAAGACTTGCATATTAATATAAATAGTATAATAAATGTTGGTAAACATTGGCAGACCGGAAGTGATACTTTATTTGAAGGTCATATTAGACTTTCATCGAAAATTATTTTAAAATATAATGCAAAACATCTCAAATTTGGTAAACAGGACTTTTATATCAATGTGAATGTGTTTAATAGATTTTGGTTAAAATCTAAAATTGGACCAATTTGGGTTAAAATTGGTGAGCCAAAAAGAGTACTTTACCTGAAGGTCATAATAAACTTATATAAAAATTATATTAAAATCAAATATAGATATCTTATGGTTCGGTAATGAAGGTTACCAACGCGATTTTGTTTCCACTCCAATTAAACATTTTTATTACTTATTTTAAGTGTTAAAATTGAGTGTAAAATACTGGTTTTCCTCTCCATTTGTGAGATGAACAAGTCTTTAACAGGAGAATAAGATATAAGTGGGTTCTTTCGCTTCAAATGTTGAAACTGTCGATTTCTAATGCTTTATTTAGTGACATTGACAGTTCTAATATTGTCACTGTACACGAAGAAATCTCTTGGAAACTAGTTACCTACTAAAAGAAAACGACATTTTATAACGGAATGAGACCTCCAGAAACTAGTAACCAAGTTCAGGATCACTTTTTGAGCCACCGATTTATAGTTAAATAGGCGTACAAGGAACTCATGTGTTGTCCACATCAGATATTCTTTGTTACTTATCCGGGAAATTAAAATAAACAAAAAATTGTTTTTTTCCACTCATTATATTGTATGGTATAGCTGTTGTTGATTACAAAGGAAAATCGCACCATGAGAAAAATGTATGAGTGGCTATAATAATAATAATGTCGGCAATGCTTTTTGTTTTTTTTAAATCAAACATTATTCTAAGGATGGATTTGGAGGCTCGTTACAAGTGAACAAATTAAAATATTTCCGATTAAATAGGTAAAATATTTTAGGTAACTATTCTATTTATCAATGGTGAAAACAAAATGATTTTTCCAATACCCTCAGAAAACAGTTTTTTTCCGCTTTGCAACCACCGTGCGGCGAGCGGACCGGGCACAGTGCGGTCATGTCATGGGACCTTCACTATAAAAATCGTTCAATTAATTATTTATAAATCTAAAAAATAGTTAATTAGTTATCACCTATTTAACTCTTTAAAGGGCATAAGCTCTCTCATGAAGGATGAAATTATTGTGTGGATACAATGAATATTGGTTCTAGCAATCAGAAATGGCACTCGAAAAATATTTAAAAAATCCTCCCTCTCCTCAAAAAAACTGGATGAGACATATGTAGCCAGCGCTCAGTTTGCCACATTAAATTTCATTTAATTATTTTCATATTTTTCTTTAATTTGATATAATGTGTTTATATTGTCACCTGCAAATAAAATAAATTAATATACTTTCTTTTATTAATTCACTATTAAAAAAAAAAATTATGATCAGAATAAGACATATTATAAAAGTTTAATACACCCACAAATAATTATATAGACTAAAAACTTCAATATATACAAATAACAATAAAAAAAATAAAAATAAAGGCTTCTTCTGGTTTTACCAGTTCAGATGTATGATAAATAAAAAGACGGTTATATCTGTAAAAATACATTTTTCTTTTTCAATTCAAACCAAGTAATTATAAATATCATATTAAAATATAACTGTAAATTTATATAGCAGAAAAAAGGAATACAAAAAAATCGGTAAATTCCTTTCATTGTTCACATAGTTACTAATATTATCTTAGCTAGAATGAAAAAGATGTAATTGCACTAATACTATCTTAAATAATAATATTAATAAGAGGTACTCGTTCTACCGTGGAAATATCAGCCATTAAATAGAAAAACTAAAAAAAGTTTTAACTACCTAGTACGTTTGTTATCTATGCCGGTACCTCAAATGGGGGCATTGGCCCTCATATTTTTTCACCAAAAACCAAATTTGGCTGGAGTTCGCTAAAAAAAAACTAAGCTTTCAACGTACTTTTCTGTAGATTCTGCCATCTGGTGGAATGAAACCAAACTGTTTTGAACGTAAAATTCTCGCTTTTTGATGGGTGGAACAAATATGGCCACTGCCCGTTAAAAAATTTAAAAAAAAGATAGGACATAAAACGGTTGGAGGGGGCGACATTATCTGCCTTTGAGCGTCAGTGCAACAAATTCGCTCGTGCCTATTGTTATTCTGCTGCATTAAGCTTGTACTGAAAGTATCCAGAATGTCGAAATATGCTGTTGCTGTTGGCCAAAAAGTATTCATTATCGATACTAATAATGAAAGTATGTTACAAGTTATTAATTACCCAGAAGCGAAGTTCAAAAAATTTCAGCGTTTTGAAGATGCTGAAGCCTTTATTAAAGAACATTCTAAAGGTATTGGTTACACCAATAATATTGATCCTATGTTCCAAGTTTCAAAAGAAAATGTTTGCAAACATGAATTGATTAATGTGGGAAAAATATCTCCTAAAGACTATGTTACATTAATGACCAGAATACATAACATTGAAGAGAAACTAAAAAAAATCGAAGCTGAAACAAACACTAAATTGGAAAATCTTATTGCCCATGCGAACTCCTATAAAGTAAAAAATATGGACACCCTGAATGAACCTCCCTCTAAGAAAATTAAGATTGATTGTGCCATTGAAAGGTTTGTTACTATTAATAAGGATTTTGTGGTTGTTTATACTGATGGTGCTTGTTCTAAGAATGGTAAAATGGGAGCTAAAGCTGGTATAGGTATCTGGTTCAACGATGACCATCCTTTGAATATATCGGCTCCACTTCAAGGTCCAGCAACTAACAACAATGCAGAGATACAAGCAGCCCGAGTCGCCATCACTCAAGCTAGTTTTGTTGGTATTCAAAAACTAACTATTAATACAGATTCTAAATTTCTTATAAATTGCATGACACAATTTATCCACAGATGGAAGAAAAACAATTGGCAACTTACTACTGGAGATTCTGTGAAAAATAAAGAAGAATTAATCAAATTGGACAAAGCTATTCAACTTGTACAATGTGTTGAATGGGTTTATGTCGCAGCTCATAAAGGTAATCATGGAAATGAAATGGCTGATAGACTTGCTAAAGCTGGTGCTGAAAAATACAAAACAAATGTAACATATTCTATTCATGCTGATGATTATAATGTTAAATATGTGAAATGTGATAAATAAAAATTTTATCAATTTTGTTAGATTTTAAGATAAGGTTGAAAAATCAATATTTTTGTATGAAATATAAATGAATCTCTCATTTTGAAAAGGGTTTAACTATTTTTAATAATAATAATCGAGTTGACAGCTCAAAAAGCAAAAATTATTATTCTATTAAATTAATAGAATTTGTAAATACAATTTAATCACATTGTTTTTTCAACTTAATTTAATTATAATATCTAAATAATTTTTAATTTGCATTCTGTTTTTTCATAATTTTAATATTATATAATTATTTCTGGAATTTTCTAAAAAATCTTGAAATGTCGCCAAAATATAGTTGTGTATTAAGGTCTGAATTTTAAAAAAATTAAATTTACAACAAATTAAATTGAATTTGTGATATATGAATTTGATTATTTTCTTTTTATAGCTATCAGATAAGTTTTTTAAATTTTAATTAATAAGTTTATGACTTAATTAATTAGTGAAGTTTAATTTGTATTTGTTTTCTAATTACTTAGTTATTCCTATTACTCAACATTCACTCCAATCTTTATAATTTTCTATTACATATCTGTTTAGAGGAAAAATCTTATATGCATTGTTATAAATTAAAAAAAAAATAAATAAAATAACGATCTTTACTGAGCAGACTTTTTATTTTAAGAATATTTGGCTGAATTATGTTAAAGTGATCTAATCTAGAGATCCAGCTGTCATATAATTGCAAATTTTAGTTTTCATCAGAATATTTTTTTTTAATGTACTGCCATATTCTTGTGGATAGGATATCGCTGAAAATCAATTGAAAAAAATAAATTCATATTCAAATTATAATTTTGTATTAATATTATGTTTAATTGAATGTGCACATGAATCGATTAGAAGAGCTATTTCTGCTGAGTGAGGGATCAATGATGTGGGAATAAAGAGTGATAAGAACTTTCCCCTAAAATTTAATTGCTGGTTCAGAAACTCAGCTGTCTGGTTAAGTTCCAGGTGGCCTCTCGGGACTTCAGAAGTCTGGTGTTATTAGGGTACTCCAGACTTTTCCCTGGCTTTACCGGGGGATAGTTCAAAGATTCCGCTTCAACCTTTAACTTCTGCACGATTCTTATCGGATTTCCCTTACATAAGTCAGAGTTTCCCATTTACTTTGACCTTGGCCATTTTTCTACACCTCCATATTAGTGCTTAAATTCATCTTTTCAGTGAATCTTTTTATTATAATAGATTGGTATGTTACTATGCAATCATCTTTAGATATGTGGATTTCTTAAATCTGCAAAATGGTTGTTTAGTTTTTTTAAAACAATTTTCTTATTTTAATTGTTAGTTAGTCTTTCATCAATGATTAGAAACTTAGTTGTAAGGACTCTAACTTAATGCAAATCAAAATATTTTGATTAAGTACACATTGGTAATAATAATTAAAATATTTTCAGTAATAATTCAAGCTCTAATATAGCTATTATGAACACTTTACTTGAGTAATTATTATTAAATTATACTATCATTATTCAGTAATTTTGTAGAAAAATTGTGTTGTATTTTATGTAAAACAATAAACCCTGGTTATTATAATGCAGTTGTAAGCTTTGTTTTCAAAGTACCTTGATCCATATAAATAATATTGACAATAAAAAAGATATGAAATATTGAGTGGATAGGGGTTCCCCTGTATTGCTTTGCTGTGGGCTCGAGCTCAGCTGGCAAATTACTAATTTTCCTTAAAGTAAATTAAATTAGCATTTAATTTTTTTTAACAATAATAATTATTATTTTTTTTTAATAACTTAAAAAATTAATACTTTTCACAAACTTACAAAAAGGAATAGGACATACTTAATTGCCAGTATTGACATTTAGTTGAAAAGTTAGATATAATATTCATAGAACATTCTTTGGTCTCTCCACTATATTTTCCTGCCTGAATGTATTGAAAATACAAAAAAGTAAAATTATTTGATTAGAGTGGAAAAAAAAACTTTTATAATCTTTATCACAGAACCATATGATCTCTGTATTAAATGCCTTTTGATGTAAGATTATTATGACCTTCAAGTAACCCTTTCAGCTCTTCAATTTCAACCAAAATCTATTATATTACATATATTGATATGAAAGCCTAATTTACCAAATTTGAGAAGTTTTACTTTATATTTTAATATAATTTTTGATGGCTGTTTAATATGACCTTCAAGTAAAATACCAATTCCGGTTTGCCTATTTTAACCAAAATTTATCATGTTATTTATATTAATATGTAAGTGCTATATATCAAATTTGAGAAGTTGTGCATTATACTTTTATACAATTTTTGATGGAAATTAATAATGACCTTCAAGTAAAGTACCACTTCCGGTAATCATGGAGAGACAAAAAAGAGAGATTCACAACTAGATTTTATAATAATTCTAAATACAAAATTTTAACTTTTTACGGCTAGCCATTTATACCTACAATTAACAAATTCGATGATCGTATAAGCCTTAGAAAATACTTTATCAGACAGTGTAAAGGTTACATAATATAAATAATGAGCTACTGAAGGTTAACTGCAGTTAGACTATACTAAATATATTATAACTAGACTTAAATCTACACTAAAAGCTAAACATAGTGAGAGTGTCTCACATTCTCTTATTCTACCTTACATTCTAATACTACATTCTAAATATTGATTCTTATTCTAATACTACATTCTAAATACTGATAATTATTCTAATACTACATTCTAAATACTGATAGATCTGTCCATTTCAGATAGGCTTTTATACATACAATAGGAGAAGGGATGATTAAGGAAATAAAACTTGTTTTAGTGCTGATAACCAGGAAGCATAGCAATAACTTCCAAGATTATAAATCCTATTTAATAACTAATACTTCCTGGGCCAATGCCATGTGTTAATTCTACGAACGAACGTACTTACAGACATAACTACGAAACTAGTCAAAATGGATTCAGAATGGTCAAAATGGATATTTCCGTTGAAATCTGAAAACCGAAAATTTTTGCGATTACAATACTTCCTTTACTGTGTACAAGAGTGTATACCTCCCTGTATTGCGTACAAGGGAAAAACATTTCAGTGTAGTTTATGATTCGAGAAAATTTATTGTTGATTTTACTGAACCTTGCTGCCTGATAAATTAGGGTAAGCGTAGCTCACTTTAGAATCTACAATAAGGTAACTATCAAGTGCAGGACAGCAATATTGAAGGATAGAAAGCTGCTTTTCCACCACTTTGGCTATTTCTGAGTGGCCTGTAGGTTCATCCCACACTTACCACTGTCTGTAATCTTTGATTCTTAGGTAGGCCATTAAATAATATATACAGGGTGTCCCACCTCGTGATGTCAATACTTAAGGAGGTTATTCTAGAAGTCATTTGTAGTTAAATGGCGCAGAAATGAAATTTCTATCTTAACCCATCGAAGAGATATCCTATTTTTTGTGTATTTTTAAAAATACACGATTTTTTAGTGAAAAACTGTAATTGTTTAATTTCTGGTTGATGTATCGTAAAAAACGAGGATATTTTCAAAAACTACATTAAATTTCCTATAAGGAACACCCCCCTTTAAAATTTTATTTATTCACACAAGCGGTATACAGTAATTAATAGCAGTTAAAAATTAGTATTTTCTGATTGTGTTTACACTTTTCTAGCACAGCCAATTTTAGGCGCAGAGGTTTGCCTCTGTGTCAAAAGTTGCATCAATTCATAAGCTTTAAAATGATACCCCATTTACCCAGAAAAAGAAAGGTTTTGTGTAAAAAACTTTAATTTCCAATTCCAAAACCATAATTACGCTAAATTTATCGGCGGCGTAGAACAAAGAGTGAACACACTGAGAACATAATACAAAGAAGGAGGGGATTTTTTTTGCTTTTCTTTTTCTTTTCTTTTTTATTTTATTATAACAATCTAATGTTTGGAGAACCTATTTAGTCACTCACATATTGAAATTTCCATATTTGTCACACGCCACGAGAAAAGGGAGCTTAGGATGAAGACCCAAATTTTTCACTAGAGCATAAAAACTTTTTTCTAGTAAATGTATTTCTGAACATCTAAACTACATGTTAAATACTATTTTTGACGTTGGTCACTCTCAAGCATTGTGTAAGAGCGCTGTTTTGTGAAATTCCGCTTTAGACAGGACTGTTTTTCAATGGGAGCTTGCTTTTTTCTAAAATTATAATTTGTAAAAATTAAACTTCAAATCGTTATAATTCTGCGACTTTTGCCCCTAGGGAGCTACAGAAGGGCTCATTTGATTCGTCTCTTCTAAAAATTAGTGGAAAGAAATAGATTTTCATTTGTTCACCCTAAGCTCCATTTTCTCATGGCGCGTCAAAATAATTATTACAAAGGTAAATAAGGATTATTTTTTTTATGAGCGAACACTCCTAGAACATAATAAAAATAAGCAGATTTTTTAAAAATTGTTTTATGAAAAATATTAAATTTAAAACATAATCATAAATTTAGTTCTTACAAATTATTATAAGTAATATGTATCTAGATACATAATGTCTTTATACACTTTAAAATAAAAATGTCAGAAATGTAAATACCTAATAATACTAATTCTAATTACTAATCTTTTAAAAGAAACAATAAAATAAAAAATATTATTTACAATAAAAAAATACAAAACACGAAAAGTAAAAAAACTTGTTTATGAAAAGTAAAAGTACTCCTAGGGAAACTGTTAATAATAATACATAATATGTATAAGAATATTATTCTTAAAATAAAAAAAAAATCAATATTGAAATATTCAAATTAATTTATTGGCCCATTAAATGCTCAAAATGCCCCCCTGCTTGCTGTCTACACATATGAGCCCGTAATCTAACCGAATCAACGGCTTTGCGCAGAATGTCTCGCCCTTCTCTCCTCATGATATTGCTCTGCTCTTCAATCCTGGCAAGGAGTTCCTCCCTTGATGCTAGAGGCTCGGAGTAAACTTTGCTCTTCAACGTTCCTCATACGTGGAAGTCGAGAGGAGTAAGAACGGGGGATCGAGCAGGCCATGGAACAGGTCCATATCGACCAATCCAACGGTTGGGGAAGTGGTTATCCAACCAAGCCGTCACTTCTCTCCCACTGTGGGCCGGGCATCCATCCATTTGGAACCATGTGCGATTGATGTCAGGCAGGGGATCTTCAGGCTGATTAAAAAGATGATACAACTGGTTTTCCAGAAGTTCCCTAAATAATTCCGCATTCATTCGTCTGGGCAATATCATCGGGCCAATTAGACGATTATCTACCACTCCCATCCATACATTTATGTTGAACTGGTATTGGAAGGAGGATGGCCTAACAGCATGGGGATTATCCTCCGCCCAGACATGAGTATTGCGGGCATTAAAAAGCCCCCCACGCGTAAATGTTGCTTCATCAGACCACAAAACACGTCTAGGGAACCAGCGGTTTTCCTGGCACTGGTCTGCAAACCATTCGCAAAATTGTCTCCTGGCCGCCATGTCTCTATCCAGCAATTCTTGAACCGGACTGAGGTGGAAGGGATGTCTTCCGTCACCGACTAAAATTCGGTGCACTGAGCTGTGGGAGATCTCAAGTTGTGCTTCTGCTTCACGAACACTAGAAGAGGGGTTTTTCTTAAAAAAAATTCAGCACCTCTTCCTCACGTTCAGCATCCTGGACATCCCATGCCCCGACAGGCTGTTTCGGCAGCGATCCGGTCTCCCTCAGGGTACGAAAAGTAGAAGAAAACGTTCTGCGATCCGGCAACCGTCTGTCTGGGAAACGACGACCGTATTCACGGACAGCTTCCGAGGCATTTCCATCGGCAAAGCCATATACAAACACAATATCAGCGTATTCTTCAGTTGTGAAAAAATTAGGCATGTTGCTGGAAGCAAGTGCACCTCACTACTAGTAAAGTGATAATGAATGGCCAGTTGATACTGGGAGCGAGTATCGAGCTTGACAAGCACGGACAGGATTGGTTGACTAAAGGTATGAGCTTAACTTTGATCTATCTTTAGACATGAAAGTATTAGAAACATTATTATTATTATTATTATTATTCAATAAAAGTTCTTTTGGGTTGGACCATGCCACATTATTGTAAATCTAGATGTTGCTCATCTTGCTGTGAGCCTCTTCAAGGTTAATATCGTAATGAAAAAATAAATAAATAAATAAAATAATTCTAGTTTACCTATGTAAGTATGGAAATTTCAATATGTGGGTGACTGAATAGGTTTTCCACTCATTTTATTGTTAAAAGAAAAAGAAATGCAAAAAAAATCTCCTCCTTCTTTGTATTATGTTCTCAGTGTGTTCACTCTTTGTTCTACGCCGCCGATAAATTTAGCGTAATTATGGTTTTGGAATTGGAAATTAAAGTTTTTTACACAAAACCTTTCTTTTTCTGGGTGAATGGGGTATCATTTTGAAGCTTATGAATTGATGCAACTTTTGACACAGAGGCAAACCTCTGCGCCTAAAATTGGCTGTGCTAGAAAAGTGTAAACACAATCAGAAAATACTAATTTTTAAATTTTTAACTGCTATTAATTACTGTATACCGCTTGTGTGAATAAATAAAATTTTAAAGGGGGGTGTTCCTTATAGGAAATTTAATGTAGTTTTTGAAAATATCCTCGTTTTTTACGATACATCAACAAGAAATTAAATAATTACAGTTTTTCACTAAAAAATCGTGTATTTTTAAAATTACACAAAAAATAGGATATCTCTTCGATGGGTTAAGATAGAAATTTCATTTCTGCGCCATTTAACTACAAATGACTTCTAGAATAACCCCCTAAAGTATTGGCATCACGAGGTGGGACACCCTGTATATATTAATTAATTAATATATATAATTGGATCATGGAAAAAAAAAAGTTTTGTAGAAGTTCATTCACCAAATTAAAAAAAAAAAAATATATATATAATATATATATATATATATATATATATATATATATATATATATATATATATATATATATATATATATATATAGAGAGAGAGAGAGAGAGAGAGAGAGAGAGAGAGAGAGAGAGAGAGAGAGAATATTACATAATATTTAATGTTTAATGTTAATATAAGAATGGATGTGAGTTATTTTCATATAAAATGGTCCTTGATGTTGGGGTTGATTGAGTGGCTGTCAAAGAAATAATATTTTTGTAAAACAGCCTGTTTTAGTTGCATATTGTAGAGCATATCAAATAAAGTTTATGTGGGTCATTAACTTTTAATTTAAATTGCTCAATAAAATGTTTTTAAAAAAAATTATTAAAATGACCTCCATTACGGATGCATTGGTGGTTAAACTCATCAACTTATACATTTTGATCTTTACATTGTTAATATAACTACCAGCATAAAGCCGCGTCTAAAAAATGAATTAGAGAAGCAATATGATATTAGTTCCTAGAAGTCAAGACAGATAGCGTTAATGTATTCCTAATAGTACAACCAATCAGTTCCAAGATAGTAGTAATTTAATGAATAAAAAAGAAGAAATATTTTTAGCGATGTTGGCAGCTCTGACCTCAGTGGCTTGTTTATCTTATGAGGAAAACCGACGAGGGACCGATGGAATATTCAGATGATAACGTTTGACGATCTTTTACAAAATGTTGAGTTTAGCAGCTTCTGCTTTTGTGGCTATATTCATTTTCACCGTATCCATTGCATCAGAACAGCGTATAGTGAGTATTTTTATGAGATAGAATGTTTAGCTATCATGGTAATTACTGATAAATATTTCTCAACAAATCTGATATTACAAAAATTTCATAAAAAATATAACTTACGTAAACGAGCTAAACTCTGTGAATTGTATTCTCCTCGTAGTAAATTATTTATTATACCTATCAACTCTCCTCCTTTCGAGTAAAATCGGGAATGGTTGACTATTCTTATTAAATCTTTAAATGTTCCAATATTACAATTAATTTCTGGTGCGAAAATTGATATCTATGTCTCTAAGCTATTATAGCTTATATATATATATATATATATATATATATATATATATATATATATATATATATATATATATATATATATATATAGCTGAAGTGTTCATGTGTTTGAACAGTAGCGAATCATGCGGGGTCCTGAGCGATACAATATTACGGGATCCCCTTAGGGGCGATAAGTACTGAAACTACTCAAGACCTAATTGCCCAAATGTCTATGACCGGCACTGTGTAGTATTATTGTTTAATTTCTTCGTTTTAAATTTAACATAACATATTAGATAAACAAATATAATAAAGTTAAATTTTTATTGTAGTTAAAAAGGTTCTCATATATAATTGAAATTTTCATTATTATTGTATAATATTACACGTTCCTTTTTAAAGGGGTTTAATGAAATTAATTATTAATAATAACTCACAAATTTACCTTTTAAAAGCAAACTTCTAGCTACCTTTCAAAAATTATTTAACTGTTAATTATTAAATTATTTAACTGAGTTTTCAAACTTGATAAGAAGGTGTCGGAACTGATTAGCAAATTGTTAAATACATATGTCTCTGCTGTTATCGACCATATTATAGTCAAGGAACTGAGGCCAAAAACGTGTCTGATTTCCAGAATATTTTTGATCGTCTAGGCCGAAATTACTCTCATAATAGACTGAAAATATGATCGTCTAGGACGGATGTAATCAAACTTTATAGGTCAGCGAATTCATCATTTTCGTCACTTTTTTTCAGATTCTCCTTAGTGACTCACTTTCAGTGCATTTAAGATAAAACTTTGATATTTCCAATACTAAAGAACTTTAAATTTCCAATAAGTTTTATATTTAGTATCTTTTAAAATTCGGAACAGCTACTGAGATACGGGACCGTAAACATCTACAAAATGTAATCAAATTCAATCGTTCGATTCGTCGAAATAATTCTATATAGAATATTTAAAAAAAAAAGCCGATGCTTCATCTGTATTAGGATTCACTAGCAGTGCACAATTCTACCCATCAAATACCATTAGGTATAGGGGAAAAGTATAGGAAAAGTAGCTCTCAATATAAAAAATATGGTTTTCCTACCTTCAATTATAATCTGATATTAAGGTATTATTAATGTTCAAAACTGTCGGGCATGACGGAAAAACGAAATAGTTTTTCACTATTACAATCAAACTTTCAAATTTTGTTTTTACTCCCAATATCCAACTGTGTCGCAACGTACGCTCGCCCCACTGTGCGACGTAAGCAGGGATTTCCAACAAATGTAATTGCGTTTGAAGGCCATTTGCAATTGTTTTATTTGGTAAACCTTTTCCTTATTAACGAACAACGAAGAGGTTCTCAATTCGATTAATATCGACGTCGTTTTTTGAAAAAGGCTTAAGCGCCAAAAATTCAACATTTAGGTTTCAATTGATTTTACGAGGTAAACACAACGTCTGTCAATTCCCGCTCACGATGCATCGAAAAAAAAAAAATGGAAATGGTCTAAAAATCTACTATTGATGACGTAAGTAGCAAATACTAACGACTCTCAGTCGTCACTCTGGCCTTAACCAGTGCTAGAAACCTTTAGAATATATTGTAATTATAAAGGTTTTGCCAGGTTAATAAACTCCTACTCTAAATAATAAAGAATAAAATTGTTATTTGAAGAAAAATCGTTTCATGTGTTTCCTGTAAACTTTGCTCAATGGCGCTTACGCCTTTTTCAAAAAACGAAGTCCATATATACGCCCTTTAATCTATTCGCGCGTAATATCGGGCACAAAGTATATTTTAGATTCCGGATTTTCGCTAATGGGGCTGTTCAAATGCCAATATACCGAGAAAACTAGAAAGAAAAAGATTATCGTTAAAAACTATTAAACTAAAAGTAAAAAGTAAACCCAACACGCGAGATTGTCTGATGCATCCACATAGGGCGGCCTTTTAAGTCTGGTATAAATACAGAATATTGGATAGAATATTAAATGCTCTGTGGTTGTAAACCAGTCATATCCAGAGGAAGGGAAACTTAACCAGTTTTGATTTTCTTTTCTCACAAAGTGAGTGCACATGTCCGTCGCCGATTTTTTCAAATGTTTTTGGGTGATTCTACATTGAAAAAGGTCGACCCATATCCTACCGTTTTCTCCAATGGGTCCTAGAAACTGAGAAAAAAAATATGATCAAAATGCTTTATTTTATATTTCATGTTTGAAAAATTATATTGATACGTTTTTTTCAGCTTAACATTTCTCTTTTAGAGTATATTAAATGAAAAAATATAAACATTAAAAAATAATTGATTTCTGGTCAAATAAATTTTAAAAAAGTCGACCTTTTTTCAATCTAGAATCACCCAAAGAAACTTCCATAAAAATCAGCGACGGACTTATCGTGCACTCTATTTGTCAGTCACATCGTTTTATGATTGTAGAAACACCTTCTCATCAAATTTAATCGAAGTATTAATAGCTGTATATGAAATATATAGTAAGGGAAAGTATTGCGATCGTGAAAAATTTCGAATTCGAGTTTTCAACGGAAATACACGTTTTAGTGTTCCCTGTGTCCAAAAAATCAAGTCTCGCAAAAAAGTCTGAGTGTGTGTGTCTGTGAACAGCTTAGCTCAAAAACGAAAAGTCGTAGGAAATTGAAACTACGAATTTGAGACAGGTATATTCATGGGATGTTACAGCAACTTTTTCATCAAAATCGACTGCCCGAAGTCCCACTTTATATCATCGATTTTACACATTTTCTCGAAAACGGCTCTAACGATTTTGATAAAACTTGCTATAAGTCTTCATCTTAAAGCCCTTTAACTTTTCACACACACACACATATATATATATATATATATATATATATATATATATATATATATATATATATATATATATATATAGAGAGAGAGAGAGAGAGAGAGAGAGAGGGAGAGAGAGAGAGAGAGAAACACCGAGGAAATGCAGGGAAAGAAGTTATGACGAAAGGACTATTTTATTTGCGCATAACTTAAAACTATACATTTTATGGTAAATTATGTATAGAATTGTATGAAAGATAATTAAATTATCTAAAAAAAAGAATCATCAAAATCGGACCAGTGTTACATCGCATCGGTCTAACCGGAAGTGGTAATTATATCATCGATTTTACACTTCTTTTTTTTTTTAATTTTCTCGTAACCGGCTCTAACGATTTTCATGAAACTTGCCTAATGTCTTCTCCTTAAAGCCCTTTAACTTTTCATATATGTAGTACATCAACGAGAAAATGCAGGGAAAAAGTACTATTGTTTATAAAACTAATTATACTTTTGCGAGAGAAGACTTGAAGAAGTGTATTCTGCTGAATTTATTTCGATCAGTGTTTATTTGAACTCTTTAAAATTATGTTGAAAAGATTATTATTATAAAGTGGTAAGGAAAAGTTATGTGATGCGCACACCGTACCAGATTTTTTAAAACTAGATTTACTTAGTATCAATTGCAACAAAGTAATCGAATTGGTGATAGAATGTGAGTAAATTTATAACCTAATTTTAAAGGAAATTTATTTGTTTACAATAATATTTTCATTTCAATTTTTTTTTTTTTTTAGGTATATAATTTTGTCGAATGTCTTCAGAAATATATTAACAAGTACTAGTGAACTCAACTTCCTCAGAATAATTTTAATTTAAAAAAAACAATCACATATAACTGTGCGTTATCTTTGTGGGGTCAAATTCGCTTCATCAGATCGTCAAATAATCTGCAATATTACAAACATTCATTGTTAATAGTAGTTTAACGATTAATTTATCACAATTATTTTGTTTCATAAAATTATCTGAAAACTTAATAATGAGACAACATAGTTAAATTAATAGTATTTTTACTTTCTCTTACCTTTATACTAAGTATAGCAATTCCACGTCAATTGTAAACTTTTCCAAATCAATTGTCACCTTTTCCATTTCAATTGTAACCCTTTCCATTTCAAAGGTAACTTTTTCCATTCCAATTGTAACCCAACCGGACATGAATTAATTCAATATTATTCATTTTATTATTGAAAAATAATTATTTTAATTACATTAATGACTTTTGAATTAATTTCGGCATATTCTTTCGACATTTATTTCGTTTATAAGATAATTGATATTAAGAGCTAATTTCAAGTAGTCAAAATTTTTGAAATAAAATTGTAGTTTATTTATTTTTAAATATTTATTATTTTTTATTTATTTAGTGGAGAAGGGTGGATTTCATCGATTTGGTTTTCGAAATTGCTAATGTCAAATTTACTACCGAAATTTTGTTCAGCTACGAGTATTGCTACTTAATATATTAGTTTTCAAAATTCTTCGGTATAAGTATAGTTTACTAGGTTTTCAAGGGCGCTATTTCCGAATTCACTATCGGATTTCCAATCGCGCATGCGCATTTCGCTTTTCCGTCACTATTGAAGATTGCTATGATAAAGCGATCGTTTATTAGGTTTTCGAGGGTTCTGATTCCATTTTTTGAATTGCATTTAGGATCGCGCGTTTCGCTTTTCCGTTGCTATTGAAAATTTCTATGATAAAGGAATCATTTATTAGGTTTTCGAGGGTTCTGATTCCATTTTTTGAATTGGATTTAGGATCGCGCATGCGCGTTTCGCTTTTCCGTTGCTATTGAAGATTTATATGATAAAGGGATCTTTTATTAAGTTATCGAGGGTTATGTTTTCATTTTTTTTAGTCGGATTTTGGATTACGCATACGGCTTTTGCATTTCCCTTACTGTTGGAATTTTTTATGATAAAGGTATCGTTTATAAGATTTTCGAGGTTTCTGATTCCAAATTTTTAATTGGAGTTTTAATTGCGTATACGCGTTTTGCATTTCCGTTATTATTGGAGTTTTTCTATGATATAGAGATCGTTTATGTAGTTTTCTATCATCATCTTTTCAAATTTACAATCGGATTTCGATCCCGCCTGCGCATTTTGATTTACTTTTGTTATTGAACTTTTCTTTGTTTATAAGGGCCATTTATCAGATTTTCAAAGGTTCTGATTTAGTTTTTCGAATGGGATATTTTATCGAACATGCTTCGGATAACCGTTAACATTGACCTTTTTTCGGAAAAGTAATTGTTTATTAAGTTTTATAGGACAACATACTCAAAAAAATGTCAAGTATAGTTGTCATTTAAAATGCCCACAAAAACCTAATAAACGATCCCTAAATCAGAGAAAAATTAAACAGTAACGGAAATGAAAAATGCGCATGCGATATTAAAAATCCAATTAAAAATATGGAATCAGAACCCACAAAAACCTAATAAACAATCCCAATATCATAGAAAACTATAACAGTAACGGAAATGCAAAATGTACATGCGCGATCCTAAATCCAATTCAAGAAATGTAATCAGAAACTTCGAAAACCAAATAAACGATCCCTACATCAGAGAAAAATTCAACAGTAACGGAAATGAAAAATGCGCATGCGCTATTAAAAATCCAATTAAAAATATGGAATCAGAACCCACAAAAACCTAATAAACAATCCCAATATCATAGAAAACTATAACAGTAACGGAAATGCAAAATGTGCATGCGCGATCCTAAATCCAATTCAAGAAATGTAATCAGAATCTTCGAAAACCTAATAAACGATCCCTAAATCAGAGAAAAATTCAACAGTAACGGAAATGAAAAATGCGCATGCGCTATTAAAATCCAATTAAAAATATGGAATCAGAACCCTCAAAAACCTAATAAACAATCCCTATATCATAGAAAACTATAACAGTAACGGAAATGCAAAATGTGCACGCGCGATCCTAAATCCAATTCAAGAAATGTAATCAGAATCTTCGAAAACCTAATAAACGATCCCTAAATTAAAAAAAAAATTACACAGTAACGGAAATGAAAAATGCGCATGCGCTATTAAAAATCCAATTAAAAATATGGAATCAGAACCCTCAAAAACCTAATAAACAATCCCTATATTAAATTTTTAATTGGAGTTTTAATTGCGTATACGCGTTTTGCATTTCCGTTATTATTGGAGTTTTTCTATGATATAGAGATCGTTTATGTAGTTTTCTATCATCATCTTTTCAAATTTACAATCGGATTTCGATCCCGCCTGCGCATTTTGATTTACTTTTGTTATTGAACTTTTCTTTGTTTATAAGGGCCATTTATCAGATTTTCAAAGGTTCTGATTTAGTTTTTCGAATGGGATATTTTATCGAACATGCTTCGGATAACCGTTAACATTGACCTTTTTTCGGAAAAGTAATTGTTTATTAAGTTTTATAGGACAACATACTCAAAAAAATGTCAAGTATAGTTGTAATTTAAAATGCCCACAAAAACCTAATAAACGATCCCTAAATCAGAGAAAAATTAAACAGTAACGGAAATGAAAAATGCGCATGCGAAATTAAAAATCCAATTAAAAATATGGAATCAGAACCCACAAAAACCTAATAAACAATCCCAATATCATAGAAAACTATAACAGTAACGGAAATGCAAAATGTACATGCGCGATCCTAAATCCAATTCAAGAAATGTAATCAGAAACTTCGAAAACCAAATAAACGATCCCTACATCAGAGAAAAATTCAACAGTAACGGAAATGAAAAATGCGCATGCGCTATTAAAAATCCAATTAAAAATATGGAATCAGAACCCACAAAAACCTAATAAACAATCCCAATATCATAGAAAACTATAACAGTAACGGAAATGCAAAATGTGCATGCGCGATCCTAAATCCAATTCAAGAAATGTAATCAGAATCTTCGAAAACCTAATAAACGATCCCTAAATCAGAGAAAAATTCAACAGTAACGGAAATGAAAAATGCGCATGCGCTATTAAAATCCAATTAAAAATATGGAATCAGAACCCTCAAAAACCTAATAAACAATCCCTATATCATAGAAAACTATAACAGTAACGGAAATGCAAAATGTGCACGCGCGATCCTAAATCCAATTCAAGAAATGGAATCAGAATCTTCGAAAACCTAATAAACGATCCCTAAATTAAAAAAAAAATTACACAGTAACGGAAATGAAAAATGCGCATGCGCTATTAAAAATCCAATTAAAAATATGGAATCAGAACCCTCAAAAACCTAATAAACAATCCCTATATCATAGAAAACTATAACAGTAACGGAAATGCAAAATGTGCATGCGCGATCCTAAATCCAATTCAAGAAATGTAATCAGAATCTTCGAAAACCTAATAAACGATCCCTAAATCAGAGAAAAATTCAACAGTAACGGAAATGAAAAATGCGCATGCGCTATTAAAAATCCAATTAAAAATATGGAATCAGAACCCTCAAAAACCTAATAAACAATCCCTATATCATAGAAAACTATAACAGTAACGGAAATGCAAAATGTGCACGCGCGATCCTAAATCCAATTCAAGAAATGTAATCAGAATCTTCGAAAACCTAATAAACGATCCCAAAATCAGAGAAAAATTCAACAGTAACGGAAATGAAAAATGCGCATGCGTTATTAAAAATCCAATTAAAAATATGGAATCAGAACCCTCAAAAACCTAATAAACAATCCCAATATCATAGAAAACTATAACAGTAACGGAAATGCAAAATGTGCATGCGCGATCCTAAATCCAATTCAAGAAATGTAATCAGAATCTTCGAAAACCTAATAAACGATCCCTAAATCAGAGAAAAATTCAACAGTAACGGAAATGAAAAATGCGCATGCGCTATTAAAAATCCAATTAAAAATATGGAATCAGAACCCTCAAAAACCTAATAAACAATCCCTATATCATAGAAAACTATAACAGTAACGGAAATGAAAAATGCGCATGCGCTATTAAAAATCCAATTAAAAATATGGAATCAGAACCCTCAAAAACCTAATAAACGATCCCTAAATCAGAGAAAAATTCAACAGTAACGGAAATGAAAAATGCGCCTGCGCTATTAAAAATCCAATTAAAAATATGGAATCAGAACCCTCAATAACCTAATAAACAATCCCAATATCATAGAAAACTATAACAGTAACGGAAATGCAAAATGTGCATGCGCGATCCTAAATCCAATTCAAGAAATGTAATCAAAATCTTCGAAAACCTAATAAACGATCCCTAAATCAGAGAAAAATTCAACAGTAACGGAAATGAAAAATGCGCATGCACTATTAAAAATCCATTTAAAAATATGGAATCAGAACCCACAAAAACCTAATAAACAATCCCTATATCATAGAAAACTATAACAGTAACGGAAATGCAAAATGTGCACGCGCGATCCTAAATCCAATTCAAGAAATGGAATCAGAATCTTCGAAAACCTAATAAACGATCCCTAAATCAGAGAAAAATTCAACAGTAACGGAAATGAAAAATGCGCATGCGCTATTAAAAATCCATTTAAAAATATGGAATCAGAACCCACAAAAACCTAATAAACAATCCCTATATCATAGAAAACTATAACAGTAACGGAAATGCAAAATGTGCATGCGCGATCCTAAATCCAATTCAAGAAATGTAATCAGAATCTTCGAAAACCTAATAAACGATCCCTAAATCAGAGAAAAATTCAACAGTAACGGAAATGAAAAATGCGCATGCGCTATTAAAAATCCAATTAAAAATATGGAATCAGAACCCTCAAAAACCTAATAAACAATCCCTATATCATAGAAAACTATAACAGTAACGGAAATGCAAAATGTGCATGCGCGATCCTAAATCCAATTCAAGAAATGGAATCAGAATCTTCGAAAACCTAATAAACGATCCCTAAATCAGAGAAAAATTCAACAGTAACGGAAATGAAAAATGCGCATGCGCTATTAAAAATCCAATTAAAAATATGGAATCAGAACCCTCAAAAACCTAATAAACAATCCCTATATCATAGAAAACTATAACAGTAACGGAAATGAAAAATGCGCATGCGCGATCCTAAATCCAATTCAAGAAATGTAATCAGAATCTTCGAAAACCTAATAAACGATCCCTAAATCAGAGAAAAATTCAACAGTAACGGAAATGAAAAATGCGCATGCGCTATTAAAAATCCAATTAAAAATATGGAATCAGAACCCTCAAAAACCTAATAAACAATCCCTATATCATAGAAAACTATAACAGTAACGGAAATGCAAAATGTGCATGCGCGATCCTAAATCCAATTCAAGAAATGTAATCAGAATCTTCGAAAACCTAATAAACGATCCCTAAATCAGAGAAAAATTCAACAGTAACGGAAATGAAAAATGCGCATGCGCTATTAAAATCCGATTAAAAATATGGAATCAGAACCCTCAAAAACCTAATAAACAATCCCTATATCATAGAAAACTATAACAGTAACGGAAATGCAAAATGTGCACGCGCGATCCTAAATCCAATTCAAGAAATGTAATCAGAATCTTCGAAAACCTAATAAACGATCCCTAAATCAGAGAAAAATTACACAGCAACGGAAATGAAAAATGCGCATGCGCTATTAAAAATCCAATTAAAAATATGGAATCAGAACCCTCAAAAACCTAATAAACAATCCCTATATCATAGAAAACTATAACAGTAACGGAAATGCAAAATGTGCACGCGCGATCCTAAATCCAATTCAAGAAATGTAATCAGAATCTTCGAAAACCTAATAAACGATCCCTAAATTAGAGAAAAATTCAACAGTAACGGAAATGAAAAATGCGCATGCGCTATTAAAAATCCAATTAAAAATATGGAATCAGAACCCACAAAAACCTAATAAACAATCCCAATATCATAGAAAACTATAACAGTAACGGAAATGCAAAATGTGCATGCGCGATCCTAAATCCAATTCAAGAAATGTAATCAGAAACTTCGAAAACCAAATAAACGATCCCTACATCAGAGAAAAATTCAACAGTAACGGAAATGAAAAATGCGCATGCGCTATTAAAAATCCAATTAAAAATATGGAATCAGAACCCACAAAAACCTAATAAACAATCCCAATATCATAGAAAACTATAACAGTAACGGAAATGCAAAATGTGCATGCGCGATCCTAAATCCAATTCAAGAAATGTAATCAGAATCTTCGAAAACCTAATAAACGATCCCTAAATCAGAGAAAAATTCAACAGTAACGGAAATGAAAAATGCGCATGCGCTATTAAAAATCCAATTAAAAATATGGAATCAGAACCCTCAAAAACCTAATAAACAATCCCTATATCATAGAAAACTATAACAGTAACGGAAATGCAAAATGTGCACGCGCGATCCTAAATCCAATTCAAGAAATGTAATCAGAATCTTCGAAAACCTAATAAACGATCCCTAAATTAAAAAAAAAATTACACAGTAACGGAAATGAAAAATGCGCATGCGCTATTAAAAATCCAATTAAAAATATGGAATCAGAACCCTCAAAAACCTAATAAACAATCCGTATATCATAGAAAACTATAACAGTAACGGAAATGCAAAATGTGCATGCGCGATCCTAAATCCAATTCAAGAAATGTAATCAGAATCTTCGAAAACCAAATAAACGATCCCTACATCAGAGAAAAATTCAACAGTAACGGAAATGAAAAATGCGCATGCGCTATTAAAAATCCAATTAAAAATATGGAATCAGAACCCACAAAAACCTAATAAACAATCCCAATATCATAGAAAACTATAACAGTAACGGAAATGCAAAATGTGCATGCGCGATCCTAAATCCAATTCAAGAAATGTAATCAGAATCTTCGAAAACCTAATAAACGATCCCTAAATCAGAGAAAAATTCAACAGTAACGGAAATGAAAAATGCGCATGCGCTATTAAAAATCCAATTAAAAATATGGAATCAGAACCCTCAAAAACCTAATAAACAATCCCTATATCATAGAAAACTATAACAGTAACGGAAATGCAAAATGTGCACGCGCGATCCTAAATCCAATTCAAGAAATGTAATCAGAATCTTCGAAAACCTAATAAACGATCCCTAAATTAAAAAAAAAATTACACAGTAACGGAAATGAAAAATGCGCATGCGCTATTAAAAATCCAATTAAAAATATGGAATCAGAACCCTCAAAAACCTAATAAACAATCCGTATATCATAGAAAACTATAACAGTAACGGAAATGCAAAATGTGCATGCGCGATCCTAAATCCAATTCAAGAAATGTAATCAGAATCTTCGAAAACCTAATAAACGATCCCTAAATCAGAGAAAAATTCAACAGTAACGGAAATGAAAAATGCGCATGCGCTATTAAAAATCCAATTAAAAATATGGAATCAGAACCCTCAAAAACCTAATAAACAATCCCTATATCATAGAAAACTATAACAGTAACGGAAATGCAAAATGTGCACGCGCGATCCTAAATCCAATTCAAGAAATGTAATCAGAATCTTCGAAAACCTAATAAACGATCCCAAAATCAGAGAAAAATTCAACAGTAACGGAAATGAAAAATGCGCATGCGTTATTAAAAATCCAATTAAAAATATGGAATCAGAACCCTCAAAAACCTAATAAACAATCCCAATATCATAGAAAACTATAACAGTAACGGAAATGCAAAATGTGCATGCGCGATCCTAAATCCAATTCAAGAAATGTAATCAGAATCTTCGAAAACCTAATAAACGATCCCTAAATCAGAGAAAAATTCAACAGTAACGGAAATGAAAAATGCGCATGCGCTATTAAAAATCCAATTAAAAATATGGAATCAGAACCCACAAAAACCTAATAAACAATCCCAATATCATAGAAAACTATAACAGTAACGGAAATGCAAAATGTGCATGCGCGATCCTAAATCCAATTCAAGAAATGTAATCAGAATCTTCGAAAACCTAATAAACGATCCCTAAATCAGAGAAAAATTCAACAGTAACGGAAATGAAAAATGCGCATGCGCTATTAAAAATCCAATTAAAAATATGGAATCAGAACCCTCAAAAACCTAATAAACAATCCCTATATCATAGAAAACTATAACAGTAACGGAAATGCAAAATGTGCACGCGCGATCCTAAATCCAATTCAAGAAATGTAATCAGAATCTTCGAAAACCTAATAAACGATCCCTAAATTAAAAAAAAAATTACACAGTAACGGAAATGAAAAATGCGCATGCGCTATTAAAAATCCAATTAAAAATATGGAATCAGAACCCTCAAAAACCTAATAAACAATCCGTATATCATAGAAAACTATAACAGTAACGGAAATGCAAAATGTGCATGCGCGATCCTAAATCCAATTCAAGAAATGTAATCAGAATCTTCGAAAACCAAATAAACGATCCCTACATCAGAGAAAAATTCAACAGTAACGGAAATGAAAAATGCGCATGCGCTATTAAAAATCCAATTAAAAATATGGAATCAGAACCCACAAAAACCTAATAAACAATCCCAATATCATAGAAAACTATAACAGTAACGGAAATGCAAAATGTGCATGCGCGATCCTAAATCCAATTCAAGAAATGTAATCAGAATCTTCGAAAACCTAATAAACGATCCCTAAATCAGAGAAAAATTCAACAGTAACGGAAATGAAAAATGCGCATGCGCTATTAAAAATCCAATTAAAAATATGGAATCAGAACCCTCAAAAACCTAATAAACAATCCCTATATCATAGAAAACTATAACAGTAACGGAAATGCAAAATGTGCACGCGCGATCCTAAATCCAATTCAAGAAATGTAATCAGAATCTTCGAAAACCTAATAAACGATCCCTAAATTAAAAAAAAAATTACACAGTAACGGAAATGAAAAATGCGCATGCGCTATTAAAAATCCAATTAAAAATATGGAATCAGAACCCTCAAAAACCTAATAAACAATCCCTATATCATAGAAAACTATAACAGTAACGGAAATGAAAAATGCGCATGCGCTATTAAAAATCCAATTAAAAATATGGAATCAGAACCCTCAAAAACCTAATAAACGATCCCTAAATCAGAGAAAAATTCAACAGTAACGGAAATGAAAAATGCGCATGCGCTATTAAAAATCCAATTAAAAATATGGAATCAGAACCCTCAATAACCTAATAAACAATCCCAATATCATAGAAAACTATAACAGTAACGGAAATGCAAAATGTGCATGCGCGATCCTAAATCCAATTCAAGAAATGTAATCAGAATCTTCGAAAACCTAATAAACGATCCCTAAATCAGAGAAAAATTCAACAGTAACGGAAATGAAAAATGCGCATGCGCTATTAAAAATCCATTTAAAAATATGGAATCAGAACCCACAAAAACCTAATAAACAATCCCTATATCATAGAAAACTATAACAGTAACGGAAATGCAAAATGTGCATGCGCGATCCTAAATCCAATTCAAGAAATGTAATCAGAATCTTCGAAAACCTAATAAACGATCCCTAAATCAGAGAAAAATTCAACAGTAACGGAAATGAAAAATGCGCATGCGCTATTAAAAATCCAATTAAAAATATGGAATCAGAACCCTCAAAAACCTAATAAACAATCCCTATATCATAGAAAACTATAACAGTAACGGAAATGCAAAATGTGCATGCGCGATCCTAAATCCAATTCAAGAAATGGAATCAGAATCTTCGAAAACCTAATAAACGATCCCTAAATCAGAGAAAAATTCAACAGTAACGGAAATGAAATATGCGCATGCACTATTAAAAATCCATTTAAAAATATGGAATCAGAACCTTCAAAAACCTAATAAACAATCCCTATATCATAGAAAACTATAACAGTAACGGAAATGCAAAATGTGCATGCGCGATCCTAAATCCAATTCAAGAAATGTAATCAGAATCTTCGAAAACCTAATAAACGATCCCTAAATCAGAGAAAAATTCAACAGTAACGGAAATGAAAAATGCGCATGCGCTATTAAAAATCCAATTAAAAATATGGAATCAGAACCCTCAAAAACCTAATAAACAATCCCTATATCATAGAAAACTATAACAGTAACGGAAATGCAAAATGTGCACGCGCGATCCTAAATCCAATTCAAGAAATGGAATCAGAATCTTCGAAAACCTAATAAACGATCCCTAAACCACTAGGGTCATTCACAATTAATTATAAAATAAAATGTTAAAAACAATATTTGTTTAGGAATAACCATTCCAAATCTCTTCTTTTTGAACATAAGTTTTTAAGGCGTTGGAGCCGTTTAATGACGCATTTGAAATTCCTGGTAGACTCTCATGTACCTCGAAGGACAAGGTGGTACAATTTTGATCGCCAAGGAGGTTAGAGCTCAGACAGAACACTACCTCCTATAGAACAAACAGCCAAATCACATTTCAACTTATTGATGTCTTCGGTTTGGTTCGCACTATAAATTTTACAAACTAAGCTCTCAAAAGTTTACATCTGTGTCCTCACTCATCATCCATTCTTCTCTTGAATGATTAAAGCAGTGTGTTGCAGCGTTCATGAGTTTGAATGGTGCTCTTTAACATTTGCCGTAAAAGGCTGAAACGCTGACGCAGTGCAACCGAATGTAAGCTATGGAATCCCGGTTGGTCCGGTGAATCCTAAAAGAACTTTCACGAAGTCGACATTGTTACATCCATTTGGTAGTGTATGGATTAGCTTGGCAAAAACATTTTTAATGGTGACGATCTGATCTTTTCATTGCTTATCCATCCGAACATATACTTCGTACTTAAGTTGATCTGTGAAGGCCAGTAAAGTAAGGACATCGATGTATGAAAAATAAAAAAATACTTTTTTTCAGTGCATTTTGGTCTAAACCATAATAAAACTATCTATTTCTATTCACGGATAATCATATTTGTAATCTACTACAGGATGATACTGAAATCTTGTAATATATGTAAATATTTGTATATGTAAATAAAATCGGAGGCTAAGGAAAAAAAAAAACATTTTAGTTTCAACTTAGTGCAGCATGAGTTCGCCCTCGGTATGCCATCGAATCGTGGGCGAGCTATAGCTGATAGACTATATCGCTACCTTGGAAGAAGATCGACACAACTCAAAAATTGACTATTTTCTAACTATTGAGACGATTATTACTTCCTTGTACGAAGTAAAGGAAGTATTGTAATCGCGAAAATTTTCGGTTTTCAGATTTTAACGGAATATCCATTTTGACCATCCCTGAATCCATTTTGACTAGTTTCGTGGTGGCATCTGTACGTACGTACGTACGTACGTTCGTATTTCGCATAACTCAAAAACGGTTAGCCGTAGAAAGTTGAAATTTTGTATTTAGGATTATTTAAAATCTAGTTGTGAACCTCCCTTTTTGGTCACTGCTTAATCACCGGAAGTGGTACTTTACTTGAAGGTCATAATTGATTTCCATCAAAAATTATATTAAAATACTTTGAAAAATTCTCAAATTTGGTATTTAGAACTTAAATATTGATTTAAATACCATACTAGATTTTGGTCTAAATTGGAAAACCGGAAGAGGTACTTTATTTGAAGGTCATATTAGACTTTCATCAAAAATTATATTAAAATATAATGTAAAACATTTAAAATTTAGTAAATAGGACTTTTATATCAATATGAATGTATTTTCTAGATTTTGGTTAAAATTGGTGAGCGGAAAAGGGTACTTTACTTGAAGGTCATAATAAACTTACATCAAAAATTATATTAAAATTAAATGGAGAAATCATATGTTTCGGTAATAAAGGTTACCAACGCGATTTTGTTTATACTCTAATTAAACATTTTTATTACTTATTTTAAGTGTTAATATTGTGCATATAATACTGGTTTTCCTCCCCATTTGTGCGATGAAATAGTCTGCAGCAGGAGAATAAGATATAAATTAAGTGGGTTCTTCTGCTTAAAATTTAGAAACTGTCGATTTCTAATGCTTTATCTAGTGATATTGACAGTTTTAATGTTGTCACGGAACACGAAGAAATCTCTTGGAAACTAGTTACCTACTGAAAAAAAACGACATTTAATAACGGAATGAGACCTCCAGTGGCGTGTGGGTGTGTGCGTGCGTATGTGTGTGTCAATAGATGGATGTCGCGACGCCGTGTCGTTTTTACTGCAATCTTCGGAAACTAGTAACCAAATTCAGTATCACTTTTTGAGCCACGGATTTATAATTTAATAGACGTACAAGGAAGTCATGTGTTGCCCACATCAGATATTTTTTTTTATGATGAAGAGTCACAAAAAAATATTCATCGTATGACAGCTGGAGAGTAGTTTTTTTTTAAACTAAAATATCACAATTAAAAAAAAATATTTTTGGAATTAAAAAATGACTTATACAAGTTACTTCCAATCATTTACTTACAAACAGGTATAAGAAACTATGGTAAAACTTTAAAAGAGGGGCGCGTTATCACTGATTCCTCCCGAACTTACCCGAAGGACGCCGGACTAGCATACTCTAGCGCCATTTCTGCTAACTAACTGCTTTGCATTCAATTGTAACATTCGTGTTCATTGGAATTATTAAAACTATTACTTCTTTAATTAAATATTATTTAAAATTATTAGTACTATCGACTTCCGCTCATTATGTTCAGAAGAAACAGCAACGCATCCTTTTAAGTTGAGGTCGGGGTCTTACTGTAATTTCAATTATTACCGCTTTAATTAGATCAGGGCTGTCGACTTCCATTCGCAACGCTCCTTTAAATTATTACTAAAACTTTTCCAGATCACCGGAAGTAGACAGCATTAACAATATTAAATAATATGTGATTAAGGCAGTAATTCCAATGAATACGAATGTTAAATATGAATACAAAGCAATTGGTTAGCACAAATGGCGATAGAGTGTGCTAGTCCGGCGACCTTCGGGTAAGTTCGGGAGGAACCAGTGATAACGCGCCAGCTTTTGGAGTTGTACCGGTCTTCTTCCGAGGTAGCGATATTGCCATCATCAGGTTTACCGGCCTCAGTTCCTGTCTCCTATAGCGTTTTTGTTGTATTTTATTATTTTTAATATATTTTGTATTCTAACATTAATATATCCAAGTTACTGGTTATAGAACAGTTGTAATTGTTATAATTTTGTTTCCTTACAGATGCCAACTGATGTGTCAATAAGTGTAAACGGTGATTTATTTCTCCTGGATGGTGTTGCGGTTCATCATGAACTATGCATGAAAGTCGAAAATATCCTAAGGGAAAGGATAACCAAAGTTGCCAAATTCATTTTCGACACGTCAGTAGGTAAAAGAGGCGATATGATCATTTCAGAAATGGACTTTGGTCAATATTCCTTTTTGCTCCTCCTCGATTCATTTGCCGAAGATGATGTCATGATGTCTGATATATTAATTACCGTCTTAGCCACAATGCCTTCAGAGGAAAAACATTTTTCTAATGACTGGCTCGATAGTAATTTTAAAATACCAACAGAAAAGCTATTTAATGCACTTAAGTTTGTTGCTGCTAAATCTGATGTAGGAATGCCGATTCCGAAATATATTTTACAGAAAATACTAGCTTTGGATAAAACTAATGTCATATTCAAAGATGCGTGCATTAAAGACGATATTGAATTTGTTAAATGGCTAATAGAATCAGGTTTCGATTTGTTCAAGGTCGGTGCCGAAGCTACCAAAGAGGCATGGGAAAATGGGAACCTAAATGTTACAAAGCTATTGATGGCTAAAGGGAGCCTAAGCAACATTTACAAATCCGAAACAATTGTCAATGCCAGGAATCGTGACAACGAAACTTTGCTCCATTTCGCAGTTGAGTCCGCAGATTTAGAAGCTACCCTTCAACTTCTCAAAGCCAAAGCTGACGTCAATGCGCGAGATAAATACAACAAAACTCCTCTATACAAGTCTGTCGAGTCCGGCAGTCATCTGATATTTGGTAGTTTGTTGTATTTTGGAGCAGAATTCAACAACGGGACAGTCTCCAAAAATTCACTTTTGAATTTGGCTGTCAAGAAAGGTAATCTTCGCATAGTAAAAAAATTGATCGATTTGGGAGGAGATACGGATAGTAAAGACATTGAAGGAAGGACTCCATTGTATTCGGCCATCTTGAGGAATGACACAGACATGATTATAACGCTCATTGAAAGAGGGGCTGATCTAAACTCAAAATTATTCAACGGTGGAACCTTACTTCATTTGGCAGTTGTCCAGAACAGGCTAAATGCTGTTAAAATTTTACTGAGTTTCGGTTCTAAAGTAGAAATGAGAAATGGCGATGGTTTAACGCCATTGCTTCTTGCTGCAAATAATAATAATGCAGAGATCATAGAAACTTTAGTTCTTAGTGGTGCAAATGTTAATGTTAGAACTAGTTCGGGAGACAGTCCTGTTCACATCGCAGCTTCGAAGGGTAATCTTCATTCATTGAACCAGCTCATCCAACTTGGAGCAGGAATAAATTTCAGAAACGATAGAGGTGATACACCTTTGTACCAAGCTCTGGATGCTGACAAGATAGCAGCAGCGAATGTTTTGACTTGGAAATTACTAAGCACTATCTGTGGTGCGGATGGCTTTGGAAATACTATCCTACATATGGCTGCGTTCGATGGTAAAATAAAGGCTGTCAAGTTGATTTTGGATTACGGCTCACCAGTAAATTCAAAGAATAGTGCAAATTTAACACCGCTTTATAAAGCAGCCGAAGCAGGAAATACTGACATCATGAAATTACTGATATCTCATGGAGCCGATCTCTACATTATCAATCGTGATGGTTGGCCATTTTTGCATTTTGCTGCTTTATCCAATAACGAAGTAGCAGCAAGGAGTTTTATAGCTGTTGGCTTTCCTGTCGATTACAGAGGAAAATGGCAATATACAGCCTTACATTTGGCCGTACAAGACAAGAGAGTTGGTGTCGTCAAGGAACTTCTAAAACAAGGCGCGGATCCAAATGCTGTAGATCATGATAGTAAAACTCCTTTATTTGAAGCGACTTGGTACGGTCAATTGGAATTCGTTAAATTGTTGATTAATAAAGGTGCTAATCCCAATATCGCAGATGTTAGTGGATGGATTCCTCTTCATATTGCGGCTAAATTCAATTATCTAAGTGTAGCAAAATTCCTAATCGATAGTGGCAGTGATGTTGATAGAAAAAACAGAGATGGTAAGACGCCATTATATGAAGCAGTTTGGTATAACCGTAAGGACATGGTTAAAATGTTACTGGAAAGAGGTGCTTCCCCTGAAGGGACAGGGGGCAATGGCGAGACCCCTTTGATGCTGGCAAAAAGAAATCTAGATAAAGCTGGTTTTGAAGTTATCTACAAACTACTTTGCAAATGTTGAACAAATTTATTTTCTTCAAGGAATTATTTTTTTCTGCTTAAACATTTATGCAAATTAAAAAACACAAATATTCAAATGATAGCTATGCCATTGCTGTTTTCATGTTGAAAAACTTTTTTCTCCAATTATGTAATTTTCATGACCTTAATGATATTCATACTGGAATGAGTTTTGGTTGACCATAGATATACTGAAGGAAGAAGGTTGGGGAGGGAGGGAGGAGGTCTGGTAAAAAACAAGCACTTTAATAAGTAATATTTATTTATTATACTTATTTATTTCGGCCTAAGTTTTAGGCCATCATCAGGGCTAAAAGAAAAAACAAAATAACAATATTGAAAACGACAGAGGCAGTACCAGTAAAAGTAAAAAATGATAAAAACAGAATTACAAGTAAGATAAAAAAAAGTATGAAATATAAAAAGAAAAAGATGACACTATATATTGTAAAAATTGAAAGCGTAAAGTGAAAAGAGTGAAGGAAAGATTATGTACTTTATTGGTTTATATAATTCATAATCTTTCCTTCACTCTTTTCACTTTACGATTTCAATTTTTACAATATATAGCATTATCTTTTTCTTTTTATATTTCATACTTTTTTTTTTATCTTACTTGTAATTTCTGTTTTTATCATTTTTTACTGTTACTGGTACTGTCTCTGTCATTTCAATGTTGTTATTTTGTTTTTTCTTTTAGCCCTGATGATGGTCTAAAATTTAGGCCGAAACGTTGGCACAAAATAAATAAGTATTACTTATTCAAGTATTAATTTTTTACCGCCCCTCCCCCTCCCAACTTCTTTCTTAATGATATTCCTTAGATTATCCAATGAAAAAAAAATGCTATAATCCTCATGTGCTGTGGCCTAGCAAGAGGGGATTACAGAGGGTCCGGGGTTCTTCTCCTCCGAAATTACAAATTACTTATACCTATCAGTAAACAAAAAATGTATAAACCTATTTGAATGTTATTTTATAAATAATATACATTGCAATGTAACATATTATATAGAGAGAGGGCCCCCTTACATCCCTGGTTGGGATGGGTTTCTTTAAAGTAGATCCTTGGATGGACCCTCCTCTCCCCTCTCGAAATGAAATTTCAGCTCCGCTACTGCTCATGTGTAATTGAAATAAATGACCTTTTTAATTGAAAACAATCAGGTCATTTATCTTTTGAAGATTCTTAAAACTAGACAATTAAGATTTTATTAAAATTCTTCTTTTTTTTTCAATCAATTTCAAATCTCCGGTTAATAATTTCTATGATCTGTATTCCCCGTAATTTTTAATTTATTAATTTCTCAAAAGACGCCATTTTTCAAGTGTTAGCAAGATACAATCTGACTGCTATAGATAATTTATATATAAAATAGAGTTAAATATTCAATTTGAAATTATGCCCCGAGGCGAAGGAAGGAAATTGTATTATATTGTATGTATATTTGTATATATTATATTATGCTTGTAAGTAAATAAAGTCGAAAAATGAGAAAAAAAAATTGAATTATTTTATTTTGGTATTAGGTTTATTGGGTGAAAAACTGCTAATAGTTATCTCCCATTATCTGTGATTTAGAAATGGAAAAAATTATATAAGACTGTAGATTCCTATCTCTCTTGTGAAGTTGATAATTTTGGAGAGGTAATCCTAATTGCCACTTAGTACCTCAACAAGAGACCGAGAAATTCCTAAATTGGCTATTAATCTCCTGTTCCCAGGACAGCCCCGATTATGTCTTCTTCTGCTGGTACTGTTTGGTAATGCTGACACTTTGGTTGGGATTCTTTAGCCATCACCTAGATGTGGGTAAGGCAGGAGTGTTTTAGGAGTCGAAGTCGAGAGAGAACCACTTCCTTTCGTCTGTACTGTCTGAAGCATGAAGCCCCCTTCATGCTTCAGCCTGTTTAACCAATCGAGTTTATTCGATTTCTGTTCATCCCATAAACTTTGCTATTTAGTATATTTCTCCTAGGAGCAGAAATTGGAACTTAATTTACAATTACAAATTTAAATGACAACAATAATTAGAATCAAGTTTTAAAGGCTTTGAAATCCTTTATGCTCATCAATTTTACAACTTCCATATCTCTTATTTGTTCATCCTGGAAAATTTTTAAATATATATATATATATATATATATATATATATATATATATATATATATATATATATATATATTTAAATTAGAATATTTGCTATCTGTTAAATATAAAAAAATTAAAATAGTCTGAACTTTATTTTAAATGTTATTTTTAGAAAATATTTCTGCATAAACCATCGAGGCAAATGCCGTCAGTAACAATGCAGTCCATTAGGTTAAGTGAAAACATACTCATTCATCAAAAAATTGAGCAGGTGCTCTGGTGGTTTGATGTGAATAAATAGAAGTTACATGATAAAATACTTAATCATAAATACTCTATTATTATTTATTTACAACCGATTTTCATTCAAAACTAATTTTCTATATTATTATTTTACAATTATTTTAATTATTATTTTACTAAATGTATGGAGCAGGTGCTGATTATTGATTTAAAGTACCTGCTCACCTTTCTAAGTGAATAAAACGTGAGAATGCATGATATGTGAGCAGGTACTCAGTAAAATACCAATCTACTAATTCCCAGACTCAATATTTTAATGAGTACCCGCTCACATAGCATACATTCTCACGATACACACTTATAACACTTAGTAAAATAATAATAAAAAGAATTGTAAAATAATCGGTTTTAAATAAATAATAATAGAGTATTTGAGTATTTCATTGTGCAACTTCTATTTATTCACATCAAAGCCGACTCCTCAGTTTTTTGAGGAATGAATGCTCAATTTTATTCACTTCACCTAATATCTTTCAGGTTAATAAGCCTTAAGTATTAAATATCACCTTCATACAATTTTCTACTCTAATTCTATCCATTTTTACCGCTTCCTTATCTCCAATGAATTTTTTTATAAAGAAGAATAAAGCAGAAGTCATCAAATTCGTGGGTACAATTACTTTTTTACACTTTATTCTTGACAGCTCATGTTATTTATTTCACTCTTAATTTAATGGTCCTCTGATTCTTTTCATTAAATGCTGAATCACCCTATGGTTTATTACCTTTTCCCCACAGTTATAGCTATGGCAAAAAGAAAAGAACTTATATGGGTATCTCAATGTAATAAAAGTTATTCTCGTGAAATCTTCAATCTAACTATTAACATTCAGATGGTGGAGTGCTCAAGTGCAGAAAACTGTTCAAGATGTACCTACTTAAGTTTCACCGGTCATTTAATGCTTGTTAAAACCTAGTTTCTCAGGATTACTCTTCTGTCCACAGTACAATAAGTGAAACCCCAAAATGCCTATGTGCAGAAAATGACCATAAACAAAGAAATCCTGATAGAAAAAGTAATAATGAATAAATATAAACACAATCAGCCTCTCTTTTCAGTAGATTCTTGAAAAATTACTGTTATTTTTAGGGTTTATTACTCTCATTTTCAAATGTTAGTTTTATAATGTCTCTTTTCCAGATTTGAGGTTCGAAATGTCCCTTCTCTTAATTTGAATTCTAATTACTCAAAAAATATACTTACCTCTAGGTTTCTTTTTAAATACCATTTTAGAGCTCAAAAATAATTATGGTACTACTTTAGATTAGCTACCTCAATGTGGCGGATGGGCTAAGGTCAAGATCACATCTACTATATTCTTGGAAATTCATGGAATGCCAGAAACAGATGGAGGCCACCGATTTCCACACCTTCCTTAAAGGGGTGGACTGTAAACCCTCTAATGGTAAGGTGAAGTCTTGGTACTTCCTCGGTAAGACCGGGTCGGATCCGACCCGAAGCTATTTTCTGCTTATTTTGAGAGATAAAATGGTTAAAATGTTAATAAATGACACCAAAATGAATTTTTAATTCTTTATTTATTGTTTCTAAACATTTTGTTTTCATTCTTAACTAGTTAAAAGTTAATCACATTAGTTCCAAATAGTATTATAACAATCGTTAAGTGCCTTAGAAATTATCACATTGGACAAATAAACTAAGTGAAGAAAAATCAATTGAACACATAAATAAAGTAAAACGACGAGCATATACTCATTTCAAAAAGTTAGTGGGAAAGCTGCAAATTTATCTAAATACTTCCGTGTTTCTCTGGTGTCCTTGTCATCGATTCTCAAATTTGCTAAAAGAAAATCGAATCTCTTTTTGGTCATTGTTGCCCGAAAAATAGGTGGCCCAAAAACGGGAGAAAAAAAGTCTTCGGGGTTTAGGTTGCAGTTTTTTAAAACTCCTACTATGAACAACAATCCCGTTAGTGCTTTTAACTCCAATGCGTCAGTAGTTGATATAAACCACTACTCTGATTCATAATTATTTTGGGTTTTTCGGATTTATTGATTTGTACACTGTATAATTTCGTCGATAATTTGATCTGTAATAAAAATAGAAACTAACTGTAATTCATCAGTGAGTCCAAAGGCTTTTCCTTTAGGCCTAGGTAGATGGGTGACAATGTTAGAAGCTGGTGTTTTGGCATATTTTGAACGAACCGGAGTCTTTCTCCAAATGGTGTCCTCATCCCTTCCTAGTTCAAACTATCTTTCCTCGTCCGTATCTGACAATGAGCTGAGATCTTGTTCGGCATCGAAATCATTGTCGTTTTGCAAATTTTAGTCACCTGCCTCAAATACTTCACTTTCAGAGTCTGAATCTTCCTCTTGCTGTCGCCGTAATTCTGTAAGAACTTCTTCAGGAGTGGTGAAAATTCTTTTATCTGCCATTTCAGGAAAATCTGGTAAAAAAAGTACATTAACTTTGTAGCGTTAACAGTAAGGTGGGTCGCACCCGACCCAGCCGTCAGACAAAAAAAAAGTCGGAGAAGTGAGGAGGGGGTATTTCAGTTACCTGAGTGATGTGAGTTTATTCACCTATAGAGAAAGAGTGGGACCAAGGACTCCTGAAGTCACGTCCCTCCATCTCACGTATGGAGGGAGTATCAACGGAAATGTTACATCAGGGGTCGCATCCGACCCTTACCTTACCATTAGAGGGTAAATATTATGAGATAATTGTTCACATGTTATAAGGTTACTACTACCTGTCGGTAAAAACTGGAACGATGGAGTAGAGTGGTCGTTAGTAGGGCCCTTGAAATCTTCCTCAGTCTAAGTACTCGTTGCTCCACAGGCTACCAGGCGGCCACTGACGATTAGAAATACACGAAAGTACTCTTGAGTAACGAGTGGATGGATGGATGGGGTAGGTCAGTTTTCTACCCTTTCCATCCCTAGTCGTATCTAATCCAAGTTAATGAGAGTATTGGAGTAAAATACCTATAAATGAATCTTTAAGGAAGGTATGGAGATCGGTCACCTTCTTCTACTTTAGGCATTCCATGAATTTCCAAGGTCACAAGAAGACACTGTACAGAAAGTGTGCTCATACTTGGCCTTGGCCTACCCGCCATCTTGGAGAGGGGCTTTAGTGTATCTTTACTCAGAATTATTAATCTAAAAGATAATTGATTAGATTAATGCATTTTTAAGAGAACTATAATATTTTTTTCTATTATCCAAAGATTTAGAAAAATGGACAAGAGGCATTTTGAAATTCAGTTTCTGAATTGATGTAGAAGATTATAAAATTAATCATGTTGAGTCAGCTGTATTAATCTGAAAATGATTAGCTTAAATCGATAGCTAAATATTTATAATAAAAAGCAAAGATGAAATTTAGGAATGGAAGAAAGCTAGTTCATTTCACAGTTTAATATAAATATATTAAATAAATTCAACAAAAGTTGTATCATACACTCGATTTTATAAATGAATGGCACGGGTTTCACATTTGATTTCATAACCTAATCTACATTTTATTTTTTTTATTTCATACTGAAGTTTTCTTAAAATTATAAATAAAATTAAAAAAAACCTAGAATCACAATTATGCACTATTTGGATAAATTATAAAAGTCTATCACAAACAAAAGATAAATGTCATGGTTTAAAATTGTGATACCCTCATAATTTCTTCCAAAAAAGCATTTATCAAAAGTCAAAACAAATATTTTTTTCGCTTAAAATATTTTTTAACTAATGATAAAATTTATTTTCAAAGCTTTTTGCCCTTAAACTATCAGCCTATTTTATATAATTTCTCATTCAATTTACTGCGATAAATGATCCACAATATAAATTAAACAATGACTAAAATATTCTAGTACTTCTTCATCCATATATCACACTATAGTCCTTAGATGTCAGATCCTGTCCTTATGTGCAATTGTTAGTGTTTCCAGGATGGCCTCTTAGTTCCTGATTAATCGTGCTCAAGAGAGGATTTTTACCGCAACCGCATATGTTTCTGAAGTCGTCCAAGTCAAGTGCCCAAACCATGCCTCCTCCTAGCCGGTGTTCTTTCACATATTGTGACTGAAACATTCAATATTGTAAATTACTTCACTGAAAGTGTAAAAAAAAGGGGGAAACTTATTACTTTTTTCAAAATCTTTGACCATCTTAAATATAGCATTTTATAATGAAGGATGAGATGTTCCCAGAAGAGGTAAAAAAAATTGATCCCAAATAGTCTAAGCTATTTATTAAAAACCAATGTTTCGGCCCATATTGCAGGACTTCATCAGGGATAAATGAACAAGATAAAAAAAAAACAACAACAACTTAAAAATAAAAAAATTAAATATAAAGAGTAAATAAAGACATAATGAAAAAAAATTAAAATAGAAACGAATTTGTAAAATGATATAAGATTAAAAATAAAAGAAAATAATAACAGCAATAAATATAGCAAAACTGGGAAATTATAATATAAAAATAAATAAATAGACAAAATTTCGTACAGACAAGCAAAAATAGAAAGGAAAAAAAAGTAAGGAAATATAATTATTATAATAATATTAAGAAGGCGGTGTGGAGGAGTTGTCATTATACATGTGGGCTAACCATAGAATGAATAGTATGAAAGAGTATAAGAATATTGCAAATAGAAGACAAAGATACATGAGGACATAAAGAGGAACAAATTTAAATAATAAATTAAAACAAAAGTAACTACATAAAGTGGGCAGATACAAAATTTTAAATATATAAAATTAATTTATATGGTCAACTATTAATTATACAACAGGATTTTATAGTTATTTCTCTCTGGAACACTCTAGAGTTAGGATACATATGTCTCCCACATCCCTAAATACGTTTCATTTATTTTTTCATTGAATCTGCAATTTATCTTTCTTGGTAGGTTTTGTACTCTAATCATTTTTATGAATATTTTAGAAACACTTTTTTTTTTTTTAAAGCAATTTTTGTTTAACAATTTGAATAATTCCTATAATTTATTGAATAACATTCTCATAATTACATAAATAACTTTATAATATAAAAACTATGATTTTTTACATCAATGTTAGAATTTAATCCAATAATTAGTCATTAATAATGGTTTTATTTCATATAGTTCAAACTAAATTTATAGTCATACAAATCATTTATTTCGTTATTTATTTTTATTAACGTCAAACACTGACACTAGATGTAGTGCTGATGCTAAACTCTGGCTAAAATGGCTGAAAAAGTTTAAAGAAGAAAAGGAATTAAAGGATAAGTCGAATATCAACTATCAACTCATTTACTGCAAATTTTATATTGAAAAATGTTTGAAATAAATTTTAATAGTTTGTTTCAATTTCTATGCAACCTTTTATATCTGAAAAACAAATAATTTATTATAATTAGAAGATTTATTATAAATAGAGAGTTAAAATGATTTTTATTTTGTGAGGAAAACATGGACCCCAAGTGCCTAAACATGTGCCTATTTCAGGGCCAAGTTATTGTAAGTGACTGCTGGTTGAAGATAAAACATTGGAACTAACAAATATTTGAGGCATAGAGATGCAAAAGAGGGTAATTCCATTTTTTGGCATTTTTAATTTTTTCCAAACTGTTTAGTATCCTCTTTGAGTTGGTACATGCTTAAGCCCTCAAACATACTAAATCCTATCTAATTTTATACTCCAGGTTGGGGGTGAGTTTCAGAACAGGATAAACCTCTGAATTATGCATAGTTTTGTGTTTTCTGAAAAAAATTCAAATTTGGTTTTATCCCATTTTTTATCTTCATTTAAATATTGTACACATTTTCATTTAGTAGGTTACCATGTTTTACGACCGAGGGCCTCTATTAAACCATAATTAAATGTTTTTAAATAGTTTACGATCTGACAATATCTATATCAACATAATTAGTGGTCATTACCTTTCTTCTAATGTCTTCTACATCATCATAACTTATCCACTGGTTGCCCTTATGTGCTATTGGACCTATAGCACCTGCTTCATGGCGTTTCACTACCCAATTTCCTCCAGAAACCATTTCACATATCTGTAAAAATGAATATAAATTTAGACATTTTTAATTTCTTTCAAATCTAAATTTTATTTCATTATCGTAACATTATATTAGATATCATGATCATTACTTAAAAAGGATAAATAATGTATAACATAAAATTCCTGTCAAGATGGGATAAGAAACAAAGAATAGGCAGGTTCATTGAGGGAAGGTATGTTTAGTATTGATAGAGATTAAACCTCATATGATAAGAGACACATTCTGTTTTCATAATGATTGAGAACAATGCCATGATTCATCAGCAAGGAGTTGAGGGCAAAAAATCGACAAATGGAATGCGAGGAATAAGCGATATAGGAAGAATTTGAGTATATACCGATGATAGTTGTGGCCTAACTAGCTTTATAGCTTTCGAATAACATTTTAAGGTAATTAAATCAAGAAAATTAAAAACTCATTAAGTTCAGTAAATCAAATTTTTCAGGACTTAAAAAAAATCATGTTGACCAAAACAACCTTCAACATCATTAAAATGCTTCATATCTTTAATACTTATCCAATTGATTGTATAACATTGGATTAAACACCAATGATTGTATGATTTCCAAGATTAACACCTATGGAATATGAATAATATATTATGAATTATATCAAAGAAGTTTTAAGGGAAGTTTACTGATTGAGAAAATATATTTTTTATGCTCTACTTTAGGTTTACATGTATACGTGACACCAGCGGTCCCCAACTGGTGGACGACGAGAGCCTCAGAGTGATCTGCGAGAGGATCTGGCAGCACCACCTGTATCTTTTTTGTGTGGACTTACCGTTAGCACTATTTATTGTTTGCCTTTCATGAGGTTTGAATGTTAGTTGAAAAGTTTTGATAGATAACTACACTATAAAAGTGCCTTCAAATGCACTTTTAAGCATCCTAATACCCTATTCAAGGTGAGTGTTGTCCACACAGGGTTCAATTTCTGGCTTAGTGGTCCACAGACTTTTAGAGTTGGAAACCACTGTGTTACATAATATTGGTATGGGAAAGATAAAAAAAACAATTACGAGTAAATAAAACAAAAACCACTGTTAAGTGGAATCATAAAAACGGATGAGAGGACAACTTGGCTTTGCGCATGCACCACAACTGGCTTATTCGAAGGGTAAGCTCATGACCTTCAATAGGTCACATGGAATAAATGATCTTGCTCTTTGTCAAGATTATTTATTACCCATTGTTCAATTATGGCAGGTGAAGCTGCAAAAGTTTGTGATATATTGATTAATGAATTAAGAAATAATATTAAAAATTCAAACAAAAAAATAAGGCATTTGAGGGTTCGAACTTGTATAAAGAGGTGGAATATATTAGGTGCCACCAACAGTATATTCTTGAAACACTGGAGGAGTGTACTTGAATGTGCCTTAGTTTGTAAACTTTGGAAGAGAGGAGTGTGCCAGGTGTTAAGGCAAAATAGGTGCTTTTTGTGAGTTTGTATAATTTATTTTATTTTTTGGGAAAAAGCTTTTATATTTTCTTTAAGATGCAATCATTACACTGTGGTAATTATAATAATTTACCTCATAGTAGGCTAGGAAACCTGCCGCTCTAGTGAACTGCCCTGCCATTCCAGGGCCAGAGATAGGCCCTTGCAATTCAGTATCTGATTCATTTCTCAACGTGAAGCTCTGGCCGTAGAGAGGCATTCCGAGGATCAGCTTCTTTCTAGGCACACCCTCATCGAGCCAGTAGTTGACAGAGAAGTTCTGAAAAGAGTTTACAATTGATTTTTAAATTAGAGAATTAAAACTAGATTATTTCATTTTGTTAGAACATCAAGAAAGCTGTACTATTTTCTACAATGTTTAAATCATAAGAGGCCAAAAAAAAGAAGCCACCTTAAACAACCCAACCTAATATGGTATATTGACCATTCTCACATGAAGCGGCAATTTTGAATCTAATTTCAAAAAATTAAAAGTACTCCAAACAGTCTGAAAAACATTAACTATATGAATATTCATGCCCCTCTAAACAGGAAGAGGAAAAAATATTTTTTTTTCTATGATGACGCTTCTGAAACAGCAGTATTGATACTCAAAAGTTCTATCAGAATAATTATTGCGTCCTTCATCGTGCAACAATGGGAAAATTAGGATTTTCCTCCTTTTCTTAACTTTACTTATATCAATCCTTAAAAGATTATACAGAAACTAAAACTATTCTATGCCCTATGCCACCCAAAAAAAAAATTAATTTCCAACACTTATCATGAAATATACGATGAGGGATGATTGGAAAATTATGATTGAGAATAGATGATTCCATACTGCTGCCGTATTAAGTACTAGAACAAACTGCCGGCCTGTGTTTTCAACCGTTGAAATCTATGAGAAACCTAAGACACGAAAGAATTGACAGAAAAAAACAACTGTGATAACGAAAATTTGAGAAACATTGAGGAGGTGACTACACAAGCAACAGGTCTGGACAAACATATTTGTCTCTGGGTGTTTGAGAGAAATTCATTTAAAACTATACAATCTCCTGGAACTGAATCTATCAAGGAATACTGAGGTATAATGAGAGCGCAACCTCATGATTCACCCTGGAATAAACATCATTCAGAACATGAAAGTTGGGAAGGGAAGGGACGGGGAATGACGAATTGATTGTTCAAATTTTTTTTTTTGTACTAATAAATCAGAAATATGAAAAAAGCAGTTCTAAATAAAGCCAGACACAATAATAAAAAAAAAAATCTTAACCCAAAAAAGTATAACGGGGCTTGGAAAATACTATGGACATTAAATTGTTGCTTCCTGGGTAAATGACCCATTACATTTGCTATAAGCCTGCTAGCGGTTCCATTGGGGTCAATCCACTGCCCTCCATGGTTATTCATCAGTACTTTAGAATCACTTTACTTATTTTGATGAAATTTCTTAACTAAATAAAAGCTGGAGCTGAATTAACCTCCCCTTTTGGGTTCTCACTATTAACCATCTGGGAGGGGGGTAGTGCATAGCGACCAGCGGATTTGGAACGTTTGTGCAAGCTAATGTAATATTTTTGTTAAAATATTCTATACATAGTGTACAGCACAAGAAATCCATTATCGTTTTGTTGCATTAAAATTTCTTAATTTAAAATTAAACTATTTAAAATAAAACAGTTAATTTTATATAATTTTTAAACTAAATTATAAATTATATAATAATTTAAACCTTACCCCATTAAAATGTGGGAACTCGTCTCCTTCATTGTAGTAAAGAGGTGCAACATGGCCTGTTTTGCCTTCCCAGTGGCCATGGTAGTCATACGCCATGAGTGCGATCCAGTCAAGATATCTTGCGAGTACAGGAACATCGTAGGCTATAAATAAATATGATTAGATTCACTTTAAATAAGTTAGTATAGATAATATTTTTGAAATGAAGTAGGAATTATGCAATGATCATGTTTAGGTTATCTGATTGAAAGTTTTAACCAGAAACCCACAAAAAGGTGGTATATCAAGTGAATACAGTTGGTGCAGAAGAACTCACATTTATTAATATATGTCCTCACCATTAGAATTTTACTATGTTTTAACTTTAAAATAAAATTTCTTTTGTCAATCATTTAATTTAATTATTATTGTTAATCAATTTATATAGATAACAAATATTTAAAGGTCAGTTAGTATGACTAAATTATTTGTAGTAAAAGAGTTTGTAAATTGTACTAGGATCCAAATAGTAAATTTTGATAGCTAAGACTACATACTAATATAAAGGCTAGTTTATTGGTTTTAACTCCCTTATAAACTATAGTTAGATCAGGATGGCGGTTCCACGTTTCCAACCTATTCCAGGCAAATTGTGAAGATCGAGATTCATGCCGGGGGTCACTAGTGCTTATATACAGGATATACCAGATAAAAACTGGGAAACTTCAGCAGCCGATTCCATGCCTCAATTGTGACACAAATAGCACCTATTAACCGTCATCCAATTTTTAAGAGTTTCATGGGAAATTAAACTTTAATTTTTTTTGTTTTGATTCTCGACTTTTTTATTTTATTAAAATCCTTCGACCCCTTCAAAATCTTTCATGAAAAAAGATGATACAAGAATTGAGGGAATGCATTCACGCAAGTTACTGAATCGAGCCGAACTGTATCGTGCTGCAGATTTCATGTGAAGGAGATCTACCTTGTGCATCATTTATTGCAAATAACTTCTTACTTTTTTTTACCCATCTTAATGGTATCATCAGATTTTGTGAAAGATCATGAAAGATTTTGGAAGAGATTGATTGATTTTATAATAATAACAATGTTTTATAATACTGATTAATATTAATCTAATTTAATATGTATAATAATGCTAAACTATATTTTGAATTGCTTATTTTTGAATTTTGTGTGTGTTTTTAGAACTGAGGATGAATGTATAACATTCGAAACTAGTTTTCAATAAAACAAATTTATAGAAGTGGCAAATAATTTATCAATCCCTAAAAACATTAAAGTTTAATTTCTCACGAAACTCTTAAAAATCAGATGATGGTTATTAAGGGCTTATTTCTTGATAGAAAATTCGAGGATTTTCTCAGGATGGAAATCATTGTTTGATAAGGGGATTAGAGCAAAGAGGTGACCACACTATCTCCCAAGAATATCATTAGGTTAAGAATCGGGCCTCTTTACCATTGCCTTCCTTTAGACCCTCCATGAGGTGTTTATTTATTCATATAATAAATAAATTAATTAATAACTAGGCTTGTTCACCATTCATTCTCTCTGTTTCCTATTGAACTGATCAGTAAATTTCTTGGAAATAATAATGGCAGGCTTTTATAATATTTAGGGATGATAATGATTTTTATAGTAATTATAAAAATCATGTTTTGAATTTGACATAAGATAAAATTAAAGGGAGAAAGAGACCTACCTTGGTTTATTACAGTTTTGCTAGGAGAAACAGCTGCAGACAGCAACCATCCTCTTCTTTTAAATTCTTCACTGAGCTCCATCACCAGTGCTGCAAACCCATCCTTATCTGTGTCTGGTCCTTTATTGCAGTCGACCTGTTTAGGATGTTTTATAAATTATGATAAGTCAACAGTGCTTATTTTTTCAGTCATATAATATATATATTTTTTTATTTATTAATTATTTTTTTCATTTGATAATTTCATTATAATGAACATAAATTGTATGCTGTACCACAATAGACCAGTCTCTAGATTATAAATATATTGTACAACTTTACACATATGTAGTCGTATGCATATTCTTAATAAAAAATGAAAGAAAAAACTCATTTCTAAAAAAAGAAAAAAACAACAACATTTTATCTAACAATAATAAATGTTTTGTTCTTTTATGCACATAATGTTTTGTACTATTTTTTATGTAGTTCCCAATATTTTTTATAAGTGGATTTTTGCTATACTTATACTTTAAAAAGAATCGTTTACATAGTTTGATAATATATTCTTTAATGAATGATATTCCCAATTAGTTATGTATAATTTTAACTTTAGTGTAGTAAGGGTAATCCCAGTAATTCTTCAGCATTTATTTTGATATATTAGTAATTTTTATAATTAGTTTTGCACATATAACTAAATATTGGGCAAGCTTAAGTTAAGATTGGTCATAGACAGGCTTTATATAATAATAACTTATTTGATGTACTTAATTTATAATTCCTGTTAAAATATGTATATATAGTACACAGATCGCTGTTGGCTTTATTACACACATGATCAGTGTGGTAAGAAAAATTCAGCCTTTTATCAAGGATAAGTCCTAGGTATTTAATCTGAGTTGACCAAGGTAGAGGCGTGTTGTTTACTTGAATGACGGGGGATAAGATGTATTCTCTTCATAAATAACATAGATTGAATGCAAATAACAGTGCAGACTCACTAATCTGAGGAATTATCTAATCTGAATTTACTAGTTCTGAACTAGAATTTTAGACCATTTCCCACAAAAATAATTTTTAAAAAAAGAAGCCACAAACATTACGCATGCTACAAAAAATCCCACTATCACCCAAAGAAATTCAAAAAGAATTGACACCATCAAAAAAGTTTAAAAAAAAATAGAAAATAAAAATATTTTAAATTACACTCATAAAATCAGTCATAATAAAAAAAAAAAAATTGGATTTAGAATCCTCACATATGTAGGTCCTGAAAAAAATAATAGCATTAAAACCATATAAAAGTTTAAGAAGCATGCTCTCTAAGACAAGGATCTAGCTGATCAAATGAATAATGGAATCTATTCCATAGAGTAATCGTGCTCTGCCATGCACACTGGACAGATCGAGAAGAAACTCAAAGACTATACTGAAGAACATCTTTCTGGATCCTGTCATGACCTGATATGACAAATGATTTTTCCATACTTTTAGGAAAGCAATAGTCCATTAGAAATTTCACAAAGATGGCACAATTAGTGGTAATACCATCACCTGGACAAAATCCCTTTTTGGAACTTGCATTCTGGGACAACAGAAGTTGGAGGGAAAAATTAACATTAGGAAGCCAAAAACTAGCATGATGGATTTATATGAATGCAATAAGATTTTGATTTAGGTAGGTACATATTGATTAAAAACCTTTTTAAATTCCAATTTTACTTCTCTTATTATTTTTTTTTTAAGACACCGTTGAAAACTTGCCACAAATAGTACCATTGTTTTCAACATTAGTGCTGGACATAATTTAATATATTGCAGGTATTGTGAATAATTTATTACCATTTTTTTTTTAATTAACCTCTCACTTAATAGAAATCCTGAACTTTATTCAATCTTGTAGAAATTGCATCCATACGGCTTCGTATCGACCCTCCCGTATTTAGTATTGAAAATTTCTAAATCTCTATTTAGAAATTGACCATATTGTATGAAGACTTCAAACAAAAATTAAATGCAAAGAGTATTTATTACTATGGCAATTTCCGATGTGTTGTACTGAATTTATGAAAAATTTTGATATAAATAAAAAATAGAGGTCTAGTTCAACCTGCACTTAATGCTATTAAAATCAATAGAATGTACAATAAAATATTCACATCAAAATCAAGTATTAAAAATGTCGATATGTTTTTATTTATTACAATTAGGAATGCATTTACAGAATACAAGTTTTTAGAATTTCAAAGCCATTTTGTAGATGAGATGAAAAACAATTATAATCAATGGATAATTGAAAGCGTAGGTAAAATTTACTTTTCTATAATAATAAACAGGCCAGAATTAAGCAACATATCAGTAATCGTAAAAACAGTAAAAATAAAAATATCAAATTTAATTTTTATAACCCCGAAATATTAGAAACCAAAAAAACTACAAAAAATAGAAAAACATTGGAAGCAATACAAATTGCGAAAAACATAAATAAGGTAGTTAATTTCAAAACAGATGCGGTTAATTTAAATAGCCATTATGCGGACATAATAAATAAACTAAATATAAAATAATTTATGATTTAAAATTTAACAAAAGGTAAATTGATTCAAATATATAGAATAGAATATTAACAAAAATTTTAAAACAAACATAATAATAGTAAGTGTGAAGAGAATGGATATTGAGGCATATGACGGTATAAAAGAAAGGTCACTCACCAGAACAATTTTTATAATGAAACTATTAATGATTGATGAAGTAAAATTGCATAGATGCCGGGCATGGGGAGGAAATTGTGTTATTTATATATATAGATATATTGCAAATTAAGGTGTGAATATTTATTGTTTAATTATTTGATGTTGTATTGTAGAAAACAAAGATCCTGATGACGAAGAAGTACTTCGAAACGTCAGCAACAATATTATAAAAATGTTTTTTTTTAAATATATAGTTAAAGATCAATGGGAAGTTGTCCTTCACAAATTAATGTATCATAATATTGTAACGTTCCGTTTTTGGGGAAATAAATAAATGAAACTTATTTTCCCTTTTTTAATATATTTATTTGTTTTATAAAACTTTGACTCTAATTCTCAGGGGGGTTGCTAGACAATCACACACAGACACACAGAACTATAACTATTACAAACATATGAATAACGTGAAGCGTCAAAATATCTTAAATTATACACTTTCTTCTTGTAGAATGATGACGGTGGTTTACGGGATATAATTAAATGTGTTACCAAATGATGTGGATCTGGTGGATGAAGTTTCACGGGAGCTCTTAAGACGTCTACGCCGGTGCCTGGTCCTAACAAGAATAAAGCTCTCCTTTGTTGTCCGTTACACCTCTCTAGGTTTCAAAATGGCGAACTGCCATTTTGATTATCTAATACAAATGGACCATTTATGATTTTGTGAAGTTCTCATTTGATGAAAATCTCTTCTACTTCTTTTTGATTTTCTTAGATCAGGTTTATTGTCGAAGTATTGACAAATTGATCATCTTCACCCACTCGATCATTATGGCAGAGGTTCTGTTGAAGTCAAACATAGAGCCGCCATGTTTTAAAATAAAACCGTCTATTTTGGTTCCATTTATGATGATTGCAGTCAGGATAAATAAATGTTGTATTATTTTCCTGAGAATCCCTATTTCCAAATATTAAATCTAATTTAAGATATCTAAAAAACAATTATTTACAACGTACCTATAATATGAAAAAATGTGTATATTACAATATATTAACTTCCCTAACAATCAGAAATTATTTAATATAGATAGTTTATTTAACACACACATTTGATGAAGCTACCGAGTTTTAAGTATTAGCTTGCCTCACTGGAAAATATCTTTTCAATTTAACAGTTAAGCAATAAGACTCTGCTATACCATTTCCTATTTGTAGTTTTCATATTTAATAGTGACTTAAGGGAAAGCATATGGGAATGAAAAGAAAGGACATGGGAAAGAATTATGATTCATACAATTCATTTCAAGTACATTCTTTATGATTCATACAAACCTAAAAACATTTTATTCACAAAATAACGTTTTCACACAGTCTCAACTTGCTTTTACAAGTATAAAGTAGGTATGAAAACTGCAAGTAAGCAAGCTGCATGGCCCTTTATCGTTTTAGGGCTTTAATACGCTGGACCAATACGTTCCATAGGAACGCGTATGAACTAGATGTCCGCGAAGTAGGACATCAAGTATCTTCGTCCCCATTTCGGAGCGTCGATACCCGGCCTCACCGCCCCCATAGAATTTGGCCACCAGTTGCTAAGGATAAGTGATTATTGCTAGAAGAACATATTTGGTTTTGTAATATTCGTAAAAAAATTGTATTTAGTTCTAGCAATTAACATAAGTTTAGTATTTTAATCAGTTTAAGGAGTGCAATAAGAGATTGAATTCATTTTAGCCAATATTGTATAAGTTAATTTAGTTACTATTATATGTTTTGTTTTAGTATAATAAGAAGTTTCTAATTCAGTTTAATATATTTTATATAAGTAAGTAGTAGTTACTAATGTATACTTTAGAGTGGTTAAGAGAGAGTAGGGTGGAGAGCATGAATGCTTTGGAGAAGAGTTTGGATTCTTCGAAAGATGAGCGGACATCCCATAAGTGAAAGATCTTGTTACTTTGTTATTCACGTGAATAACCCAATGGTCCTCGGAGATCGAGCCCAACATCAGGCACAGTGAGTCTGAGCACCCGGGACTTTCAGGTCCAGGACATCAACGACCCTTCAGCAGTTGGCAAAAAAATATTACAACAGATGTCATGGAGGTACCTCTTTCAACCCCAAGTATGGTAACAGAGAGAGTACATCGACAACATACAGTGACATGGAAAAGGGGCCAAGAATAAAGTTGAACCACTTTCAAAGTGGTCCCTCTTTTGAAAAAGGGGAAATGGTGTGAGGAATGATGAGTATAGCACGTGGCATCGAGGATGTCACACGAGGATAGTGGGGGCTGAGTCGTGAGAGTGGGGAGGCGAGTCAGTTGGGCTAAGAGCGTCTATTGAGACTGTCGTCTTGTTACCATGGCGAGTTGAATGTGGTGGACCAACTGACTCGCTCTCCCCACTCTCACGACTCAGCCCCCAACATCCTCGATGTCACGTGCCATACTCATCATTTCTTACAGCTATTTTAGACTGATGAAGATCTACATGCTGACAGAAATAAAATATTCTTACAGGAAGACAAGATCCTGTTATTCTCCAATAATTAAACAGCTGCTTTTATTTTTGATAAAAACGATCCCTAGGTACAAGTGATAACATTACATGGAGGTTAGCGGGCCTTTGATTCACTATTGCACTGCAATGAAAGACAGGTCGTATTATTATTTGTTTAACAATAAATATAATGTTTTAAGATATATATTGAAATCATACTCATCATCCTGATTAAGGTTTTTTTTTTTTTTAATTCAAGCACTGTTTAAAAAAAAAGGATGGATCGTTAGACAATTAATTAATGATTTGACTCACCTGCCAACATTTAGGATACTCCCAATCGAGATCGAGACCCTGGAAGTTATATCTGTCGACAAACTCTATCGCCTGCCTTACAAAGTTTCTCCTGGCCGCTGGACTATTGACAAGGCGGCTGTACTTATCTCCAAGAGAATCATTCCATCCACCGAGTCCTAGCAATACTTTTATACCTTTCTCGACCAAAGATGACACCTTTGTGAAGAAGGCTAAAGCAAAAATAATCTATGAATTGAAACTATGAAGAATTTAAATAAAACGTTTCAATTTATAATTCCAACACTTACTGTTATCGATATCTGCCCACGGATCATGAGGTTTGATTTCTAGTCTTTCCGAATCGAGAACAGCAAATGCATATATTATGTGTGTACATAACGATGTGTCAATATCTTCTGGCAAATACTTGCCTTTACCTTGGCGGTACCATGCCCAATTTGTGAAATAACAAACAACTTTGAATTCTCCAGTGTCTGCGGGTTTTTCTGAAATTAAAGCGTAGAAGATATATTTGAATAAATTCTTTTCCAAGAAAGTATCTTATTCTAAATAGTTTTGCCAGTATTTCAACTAATTTTTTGTATAAAAACCATTTCATTATTTTAATGACAGGGGATGATTTAAAAATTAAATTATTTATTAAAGAATTAATTTTTCACTAATATTTCATGTATAAACATGAAGTATAACAATAGCCATTTGGCCTACAATATGAAAAAAAAAAATTCTAAACACTATGTTCACATTAAAAAAAACTCAGTAATCGATAATAATGATAATTTCTAAAAAAAGAGATATTCCTAGGCCCTCTCACTTTCCCGATTTAACAGTTTGTAACTCTTTTTTATGGGGTACCTAAGTGTTTGAGGCTGATTCACCCAGAACTATCCAAGTCCTCAAACAATGCGGAAGCAATACCTGCTAATATGCTGCGAGAGCTAATCTCAAACTTCCAAGTACACCTCTAATGCAAACATTTCTATGGAGGGCATTTGACGAACTTAGTATTTAAAAAATAATTCTCTTTTTGTATTGTACACCGAATCATTAAATATAATTGGCCTTTTGCCTATCTTCCACTGAGAACGAACGTTATGGGTGTTTAAATACCTCATAGCAAATGAAAGTCAACAGGTTTGGTCTACAAATTTACAACAGCCTTTTAAAATACCGAAGGCAGTACATGCACTATATGTCAATTATAGCTGTCGATTTCTGATATCTATACTCTCTCAAGAGATAAATTCAGAAGAGATCTTAGTCAACGGAATTCAGACAGATAAGAATTGAGTTCATTTTATTTTTTATAAAAACTAAACTTTTCTGTAAAGCTGAGGCTAGAGTTGATTAACAATTTCCTTACATTAAAAGGAAATAAAATCACAGCACCAGTATAGCTGAACAGCTGTTTAGGAGGTTGGGAACTGGTATTTTGTAATTATTACAATTTAAAAAAAAATGTTGATACTGTAAATTATCACTAAATTTGCATATTTTAATCTTATTTCTAATCATGAGCCCAGTTATTTGGAACAAAATAATTTTTAAAATGATTATGAGTTGAAAATGTTCATTCTATCATCTGCATCAATTGCTGTAATTTAAGAATGTTACACCTTAAATATAATATTTTAGTTTGACAAACCTATAATGGAAACAGCTGTTGTAGTTGATGTTGTTTCTTGTAGTGAGGGAGGCAAAACCATTTCTCCTTGTTCATTCTCATTATTTTCATCAGGTATTTCATTCGACCCACATTTAGCATTTTCAGGCCAATCACACATAAGTGTTTTCTGGAAAGTAAAGTTTGGAATAAAAAAATATTGATGCTATAAGTTATTAATTTTAAAATAATATGTTTTTTGTCACATCAGTGTAACCAAAATTTTATATAAAAATTTTAATTGAAGCCTAGATATAGTAACTAGGGTACAGCAGGGGTAGACTACATTGGATATTGGGCTTGTCAGTTTCCATCACAATAGCCGGTGTTTATTATAATCGATACAAACTCTGGAAGAGGAAAAATTTCAGATATAAAAAGTAAATTGTCAAAATAATGAATTTTAACTTTATTGAAAGTATGAATTTTACATAATTTGTACACAGATTTACATATCCACATCACACATCCAGAATGAAAGTGACAACTAAAAAAATATGTTTTTGTTAGAGCGAACATTAGACACAGCGTTAAATTAAACACAACTGTGGAGCCTCCCTATATAAAATTTGAATGGACTTCAAACATTTTAGAATAAAAATCAAACCATTAAAATGTTTTAGGCATACACATCCTAATCAGATTAACTAATTTCTTTGTTATTTCTTGTTCAATCAAATATTGTTGTAGTATATAGTGGAACTTCATCAAACGGACACTTCCGACAACCGGACAACTCCCATAACCAGACAGTTTTATTTTTTCTGGTGTGATATCATTTACTTCACATTGTTTTCAACTTCTATTAACTGGATCTTCTAATAAACGGACATAGACACAGATTTAGTCCTTTGTGTTTCAAAAAATTTTCTCTTAAGCAGACAGTAGGACAAAAAAAAACATAATTTCTTCGAAAGGCAGATGGATATAGCTAATAATGTCTGCGAAAGTAATTTCTTAGAATTTTATTTCACAGAACAGCAGAGTTGGTGTTCCCATTTTGGTTTGTAAACAAATCATTATAGTTTCAAAGAACATTTTTCTATCCCCCTCCAATCTGTTTTAAACAATTTTTATTCAGTTGTCACGCGATTTTATAACTAAATACATTCTGTGTGCTAGTGTGAATAATATATAGTCCATTGTTATTATAATATATATGATGTTATTAATAACAATATAGTATCATGTTTGAAAATTTAAAATAGCGTAAAAAAAAGGATTTAAATTTAAAAGAAAAAGTTCAATTGATAAAAGTTAGTGAAAATTGTAAAGAAAGCATCTGGCCTCTTGCTTCTTGCTTTAACGTCGGAAAAACAAACGTGGCCGATACTTTAAAAAACAAAATATTAATTTAGTAGCAAGCAGAGCAGGAGGATATTGATTCAAAACTAACTTCTTTGAAAGCAGGAGGCTTTGAAATTGACAAATTGGTGTATGAGTGACTTTGTCCAGCAAGGACGGCTAATATATCGGTTAGTGGATCTTTAATAAGAGTAAAGGCGTTAGAAGTTGCCCAAGCATTAGAAAAACTGAATGCAAAGCTTCAATTGACTGGTTAGATATTTTAACTACGATAAAACGGCTTTATTTTTTAGTGCACTACCAAATAAAACGATGTACATTCAAGTTTAGGTTTGATGCATATGTAGATAGATGTATGTACATATACATATTTATTATACAGACATGTATGATTCATTTATTAAAAAATAAATCATTATAAACTCTTTTTATGTAGTTTGTTACATTTTCCAAGTTCAACTTCATTTTTATTTCTTTATTTTGTATGCTGTTTTAGATTCTAGTCAGGTTCATATATTAAAAACTTTTTTCTCATAAGCGGACAATTCTAGTAACTGGACAAATCATCATTTCCCAGTGATGTCCTTTTAAGAGAAGTTCCACTGTACAAATAACTATTTATTGAAAACATATTTTGGAAACATTCCAGAATATCAGTTTCTGACCTGGAAATACTCCAAAACTCGAGAGGTTGCTAATTAATACAGGTTTAGGATCGTCGTTCAATATATTTAGATATGTTATTAACAATCCCTGGCAAATCATAGTAACAAATGATAAAGCTACGAGGTGTTACTTTGATGTGGACTAAAGTTGACAATTTCACCCCGATAAATGCAATGTAATATTATCAAAATACAAAATCCAGCAACGTACATCAATTGCTAATTGGTTTGTCTCAGATCACCAACCTATACTCTGGAATATTATCTAAATTTCAACGGTCTACAAAAAATTTTTTTTTTACCTTTATACTTAATAAATACAAATAAATAATAAATAAATAAATACTCAATAAATGTCGATGAGCTGTCTTACATACCTGACTAAAATGAAGTCCTGGTGGACAGTCTTGCTGTATTAAGATACCATACTGACAAGTATAGAACTTCGTACAGTCTTTCTTATCACCTGTCAAAAATAGAATTATTATATATTAAATGCAATTAAGTGTTAAAACTGAGTCATAAACAATAGAGACAATTTTAATCCAATTTCAAGTCCATTATCTCAATAGAAGAATCAGTTGATAACAATGGTTACTTTAACAAAAAAGTTAGTTTAGTCTTTATGTTATTCTGCTGTGACGTAGAGATGCAGTACAATGAACTCACATAATCTACGACCTCTGTCCTCCCAAGGAGTAGTTTTGCATCCAATTGTAAGGATGTTATCTATAATCCATAATCTATCTTCTTTGTACTTGAGGATTCCAGTAATATTTATTTCACCCTACCGAGCCTTTCGGTTATACAGTTTTGACAGTGGTGGTATATAACATGAACACTATGCATATGACACCCATGCTAGTAAACATATAACATATAATATATATAACTTTCTTGCTATTCAGGACTCTGCAACACGGACTTTGCTATACAGGGGCCTCCTAGGAACCAGTCCTCTTCTTCCCAGATTGAAGTTCCAGTAAAATTTCCTTCCTTCTTATATTGCCAAAAGGAATTCCTTCCTCTAATGGATATCAGCCGCCCAAAAGTGATTGTACAATCCATGGTTTCTAATCTATAAATTATTTCAATCTATAATAAATAATATGACGTACTTCTATCATACTCTGACAGTGTAGCCCAATTTACAAATATGTATGTTGTCTAGTTTAGTAAGGAATTGAATTTTAACTCGATTATTCAAAAAAGAAGCTAAAGAAGAGTGTTGTTGTGAACAAAGGTTATTGTAGATAAAAAATAGTTCAAGCTTTACTAGTATTATTATATTTTCAACCGGGCATGGGCTCACCTGACTGCAGATCAGTTCATTTTCTGCTCAAACTTATGGTTTTTATTCACCCTTCAATTGGGTCCAAATTTTCAAATTATAACCAATATCATTATAATGATAACCATTATAATCATCATCAAAATCATTCCTCTTCTGCTTATGCTGTGCGTGGTGTCTTCCTTTGCCTGCAACAAGCTCTATGATCTTCAACCATTTATTTTTTCCTGTTCCAATCTATACCCCTATTTATACAGCATTCACTCATTCCTTTGTTCCATGTGTGTCAAGGTCTTCCTCTAGGTTGTCTCCTGTCAACTTAAAGCTTATAAATCATCATGGACAATTGGTTTTCATTCTTGAAATTTGTCCTAATCACCTGAGACAGTTTTCTTTTAAGACATGTCCTGCTTGTTTTATACCGAGGCTTGATTGTATGATTGTATTACCGATGGTGATCCATTATGATTTTTCCTTCTCCTTTCTAAGGCTTAAATTCTACTTTTGTGTTAATTAGTTACTGGCCAGGATTTGGAGAGTAGGTTAATATTGGGAGAATTGTGGACTCATAGATTTTTAATATATAGTACAAGATATAATAATCTTATTAAAATTTATTGCAATTACAATATTTGAGAGATTGGCAACTCTTTGCCGCTTATACCAATTTATGTCACTTTTAACTCAAGATGGTTATACTTAAACAGGGTTAATGTCTCTGTCTGAGCGTCAATAATTTGTAGAATAAGAATTTTAAATAAAGATTTGTTTATTGGCAGCAGTGACATGCGCACAACCCAGCACACTACCACGCTACTGCTGAAAACCCCATATGACAGCAAGTAAATAAAAGAGAGTGAAAAAACAAAAACAATTTGTTTGTTTTTTATAGCCGCAATATACTCAGGCTCAAGTCACATTAGCAAGGTATATAATCAGTTTTTTATTGTCCTCTTAAAACAAGCACTAGGTAGTTATAAAGTAACCATTAATGACTTCCAGAAGACCAGTGATTGTTCTCATTTCTAAATTAATTTGGCAAAAATTTTGCTTTATCTTTGATAATAAAAAAGCTTATACTGTATATCAGATTTTAAGGCCCTGTAAATCTCTTTTTAATTCCCACAGTTTTATCCCTTTCTTCAGAAAGCTATTCAAAACATTGCAGTATGGCTCTGGGTTGACTAGTATTAGTTCTCAGCCTTTGCAATCTCATTGCCTTTGATTTTGATTTGATATTCTCATTACCTCCCTGTAAGATGTTTGAGAACATCTAGTCAATCTTCTGGGCTTTTATAAACCATTGTTTTTTGTTTTCCTTAATTTATTCGCACCGTTTAAAAGTTTTTTAAGTATTTTGGACAAAGTACAAAATGAAGTACCTACACACTTCGATATTATAAAATGTTATGATAAATTTTATTTTCTTAATAAATATTTAATTGTAGCTTTTGACCAAGTTAATATTTAACTTTTCTTACCAGTTATTTGTGGGCATGGTGGGTCTACTTTGAAGCCGGGTGGCTCAAGAGTCTTCAGTTTGTTCAAGCTACAGAGCGGTCCTTCGGGGTAACCTCTCAGCACCCTGTTGATTGTCCTCAAGAGTGGATACTCTTCACAGCCACATGTATTTCTGAAAATAAAATGGAGTATTATTTCATTATTATTATTATTATGGAGTATTATTCATTATTATTTCCAAATATTTATGCATCCAAGGGGACTGGGCAGGTTCAGGCACTACAAACCCAAAATTTGTGAGTTTGAATTCCAGTACGAGGATTCCACAGGCAATAATTAATAAAAACACATCCTGTAAGACTACGCTACCCAAGTACTCAGTCCAATATGGCAAGAGTTTGATTCCCATACAGTAACATTCTCACTCTGAGAGACACTGTGTCTGACATCGCTCCTGGCTCCCAGGTTGCGAGTTGTGCAAAGAGCTAAATATTCCTATCCCATAAAAAAAAAACCCGAAACCTACAGGCAGCCAAAGATCTACAAGGCCTGTAGAACAAACTGAAAAAAAAATTGTTATAATATAAAAAAAAAGAATAAATTTGGATATTTTTTTTAAAAGCTTTGGTATAATGAATTTTATGTATATTGAAAGTAAAATTTTGCGAGGAGGAGAGGTTCAAAAATGTTTTTTTTGGTTGATTTCAAAGGTTCATTATTGAAAATAATAAACCAAAAGAACAATTTTTCACTTTTTTTGTCTGTCTAAAAACTGTAATTTTAGTCTGAAGATGAGATATATAATCCTGAAACATTTTGCAGTGAGCAGAAGAAGATTAAAATAAAATACTTATAGTATTGCAAGTCTTACATTATTAAAAGCCTATAATATAGAATATGATATCTCAATATATTGTAATATACACATTTTTTCATATTATAGGTACGTAGTAAATGATTGTTTTAGATATCTTAAATTGGATTTAATATTTGGAAATAGGGATTCTCAGGAAAATAATACAACATTTATTTGTCCTGACTGCAATCATCATAAATTATAATGAGGGGTGTGTTTGTTATCATAAATGGAACCAAAATAGACGCTTGGCATTTTAAAACATGGCGGCTCTATTTTGACTTCAACAGAACCTCTGCCATAATGATCGAGTGGGTGAAGATGACCTATTTGTCAATACTTCAACAATAAACCTGATCTAAGAAAATCAAAAAGAAGTAGAAGAGATTTTCATCAAATGAGAACTTCACAAAATCATTCATTCAGCAGTTCGCCATTTTTGCTAGAGAGGGTAACGGACAACAAAGGAGAGCATTCGTGTTAGGACCAGGGACCGGCGTAGACGTCTTAAGAGCTCCCGTGAAACTTCATCCACCAGATCCACATCATTTGGTAACACACATTCATTATATCCCGTAAACCACCGTCATCATTCTACAAGAAGAAAGTGTATAATTTAAGATAATTGACGCTTCACGTTGTATTATGTTTTATATTAGAAATAGTTCTGTGTGTCTGTGTCTGGTTGTCTAGTAACCCACCCTGAGATTAGAGTCAAACTTAAATAAAACAAAAAAATATATAAAAAAGGGAAAATAAGTTTCATTTATTTATTTCCCCAAAAACGGAACGTTACAATATCAATTAAAATAACTAATAAAACTATATTACATCCATTCATGTTTTGTTAATGTTATCTCTATAATTGACATGATTCAATCTGATACATTTTGTTCTTAGTGATGAAATTAAAAGAAAAATATCTTAGCTTGAAATAACTTATGTGATCTTTTAATCAGAAGAATTTTGTTTACCTTCCAGCTTGGTAAAAATAAAAATATATGAAACAACTCAATATTGTTGGACTTTAGATACCTGAAGTCATCCAAGTCCAAAGCCCATATCATCGCTCCACCAAAGTTATGCCTCTTGACGTATTCTGACTTGTGCTTGATCATGGACGCATCGTCAAAGCTAACCCATTGGTCCCTGCTCCTGGCGTATGGTCCCATTGCTCCTGTAGTGTCTTTGATGACCTCCCAACCTTGCCTCTGAACTCGATCGCAGATCTAACCGATCAAATAAGGATATTTTGTTTTATTATTATTTTCATTTTTTATTGATAAATGGCTGTAATAGAATTGAAATGAATTATTTAATTGTTAAATATGGGGATTATGCTTAATATCAAAAAGCTTATTAATAAATTGGAAATGGTTCTTAATTGTTTTTAAGGCATCATATTATCATCTTGAATATTCATCCAAATGGCATGTACTGATTGCAAATTCCATTTATCAGTTGAACATTGCTGTGGATGAATGAAATGAGGAACTTAAGAGGAGAGGCTTGATCATCAACCCGTTGAATCATGTATGTTGGCAGCAATGAAGATCATCTACAAATTACTTGCAATGTCCAGATCCTAGAGACTAACAGTTTTGAATACTTAGGTACTTTAACTAAGTTTATTTTAACTTTAACTAAGCAGTTTTGAATACTTAGGTTCTATGATCACAAATGATGCAGGGATTGACCAGGAGATATTTAATCGTGTGAGGAAGACCAATGGTATATTTTACCAAATATCTACTACCCTCACTGGTGAGCAAGAGATCAACAAGAAAACTAAAACCTGACTCATCAAATGCATTTTTCTTCCAGTGCTGCTACATGGATCAGAGAGCTGGACTGCTCTTATAAATATATGAGAAAAATTACAGCAGCGGAAATGAGGCTCGTAAGAAATGCTATAAGACTTTCGTCTGGCCGTGGAGAAGCAGAGGATCGGGAGAGCTCCAGGACTGGACGGGATAGACGCTGCAGTCCTCAGGAAAAGTGCCCCGTACATAGAGGACGAGCTCCTCCGGATATATAATGATTGCTTGGATAGGGGGCACTTTCTGAGCAAGTGGAGGACTGCAGACTTGAGATTGCTCTACAAGGGAGGAGGGAAGGACAAAGAATCGCCTAAGTCGTATAGGCCGATATGCCTCCTCCCTGTCGTCAGTAAAGTCCTGGAGCACCTGATGATCGCACGACTTCGCCCGATCCTCAGTGCAGCTAGCCATCCACGGCAGTTCGGCTCGACCCGTGACAAGGGAACCACAGATGCACTGCTGAGAGTGCGTAGGGACGTGGAGGAGAGGGCGAAGAAGTATGTCATGTTGATTCTCTTTGACATATCCTCCACCTTCGACAGTGTATGGTGGCCCTACGTGCTCCAGCGGTTACAAGTTAGACACCCTCAGAAACTTATACTCCCTCGTGAGTAGTTATCTCAGCGACAGGAGTGTGAGGATCGGAGGTAGCTACTACGAGGTAGAGCGAAGGATCGAGAGAGGTTGTCCACAGGGGTCCGGCCCTTTGGAAGCTCGTCTTCGACCAGCTGCTGAGGGAACTGGAAGAGAGAGGGTTCCTTGCCACAGCCTACGTCAATGACCTGGCGGTCATAGTGGCAGGAGATAGCAGAGCCAGGCTGAAAACGCAGGCAGAGAGGTGCGCCAGTCTAGTGCCGGAATGGTGCGTGAGGAGGATGCTGAGCATGGTCGTGGCCAAGACCCAGGCCATGCTCGTCAGAGGCTCCACAGACAGGGCCCACCCTCAAATACTTGACATAGGCGGCCAGAGGGTGAGGATAGGTGAGGAGGTGACATACTTCGGAGTGAGGATGAGGAGAAACTTCGACGTCACCCCTCACCTGGAGTACCTCAAGGATAGGGTAACCCTGTCTGTTAAAGGTTTGTGCAGAACTGGGGGTGCGTTTTAGGGCCTCAGATACCAAGCTACAATGACCATCTACAAGGGAGTGGTCTATAGCTCCAGAGGAAGAGACTGGCTACGATCCAGAGACTGGCTCTGTTTAGGGTCACGAAGACCTATAGAATGGTGTCGCATGAGGCGGTGCAGGTGCTGGCCGGAGCGATGCCCCTGGACCTCGTCCTCAAGGACAGGATGAAGTATGATGTGAAGAGGCAGGGGCTCGACGCGCTTCCGGAGGGACTACGGCGAGACCCCCAATCAATGGAAGAAGATTCTAAGGGAGGAAACCATCGAGGAATGGAACAGATGGTGGGTAGATAGTCAGAAGGGAGCTACCTTGAGGAAGTTCTTTCCCACTGTCCAAGCAAGATTGAAGGCGAGATGGGCCCTCCCTGATTACTGGGTCTCGCAGATGCTGACAGGGCATGGAGGTTTCCGGGGGAAACTGCACGAACATGGAAAAGACATAGACCCCCGGTGCCCCACCTGTGGAGTCCCTAAAATAGCAGAACATGTCATCGTATCCTGCACCGCAGTAGAAGGGCACCGAGCCAGGTTGTCGAGAATGACCGGGATCTTTGCCCTCGCTGAGTTGGACTTCCCCCGTCTGATGGAGGAGGAAGTGTACCCCTTCTTCAAGGAGTTCATATACAGGTGGAAGGAGGTGGTGGGCCCTGAGCACTTCACACTGGGAAGGGCCAGACCACCCGACGTCGGCGAGCCTGACGATGGTTGATGGGATCCGGACGGAAGCAGCAGACTGGGAAGACTGGACCGGCTTCCGGACGGATGCAGCTAGGGAGAGGATCCGGTCGGAGGATACTATCCTCATTGCAAATGTATAACAAGAATATATAATAAATGAGTTGTTTATTGGTGGCAGAGGCATACGCTTACCCCAGCGTAATACCCCATTGCTGCCACGACCCCGTATGATCGAAAGGTCAGGTAGGGGGAAAAAAAAAAAAAAAAAGGTGGGGTACATGTGTGCAGGATGGAAAAGGAAAAGCGAGATGGCTTCTTGAGATTCGACCTTATGGACCACAACCAATTGACAGATGCCGAAGTACTTATGATGGATATACGTTAGAGACTTGGAAGAATCAGAGAAAGCATGCTAGAAAAGATGAGAAGAATGACCATGATCAATGGTGAAGGCGATCCGAGGCTACTTTATGTCTAACAGCAATGTCTACCCCATAGGTAGGAACTAAATTGATAACGTCTTTTGGAGAGGTGTGTTTCCTGATGGTAGAAAATATATTACAAGTATAATATGATAAGTAGATCGGAGGACCACTGTATCTAAATACAAATGAAATTTCTTCAGAAAAATGGAAAATATGAGAAAGTCAGTTGATTATTAGAGATAAAAGGTTAATAAGAATAATGCATAAGAGACAAGATAAAAATATGAATAATTACAGTTGACAGAGACTTGAACAGTGAAAAGCTATTGTAGTTCAGAGGTAGGAAATTGTAAAGAAAGGATTTTGGGAGAGAATATGATAGCAAACTTACAAAGCCGGATTCTTGAATATCTTGAGCATAAATAAGTAATAGTTGAAAAGACCTGAACACACTGGCATGAAATACTGAATAAACCACAATCGTGGTTGCAGAAGCACATAGTTAAAAATTCATTGTACACATGAGTAGTTGGTGCAAGAGTGGTTAAGAGATGTGAACAGAGGTGCATGACAAGATAGAAGTAGTTTTAGATATAAAAACGAGCGTGAATAGTAGCACTTGAGTAAAAATTGAAAGACATCGATTGGCGAACCCTTGGCGATAACTACAGAAGATTGCAGACACGAATAATTACTTAAAAGCAAGATGGAGACACAGTATGAAGAGTGTTCATCATCTTCATTTCATTATACAATATACCTAATTAATAAATACATTCGTAAAATAAATATATCAAACCATACTAACTACTACTAATGAATGTTACACAAATAATTAATCTAATTAGGGATTGATAAATTAGATTAGATTGATCCTTCTATACCATCATGCGGATGCCAACCAAATAATTAATGAAACACATGAAGAATAATCATCATGGGTTTTAATGAATAATAATAAAAATATTATAATAGTGCTTTGCTCCTTATGTACCTCATAGTATGAGAGGAAGCCTCTTGCTCTTGTTTCATCTCCTGCTTCGCCACCACCATAGGTTGGCGCATTAAGTCCGTTTTCATTGTTTTCTGCAAGAGAAAAGCTCTGGCCGTACATTGGCATTCCCATCACAAGCTTCTTCCTATCGGCTCCTTGGCTCAACCAGTAGTGCATTGTAAAGTTCTGTTATAACAAATGCATAATAATAGGTATTTAATTTTTTAATTTAATTTTATATTTTCTGAACATTCAGGATAAATACGGATTATACACTACTTTTTAATCTGATGTCTTAGCCCAACCAAAAAAATTTACAAAAGTTTACAAGCAAAATATATTTTTTTCTCACACAAACCCTTCCTAAATGTAATTTTTTAAGGCATTAGATTTTAAAAATGGAATTACCAAAAATTTGATATTGATCGTTATACACCATGATCCTTCAAATTTTAAAATTATTATATGGAAAATTGAATTATACTTTAGAACATTTATTGTTATAAACATGAAACGTGTGAAATTGCCAATAAACATGACAAAATAAATGATCCTACCGCATTAAATGTGGCATCAAAGTCTTCGTCGTGAGTGTACATTGGTGCTACATGGCCAGTTCTCTTGTCCCATTGTCCGTGGTAGTCATAACACATCACAGCTATCCAGTCCAGCTTATCAGAGAGTACTTTTACATCATAACCTGCGATAATCATGATTAGTTGTTTCCAGTTTTCAATGTTAATAGCTCAATAAATCATCAAATATTTAAATGATCTAGACCATTGTCGATGACTGTCTTGGCTGGAGACACAGCTGCCGATAACAGAAGTCCATGAGGTGTAAATAGTTCTCTCAATTCTGTGACCCAATCTGCAAAAGCTTGTTTGTCTGAATCTGGTCCCTTGTTGCAGTCGACCTATCAGAAGCAAACATTTATACGAATAAAAAAAAAACTTATTCTTTTTTTTTTAGTAGGATTAGTTATTTCTTGTTTATTGGTTACTGGAATATAATGTAGATCGAATAGAGCTGGAGATCAAAGATTGAAGAATCAGAAGACTGACTCACTTGATATTCAATTCAGAAAGCATTGGCGTGGCATTGAGGATTTAGTTCAGAGGGATTCACTCTTTTTTCGAGTTATTTACTTCAAAAAGGAAACTATCTCTCTGAATTAGCTAAGAGTGGATGATCTTTCTCTCAATTAAACTTTGAATATCATAATATAACTAACTTATCTTAATTACAAATAATATTCTCTCTTAAGTGTACTTTAGCCCATTGACGATGGGAGGAAGGGCGAGCCGGGCGGGCAGCTGGGACAGAGGCCTTGAAAATGCAGATAGTCTACTGGGACGGAATCCTCTTCCAGTCTCTCGATGCTCCCTTTTCTCAAGTAACAAAACAAATTTAGATGAATTTTTTATGCATTTGCTTGATTTTTTAATTACCATCGTCTATTATTACTCTGGTATGTAATTTACATAAAAAAACTACATATAACTCGTATATAGTAACAGTAATTAAATATATAATTTTAATGTTTTTTCTATGACATTCATGAAATGTATTATTTTCTAATTTTTAAATTTTATTTTATTTTATTATTTAAATTTTAAGGGGAGGCTACGCATGTGGCATCATTTTCGTAGCCTCGATTTCAATGAAACTTTTTTTGGTGATACTAGATCGAAAAATATTAGGCACGTGAATGGATAAATCAGCTGGATCCACCTTGAATTATAGGATGATTCATGAAAGATTGAAAAAGTCTTGATAGTTGGCGATATTCAGCGCTAGAAAACTGAGTCCACTCCATCTTTAAAATGTGAAGTCATGCCTTATCTAGTGTATAGAGAAGGTATTAACTTAATTTATTAATAAAACACTCAATAACAATATTAGATGGCTCTAAGGTCGAACTGCCTCAGCAGTATATCGTCGTCTACTGTTAAAGAAGGAAAAAGTGCTTTACTGATCCAGCAGTATACTGTCCACAGAGCCCACCTCTATACATACAGCTCCAGCATTATTATGTCGTCAAAGGGTTCAGAGAATACAATTAATTCGATATTAATTATTCCTACATAATCATACTTTCAACTTTAATGAAGTTATCTGAATTTAAAATATTTTTTCTAATTTTCCAGTAGTTAAATAAAAGTTACTTTTTTTAATTTTTTTTTTTAAAACAAATGTTTTAAAACCATAAAATAATTAAATATTTATTTTGACCACTGTAAAAGGATTTACTCACCTGCCAGCACTTGGGATATTCCCAATCTAGATCAAGACCGTCAAAATTATATTCTAGAATGAATTTAAGAACATGCCCATTGAATCTCTGCCGTGCATCTCTGCTGTTTACCAAACGACTGTATTTATTGCCAGCCGAATCATTCCATCCTCCTATGGCTAGAGTCACTTTTATTCCCTTAGCTTTTAGAGCTGTCACCTTTTCATAGAATTCTAATGAGCAAAATATTAATCATAAAAGGATTGCAACAAATTATAAAAATGACTATGAAATTGACAAAAGACATACTGTTATCGAGGTCTGCCCAGGAGTCATGGGGTTTGATAACCAGTCTGTCTGTATCCAAGACTGCGAAACCGTAGACTATGTGAGTACAGAGGTTCGGATCAATATCACTCGGTAGGTATTTACCAGTTCCTTGTCTGTAATTAGATTGGAAACAGTAATAAAAGCATAGTGGAAGTTAGATATGATGGTTTTATGAAATAAAATGCTTGAAACCAAAGATAAAAATGAATAAACATTAGTTTATTTTTTTTTTATTTTCCTTCTATCAAAAACGCATCCGGATGCTTGAAAATGGGAAGGAGGTAGGTTAGAGGAGGAGCAGCTGGGGACTAGTGAATTGAAATAAAAATCCTTTTTTTCACAACATTCATTATAATTATATTTCACATTCCACATTCATAACTATGATTGAAGATTTTAAAATGTAAATCTTAGACAAATTTAACTTTTTGTGATGATTACATCAGTGTTATAATCATCTGGAAATGAACTATTTTGCATTTGCATCAAAACCGCTACTTCTTAACTAACGAGTCTCTCATACACCTCGTACCCACTAACAAGGCAGGGGAAAGTGCTTACTAGGTACTATTAAATTGAATTATCAATATCATAAAAATGGATGTGGTTGAAACGTGGGCTTGAATGTAATTTATTGGCATAATAATAAAAGACTTATGGCGAATGTCGAAAGTCAAGGTATTAGATTAAAAAAAAATAAACAATTGACTAAGCAACATTTTTAAAATAAGATAAAAATATAACTTCAAAAATAAACTTTTTAAAGTCAAACATTGTAAAATCTAGTGCGCACTTACCCCACATTACTTACATTAAACCATCAATAAACAGCAAACTCAGGAAATACCTATAAACTATATGGAACCCTAAACTTCAGTGTGCAAAATTTTATGAGGCAGAAGTCACTGTAGGAATGAGGAATTTGAGAGAAAGAATTGTGCCCATAATTATGAAAGTGGTCTAAGTCAAAATTAAAAAAATAAATAAATTTATCACTTATTTCACATGACATGATTTTAAACTAAATTTATTCAATGTAATTTTTACGATATCGTCAAAAATGAACCTTTAGGTAGTAGTTGTAATTACAACGTTACACAGAATTCATTTAGCGTTAATTATGAAAGTGGTATAAGTCAACAATTTAAAGAAATTATATAAACATAACTTAAACTATTATATAAACCTAAAAGAGGAAGACCAAAAATATACGAAAATATTCAATTACTTCCATTATACAACACCACTAGACCAATAACGGAAGAAAAACATAAAGATCTTATGTGTTTACTACCATACATTCCTCCATTTTTTCAGGAACATTTTAAAAATCTTAAAAACTCGAAATTATGATAAAAATGGATTACTTGTTAAAAATGATTAATAAATGTTTATGAATTATTTCGTGTTTCAAATAAAAATCACAATTTTTTATTACTTTAAGTCAATTATAGGACATTCAGTTAATTTTGAAAATGGTCTAAGTCAATTCAAGCTTTAAAAATATTTTCCTATGAAATTCACACAAAATTTCATATCTATAATAAATTTCCATTAATCAAGACTAATAAAATTATAAATTGAAATGTCGCATAATATAAAAATATTTTTTAATTTATTCAAATGCGATTCATTAAATATCTCGAAACAAGAAATATATGACTTAGACCACTTTCATAATTATGGGCACAATTGAGAGAGTTTGCCTAATAAAACTTTATATCATACTATTCAAAACTACTTAATAGGTCTAAAAATGGAATTAGTTGAAGTGTTTTAATTACCTGTACCAAGCCCAGTTAGTGAAGTAGCAGACGACCTTAAACTGCCCCTCAGGTCCTGATAGAGCTGGTGTGGTTTGCTCAGGTTCTGTTGGCTTATGACTCGGCTTATTGGTGCTAGTTTGATGAGGAATTGTCTCTTCAGTTGGTCTTGTAGGTTTTTTTGTTGTAGTTGGTGGTTTTCCAGGTTTTCCTGGCTTGCCAGGTTTGTACGTTGGCTTTGTAGGCTTTGTTGGTTTGGAGGTTGTTGGCCTTATTGAAGTTGGTCTTGTAGGAGCTCCATTTGCTGATAAAAAAAAATAAATATATCAGTGATAACAAAAATAATTAGTTGAGTAAATTTTGTTTCAATGTTGCCACCCTATTTTTTTTTTTTTTACTATTTACAGTAATGCGTTTAGCGTGTTTTTTTGTAGGTATATAACGATTTCTTGAGCGTACGGCTCAATAAATTTTCAAGTTTGATGGCTCAAATCACTCCTTGAGATCCCGTGAATGTTTTGAAACAGAGTCAGCTCAAAGTACTGAAACAGTAATGTATTAAATGTTTCAGCTGCTCATGTGGAGGCATGCTGTTATGTTTTGAGTGAATGGCTCGACTGATTTTTAAGTGTGATGGCTCTTAATTTCTTATTGAGATCCGTTGAACGTTTTGAAACAATTTGATCTCAAAATACTGAACAAATATTTTAAATATTCACGACTTTTTGTTGATGTTTCATATTATATCATGTGTAAGTTATTCCCATATTATATCAAGTATTAGCAATACTTGAACAACTAAAAACATTAAAATAAAAAATAATGTGATTAAAAATAAAAACTCTGACTATGGAAATAACTCTTATATCTTATAACTCTATCCTTTCCTAAGGGACAGAATGTAGTAGCATATCTACTTAAACATATTGGCGAGTTGTTAGTGAAGTTGAATGTTGAAATGTGAAGTCGTAGTCGAGTATCTTCCACTCCACGTTACAGGTACTGGCAAGTAAATTCTGTTCCATGCCTCTGTGTAGGTCAAAGTTCAGAAAAGCTTTTTGCATCAGTGCGTGTGAACATACAGTTAGTAAACTAAAATATTGGCAGAAGAGTCTTGAGTTTCGTTCGGGCTTAGATGGCACCCCAACTATAGAACCAAATTTCAATATTCATAGAAGTCAACTTCACTAATAACCCACCAATGTGTTTAAGTACTTACTTAAATACCTATGTAAATACATTCCATCCCTTAGGAGGGGTAAGGATATAAGAGTTACTTACATAGTTTGGGTTTTTATTTTTAATTAAATTATTTTTTATTAAACATAATTGGTTTACATACTTTTAAATATTTTACAATAATTCAGTTATACCAAGACTGTCAACCACCCAAGACTATTAGAAGGCATTTGTTGTGGAATAAAGCATAATACTCTTAACTTCAAAGAATATAGGCTGAGTTATTGTTCTATTTATAAATCTCATATAAAATAAAAATAAATACACTTACGAGGCGAAGCAAGAGTTTTTGCAATTGTGTTAAGTAGAGGGTGCTTTCCTTGACCACAGGTATTCTTAAAGTCATCGAGGTCCAGTGCCCATATCATACCACCTCCGAGATCCATGTCACGAATATATTCAGACTGTTAAAGATATTTTTAAAAAAATTATTAGATATAATGTTTAAATATTGAGAAATATTTATTTTTCCTTCTATTTTGTTACCTTAAGTTTTATCATTTCTTGATCGTCGAAACCGACCCATTGAGATCCATGGTATGCATAAGGTCCTATTCTGTTCTGGTCATCTTTTACAACAGTCCATCCACGATTCTTGATTCTGTCGCATATCTTAACAGGAAAGTTATAATTCAATCAATATAAAAAAAAATAATAATTTTAGTGTTTGGAATATTATAGAAATTACATGATTGAATCATATATACTTAATATTTTTTTTTTTTGCTTTTGTATATTATGAGCAGTGCAAGGATAAATTATTAATGATTAAGATGCAGCTTGACGGATTTCATAAAATTAATTTGGATATAATTATAGCCCTACAGGCACATCTTAGTAGGAGCAAGCTCTCACATCGTTATCAAGGAGTATACAAAGTGTGGGTCACCTGTATGCTCTACTATACAGATTCACACATAAAGGCGGTTTTGCATGTCAGAAAAGGCCCTGGTGTTATAGCTATCTGAAAAGATATCTCTGGAGAAGAAGCGGACATCTTGATGATGCATTTAATGATGCATCTTGACTGCTTGAGGAAAAGGGAGAGAACCCATTTCAATAGTAACATGGATTAAAAATAAAAAAGATTAATTTGAGAAGTATCTCAAATAGAAATATTTATAATTGCAATAAATGACTGACCTATTCATTCGTCTTCTTTCCGTACGTCAGAACATCTCATTCCTAATGCAGGCTTTTAAGGAATAGCTTGAACATTGGCTATAACATGTTATAACTTCAGTATAATATTTTTGAACTGAATTTAATTTATGCCTTAGCATGACAAAAAGTAAAAAAATGTTATCTTACATTAAGACAAGGTAAACTTTTTCTCCTTTGGAATTCAATGCCACATCTTCTAGCAATGAGGATTAACATGATAAATCAGTTCTGGCTTCTCAGGTCTCGGATTGACTGCAGAGGAGACTCTATAAGCTACCACTCTTTAACCATGCAGTTTAGGTCGAAGAAAGGACGCTGAATTCCAGAGGAAAGATAACCTTGTCGTATAATGTAAGATCACTTTTTGACGTTTGTTCTCTTATAACCATTCTTCCATGTATATTTTAGATATTCGCAGATAGCCTAAACGCCCTTAACTTTTTTACGAATTGTAAATCTGCCTGTATGTATGAATTTGAGCAGCATACAGGTGACCCTCAGTTGGCACACAGCTTGATGAAAGCAACAATAATGGTAACATAATTATTTTCATAATAAAATTTCATTATTTTTAATGTCAGCATACATCAAACAGTAAATATTTAATCAGTATTTTATTTCTGTCTCCTCCTCTTCCCTTCAAACTATCATCTACATTGAAACTACATTCAATTATTTTAACATATTTTAATAAAATTATTTAAATTTTTAATAACATTATTGAATTTGGCAAGAAATATTCAATAAGCATCATTCTAAAGTTTTGATAATTTTTAGACTCCAATAGGATAATTTTATAAAAATTATAGAAATATGTATGTTATATTACTCTTACAGTTTTTCGTTGCAAGATGTGTGGAAATTTAAACATTATAATATATTTGACTTATTTGTAGATTAATCAGTATTAGGGATCTGACCTAGGTCCATGTTGTACAAGAACCTGTGTGGTAAAATGAATTTAGGGTCCATTGTATTACGAGAGTAGATCAAATATGATTGATAATTTAATTATTTTGCTTAGCACGCAGTTCTGAGCCAGATGATGGAGTGAGAGATTGATGTTTGGCTTGTGGGGAGTGGGGAAACAGTTTGGTTAGCTCTGTTCTGTCCTCAGTACAGCCATGAGCAGGAAGTGCATTCGTCTGTTGCACAACGCATAATCATAAAGTTTTAACCAATGAAGGCATTAAACCCTCGCAAATTTTTACTCATTTGAAGGCACTACACTATCCCAGAATTGATTGTATAAGTGGGCTAGAAAATTTAAAAAATCTAAAAGTCTAAACAGAAGTCCTGATCTACAACCAAGGACAAGTCTTACATACGATAACATTCGTGCCATTCAAGAGCTTATTGAATGTAATCAGTGAAAGAGGCTAACTATTGCCAGTTGTTAGTCGTCAAAAACCGTGTACTGAAACAAATGTATGGGGTATGCCCGCTAGAGATGTCATCCTTCTCCATGGCGTCGCTATCTTGACTAGGGATAAATTGGAATAAACGGACTGTGAAATCCTTGAACACTCTCCTTTTAGTCCATACTTGTTTCTCAGTGTCTATTTTTTGTTGTGTCCTTAAAAGAATCACTTGGAGGAGAACAATTCGAAAGCAATGAAGAAGTCGAAGAGCACAAATGCGATTGGCTGACAACTCATCCTCAAACATTTTATGAATTTCCAAATCAGTGGCAAAAGTATAAAAATCATGCAGGATTCTACATTGAAAAAAGATGAAAGTAGAGTATGTGTGTAATATTAAACAATTAATGTATAAAAAATAATTATCATTTATATTTCATTCACCCTTGTATTATTATTATTAGAACTTATAACAATTGTCCTTTACCTCATAATAGGCTAAGAATCCGGCTGCCCTCGTGTATTCACCGGCTTCAGCTGGTCTAGGAGCTGGAGCATTTAGACCGTGATCCTTCTCGTTCGACAATGTGAAACCTTGACCGTACATTGGCATGCCCATCACCAATTTTCTGCTAGGTACTCCTCCATTTATCCAATAGTGTATGGTGTAATTCTGGAAAAGAATAATATAGACAGTGTAAATATCTTTTATCACTGGAAAATTGTCAATATAGATTTCAAATTAAAAAAACAAAACATACAGCGTTGAAATAGTAGAAGTCATCTTCAGGGTGTTCATACATAGGTGCGACATGTCCCGTTTTCTTGTCCCATTGGCCATGATAGTCATAAGTCATGACTGATATCCAGTCCAAATATTGGGCCAACACAGGGAGATCATAGCCTAGTAAAAAAAAAAAAAAAAAAAGATATAAAAAGATACTAATAGATTAAAATTTAAATTGAAATAAATTCTACTATTAAGCTATATTATGCTTTGATAGTAGCATTTAATTCGTACCAACATCAATAATGGTCTTGCTCGGTGATACAGCCGCAGAGAGCAAGAGACCATGCTTATTAAATTCAGTCTTTAGCTCCTTCACCCACATTGCAAAGGCCTCTTTGTCAGAATCTTTTCCTTGGTTGCAATTTGTCTGTGAATAAATACCAAATTATTATGTGGGTATATTATACTTATTATTACATGCATTGTGAATTAACTATATTAGGGTCTTTCTCAAAAAAATTGTCGTTTTGCTGTCAAAGTACATAAATTTGTGTAGATAGTAGATGTCTTTGTTGTTTTCTTTACTTCCACTACCATCCCATACATTACTAGCTAAATTTGTATGTAAGGCTCTGAATGTTAAAGATTAATCACAGACTTTAAATAATTCAAAGATCAAAACAAATTTAAAAATGAAACCTGAAAATAAAAAAAATTAATACCTGCCAACATTTGGGATATTCCCAATCCAAGTCCAGACCATCAAACTTATATTTCAGTAAAAATGGAACAGCATGCGCAATAAATTTTGACCTTGCTGCTGGATTATTTACGAGGCGACTGTACTTGTCTCCTTGGGAGTCGTTCCATCCACCGAGAGCCAATAGTACCTTCACACCCTTTCTCCTGAACCATACCACTCGGTTGTAGAAATCTGGATTCAATTTTTATATTTAGAATGTGAAATTCACAATTTAAAAAAAAAAATCAGTGCTTATAAATTATCTTACTATTATCAAAATCAGCCCAGGAATCATGGGATTTAATAATGAGTTCGGAATAATCGAGAACTGCAAAACCATAGATAACGTGTGTGCAAAGATCATAGTCGATGTCTTCAGGGAGGTATTTTCCACTTCCCTGCCTGTACCACGCCCAATTGGTGAAGTAACAGACGACTTTGTAGTATCCTAAAATATTATTGGAATTATTAGTTATCATAATTTAAAGTAGAGTTACAAGTTAATATGAATAATCCAATATTTCATTCTTATCTATTGTAATACAGCTGTTAAGATATTAGAAGAAAATATAACCTGACAGTGGATGCTGATAAGGTTTTTCAGGCCAAGGTTCTTCAGTCGTCGTACTAGTCCAGGACCATTCGGTTTGTTCCTCGGGCTTCCATGTCCACTCGGTTGTGGTTGATGGTTTGTAAGTAGATGAAACTGTGACAGAGGGAGCCTCAGTGGCTACAACCACATCTGTATCACCATCACCACCACTAGATCCTTCACAATCGGCTGATTTGGGCCAATCACAAATCATTTTTTTCTGAAAATTACTTACATTAAAATTGGGAATCTTCCATTTTTTATGTACCTACAGAAGATTAATTGATTGTTATGAAGTTATGTTTTGTTAGGTTAGTACTAATCTATAAATATTCATCTCAAACACAGCAGCTGAAATAACTTTATGAAAATAACATCTATCTGGAAGCCTTATCCCAAAATTTGATTCATTCATTAGAAAGGGCTCAGCTTAAAGGGTCAAGATAACAGTTGAACAATGATAAGCTCTATCAATGAAAATAAAGTTTCATTTAACAAGGTCAATTTTTCCTATACTATTCCCAGAGGTGACAATCTTGGAATAGTATTTGTTGAATATCTCAACATGTGTGTGTAATGAGGTTTTCTCAATACTCTATCTTCATCCTATGAACTTCAATTTATATAATTAGACACTAATTTTGTTAGTATAGTTCAACTATAATAGATTTAAATATTTCAGAAACCATTTTGAGCGCCATCTTGATAGTGGATATCTGAACAAAATATCAATTTATCACCATTGATATTCTTATTTCACAAGTTATAACGAAGTGATTGACATCTCGAGCAGTGAGACTGCGTTTTCTATCCGTTTCATAACCTCTAGAGCACGATTATAGAAGTCCTGGAGATGTCTGATAAATATATATATTTTTTTTTTCTCCCCATTACATTTGAGCACCTCCAGCAGCTCCCATTGGGTCAAATGAGCTGAAATTCGGTATATAAGACTTTTTTCCAGGCAGAATGGGTGTTTTAAAAGCTCTGCGCATCTCTATAGCTCCAACATATTGGTTTATAGGGCTGAAAATTTGTATGTGAATTGAGTTAGTGTTGGGGAAGTATCTTTTAGGAGTCTCAACTTGGTTTCCCGATTTTTCGATTTTGTTAAATATTTGCGCACCTCTAATACCCCCTCCAAATTGAGTTAGAGGGCTCAACACAAGTTGCATTTGAAAGAAAATTAAATTACCTATAAAACAAAAGAAGTTTCATCGAAATGATCGAAAGGATTTTTATTTTTTATTTTTAGTCGCAAGTATCAAACCTGATTCCAATGAAGACCTGGTGCACATGTATGGACTTCATATTTGTCCCATTGGCATTGTAAGTATTTATTACAATTCTTATGGTGAGGGGCAAATATACCTCTGTTACATCCCTGTTCGGCTTTAACCAAAACAGCTGAAAGAAATGAAAATAACTAATTAATTAATATTTTTATAACAAATGAATTTCTTATAAAATTTTTGGAAGTACCTGTATCTGGAGAACATTTTGATGAAAATGACCAGTCACATATCTGCGTGTCCATGTTCCAGTGCAAACCAGGAGCACAAGGCTGCTCAATAAGGATACCGTTGACGCACATATAAAATGCTGCACAATTACCGGATACTGGATAATATTGACCATTTTGACACACCATCTAAATCATAACAACAATCATATTTTTAAATTTGTTTTTGAACAATTCAAAACTGTATTTAAGTTTAATTTATGACTTCAATTTATATACAGAGTAACCTCACAATTCATCAATGAAACCACCCATGTTATAGGTGTGCTATAGCAAGAAGAAAATTATCAATCATTTGAAAGTTGAAATTAATATAATTTGTATAAGAAAAATGATGCTTTGATTTATTCATTTTCTATTATATCCAAAAAGTAGTTGGAACCAAAAAAGTGAAATCCTGCGAACACTCAGCAAGAGTCTATACTTCGAATAGATTCTTATGGGACGGAATTAATGAAAAAATTAGAACATTCTTTATCCTTCCTCTTAAAAAAATTACAGAATTTTTTTATTAATATGTTAGTTATTTCCCCAAGTAGTCGCCTTTCTGTTCTATGCAGACTGTGAGCTGTAGCACAAGTCTTCCAGTTCAGGGGCTCTTGTTTCACCTCCTCGAAGGGTTGATAATTTTTTCCATTCATGTGAGTCTTCAGGGAGGTGAAAAGATGAAAGTATGAAGGTGCCAAGTCGGGTCTGTTGGGTTGTTCAAAATGCCCCAACCGAATGAGTTTAAAGCCCCTAGGTGACATTGGCTGTGTGCGGGCGGGCGTTGTCAACATTCCCCTCTGTTTGCTTTGAATCGCTCTATTGTCCTTTTTTAGCATATCACAGTATGGTGCTGCATTAATTGTCTCCCACGGAGGTAGAAACATGGTCATGACTTTTTTGCCCGACATTGAGGTATTGAATTTTGTGGCAGATGGGGAACCGGTGTTTCACCACAGTGATGACTGTCTTTTTTGTCACAGGAGTATAATGAATCACCTAGGTTCTATCTCCAGTCACAATCGAGCCTCACCTCTTTTCTAATTCAAATGGCTCAAGGAGCTCGTGACAAGATTCACTAAGTGCTCCTCTGTCAGTTTTTTTGGGATCCATCTTGCGCAGAATTTTTGAAATCCTAGCATCTCTGTAAATATTTTGTGTAAAAGAGATCTGGTAAGAGACATTGCAGATCTGGAAACATCGTAGAAATTGCATCCACTGTCAATCAGCATTCTTTATGTATAGCTTTCTCAATTTTTTGCACCAACTCATTGGTCTTCCACTCTAATCATCATAAACATTCATTCTGCCTTTATTAAACTCACGACACCTCTTAAATACATTTGTTTGGTTCATTACATCATGGTCATAAACAGTTTTGATCTATGAAAAAATGTCAGTCGGAGTTTTTCCTTCTAAGAGGAGGAACCTGGTGACAGTGCACACTTAGCACATGGTATTTCTTATCGACATATTTCACAAAAATGGACACTATAAGGCGAGTTTCCGTACTAACGAGATCAGTCGATGCTCTTCAGGAGAACATCCATTACCGCTTAGTGTTGCCAAGCTTGGAAAAAAAATTTCTTACACCAAGAGAGAGCAATTGTACTCTTACCTTCTTGGATGTGCCTTGCATCCTAAAAGGAGTTAGAAGAAAAAGTTTTATTCTATGAACACTTAGGAACAGTTTCTTATGGGGAAGAAATTGAGAAGAAATCAAGAGATTCTTTATTTTATCCTTCCGCTTCCCCGTCTTTGTTTTACTGTGTGAAAACAAAAAAATTCGACTATGCATTTGTTTAATTTGGCTAGACTAATGCGTGATTGGGGCCCAGACTAATAATATCTAAAATACAAACCTCAAATGGTTCCTTTGTTGTCGTTGTTGGTTTTCTTGTTGTAGTTATTCGTTCTGTTGTTGTAGTTTGCCTAGTAGTTGGCTTTTTTGATGTAGGCCACCAAGTCTGCGTAGTGGGCTTCGTAGTCATCCAATCTTCTGTGGAAGGTTTAATATTGATTTCTGAAAAATAATAAATTAAGTTATGGAATAATAATAAGTTTTCGTGTCAACTATATGAATAAGTGTTCATACATGAAGAGTCCACAGAATAAAGGGAGATAGTCCAAATGTAATGCCTTTCGAGAAAATCAAGGTTTAAAGTTTGGAGCTTAACTTAACTTTCTTCATTTTATTTGTGTAATTTTTTATATGATGTTCTTGGGCCCTATTTCATAATGAAGTACAAGTACAAGTGGGAAAATAACTAATGAAGATTACAAGTTGCTTATCGTCATTAGATAATAATAATTTTATTCATTTTATTTTTAATTTACTATTTTTTAATTTAACTGTTTTAAATATTATCATGTTTTAACATTTCACAGTGTGTCATAGGTGAAGTAAGTTATAGGATCACTTATACTTTATAGGCATCCACTGTTCATAATTAAGTACAAAAGTACAACTACTAGTGGACCTATGACTTATACTGTGAAATTTTGAAACACTATAACATCTAAAATAGTTATATTAAAAAATCAGTAAATTTAAAAAAAAATTGAATAAAATTATTATTATCAAATGACGATAAGTAACCTGTGACCTCTAAAAAGGAATCTTTCCTCTTGTACTTTTCACACATTTTCTTGTACTTTGTATGAAATGGGACACTGGTTGGACAGAATTGTTATGTTTTTGTTAAATAAACTATTCCATTCTATTCAGTCTTTGAATATATTTCAAAACCTTCTAATAAACTGGCCATCCACATTTCCAGTTAACCATCTTATTCTACTGAACTATGTGAATGTATTGATGTGTATAACTCCATTTCGGAAAACATATAACATTCCCTCTTTCTTCCATGGACTCTACTATTAAGGTGATAGAATTATAAAGAGTGTAAAGCTTCACCTGAAGTACATTTAGCTTCACTCGGCCAGTCGCAAATAGTACGAAGTTCATTCCAGTGCAAATTGCCCGCACATCTTTCTTTTCTGAACTCTCCTAATATACATCTAGAAAAGTGTATTAAAAAAAAAAATTAAAAATTGAAGACTATTTAAAGTTTAATAGAGACACAGTAGTGGAAAACTGACCTGTAATATTCTTGACAGTTTCCTTCCACTGGTTTGTAGTCGCCAGTCTGACAAGTTGAAGGAAGCTCAGTATTCTGTTCCCCAGTTTGATCTGGTTCTTTTTCTGAATAATATAATCAACTCTTAATGCTATGTTTTATCTCAATAGTTAACAATTACTAAAATAGTTTAAAATGATACTGAAAAATGAAAGATTTTTTATTAGCAGCCCATCTCCAGTTTTAGGCAAGCATTACTTCAACTAAATAAAAAAACTTTTCTTGATCTCATTTAATACAATATACACATGTTTTAAGATCCCTCGAGTTCCCAAAAGGGTTTTAAAAAAGTTTTTTGTTATTGTCATATCTAATTTCTAGAGAATTCTATTCTGAACTACTGGATTATGCTGAGCAGTTATAGTAAACTATAACTATATTCACTGGTGTAACTTGAATGTGCGCAGTGGTGCCAGGCACCCAGGCATCACCCTCGGAGGGGGGCAAAAAGAAAATGGGAAATATCAAAGCGAAGATTAAAAATTCCATTTTTATCAAGTATATTGAAAGAAACTCTATACTTCAATAAAGGATGAATGATGAATATATCTCATAGAAGCAACAAATAGGAATGCAGCAGTAAAGGGAATCTTATGGCCTAATGTTTTTATCACACCATGTTAGATCCTTTGTTTGTTTTTGGGAATTCTAAAACCAAGTAAACAGAATAAACTACGTCACTGGTGGAGAACATTCTATCTCAGCAACACTACTACTTTTCCCCATCATTCCTCCCCTAACAGCTGTTTCCAAACTTTTAGATTCTGAATCAGCCTAATTTTATAATCTATTATATTCTTTGATCTAAGGTTTTTATGTTGATCATTTTGTTACATTGCTATATCAAATTCGTAGAACTAGACTCGCCTCCTGTGATGACCCTGTGGATGAAATCACCACCCTCTTCAGCTCCCAACCAGTCCTCACAGCATGCCACCCTCCCTTCTTTTTGTTCCAGAGACCAAAGCTTTGGAATGATTTTGGCACACAATTTCTTCATTTCTAATTTTTCTGTTAAAATTTCATGAACGATTGTTTTGCTCAATGAAAGCTATTCAGCAATCATTCTGAATGTTAAATAACAGTCCCATAGTACACAAGCTCGAATTCTTTCCACATTTTCATGTTGAAGATTGAAAAGAAGATTGAAATCTTTTCGACCTTCCTCAAATCTTTTCAACCAATTGTTGACAGTTGATTCCTTCAAAATATTTTCTACATAAACTAGGCTCTTACTTAGTTGTATGAGAAATTTGATATTGGTTCACAACTCTTCAACAAGAGAAAGCGTGTGACAACCGAATTGAGTCATAGATAGTGCGGCCGGGCTCAGACTGAGTGTGGTGTGGATTGCTTTGATTACATTCTTAATTAATACCAAAATAATTTTTATTATAATGAAAACCATTTGGTTCAGTATTTATCTAAAATTCTTTTTGAATAAAAGCACTATGGAATACCTATATAATAAAAAGTTTGTGCACATATGCAGGTAGGAGGTGTCTGCAGTTGCCATGGCAACTTCATACTCGTGGAAGCTAGTTCACAGCATTAACTTTATTAGATTAACGTATATTAATTCTAGTTAGTTATTTCTCATTTAAGGGAATAAGGGGGGAAAAAAAAGTTTAAAACTTTATTTATTAGGTTATTTTGTATTTTAGAGTTAATAACCTTAATGACCCTAAAAAAAACAGGTTATTACTGTCTTTATTGTCATTTAATTAAATTGTTTGTGCAGCTATTGTTTATTGTTATCTGTTTCCCATGTTAAACGAAGTGAAATAAATAATTTTGTTTTGTATTTTTTTAACCATCCTTAGGACAAGGACAAGCTCTCCCCCTCATTTTTCAATAAATTATTATAGCTATTGTAAACAGATTAACATTAAAAATAAGTTATACTGACCGGTTGAAGTTGATGTAGAAGGTTTATTAGTTGTAGTTGTTTTAGTAGTGGTCGGCCGTTTCGTTGCAGTAGTTGTTTCAGGGACCCACCAAGGTGTTGTACTCGTAGAAGGTTTTGTTGTTGTTGACTCGGGAACCCACCAAGATATCGAAGAAGTAGAAGGCTTTGTAGTTGTAGATTCAGGTGTCCACCATGGGGTTGAAGATGTAGTAGTAGTAGTAGTAGTGGTAGTAGTGGGTTTCCTTGTGGTAGTGGGTTCTTGTGTGGTTGTGGTTCTCCTTGTTGTTGTTGTCCTCCTTGTTGTTGTGGTCCTTCTTGTTGTTGTTTTAGTTGTCTCTGGTGTCCACCATGGAGTGCTTGATGTAGGCTTTGTGGTTGCCTCAGTCCAATGAGTGTGTTGATGTTCGGTGGTTGTTATCCCTATATAAAATAATGCTTTAGAATTGGTAACAATTAATATTTCTTCTTATTAGCTTGTTATTTTATATGAATTTTATATAAAAATGCTGCATTCTAGAATTTCAGAATTCTGCTTTTTACTCGAATATTGTTGTATGTAGTTAGTAGAAAAGGGTTTCATGGTTATTAGTCATTTTCCTGTGGCTGGAATGCTCATTCTAACCACAAGGAAATTGACTAACAACATTATTCAAATAAATTCTAATATACGTTCCTCCCCATTACCCATTCATTTATCAGGTATCATTATAATTTATTTAAAATTAAATAAAATATTCACCTTTGTTTTTGTATTAATTTATATTTTAACTATTAACTATACTACAGTGCAACCTCTCCTAATATTTCTTGGTTATAGACTTTAGTAGAGTAGTCTCTTATTATAACATATTTTGTTTTGTATGAAAAGTAAAATTGTGTTATTGGTAATCCCATTATAAAACAATCTGTGGATAACACCCTCATAAAAATCAAATATATTTTTAATTTAAATATATTTTTGTCATTTCTGCTCTATTAATATTACTATATTTGAAGCATAACACTTTTATATCTTATTTTATATATATATATACATATATATATATATATATATATATATATATATATATATATATATATATATATATATATATATATATATATATATGTAATTATTATTAATTGTATAATTACATTGGTTTAATTGTTTTTAAAGGGAGAAGTTGGTCGGGGGGGGGGGGGGGGTGCGGTCAAAGAAATAGACTACTATAATGCGAACTTATATAATTGTGCCTACGTTTCGGCCTAAGTTTTAGGCCATCTTCAGGGCTAAAAAGAAAACAAAATAACTACAATGAAAAAAGAGAAAGAGGCAGTACCAGTAACAGTAAAAATGATAAATGATAAAAAACAGAAAATACAAGTCAAAGAAAAAAGTATTAAGTATAAAAAGAAAAAGATAACACTAAATTACATAATACAAAAGACAAATGAAAAAATAAAACAAAATAAAATAAATGAAATAACAATGTAAAAATTAAAAATTAATTGAAAATAAAAATAATGCGATATTTACACAGGGAATAGTGAAATATATGAAATCTATTAATTAAAAAGACAAATAATATGAAGGTTTGGTAATGTGTAAAGCATACATGCATAGCAAAGCATAAAGCATAAATGCATACAGTATATAAAAGCATACAGAGATAGTTGTAAGTTATGCAAAAGATGACTATGATGTTAAAGAAGTTGACATTTTTGTAATTGATTGTTGTAATTATGAGATGAAGGAGTAAAATATAAAATAATGTAAGCCCCAAAAACAAAAATAGATAAAAATCCTATGTGGTGAAGAAAGAAGAAGGATAGAAAACAATGAGGAGGAGGAAATGTAAAGAAAACGTGATAATTACATACCAGCGAGGCTTGTGGTCAAGCGCCAACTGAATATTAATAATGGATTACCGGGAATTAGGAAAACCGTTAAAACAATGTTACCAACTCACTGATTTGAAATAAAACTAACACTAAATTTGAATGCTGTGTGATCAAAAGACATAACAATTGATTTGAAAACTGTAAAAACGTATTGATATAAGTATATTTAGAAAACTATATATATAAAAAAATTAATGTTAAAAAATTAAATTTGAAATTAATATCTCACCCAAAAAAAAAAAAAAGTTCACTCCAACTGGTGCAAAAAATGCTAATGGAAATAAATACAGGTTACGAGTTAAAAAATAAAATAATATAATAATAAAATTAAAGTTAAGTTAAATGTAAGTATAAGTTAAATAATATTACGGGTTAAATTTACTAAGGAAAAAAATAAATAAATAAAATAAATAAAAAAATAAATAAATACTTTGTATAAGGAGTCGTTGCGGGTGACGAGTTAAAAAATAAAATAATATAATAATAAAATTAAAGTTAAGTAAACAATAAGTATAAGTTAAATAATAATAATAGGGGTTTAATTTACTACGGAAAAAATTTAAATAAATACTTTGTATGAGGAGTTGTCACGGGGAGGAAAAAAAAAAAAAAAAAAAAAAAAAAAAAAAAAAAAAAAAAAAGTTAATGAAAAGTTATGTTTTTTTTAATAAATTGAATATTTGGGAGTAGGTTGGAGAAAGGTTTTGTATATCAGTTTTTTGATTGACGGGAAGGGATTCTAATTGGATGAAGATGCTTTCTGAGAGGAGTCGTTTGTCATGGTTAGGGACTGTGGCGAGGATTGAAGTACTGTCAAAATCAAAAGTATGGTTTAAGGATAAAGTGTGTTCTGAAAGTTTAGAGGCAGTCTGGTTATGGGAAGAGATGGAATATTTATGTTGGGTGATGCGATCTTTAAGGAGGTTTTTAGTTTCGCCGATATAGGTAGAGTTACAGTTGGGAGAGGAACAGGGGATGCGGTATACCGCATATACGGAATTTAAGGTTTAATTGTTATTTGAATGTATCTCTGTTATCTTTAGTAAGTTATTCATATTTATTTATCCATTTGGTATTTAGTTGTATAATTACTTAGGTTTAGTAGTTGTGTTTTGGAATATCGCTTTTATCTTTGGTATTTTATTCATATTTATTTATCTATTTAGAATTTAATTGTGTATAATTTCACAACGGACATCCCTTTAACTTTGGATGTGGACAGTCAAATCTTCATCACCAAGAGATAAATTTACCCTTCTGAAAAGACACTTACAAAATGTTGAAAATTGAGAAAGCCGCATTTAATGGTTCTAGGTTTTAATATATGCTAAAGTTATTCTCTTTTAATTAATAAATGGTTGCTGGCTTCCACACTATAAAAAAGTCAAAAGATTTTAATAAGTGAAAACACAACACAGAAAGATATAATTTGCTTCACAAAGTAATGGTTTATGATGAAAAAGAATTCGTGAATTCAAAGATGAAGTAACAAACACAAATTAATCATTTCTTAAAAAAGATCTCATTTATCAGTTAATAGATTTTTTTCAATAAGTTTATTTTCTGTTTTTTAAATATGTTTATGCATTCATATTAAATTCTAAAAATATTATGCGTATAAATAGAACTCAAAATTGTATTAATAAACTTCATTGATTTAAACTAATAAACTTGTTTCGATTAATGCGCAAGACACCCCTCTGCAACGGACAAACCTGCAACTGTCCGTTATAGAGAGTTTTACCGTATATAAAAACTGTCTGTTGACTATGCAAGTTAATAAAGCTGTTCAGTTTAATACTCACCAGCTTCTGGGTCTAAAGTAGTCGTTGGAGGAGCAGGAGTGACCGGTGGCTTTGGCCTTGTACAGCCACTTGCCAGGGAACCTTTTACATCTCGTCCAAGTGCCTTGTTAATAGCCGAAAGAAGTGGAAACTGACCATCGCAGCAGAGATTTTGGAAATCATCCAAATCAACAGTCCACGCCATTAAGCCTCCTAGTCCATTTGACTTAACAAAGCTACCCTATGAAGTATAGAAAATGTATTTTAATTTCAAATGTTGCTAATGTTAATGTTCAATGCCAATTGATTTTGCATAGAATATTACGTGACTTTGCACATTCTTATAATTTATAACTACTGTAAATTTTTAAACTTCGGCCCACAAGATGTAGCATATGAAATCTAGCCTTGCTTTTTTGTTGCACTAAACTTTAGATTTTAAAAGAGAATGCATGATTACCTCCTTTATTCATTACAAGAAATGATTGGAAACAATACCCTCTTTGACAAAGGAGGGGGACAAGCCGGGCGGCTGTAGAGACGGAGACCTTGAGAAGGCAGATAATCGACAGAATCCTTTTTCAGTCTCTCGGCACTCCCTTTTCTCAAGTAATGAAACAAATTTAGACGGATTTTTGATGTATTTATTTTGTTGGTTTTTTAAATATCATTATCTATTGTTACTCTACCGTAAAAAAAATCTATACATAACTGATATAATTAAATACACGATTTAGATGTTGTTTTTTTCCATGTCATAATTCATCAATCGACTTATACATATAAGATGTATTATACATATAACTTAACATTATACATACATATAAAATGTATTATTTTCTTATATTCAGTAATATTGTAAAAATGTAATAACATTATATGCCATATAATAATATTATATGTACAATTATATCATATTTATTGTTTCCCATCCTCCTATTATTCCTGATTTTGGACATGACACTGGTAGAGTTAAAAATGATTATTAGATTATTTACAAACCTATCTAACTACCAAATTCTATTTAATTTTAATATTTACTAATTACCAAAACTAACAAAATTTATGTACATATTTAAATAGAATTTTTTTTTTATGAAAATCCTACTCAACTACCTAATTCTATACATGATATGATTAAAAAATCGAGTACAGAACGAATAACTCAGCTGGACTGACCCACAGGTATAATTCATGGAAAGTTGAAAAGGATTTATCAGTTGACGATATCGGTGCAAGGGAACTGAGCCCACTCCAGCTTTATAAATTAAAGTCATACCCTATATAGCGGCTTGAGAAAAACAAACTCTCTACAACACTACAAGATGGCTCTAAGGTCAAACAGCCTCAGCAGTATACCGTCGTCAACCACTAAAGGAGGAAAAAGTGCTCTACTGCTCCAGCAGTATACCATCCACAGCACACATCTCCGTGCATACTGCTCCAGCAGTATAATTTCGTCAAAGAGTTAAAGGTTTTTATAATTTTGAAAGCTTAAGTGATATTGAAGTCATATGCATCAATATTTTATTTACAATAATATAGATCATTTAAATTTAAAGAATATTTTGGCACAAGCGATTCAAAGAATGAAAACAATTTGAAGCACAAAAGAGCCATGTCAATGGCGATTCAGACATTGACCACAATGTTCATGTAGCCAATATAAAGGGTTTTCTAGTAATAGACAACTATTATTTCATTAATCAATATAAAATTAAATTTGGTTTAATAAATATATAATTTCAGATAAAATGTAAATACAGATAAAATGTAGTGCAAAATTAATTAAAAAATCTTAAAATTTTGAAAAACCAGCTGTTAATTTGCTTGTATATTTCAGATTAGGTGTGTTGCTTTCACATCTATCATTATGTGTACTGGAAGAACATAATGATAGATGTTACATATGTCATGATATGCAAGCCATAGCTCCATCTTGTTAAACCACACATCCTCTGCATCGATTTCATCCAACTAAGGGTATAAGATAGTCTCCAACATGAGCAGGTAATGGTCAGAGTTACAGTTAATGTTATACCCCCTCCTCAAAAAAGTAAGGCCGATAACACAAAAGTCACAGACAGTCACCCACAATGCCCCCCAAAATGTGTCAGTTATTCTACCAGAAATAATATTCTGCCCCACCCTCGACTGCTGATGTTTATTGTTACATTTTGAAATACATTTCTTTTCTTCTAAAACCATAGTTTTAGAAAGCACTTTAAATTTCTTATTAAGAATGGATTGAAAATCATTTTCATTTTTGCTGTTCCTTAATTATTTGTATATTTAACAATTAACATAAAACTTAAAATTTTACCAAAACAATTCATGAATGAATTATTTTTAATTTTTAATTGATTAACAATTACAAAATCTTTTTCACAATTTAAATATATGTATCCACATACAAACCTTTTCTGCTATTGATTTTTCATCATCAAAACTGACCCACTGATCACCTTGATAAGCGTAAGGTCCATATTCTGTTGTTTCCTTTCTCCAGCTATTCTTCCTTACTGAAATTAAAAATAATTAGTTTAATTAGTTGTTAGTAAACAATTAATACACTTAATTTAGTATTCAATAAAATCATTTTTCACTTCCCTATAGCTCCTATGTAAGGAAAGTATTGCTATCGGTTCAAAATTTTGATGTGCAGTTTTCAACAAGTCTATGCATTTTAGATCCCATGAATCCTAAAAACATATTTTCAGCCATTGGCCTATTTTTCTGTGCCATGAATGTCTCTTAAATGGGTGGATGGTTTTATAGCCTTTTTTTCTTTTTGCAGGGTTCTCCTGATGCTATGTACCAGATCAGGCACCCTGTGCACAATAGCCAAAAGCTTACTTTTCTATAGACTTTAATACCAAAGACGGCTCTATTTTGATGAAAATTGCCAAGTCTTATTATTAAAACCCTTAAATTTTTATTTATAGTTCTATCTCCAAGAAATAGAACAAAAAAAAGTTATGAAGAAAAGTAATTTTATTTAACTCGTAATTCAGAGAGTATAACATTTTATGGAAATTTCTAAATAATCACTTGAAAGGTAATTAAATTCTCTACAAAAATAAATCATCTAAATCAGACTAGTATAAACAAAGATATGGCATATTGGACTTTCTACCTATAGTACTGGACTTAGCTCTTAAAGTGTGCTGCGCATGTTTTCATTAAAACATTCTTTATTTCCCGTTCTTTATTTTTTAATAACTCAAAACTATACATCTCCCAGAACATTCCAGATGCTCATTTAAAAGATGATTAAATCTGTAAATCAAAAATTAGCAAAGATACAACAAACAATTTTTGAATTGGAATTTGTACCCGAAGCAGTAAGAAAACTTATAAATATATATATATATATATATATATATATATATATATATATATATATATATATATATACATATATATATATATATTTATATAACAATTCCAAATATACATGTTATATTAATGAATAATTGTTATTTTTCTTACTTTTGTAGCAGATTTCATAATAAGCCAACATTCCAGGTTGTGCAGTCCATTTGCCTGCATCGCCAGGTCCTTTGGTTTTGCTGTTGATTCCTGTATCCTTTTTATTAGCTAAGGTATAGCTCTGACCGTACATTGGAACACCCAAAACCAATTTCGATTTTTCCACTCCACCATTGGTAAGCAACTCTAATGATTTACCCTATAACAAAAAATATTTAACGAGAATTAACATATGAAATAATGATTATCATACTTTAATAATATGGATAGTTAAAATAATCTTTAAAGAATAAAAATATAATGTTTTAATGAATATAATAGTTTTTCAGGATTTTTCTGTACTAACAATATTGTAATATGAGAACTTGGATGGTGGATGGCCCTTGATGGGTGCTACATGACCAGTCACTCCTTCCCAAGCACCGTGGTAGTCGTAACTCATAATGGTGAAGAAATCAACTGATTTACTAAGGCTGGATAAATCGTAACTTTTCTTAATCACTTCCGGATAACCGCTTATACTGACGGAGAGGAGAAGTGGTGGATCTTCCTTGTCAAAGGTCTCTCTTATTTCCTGAACATATGAAAATAAATATTTTAGTTTCATAAAATAATAATATTCCCAAGTTTATATAATTATAATTAATAGAATTATTTTTTATATTATGATAAAAATTATATTTGAACACATTCTTTCTACATCCATTATAAAATATTGTAATTTAATGATTTGACTAATATATGATAGAATAATAATAATAATGGCTTAGTAAACCTGAAGGTTCGTTGCCAATAGATACCTCCAATTATCGTTGCCTATATACTCTCTTCACTGAACACTCTCAAAATCCTAATCTACAAGGCCAGATTTAACAACAGTGGACCCTCGTTATACTGTGGGCCAAGGGGAAATGAAACCACTCGTGTTATGGAGGTACACGCGCTATAGTAGTGTCAGAAAACTGTAAATTAATGGAAGAACTATACAAAGATGTATGTAATAAAAGATGCTTTATTAAAAAAAAAGATATTGTACATCAATAAGTGATAAAAAAAAATAGTGAAAACAAATTATTTTTTTAGTCATAAACTTTTCTAATTAACTTTTCTGATAACGGTGTTATCGTTTCTAAAAAATATCAGTTATTTTAAATTGTTTTAAACTGTATTGCTTCACCCTCATAACTGTAAGTTAACTACACAGTTTTTTCAATAAATTATGTCTAACCATAACTAAATCTCGGACAAAATAGGTGATAAGAGAGCTGAAGGCTACCTAATACAGTTGAGTAAGTTGTTTTAACGATTCATCACAGTGCTCAACAGATGCAAATGAAAATTATGTGCATGCGTGGTTGCGATACAACGATCATGATCATAAGATTTTAAGTGATCATCAGATTGCTGAAATGGACTTGAAAGAACCTTTCAACATCTCTGACGAAAGTGAAGGTGAAGCAAATGATGACAGCGAGTAAAGGGTATCCCACTCAGAATCATGTGGTTGCATTTGATTTAGCGCTTTTATGTAGAGCAACACTCTAGCGCAACTCCATTGCTCACTATTTTCCTGAGGCACTGACTTAATTTCACTTCAATGGAGAGGTATTCTTCTCTTCGAGTAAAAAATTTAGCAAATTTTTTCAAAACAATGTGGTTTAGTAATACAGTATAATTAGATCATTACATTGTCTGAAATTCAATTTTCAGAAATATATTTTATTTTACTTGGTATTACTATGGTTTTATTATGAACTTAGTTCTTTTTGACTCTAAAGAAAATACCCTAATTTCAGTTTCTGATTAAGGAAACTTTCAGATGACCGAAGTTCAGATTATCAAGATCACCATATAATGTGAAGGCTACTGGCGTAATATCACTATATTGCAAGGAGTTTCTGCTATTGGTTTTGGAGAAACATTATTTTCAAATCTGATGAAGAAAAAATATTCCCCATTAGACAGGATAATAATATAAGGGGGATAATTCATAGGCAATATTTAAAAAAGTGATAGTAGTCCTCAAGAGCAACAGAAAAATTATTATGGACCATGGTCCGATTTCACACAGAAAAGCAGGAAATTTAAGTTTTGTGTTTTTTTCAGTATCACGTTATTTGTTGAATAAGAAGCGATCACTCAAAAACTATTCAAGATAATTAAGTACCAATTGCACCATCGTAAAGAACACAAAATTCCCTTTAAGAAATATAATTTGGCTTAGCTAAATCCGTTGTAAGGGGGCTTTCAGATCGCCCAACAGTAAAGTAAAGTTTTGATTTCTTATAAAACACACTTTACTTATGAATTTTTTCTCAGCCTCTACTGGGCTACAGATACTTCACTTCAAGGAAAATAAAGTCGATGTTTCTTCCCTCTCGCCTTCCCTTTCTCATGAGAATTAGCCCTGATTTGGCAAAAAGTGTGGTATAGAATTTAGGTTTCCCAGACAAAGAAGTGTTTTGAGAAAGAAATTCACATTGTTTCTAGTTAATAAAATAGCACAGAATTACAGAATTTAGAACTTCTAAAGGAAATAAAACAAAATGCCACCAAAAAAAAAAAATAAATAAATAAAATTCTGTAAATTAACCAAAACAATTCTGAAATTAAATACGAAAAGAAACTGTCTCTGAAAATAACAATAAAATATACAATGACATATTAAAATGAATAATGGTTAAATATTTAAAAGAATAAAATAATTTTATCACGACACTAAACCTACCAATACTTAAAATAAACAACATACTTAAAATAAAAATATCCGTATTAAAATAAATTAAAATTAAAATAAACTTTGAAAAAAGCCAGATGGCACTCTGCATGCTCTCTTTAAAACAGTGTCTGTCATTAAATTTTTCTCTTGCTCATGATATTTTTATTTTAAGTATGTTTTGTAATTTTTTTTGTAGTAAAAAAAACATGACACTTAATAAAGACACAAAACTTAAACTTTTCCGCTTTTCTGTTTGGAATGAGACCATGGTCCATTTGAACCTTTTTTATTGTTCATGAGATCTACCACCTTTTTAAATTTTTCCTGTGATTTATGGAACACCATTTATAGATATTCAAATACTATTTTGTGGCATCAGGATGTGGCGACCCAATTGTCAGACTGTAGCCAGCCACTGGCCCTCCAGGTCCCAACCTGGTAGCAATAGGACAGTGGAATGTTTTATCCCTATATAGACTGGGGTTGCTTCGGCAACTTCTGCAACAAGCAGACAACTATAACCTCGACTTGGTCGCTCTACAGGAGGTGAGGTCGAAAGGAAGTAGAGTTCTGGAGAAACGGTTCCATACCATCTATTATAGCTGCCACGGGCATCAACATGTCTCTGGAACAGGCTTTGTGATCAGGGGAAGAGCCAGGAATCTGGTAATAAATTTCTTCCCAGTAAGTCCCAAGATTTGTCTTTTGCGTCTGAAAGGCAGGTTTTATAACTACACTCTCCTTAGCTGCTATGTACCCACGGAAGTGTCTCCTGATGATGAGAAGCAGGCATTCTACAATCAGTTTGACAGGACCCTTGACAGCTGATATCAAGATCATCATAGGAGACCTTAATGCGAAGATTGGCAAGGAACAAGTCTTCAAACCAACTATTGGAATGCACAGTCTCCATGATGAGAATGGGCAAATGCTTATAAACGTTGAGGGCTCCAAGGGCCTGGTTGTCGGCAACACGTTCTTTCTTCCCTGGAAAGAATATTCACAAAGGAACATAGCGCTCTCCAGACGGAAGTACCGTGAACCAGATAGATCACGTTCTGATTAACAGGAGGCATAAGTTCAATCTTTTAAGTTGCAGATCCTACCGAGGAGCCAGCATGGATACGGACCACTATCTGGTGGTATCTAGGATCAGAGTCAGAATATCCAATGCAAAGAAAACCAGGGAAAAGAAGGCGGAAAGAATAGCGACATCCAAGCTAAAGGATCCGCAAGTCAGTGCACACTACCGCCAGATGCTGGATGAAAAGGTGACAGGCGCAAGCTTGTCGGAGGGCCATGCAGAAGAACAGTGGAACATCCTCTCTCGAATTGTTAAGGAGACAGCAAAGGAAGCAAAGAATGAAGCCTATAAAAACATGGTTCAGAAGCAGCACACGAGAAGGGCCACAGAAGAATATAGAAACAAAAGAAGGGAGGAGAAGAGGCTTCACAGAAAAAAGAAGAGATGGTGGGAAAGGCGGCAGCTTGAGGAGATGGAGGAGCAAAGGAGGCAGAATGAGCCAAGGGCATTCTATAAGGCGGTGAATGAGAGTAGATCATTCAAACTGAAGGTCCAATTATGTCGAAAAGAAGACGGCTCCATGATCACAGAGAGGGAAGAGATCCTGGCTCGATGGTCCTGTCACTTCGATGTGGTTCTGAAAGAGGGTGCGGGCAGCCCAGACGACTTTGTGATCCCAAGCGCTGAGCATGATCTCCCAGAGCCACCGACATGTGAAGATGTTGTTGAAGCCATTAACAGACTGAACAACAACAAAGCTCCAGGAGAGGATGGGATTCCTTCTGAACTTCTTAAGCATGGTTGTGAGGAGTTCCAGGGAGCCTTCTATGACATCCTCACCGTCTGGGAAGAAGAGAAAATGCCAGATCAGTGGAAGAAAGGCATAATCTATCCACTGCACAAGAAGGGTATCATCCTGGAGTGCTCCAATTACCGTGGGATCTCACTCCTTCAGTGTGCCTATAAGATCCTCTCGAACATCATCTTCCAAAAACTCCTCCCATTTGCTGAAAGGGAGATTGGTAAGTTCAGAGGAGGAAGGTCCACAGTTGAACAGATGTTTAGCCTCCGGATGACATTGGAAAAGTCTCAAGAGTACAGGATGACGACTCATCACCTGTTTATTGACTTCAGGAGTGCATATGATAGCATCAAGAGACCTCAACCGTACTCAGCCCTATGTGACCTTGGAGTTCCTCTGAAACTAGACCGTCTGATCAAGATGACCATGGATGATGCTAGGGGCACTGTTTGAGTACAATCAGACCTGTCACCTGAATTTGTTTCCATGCTAGGAGTTAGGCAGGGTGATGGGCTTGCTTGCCTATTGTTCAACCTGGTCCTGGAGAGAGTGATATGTGACGTGGAAATCCAGACTGCCGACACTATCTTTAACAGGTTGACACAAATACTGGGGTTTGCTGATGACATAGATCTGGTAGCACGTTCCTTTGAATCCCTTAAAAATGTTTTTTTAAAGTTGGCTGAAGCAGTAGAATCCTTGGGAATGAGCGTAAACCAGGAGAAGACCAAATATGTGCATGCAGGACCTGAAGCAGAGACTGTGATTCGAGTGCCGGTAGTTATGGACCCATTTACATTTCGGAATGTGGACCAGTTTACATATCTGGGAGCTGTGGAAACAGAATAACCCTGGAGGTTAGTCAGTGAATACTAAGGGCAAACAGGTGTTATTTTGGCCTTAGTAAACATCTTAGAAGCTCTGCCACATCCCGTCGTATGAAATGTCTCCTCTATAAGACCCTTATTAGGCCTGTCCTCACATACGGATCGGAAACCTGGATCCTGTCAAGCACTGAAGAAAAATATATATTAATGTTTGAAAGGAAGATCCTTCGTCGTATCTTTGAACCAGTTAAGGTCGGTGAGATTTGGAGAAGGAGGACAAACAGAGAGATATATGATCTGAGGTGGCCAAGGACCACACTGCGCCATGGAGTAGTAATAGTAGCAAATACTATTTCTATATAAAAATAAGTTAGACCATGTTTTACATAATATCTAAAAGAAATGATATTCAAGAAGAAATATATGCAAGTTTAGAAGCGGATAATGCTTGCTACTTCGCTTTTACAAAATTATTCAGTTCGTGTCCTATTGCTCTGAAACATTCTAGAGCTAGACTGAAAGATAGATGAGAGGTCTGACCTTGAAGAATTGGATTTTGAGGTATGAAAGTGGTACTGGCATCAGACGTTCAGGTTCATGTTATACCTTGTTATTTAATTAGGTAGGCAGAGAATTAGACGTCTAATAGCATTAATTCAGTACAAAAATTTCCCTAATTTAAATAACCAACCTGAGCAAGCTTGGCGTAGTTCTGCGCATCAGAAGCAGGGCCTTTGGAACAGTCTGATTGCCAGCAAACTGGATGATTCCATTCAAGACTCAGTCCTGAAAACTCATACCTGCGCAAGAAAGCCACTACGCCATTAATGAAAGATCTTCTTGAAGAACCAGAGCTGACCATTTTGGAATATTTCTCTCCAATAGAGTCTGTCCATCCGCCAATAGCAAGCATGACTGCCGGGCCTTTCTCTTTCAGCTGAGCTACTCGTTTGTACATTCCTAGATAAATGTATATGTGTGAAATTACATGTTAAAAAAAATAATAATAATTAATTTTTTATGTGAGAGAAGCTAGGAGTACGGTCAACGAATAACATACAAATAAGAATAATTTATAGTGTGCCGACATTTTGGTCTAAATTTTAGGCCATCATCAGAGCTAACAAAAACAAGATAACGACTGTAGAACTTTCTTATACATGATGGCCTAAAACTCAGAGCATACAATAAATTAAGTTTTTCTTATTTGTGTGTTCTTCATTGACCACATCCCCAACCAAGCTTCTCCTTCAAATATTTCTACAGTTAACCATACTTTCATCATTAATTTATCTTTTTTGGGAAAGCAATATCTACATCACTTTCTGCATCACTTGTATTTTGTAAGCAAGCATTTTTTGAAATTTTCAGAATTTATTTAGAATTATTTTTTTTTATAAATTTCCTATCCACCAAGTAAAACCAGGTTTGAGTATAGACATAACGTGCTTCTAACTTTTTTTGGGAGGAAAAGACGGGGGTTAAGAATTGAATTCATTGAAGGCCCTCCTCCACATATTGATTGTCGGGCGATCCTGAGCTGATTTTTTTGAAATGGAAAGGCCTAAAAAAAAAAAAAAAATATCTGACATTATTGTTTTCTACAATTTTCTGATTTTAAGTGAATGTTTTAATTTATTTCAAGTTCAGTTGGAAAGCATGTGCCCCCCTGACGCTACACCTATGGGTTTGAGTGTATTTGAAAAATATCTGTGCAGTATAACATTGAAGAGAACAAAATACCGTGGAACAAGGAGTATATTATTATTTTAGATAATATAACTTTCCTCTTTTTATAAAATAAAACTACAGTGAACTCTCGGTAATATCTAAAAAAAAAACTTACATGCGATAAGCTTAAAAAATCTGTTACACTACCAACTCATTTTATCTTAAATAAAAACTAAGCTCTGAAATTTGGAAGTGTATTTATTTTCTCAATTACTTTATTGTTGAGTAATTTTCGGTCAGAAGCCTTGAAAAAGATGCTTTCAACTTCCAAACAAACTAAAATTCCAGACAATTTCTCAAGAAATTAATTAAAAAATAAATTTCCAAACAATGATTAACTATTCTATAAATATTATTAATATGTATTTTTTTTTTTAAATTGACTTGTTGATAGTAAAGTTACCATTTTTCCCGTCCGTTAATCCAAATTTCCTTGGTTTTAATTAGTTCAGATTAGTGAGAGTTTACTGTACAGTGATAATTTATTTATCCTCATTATAATAAAACCATGTATAAATATAAATAATAATAAAAATATGATATAATGTACTTATTTTCATAAGATGAATAAATGGTTTCTGATAAATCATAACTTTCCTTACCGTTATCAATATCAGCCCAAGAATCGAAAGGCATAATTCCAAGCGTATTAGGTTCCAATGAAGCGAAAGCGTAAATGATGTGTGTACACAATGATGGTTCGATGTGCTCTGGAATGAACTTTCCTTCTCCTTTTCTGTACCATGCCCAGTTGGTAAAATAACAGACAACTTTTGGTCCATCTTCTGCTAACATCATAAATTTACTTATTAAACACAATTCCAGTAATAATATGCAAAGATTAAAAAATAAATAAAAATGAGCTTAAAATTAAATTGATTAAGTGTAGATTGTAAATAAAAACATTATAATATAATAATAATATTATAGAACACGCCAGTCTGTTAAATTAAGTCTCCATTTATATTTTTATTTATATAAAAAAAGGTTTATAAATTGAAACTTGACACTGATCATCGCAGGATGGTCCTCGAAACTCAAAATTACCATCTGCCATTTCATTTCAAAATGGTGCCTTATTAAAGGTTTCATTTGCCCATATCTCGGTCATTTATGATGAGGAAAAATATAATTTGTTTTGGAATCATAACACCAAATTCCTTAAATAAATTAATTAATTAAAAAGCCATTGTGTAACAATTTGCAGCATTGTTTTTTTTTTTTTTATTTATTTATTTTATTTTTTTTTTTTACTAACTCATTATTAATAATCAGAATTTATAAATTTATTTGCCAATGTTTTTAAAATTTCTATTTATATATGAAGTCCAGGGCATGTTTTTCAATTTCCAAAATGAAGGCAGTTTCTTTATTCAGATGGTCTAATTTAAATTTTTGCGGATAAATTATTTCAGATCTTTGATCTATACAATTGTTTCTTTTTAGCATCATGTCCAAAATAGGGCATTGTAGAAATCATAAAATCTAGCAACGCTAAGAGTATTCAGAGGAGATGCGGGGCTTTTTGAAGCAGCCAAGAGATTGCCAAGACAACTCTTAGAAAAAAAAATTCAGTTAGCTACGTCTAATAATAAATGAAGGATAGAAATTTATGGGATATAGCCAGGCCACCCTTCCTCCTGACGGGACATAAATATTCAGGAGGCCAGTTGTCCTGAGGATACGGGGCTTCTCCTGCTGGGTCAATCACCTTCAGTAGAGTTCAACTGATTCAGAAAACATTAAATAGCCTTGGATTTGGACAATCTAAGCAGTTACGACGGGACGCTCAAAAGGATATTAGACTTGGAACGTGGAACATCAGGACTCTGACTAGCAAAGAGATTGAGCTGGTGGAAGAGATGGAGACGTTCAGAGTGGACCTCCTAGGAATTTGTGAAGTGAGGAAAAAATGGCACGGGGAAGTACGCCTAAACAAGGACCATGTGCTCATCTACTCAGGAGTGCCCGCTGGGTTCAGAGCCTTGGAAGGTGTGGCCATTATCATGAAAGAAAGCCTATTCGATTGGCAGCCCATATTCTCAAGAATTATAACAGTGTATATGGATCTGTCAATAGGAAAGATCGCTCTGATACAAATATATGCCCCAACGGAGGATGCAAACGTTCTCGACAAAGAACAGTTTTATGCTGATCTAGAGAGAGAAGTTATCAGAGGTCAAAACGGTAGCAGGGGGATTATCCTGATGGAAGATTTCAATGCAAGGACGTGAAGAGATCATACAAATATGCTCATGATGTTATGGGCCTACATGGAGGAGAACACACCAAAAATGGAAATGGTCAAAGGCTCATCGACTTCTGTTTTGATTACGACCTCCTCATTGGAAACTTTCTTCCCACATAAGACGGTGCACAAAATAACCTTCTAAGCTGAAGAAAGGAGAGTTAATAGCATTATACATTAAATGTCTACAATAGGAGAATAAGGAAATACTTCACCGATGTAAAAGTTATAAGAGGTGCTGAAATTGGTTCGGACCATCTTCTTTTGACTGGAGACACCCAGATCCTACGACCCAGAAAGAAAAGGTCCATAGCATACAAGAGGATTGACAATGCAAAACTGCAGGATCCAGAAAAGAAAAAGGAGTATGCAGAACTTCTGGATCTAAGACTTAGAAATGTCAATATGGAAAAGAATATTAACAATACACAGGTAGCATTGAAGCACGCAATTCTTGAGACTGCTGAAAGCGTATGTGGAATGAAGGTAGTCTGTACCAAAGGTAAAAGGTCTGAGTGGTGGAGTGATCTAGTGAAAGCTGCGGTGGTTAGGAAGAAAACAGCCTGGAAGGAGTACTGTAAAATCAGGTCTGCCCCCAACAGGGAGCTCTACGTCGGAAGAAGTGAAGCGAAAATGGTTGTTTGAGTGGCAAAGAGGAAAAACTGGGAAAAATTTGGTAGAAGTCTACAAAATGATTACAGGGAAAATACCAAGATTTTTTGGAAGAGAATAAAATCAATGAATGGGAAGGCGTGGAAACCCATTAGAAATGTTAAGGACGAATGATTACTGGAGATGGGGAAATATTGGAGAGATGGCGACGCCATTATTCTACATTATTTTCTGGTGCCTCGGAAGAGAGAGTGGAGGACAGGCGGGAAACAGAAGAATATGATGAGATGATATGGAAGGAAGATGTCACTTAGGCTATAGGGAAAATGAGGATTGGCAAAGCAGCAGGCAAAGATGGTATTGCTCCAGAACTTTGCAGGACCTGTTTCAAAATATTTTCTCTTCTAAATCTATGCTTGAGGAATGGGGATGCAACATCATCATGCCGATCCACAAGAAGGGTAGCTCTAGTGAATGCCAAAACTATAGGCCTATATGCCTCTCTCCTGTAGTCTACTTGTATAAATTTGATTCCTCTACACTGGAAAGAAAGCTTCGATCAATCGTTGAAGACAAATTGGAAGAGGAACAAGCAGCTTTTAGACCCCACCGACAAACACAGGACCATATCTTCTCGATGAAGACGATTATTGAGAAGACATGGGATAGAGAAAAGAGATTGTACCTAGCGTTCCTGGACATAAAAGCAGCATTTGATTCAGTCCCTAGAGAAGAAATTTGGACAGCTCTAACCGCTAAAAATGTGCCCACAGCATAAATGCCATAAATGACTTTTCATGACTTCAAAGGCATGGTTAGAATTAATGGAAGAATTTCAGAGGCTTTCGCCATGAGAAGGAGTGTTAGACAGGGGAACAGCCTTAGTCCTCTTCTGTTCATCACTTTTATGGACGAAATATTGAAAATCTGCAAGTGGAGGATAACACGGATGGTCATTGGAAAGTGGAACATGAGGACAATCCTAGCACAAGTAATGGTTTTCGCAGATGATGTTGTCCTCATTGACGATTCCAAGGAAAATCTACAGCAGGCGGTTACGAAGTGGGAGGCTGAGCTGGAAAGGAAGGGTATGACATTGAATGTTGGAAAAAGCAAAGTGATGCACATCAGACGTGAAAAAGAGGAGGTTTTGATTCACTGCAGGGGAGAAACCTTGGAGACAGCACAGGAGATTACCTATTTAGGAGTAGTGCTCAGCAAAAATGGGAAAATGGACCAAGAGCTCTCAGACAGGATTAAAAAAGCTAATAGCATATACTACCAGCTATGCAACACAGTGGTGGGGAAAAGGGAATTGGAAAATAATGTAAAATTACATATCTTTAAGTCCATATACTTACCTACCCTTATCAATGGAAGTGAGAGCTGGGTCCCGTTTGACAAGCACTGGAGTAGGGCTACCACAGCAGAGATGAAATACCTCCAGAGAATGGCAGGAAAAACAAGGAGGGACAGAGTTAGGAATGAGAGGATAAGGGGAGACCTGGGAGTGACTGCACTGAGGGAAACAGTGGAGAGATGACAGTTGGGATGGTTTGGTCATCTGTGCAGAATGGATGAGGACCGGGACCCAAAGAAGTTTTTTGAAGCCAGGCCTACCGGAGGCCTCCCTCGAGGAAGACCTAGATTACAATGGATGTACCACATCTCAGGGATTGGTGAAAGGAAGGGAAGGTCTATGAAAGTAATGAAAGTGCTGGCTGGAGATCGAGAAGCTTGGCAGTCTTGGATCGGGGAATCTCCATGCTGAAAGGCACTAAAGGAGGACGATAAAGAAGAAGGATAGAAATTTAGAACATGGATCAATTACAATTTTACAAGAAAATCAAATATTGTTTTGGAATAAAATATAAAAGTTAAATTAATTTAACGTAACTTTTATTTCCTCTCGAATTTTATTCCTTTTATTACATATTTTAGAACTGAGGTACTTAGGATTTGCTGCATATTCTAACGAATTCTCCCAAATATCTATATAATCGAAATCCCAGCTATTTTTGCTAATAACTATATTCTGTCTTAAGCTTATTTATTATGAGACCTGATTCTTTACTGGTTTTCATCAAGATTATTTTAAATGTAATCGCTTCCGAATCTTCATCCAACAATACCAATTAAAAGTTATGGCTGAAACTAAACTAAATCTAGAAATTGGTCCAATATCAGGAATGACTCCTGATTATTTTGTTTTAATGATGAAAGTAAGTTAATGATGAGTTGTTTTAATGGAGAATAGGAAGTAAGATTTTGAAATATTTGTATATATTTAAATTTAAACTCAATTCTTTATTCATACTTGTTAATTATTCTATCAATAATCAGTAAATAGGATGAATATTAATCAAGGGGTATGGCATAGAAAGACATTAAGGGGACCAATACCCAGCGGAACCTTCTCCTGGCATGATATCAAGGTTAATTGTTAGATAAGGAGATCCCTCATCCAGTTCCTCTTCAGCCTTCTGTGGGTGTTACCTGGCATGATTGTTGTAACTTTTACGAATGTTTGTTGGAGTAGCTTTGTAATGTCATGGAATCGTTTCTAATAGGTTCTTATGAGTTCGTCAGCGGTTGGCATGAAAATATTATTTGGTTAATATTAAACAATAATAAAAGTAACTAATTAAATTACCTTTTAATTGCTGTCCAAGTTCATTCCCTTTTTTGGCCAGTATGATTGAAGATGCGGCAATCAGCACTGCTGAAACAGTATTTATTCTTTAAACAATGCATTAAAATCAAATAAAATGTCCATAAATGGTTAATTCATACTTACGATTCTTTTGACACGTGACCAAGGTTGGCCAATTGCACAGATTGAGTTGCGGGTCATAGTAGAGACCATGAGGGCAGATGTAGGTGTGCTTCCGGGCCCACTGACAACGATAATAGACTGAACAATCCCCCGCTTCACCAGCATAGCCTTCTCCAGTACAGTTGTCCTGAGTTGCAAGTACGGTAACGCCTACCCCAGGAGAGAGCATGGCTAGAATCATAATTTCAAAAAATAATATTCTTATCAACAAAGATTCTTATAAAAAAAAAAAAAAGTATACAACAATCAAATCAAATGAAAACTAGCTGGACCCATGCGAAAATTTCGCAAAACCCATAAGATTTATAAGATATTAAGGGTAACCCATAAGATAATAAAGACTAACATAAGATTTTAATACATTAAGGGTTCATCAAAACTTTCATTAATCTTTGTAGGCACTCACATTGATTAATACATCTATTAAGTAATCAATTAGTAGATAAATAAAATATCTGCACTCTACAATGGAGTAAGCGTTGCTCGTTTCATTACAATGTTAATTAAAATATTAGTTTCTCCCAGCACAGTATTATCAGAAATTTACAAAATCTTTTAAATATTTCTTTCAAATGTTAGATGAAGGCCTAATAACTTTGTTGGAATTCTCAGGAAGGAGTAGTTCTGCCCAATGGGCTGTAAGCTACTTATCAGTAAAAATAATTAAAATATCAAATGAATTTCAAAAGGATTAACTTTGATAATGGAAATTTAAAAAAAAAAAGAATCAGTAAGAAGAGAAACATTTTATCAGTCATTCAACTTCCAACATGAATTTTAACTTTTTTTTAAAACCTTAAAATTTCCATTTGTAGTATCATACAATACATTTTTAACTGAAGGCTTGAATAATACCCAAAAGAAAATGATGAACCTAATTACAAAAGATATGATTGGCCTGGAGTATCATATTTTATTTACTTAATGACGTTTTCACAAAATAATTTAAAACTTATTAAAAAGTTTTTGTATACAGACTCAAATTGATGTAAAGTTGCCATGACAACAGCACGTACGCAAGATGGCATAGGGCCCGTGCGCACCCATATCTTGTATTATTTCGAAAATTGTAGGTTTTAGGGCTTTAAAACACTGGACCAATACGTTCCATAGGAAAATAAATGTTCTTGAAGCCCACGTTTAAATCATTAAAATGGGACCTGCCCCGCCCCGTCTTGATCCACAGATTACCGTTTTATATTGTAAAGTTACGTTTTTTGGTAAAATAAATAAATTAACTTATTTTCAATTTTTTAAATATATATTTGTTTTATATAATTTTGACTCTTATCTCAGGGTGGGTTACTAGACAAACAGACACACACTCACAGAACTATTTCTAATACAAAACATAATACAACGTGAAGCGTCAATATATCTTAAATTTAACACTTTCTTCTTTGAATAACGGTATAAGATCTAATAAAGTCTTTGAAGAACGACGACCATGGTCTATGGGATATAATTTAAGTGTTTTACCAAATGATGTGGATCTTGAATGTGGATGAAGTACTTTGGGAACTCTTAAGATGTTTGCTCCAGTCCTTGGTCCCACAGCAATAACAGCTACTCTCCCTTTGTTGTCCGTTTCACCACCTACAGGTTTCAAAATGGCGAACTGCCATTTTGATTCTCCAAGGCGAATGGACTATTTATTATTTTCAGAGGTTTTCGTTTGATCAAAATCTCTTCAACTTCTTTTTATTTTCTTATATTAGACTTATTGTCGAAGTATTGAAAAATTGATCATCTTCACCCACTCGATCATTATGGGCAGTGGTTCTGTTGAAGTCCAAAATAGAGCCACCATGTTTTTAAATGAAGGCGTCTATTTTGGTTCCATTTATGATGACTAACACACTTTGGATTATAATTTTAGATGATTGCAGTCAGGATAAATAAATGTATTATTTTCCTGAGAATCCGTATTTCCAAATACTAAATCTAATTTAAGATACAAAAAAAAATAGTTATTTACTACGCACATAAATTATAATGAAAAATGTGTATATTACAATATATAGAGAAGTAATAGTCTAAATTGTATTATATATAATTAAATATCATTTTATGTAATTAATCTTCAGCTACTGTATTTATAATTAGGAAATTACTACATTATTATTATATATTAAATGGTGCTACGTTAAGAAGACATGCTCTAGCTCAGGGATTCCCTGACTACAGCATACAAGGCCTTCCCAGGTGGTACCTGAACAACCAAACAAAAGTAATGGATAAAATAATCTTTTTAACACATTCAATGAGGGATAACAATTTTTAAAAATTATTATTTAATGTACCGATTATAAGATTAATAAATACGATCTAAAATTAAAAAAAGTAATCAACTATGATTGCTGCATTAAAGAAGAAAGTACTCAATGTTGAAGAATCAAGTTGAGATCCATCAAGCCTAACATTGATACTCCGACTGTAAATAAGCAACATGCTTCCAACTAAAAAATAATGATGCTTTGATGCATACACTTTTATTTGCAGAATTTCGGGTTTATTTTAATTTTTCTTACAACTGCCTTGTAATGTGAAATTGATAAACTTTTGATTTTTGAACTATATTTTCAATTTATAATTTTCTGAAGCAGATTTACTGTAAAACATATTGATTTGTTTGTTAAATAAAATTTTGATAATAAATTTGTATTTTTTTCATGAATAGAAATCTTAAGAAATGGTGACTATCTGAAAAGTGGAAGTGGTACACAATGCAAAGTTTGGGAAACCCGGGTCTAGAGCTTAAGAGCAGGTTAAAGGTTAAAACACCGAACTTATAAATATATTAAAGTTCTATCAATTAATGCTTAGAGAAAGAAACAAAATAAATGGATAATTTTTAAATTTATACTTTAATATCGACGTCGTTTTTTGAAAAAGGCTTAAGCGCCAAAAATTCGAAATTTAGGTTTCAATTTATTATGGAACATAAACACTACCTCTATTGATTCTCACTAATGATATATTGAAAAAAAAAAATTGGAAATGGTCTAAAAATCAACTATTGATATAATCACTAAATACTGACGACTTTCTGTCCTCACTCTGGCCTTGACCAGTGCTAGAAGCCTTAAAAATATATTGTAATTAAAAAAGTTTTGCCACCTTCATAAACCCCTACTGTACATAATAAAGAGTAAAATTAAAAAAAAAAATTGTTATTTGGGGAAAAAACGTTTCCAGTGAAGTTTGCTAAATGGCGCTTACGCCTTTTTCAAAAAAAAACATCGGTTAGAAAAAATAAAAAAAGTTAAAATATTATTTCCTTTAAAATTGATAGCAAGTATATTCATTCGTGTCATTAGGGATACTAATGTTAGCTTCAAAATTTGTGAAACCGTTGTCCAACCAAATAAAATGCAATATTTCTCAAGCTTACATACCTGGTATTTCTGGTGTCAACGCAACTCTGATGGTGTTCAAAAGAGGATATTTCTGACCACACATTCCCTTGAAATCATCTAAATCAAGAGCCCATACCATGGCACCTCCGAGCCTTTCTCTTTGCATATAAGTCATCTGATGATCAAAAGTATAGATTAAAAAATCATTAGTGACATATTAAAATTAACATTAATTTTTGGATCTGCAGCTTACTTTTAACCTGATGCTGTAAGGATCCTCGAACCCGACCCATTGATCACCTTTCACCATAAAAGCTGAACCAGTATTGGAGTCACGATGAAGAACCCAACCTTTCTTCCTGAGTTGATTGCACACTTCGTAGTAGGACATGAAACCTGGCTGCTGAGTATACCTGTAATTATGAAATGTAAGTATATTGGATATTAATATGAGGCGTGGAGATGCAAAAGGGGATAAATTCATTTTTTTAATATTTTAAATGTTTTCCACTCTGTTAACCATCCTCTTTAAGATAGTACATCTTTAACCCCCTAAAACATACAAAACCCAATCTAATTTTATCTTCAAAGTTTGGGTTGGGTTTCAAAAAGGGATAAATTCTTGTTTCTCAAACAGACTCTTGGAGCGCCATATAAGAAAGTAACAATGAACTGTAGGAAAAGTTAATGATACCTTTAATCATGGAGATATATCCTGAAGTAAATATGACAGCATTGAGAAAAAAGCTTCGGGATGAAATGAATTGGAAACAGAAGTTGGTAAACCATCAGAGGATTGTACATTCTCCATTTACCATTTTTTTAACATTCACATTTACTTATTCCAAAATAATTAATAAATTTGAACTTATTAGATATACCCTTCCTGGAACTGGTGCTCCGATGTTGGAATGCAAAAACAATTAAAATGTTCCGTTATCGGCCATTATGATATTTTTTTTTTTTTAAATATGTTTTAATCTACTATTAATAAGGTTTGAATCCATTCACTATCTGTTATTTTTCTTTAATGAATTTACATTTTAACCCTTTAACGATGGTGTACTGCTGCAGAAGTCGAGCGCTAGGTGGGCTCCTACGACGGTGTATTGCTGTAGAAGTCAAGCACTAGATGGGCTCTTAGGATGGTATACTGCTGTAAAAGTCCACCCCTTTCTGCCTGCCTGTTTTCTAGATAACAATGGTTAGCCGCTACTGAAGTTGGACTTTGAAATAGTCGTATGCTATTCTAGAGAGCTTGCAGTACCTACTCCTGCTAATAGATATTGCTAAAATTCAGTTAATTCAGATCCCTTGAACTCAACCCTCGTCTTCTGTCCCTTTTTTTTTGCTAAATATTTCCAAGTACCTGAGATTTGTCCCAAATATTTTTTTTTTCAGCATTCCTAATTACCTGTATTTTTATAATTATCATTAAAATAGACTTCCTTTAATTTTCTTTACTTTTACAAAATTTTAGTTAGAATAAAGTGATAATTTCACAAATTATCACTATGGGAAAAATAATTAATTTTTGATTCTATTATAAATAACACCGACATTTCTTCTATAAACTATATACCATACAGGTGTAAATTAAAACCAATGAAATAAGACATGAGAAATTTGTTTAAAACCACTCGATAGAGCGGACACAACTCGTAAAACATGAATAAATAAAGAAAAGATTATATATTTTTATATGCAATGTAACATCATATTTTTCACAAAATTTAAATAAATACAATACATTTGTTCAATTATACGATATTGCAGTAGTCGTTTTTCAATAAAAGCATTCCGTTCGGGGAGCCCACTAGTCGCTTCAAGGTCACTGTCCTAAGGGCACACTATCCCCTCCTGACACGCCCTTGTTAAACAGTTAATTTCTTTTTCTTTTTAGCTCATACAAAGTGCTTTTATTATAAAGTATCTATACCGAAATCACAACAATTAAAGAATTTTTTGGTGCTTTTTATAAAAAATTAAAAAAATACAACAAAAAAAAAGTAATATCTTGAGAAATTATATATACTTTTTGTTTTCCTTTTCACATTATTATTTTGTATTAATGTTAAATAATAATATGTTGATTGTGAGTTTTTTCTTGTTTATTGATATTTTTTCATTTTCCCTAGCAGAATAGGATAAATCCAATTAATTTAAATTTTTTTAAAATTTGTTATTTGGAAAAGCTAAATAATATTTTACAAACCTATTTCTGGTATATTTTAGAAAATTCTAATCCAATAATAAAAAAAAAAAACATGTAAAAAAACAATTACCTGAATTGTGTATATTTTTGATTTTCCTGAAAAATTTTCAGATGCGGATTTATCCCCTTTTGCATCTCCACGCCTCATATGATTTTAAAAATATATTTGAAATATTAAATTAAAATAAATTTAAGTAAACATAAACAAAAATTTCTTAAATCACCTCGCTTCTTTTCCAGGAGACTTCACTGGTGAACCTGGCATCCATTTGCCTGCATCCTTCAGAGTATAAGACCTGGCGAAGAATGGAATGCCAAGTATCAGCTGGTTTCTCCTAACACCCCTCTTGAGATAATATCTTACGGAGTAATCCTAGAATAAAAGAATTAGATGGTAGAGTGCTAAATTAATCTAAGAAATAATATAAAAATCTGTTTTTCACTATTTCTAGAATTAATTTGTATAAGTACTCTCTGGTTGAATCACATGGTATTAGGAATCAATAATCGGAAAATTCAATTAAATTAAATTGGAATTTTTTTTTAGAAGTTCTTTTGTGTCATAATTATTCTCCCTGATGTACTTTAAATTCATCTAATGACAGTGACTAACAAAGGAAGATCGAAACTATTTAATGATAGACCTCCAATTGATGACATCGTACGTCTGCCATTTTATCTCATAATTGTGGATAACTGTTTTCATGAGTCTAAATAACAATAATAAAAAGTTAAAATTAATTTAGCTATTTTTTCATTGAAAAGCAAACAAAATATCTACAGGGTGTCGAACAGTCTTGAATTCCTTGAAGATTAGGAATTCTGCTTGAATTTTTCGTATCAGGGAAAAATCGGGAATTATGTTTGAAAAACAGCCAGTCATCAGGAATTTTTAGTTGAATAATTCAATTATTCCATCAGCACTAAGCAATAATTTTATAAAATATTGAGAAGATGGTTGATATAGTTATTCCCCTTACCATCTCTAATTTCATGTTTTATGTCTCTAATTTGCTGCCCTATAAATTCTGCAGACTGGTGAGAGTCCTTTCTTTGCCCTCCATATCCTAGATCTAGCCCTGCGTCTACTTGTAATATGTTGAGATTGAGGGTGGAGTGACAAGTTAAGGGGTACCATATTTTGTGGTTGTTTTTATTTTTGGCGATTCGTTGAGCCCTCTGTGTATGAAGTTAAGAAACAATTTTTATTATAAAACAGGAATAAAATCTTAATAATTAATTATTCAAATTCATTCTCAATTCGAATTGTAAATTTTATCATAAGCCGACCAAATACATTATATGTTTCCAATTTTGTTTTAAATACAATCCAATAAATTGACGAAAAGCGCCTTGTATTTCACAGTGCACAGCCTTGAAATCCTTGAATTATTTCTTACTATATCGCTGGGCACCTTGTATCTAGGTTTTGATCCTCTGTCATTTCGTTTTAAAATAGCAGATGGCAGGTTGATATTGCTTAAAACTTTCTTACCGCTCTATGCAACTATGAAACAAAAGTTTTGTAAAAATCAGTTCAGCCCTTTTATTGCGAAAAGCGAACAAAAAAGTATATAATTACTATTTTATTCGTAAGATATGTGCCTTTAAAGGGAGGAAAATAATAAGATTTTACTTACTACATTGTAATATACTGAGAGAGGATCTTCCTGGCTGGACATTACTAATGGAGAAGGATGATTTGCGAATCCTTCTCTTTCTTGATGGTAATCAAAGCTCTTAAGCAGGACATAATGGAGATAGGGTGCTATCCTCGGAATGTCGTAACCATCGTCTAGTCTGAACCTCGAAGGAGGAAAAGAAGCTGACAGAAGCCAACTCCTTGACTCCATCACTCCTGATAGTTCTTCCACAAGCAGGGAGAGGTTGTCTTTATCAGATCGTGTTCCTCCAAGATCTTCTGCTCCTTTTATTTTAGAATTTATATTTATTATTATAGTTATAATATAATTAATAATTTATATTCATCAAAGATATAGTTGTTGTATTATAGAGACAAAACACTTTTTTTTCTGTGATCCTATTGATTTTCACCAAGAGGCAACATGTAACACATGCTGAGTTTTTTTTTCATGATTTCAAGGTCTATATACATTCATTTTGTATATTATAAGGCATTTTAAGGCAAGGTGGAAGTAGTGGATAAAATTGCATTTTTAGAAGATAAAAATAATTATATTAAGTTAAAAAAAAATTTCTCAAACAATAATGGAAACCTAAGCTGTCGACATTGCAATTTTCACACGTATATATCATTAAGGTTTCACTGACTGATCAATATTCTTAGCGTAAAAATTTCACTTTGCTCTTCATAATGTTTTCCATATCAGAATAACTTTTGTCAAAGCATTCTTTATAATAATATTATTTGTGTTATATTGTATTACAGGTCATATATATCTATGGTGCTTGAGTAAAGGATTAAAAGTCATTTTTTTGCAACAATGAGTTTAAATTATATTTTGTTATTTCTAATGAATTTAACATTCAAGAAAAGGGTCAACCCAGTTTCAGTGACTAATAGCCTTTTTTTCAAAGGTAAAGTTCATTATAAAGAACAAAATACAACTTGAACCTATAGATATAAAAAAATTACTTATGCCCCTTTACCCAAACACCTCAGATATATTGAACAAAAAAAAAAAAGTACCTCACTTAAAAATTTTAAAGAAACAGAATCACTGGCCATGGTGAACAAAGAAAATAAATTGAATAAAGAAAATCTGAAATTCATTGTTTCAGGAAGTAAAATATTTTCTCTGTCAATTTATGATTTGTTTAATTACAGCTACTGAATAACCTACTTTAAAATAATTACAAAAAAAAGTAGGGTGATATGGGATAAGTGTGTAACTGTCTCGTTAAATCCAAATCCTTAACTGGTATGAGCTGCCCTTTACGGAGCAAGATACCTAAACACTGATGAAAAGGAAATCAGCCACGAAAGTTCACCAAAGTAAAGGATAATGAGTTGTAACTATTGTATACTAGTTCCAACCTGTTGATAAACTTTTGCAATACAGAGGTTTCGGTGTATATCTACCAGTAAGTTTTTTACTCTTTTTTTTTTTTTTTGCCATAAGCGGAACCTACAGAAGCTGTTATTCAAAATACTTTATGATTTACATTTCTTCACAGTTTTCTATTTTTTAAGTGCTTGTCCGCAGTGACCCAGCAAAACATGATAGTAAGGGCAAGTGCAGACCTCTGTTTTGTGACAAGAGTGCGTGGTGTACACCTACCTTTTCTATCAAGTTTTGTCGAGGAAACTATGGACTAGCGAATTAAAACAAATTTTTTTTTTTAAATACAATCAATTATATTCCACATTCCACTTTCATAGCTCAATGAAGATTGTAAAATGTGAATCTCAGACAAGCTTTAACATTTTTCGATGATTAAACCAGAATAATAATTCTCTGGAAACCGAACTATTTTGCAATTGCCCCAAAACCGCTCCTGCTTGAATAATGAATCTTTCAGATACCTTTTATGCACTTACCCCTTAAGGCAGGTCCAGGTGCGTACAATGTACTATTCAAATAAATTATCAATCTCATCAAAATGGACGTGGTTGAAGCATAGGCTTGAATGAAATATTTAAACATAATTGTCTAAAGAACATTTTTTTAAAAAGAGGATAGATCTAACTTTAAAAATAAAATTTTTATAGTCCTGTAAAGTCGAACTTTGTAAAAATTAGTATCCGATCGTCCCACATTACCCTATGCTAATTTTAGCCAAAAAATTGTTTAGTTGTAAATATTAATAATTAATACATACCAGGATATTCCCAATGAAGGTCTAAGCCATCAAAACCATTCTCAGCCATAAACTTTACTGTTGATAAAATGAAATTCCTTCTACTGGAAGCCGAAGAGGTCATTTTTGACAATCGTCCAGCTACAGATATCATCACTTTCAAATTTGAGTTGACTCTTTTCAGACCAACAATCGATCTATAGCCACCTGTGAATTAATATTAATAATATTTAAAAATTTATAATAAAAAAAGAGATTAAACATTTTAAAATGATGATAAATTATGTGATGTAAATACCTTTGACGACATCGTATTCTTCGTCCAATGGTAGAAGCTTAGAAGTAAGAGGGTCTACCGATGCAAAAGCATAGATTACATGGGTGCAGGCATATGGGTCTATATTGTCTGCTGTGAACCCTACTGGAGCTCTTCTGTAGGAAGACCATGATTCGACAAAACAGAACAATCTCCTCCCACTGTGATCTGTAAACATATAAAAAATTATTTTTATTTTTCTCTATTTTACTTCAAAAGTACTTGTTAACACTTCAAATTCATATATTAATTGTAATGTTACGTTTTTGGGTAAATAAATAAATGAAACTTATTTTCCCTTTTTTTATATATTTATTTGTTTTATATAAGTTTTGACTCTAATCTCAGGGTGGGTTACTAGACAACCAGACACAGTCACACAGAACTATTTCTAATACAAAACATAATACAACGTGAAGAGTCAATTATCTTAAATTTAACACTTTACACTTTAAAAAACGATATAAGGTGTTTGAAGAACGACGGTCGTGGTCTATGGGATATAATGAATGTGTGTTACCAAAATGAAGATCTTGAATGTGGATGAAGTACTACGGGAGCTCTTAAGACGTCTACGCCGGTCCCTGGTCCTAACAACAATGCTACTCTCTCTTTGTTTGTCCGTTACACCACTCTACAGGTTTCAAAATGGCGAACTGCCATTTTGATTATCTAATACAAATGGACCATTTATTATTTTCAGAGGTTTTCGTTTGATGAAAATTTCTTCTACTTCTTTTTGATTTTTTTAGATTAGATTTATTGTTGAAGTATTGACAAATTGATCATCTTCACCCACTCGATCATTATGGCAGTGGTTCTGTTGAAGTCCAAAATAGAGCCGCCATGTTTTTAAATAAAACCGTCTATTTTGGTTCCATTTATGATGACAAACACACTTTTCATTATAATTTATGATGATTGCAGTCAGGATAAATAAATGTTGTATTATTTTCCTCAGAATCCCTATTTCCAAATATTAAATCTAATTTAAGATATCTCAAAACAATTATTTACAACGTACCTATAATATGAAAAAATGTGTATATTACATAATATTATTTGAATTTTTACAACATAAACTTTTTCCAAAATTACCTAATTGTTTGGTTCCAGGGACGATCTTCCACCATGGTCCTCGGAAGTATGGTGTTGGCCTTTTCTCAACTGCTGTTCGTAGAGGTAAGGATTCTTGCATTCTAAAACATTGCATTTAAGGATATGATTGTAGCTAGAGAGATGCAAATTGAAAGAAGTGTTGGTCTTATTACAAATAGGGATTTAAAATAAATTATAAATGCTAAGCTAAGAAAATCTATTGTTTTTTTCCCATTTAAATTGAGTCTTAGATAATTTTTTTGTGGCATTATATACCTGACCAGCATTCCAGATTCAAGGTTATTTTTGAAAAGTTATGCAACTTTTTAGCTGTGCTTAAGAATTTTTTAAGTTTTTAAGAATAGTTTTTCTTTATTTAACTATTCCAGACTTAAGTTATATCTAAGAGTCTATGGTTGTCTGCCTGTTCATTTTTAGCTCATATTTTTAGGTCATATCCCTGTTTTTTTTATATTTTTTCTATTTATTTTTTAACTTATTTAACCAAAAATATGTTTTTTTATAGGCACAGAACAATATTATTAATTAAATTAAATGGTAAAGAAAAATAATTTAATTTAATTCATAAAGCGACAGGTGGGACTGTGGCTGCTTATTACCTTTTCCAGAAAAATGGATAAATAAGTATATTAATAATTACATAATATATTGAATGGACGATTTGTATTTTTTTTCTATAAAAAGTAGACAAATAATGTTACTGGGCCTGAGGGTCACACCTGTCACCAGAAAGCAGGAACTGGAGCTAGATTATTAATGATAATAAAACTTGATGATGTCTGGTTAATTTACCTTTCTCTTTGTGTCGGCACTTTCTCTACTGAATCTCTGAGATCTATATGCTCAACACCGAAAGGTTTGGTCACGAACATCTTGGACAAAACTGCAGGTGGTGACTCGACTGCATCTCTTCGGAATGCGCAGGCGAGACCCACCAATAGCAGTAAAAATAGGATCATCTCCCTGAAAAAAAATTAAATACCAGTCAATTACAAAAGATTTAAAAAGTTTAAAAATAATAAAATAATAGTAAAATAACGTATGGTAATTTTTTGCTTTTTTACAACCATGATTTACAAAATAAATCAAACAAACTTGATCAGATATGTGAAATGAAGATAGTTTATGAAGAAACTATAGTTTCCCCATTAAAATTTAATTCTCAAATAGTAACAGAGCTGGCCATACCTGGTCTGTCTGCCCGCATCATTTTTAAAAATATATTTCATACTCAAGACGACTATTCTATTATTCTAGTACTTATCTTTTCAATTTTACAACAAAAGTTTTTATTAATATAATGAACTATTAACTTGAATAATAATTTCAATAAATTTAGGAAGATATATTTCCATACATATATAAGGAATATGCAAACAATTTATTATTTAAAGCTTTATTATGTTAAATAAATTTAGCAGCAACATTTTGAGATGTTTCCCTCATCACCAGGATCCAATTTAATATTTTTTTCTTAAATGAGATGTACATTAATGCATACATAAAAAATTATGTGGTACTGAAAGGAATAGAATGTAATAAGCATCCTATTAAAATTTCAGTTGTTCAACTGCTAATAATGACAATCTTTAATTAATATGGATAAATAATGAGAAAGAGGAATATACGTAAAAAGAGTATTAATGTTTGTATCAGTTAACAAAACATCACTATGGATCCGGATGATGAGGGAAACACCTTGAAATGTTGGTGCTAAATGTATTTAACAAAATAAAGATTTAAGGAAGAAATTGTTTATGTGTACCATCTATACATATCCATGTAAACACACGCAATCAACACATTAAGTTATACCAAAAAGAAAATAGTTAAATTGTGAAAAGATAAATATCTACACCAGCTCAGTTCTATAGCAATTAAGATTATTGTCAATAACAAGGAGCATTAAGATCATTGTCAATAATTTGAAGACATTCAGTTCTATAGCAATGGGAGCATTAAGATCATTGTCAATAATTTTAATCAGCTCAATAATTCGATGACAATCAGTTCTATAGCAATGGGTGGATTAAGATCATTGTCAATAATTTTAATCAGCTCAATAATTTGAAGACATTCAGTTCTATAGCAATGGGAGCATTAAGATCATTGTCAATGATTTTAATCAGCTCAATAATTCGATGACATTCAGTCCTATAGCAATGGGGGCATTAAGGTCATTGTCAATAATTTTAATCAGCTCAATAATTCGAAGACATTCAGTTCTATAGCAATGGGAGCATTAAGATCATTGTCAATAATTTTAATCAGCTCAATAATTTGATGATATAATTAGAATTATGAGGATTTTAAGAATTTTTTTTTCCCTTTCCTTTTGATGTATGTATGTATATATAAATGTTACAATATTAATTCTGGAAGTTCATAAAAGCTCATCAACTTGTCCATCATTAAGGCTTCTTGTTCCTTTCCATTTTTCTATTGCCCTTCCATCCATATATTTTTAAAAAAGGCTCATATCATCTTTCTTTTTATTTTGCATAAACTGACTAATTTATTTTTCACTATTTTTTTTTTGTTCCTGTTAATTTATAAAATTATTACTGCAATAGTCATAATTATATTCAATGTTTTCTTATCCACAGACTGTTATCTTATTTTATTATATTAAATAAATAGAAAGATGACATGGACAATTTTTGAAAATATTAAGATGTAAAGACAATAGAAAACTAGAAAGGAATAAGAAGAACCAGTTTAGAATAGAAAATATTGACTATGGGATTTTCAGAACACAGAAATTAAATGTCTAACAAAAATATTTTGTATTATAGGAAATGAATGTGGGAGGATCTTGAATGCTATCGTTCACTGTGGTAATTCCATATAGGCAGGATTATAATCATGTAGATGAGATATTTTGTCTGAAATATGAGTTAAATGCTTTTGTAAATTAATTATTGGAATGGTAAGAATTACAATTGATTTTTTTATCTTATCTCAGAAGTCTGATTTATTGTTATTCTTTTATAATTTGTGACTGTCTCACTCATCATCGAGTAAATTTGATATTTAGTTTTCTTTTCAAATTACATGATCATCAAAATTTTGATTTCACTGTTTTGCAGATATTGATGAACCAGAAGATCCATAAGCCATTGCCTTTTCAGTGTATGTTGAAGTTCTCTCGGTTGCTGAGAGAATGGAAGTGAAAGAAATTGTACGAGAGAATTTTAGTGGAAGAGCAAAATATTCTATATTTGTTATGTAAATAAGATTTAACAGTTGGTGTGTTTATGTTGTTGTGAATGGTATTATTCAAAATATACCAGAATATGTTAAAAAAATTTGCACAGTCGACTCTTGATAATTTGAAACTCGAGGGAAAGAAAAAGTTCAACTTATGGAGAGCTCAAAATAATAGGAGTTTGAATAATCAAGAGGGAGAGAGTAAAAAATTCAAATGAATGAGTTTGATAAAAAGTATGCATATTAAATGACCTTTATTTTAAAACATACAAAAAGATAAATATATAAGGTACAAACATGAAAAACATAAAAATGAAAATATTATAGTTAAATGTTCATTTTGAAACACTTGAGGTGACACGATCATTATTTTTAGAAATCTTCGACAAAGTAGATGGTAAAATACCGAACTGCAACATCATTCACAATTCCAATCGCCGCAGCTTCAATAACAAGCTTTTTTTTAATTAATTGAAAAACACTAGTCCTTTCTAGAGCTCAATGCAATTTCACAAATTCAAAAAACATGGTTTGAATTAAACAAGTATGAAAGCAGACTGCAGACGAATTATATCATTCAGTGTATGTAAACAAATGGCAGGTCTGTGCATGTTAAAAACAACCACAGAAGTGAGGGACTTCAAACTATAGAAAGTTGGGGAGCCCTGACTTCAAATTACAGAGGGGACCAAAACATTGATTTTTTTCAATTTATCGAGTATTTTTCAAGAAATTAGGAAAAAATTTCAAATCAGGATAATAAGGAAGCAATCATTGTTTACTGAAAACTCACTTGGGACAGACTCAATTGAAATTTTTTAATTTTAAATTAGGTCATTATTATTTTTAATTTAAAGTGCATACAACATCTCTATTTTTGAATTCCATTTACTATACAGTATCAACAAATATGTTTGTTTTCATTACAGTAATTACAAGCTCAGTCATATTATAGATACTTTTCTTTTTTTTTTTTTTTTTTCAAATATAAAATATATTTTTACATTACATTTTGAGTTAAAAATCGGAAAAGTGGCAAGCCAATACATAATGTTCAAATCCTGCAGGATTAGGCTAGTTATAATCAGTTGCTAATAATAAAAAAGTATAAATTTTTTCTGTATTAATTATTATGGAAAAAATAATTGGAAGATAATATAAAAAGTTATTTATCCATACAGTCATTTTATTACAAGGTAAGTTAGAACGTAAAACTGTTAGTTTCTCTTATTTTCTTTTCGCAGTCAATACAATATCTCACAAATAAACTTCAGAATAAACAAAAAAAGACAAGTATAAAATATGACAGGAAGATGCAACTAAAAACTACAGCATAAAGACACTGCTACTTATTCTTATTTTTAACCTACTTATTATGTAAGCAGGAAGGATAGGCAATGGGCAAGAGTGGGAGTGATTTTGGCAGTGTATCATGTCTACTTTTCCTGCATATTCAGAACTAATAAAAAAACAAACACTGAATAATAATATTACAGATGGCTCAATAATGATAATTTAAATTAATAATTATTATAAATTTGCAAAGGATATTTGTAATATTTTTACAAATAAAAAATGTTCAGCATTATTTTAGAATAAACATTTGCATTTAAATCACTGAATGAATTTGATTTATCGATATGCATAATCATTCCTTATTACTATACAAAAAGCTTTATGATCGATATATATACTTTCATAATAATAATTTTTAAATGCGGTATAAGTTTTCACACTATTTATGAAGTTTAGATCAATATTTTTAATGTAAGAGTTAAATGCGTTTCTCTGCTCTTGGATGCAGTTGAAGTTTCTGTGTGGTGGTCATAGACAAGAGGGTACTAAATTTTTTAAAATTTACTAAGAATTTTCATAAAGGAGGAGTTGGTCATAAGTCAAGTTCATAAAGAAACAATAACTGCTAAAGGGCTAAAGTTCTCAAATTGAGGAATTTGTGGAAAAAATTGTATAAAACAGACTTGAATCCTTAGAATAAGTATACCATGTATGTTATGTTCTAATTTTAGCTTTTTTTTAATCAATTAATTCTAAATATTTTAGCAATGTAAATTCCAAGATTATTTTATGTATCAAATAACTAGACAAATATTGCACATCACCATTTATTTATTCTTTTAAGTTACTTTCACTTTCAATGTAAACACAACAGTTTTTTACTTTTAGTTCACGAATTCATTTTTTGTATATGTTGTTATTATTATGACTACCTACTTGAACAAGTAAAGGACATGATATGTCCCTTGGTAGGCTCTCCTGAGGAACCTCTTGAAGGCAGAGTCCTTCTGCATATCTACCTCCCTGACCATCCTTGAATATCAACTTCTCCAGCGCGGACGAACAGCTTGATTACAAATGGCCAAGTGAGAGTTGAAGCTTCATTGACCCACTAGTTCCGTCTCTGTCATTGTTTAATTCAATATGGCACATACGACGCTTCCTATTTAAGGAAGAGGCCATTGTTTCAGAGCAGCCAACCTCAGTGGCGATTAGTCAATAACAATATTGCCGCGGAAAATTCAAACACAACATAAATATTAAAATATAACTTTGAAACTATTGGAGAAACTAGTAAGAAATATAGTAATGAATTAATCATTAATTTACCGTTTTAAATAAATGTTTCAGCTTGAAGAAAAGTAGCATCGACAGCTTGAGGAAATTTATATACATTACCTAGGTGAGTAAGTGCTCTATAATTTATTTAAAACAAAAAATTCCAAATTTTTCAAAAAGAAGTACAATGCTTCAAGATGGATTGAGCGATTTATCACAAATGTCGTTAGAAAGTTATATACTGAAAAAAATAGACTTCAAAAGACTATCTGAAATCTGTAATCCAGTGCTTAGGGCCCATTTTTTTTTTTTTTTTTTTTTTTATATTAATATGTATAAAGATAAAATTATTGATGAAAATTAAGCTGGTTGTTGTTTGTAATTCCGTTATAAATTGACGAGTATGACGAAAAAAGAAGTTTCTTTTTTTTAAAGTTTTTGTTTTTAAAAAAATTATTGTTAACAAAAATAAAAGTTTCTTAATCGACGGTTATAAACCAGGCGAACGGTGACAAAAAACGACTTTTCGTTGGAAAAAATGAAGTAATCAATTTTATTATCGTTGCCTTGTGTTTTTTCGGGTGCTGAATCCGAGTTTATTGTCCCAACATAATTTCCAAGTGCGTTTGGCGATATTAGAAGAAAAAAATGTTTATACTTATTTACGTTTTCGCGAAAAAAATCACTCTTACCCTTTTTAAAGTAAACTAAATTTGACCTCAAACGTAGCTCTGTGGATCCAATAGTTCCCGAGATACAGCACTTAAAAAATTGTCGTATTTTCTAAAAAATAAAGTTTTAAGTTTTGGGTCAACTTTTGAGCCAAATATTGGGGATCGAACGGAGGAAATTGTTAGGAATGGAGTAACAATGGTTGTCTCATAATTTGGAAAATAAATAATAATAATACTAAAGAATTGGATTTGGCCTACTTTAAAAAACGTCAGAGTGATTTTTTCGACACCACATATACTTTTGAAATTATAAGCGAAAAATTCGCTGTTTTTGCGATTATCTCCAAATGCACAGAGAACGATAATTAAACAGACTACTGGATTTTTTTTTTTTTTTTACAATTTGCCTTTAGTATTATTTAGGGATTCCCTCCCCCTTCCCCCAACCCATTGAAGGATCAAATAAGCCACTTTCTATTTCCACTGCACCGATTTCATGCAGTTGGTAAAAGAAATACGAAGACAAATTGTATTTTTCAGCTCCGAACCGGAGGAAGATGGTTAGGTATTGGCGTGCGTAGCATCCTTTATTAGTGGATCCACTAACGATAGAATCAGGAGGTCTTTCCATACTATTCAGTCGGGCGGTAGGTCCGGCGACATTCTTTACTCTCATGGAAAATTTTATAAAGAATGTGCTGTATAAAATAAATTGCTGTATTATAAAGAATGTAAAACGCATTTTAAACAATTCCTGCCATCAAAATAAACTAAAAATTTAACACTATTTGCTATAAAAAATTTTAGTTAAAGTTTTTGAACTTAAGTTCTAAGCAACACTTTTTTTTTTTAAAGTTGAATATTTAAACTTTGCTTCTATCCACTGTTTTATAGGAGAAAATAATATTTTTGGGCGCCCGTGGCACCCAGCAAAGAGTAACAATTTCCTCAAGTTTTAATCTACTTATTATAGAAAAAGACTTGAATATAAATCAAGAATGACTCACTCGAATCCGAGATCGCAAAGTGGTGATTCACATTCCATTTCCTTTTCAGACTAATTCCTAATGTCTTTCATGTAGCCGATATTTCAATTAATATTTCACGCATGAGATTATTTTCCAAGAGATCAATCTGTTGTTTGAACTTTTAATAGCGAATTCAGAGAAAGTTGATCGTATTTTTTCTTTATAAAGTTCCCTACACTGAGAAAGGCATCTCTTTTACATTCATGGAATATTGAATCCTGATTTATTATAATTTATGAATAGCAGCTGCTGATGGACAAACAAATCATTGCCTCATTGCTAAGCGATACTCGATCCTGCCGGTGCCGTTAGAAATTTTAATGTCAGTGACTCTAAAAACATATTATTTTTTCCTGTAATATATTTTTATTCTTCAAATAATGTTACTTATATGAGAGTAGCTTGAATTTGAGATATTTTGAATCTCACCGGCTGATTTTGTATATTGTCTAAAATATAATTTGTTATTAACAATTATCTTCATATTCAATGAATTGTCTATTGATATCCTAGGTCGCCTTCAGCTCAGCCCGGCATGGAGCAAAGTAATACAGTGGACTCCCTCCCATCAATATTTCATGTTTTATTTCTCAATAATATTAATATATTGATTAAGACATTATGATAACGAAGCCTACAACAACATTATAACAACTAGAGTCTATTGTTTAACATCAAATAAAACACAATTTGTTCACAATATAATAGTATAATTTAATAATAATTACTTAAGTAAAACGTTAATAATAACAATAATAGAGCTTGAACTAATATTTAATTACAATAATAATGATTCACAACCTTCTTGTCTTCTTTCTGCGATATTTTGAATAACCGAGTCAAAATTTAACATTTAAGAAGACTGCTTTTCTCATGCTTGAGATGCCACAACTTTTCATCTTGATATCTTTGCTAATTATCTCTTTTATTTTCTGACAGATTAAGATTTAAATTTTTAAAAAATAAAGAAATGATAATTCATTCATTTTCTATTTAAATTGATACCACGAAATTTAATCATATTCAGTTCGTTATTTTCGAAAAAAAAAAAATAGCACATTAAGAACGTTTTTGGAAAAAACAACAACATGAAATTGAGCAGATGCGTATGTTCTCTAACATTTTACTTAGCTTAATCAAGATATATATATATATATATATATATATATATATATATATATATATATATATATATATATATATATATATATATATATATTTTTTTTTTTTTTTTTTTTCCTAACCCATATATTTATATACAGACTTTATTTAACTATATTTATGATAAGTTTATATTTATTTTATAAAATCTTGTAGTGGACGATCGGATTAACGAGAGTCTACTATATGTATATTCAGCATTAATAATTCTGATTTTTATCTTAAGCCAAATAATAGCATTTTTTTTTTTTAATCTTTTATTTTAAATTTGAATCAATGAAATTGAAATCAACATTTTTTTCTATATCTATGACTATCAGGAGATAAAAACGGCCGGCATGAGGAATGACAGTCAGTACTTCTTGACCTTGAATTATTTTTAAAATGAAACCAAAGTGAATATCTAACTGAGCTTCTTTTCAAACCACTTCTCGTAACCAAGGTCATGTAAACTGTAAATACATAATATCTGATGTGCACAACACATGACTTCCTTGTACGCCTATTAAACTATAAATCGCTGGCTCAAAAGGTAATTTTGAATTTGGTTACTAGTTTCCGAAGATTGCAGAATCTCAAAAACGATACTAGGCGTCGCGACATCCATTGACACGTGCACGCACACACAAACACACGCACTCACGCACACACACACACACACACACAAACACACAAACGCACACACACACACACACACACACACACACACACAGCATGAAGCAAGCCCTAGAAGGAGCGTTGGGATCAGAGGCCGAAGTAAGGGCTTTGAGACAGGAGTCATGGATTGAAATCAGAGACCTGGATGCCCTTACATCAGAAGAAGTCGCTGAGGCACTCACTACCTTATTAGATGGAGATCAGATCCAGAAAACTGCTGTGCGATCGATTTGCCTGGCATACGCTGGAACAAAGACGGCAGTTGTTGCACTTCCAGTCCTACAGGCCAAGAGAGCAATTGCTGAAGGAAGGATCAGGGTAGGACTGGTTATCAATCGGATTCGGGAGAAAATCCGACTACAGCGTTGTTTCCGATTTTGGGATTTCGGACATCTGGCCAGGCGATGCAAAGGGCCCGACCAAACGAAGTGTTGCCGCAAGTGTTGTGAAGAGGGTCATCGAGCAGTGGACTGCAAGAAGAGTCCTATTTGCGCACTATGCGATGGAGTAAGCGGTAACGGACACCTGTGCGGTGGTAGCAAATGCCCGGCATTACAGCGAGCTCTAGAAGAACAAAGAAGAATAAAAAATCGTTGCAGATGAGAATCCTCCAACTTAATCTCAAACACTGCGAAGCCGCCCAGGATCTCTTATGGCAAACCGTTAAAGATCTACGAGTGGACGCCGTGATCTTGAGTGAGCCGTATAAAAACTTGGACGGCAACTGTTGGGTATCCGACGTCACAGGAAGGGCAGCAATATGGGCATGTGGACAAAACTGCATAGAGGAAACGCCGCAGGCTCCTACAACTGGTTTTGTCTGGGGTAAGATACAACATCTGTACCTGCACAGCTGCTATGCCCCGCCGAGCACCACAATCCAGGAATTCGAGGATCAATTAGATAGCATAGTATGAGATGCCAGAGAGCGTAGGACAATAGTAATTGCCGGAGACTTTAATGCCTGGGCGACAGAGTGGGGCAGCAGGTCGACGAACCGACGCGGAGAAGTCCTATTAGAAGTCTTTGCCCAGATGGACGACTTGGTGCTGGTAAATACAGGGACGAAACCAACATTTGTGAAGGGGGGCAGGTCTTCCATCATTGACTTGACATTTGTCAGTGACAGCCTACGTCCAACTACTGATTGGCAGGTCTGCGACCTATACACCCACAGTGATCACCAGGCTATACTTATCACCCTGGGAAACCGAAAACAATTTCAGCGAGGCAAGAAAGGAGTACAGTTCGCTGGAAAGCTAGGACTTTTGACAGGGAGTCATTCAAAATTATGATGGAGGCGTCTTGTGAGCTTTCAGGCTCCGCAGAGGATAAGGCACACCAGGTAATGGATCTGGTCACCACAGCGTGTGACGCAGCTATGGTGCGCAGCAACGCATGCATGGGCCGAAACCCAGTCTACTGGTGGAACGACCAGATCGCTGATTGTCGTAGACCGTGTCATGCATCGAGAAGAAGATACCAGCGAGCAAAAGGTAGTCCTCAGTTCCTAATACTCCAGGAAGAGTTCAAAGCTATGAGGCGTGCAAGATGAGCAAGAGGCGGTGCTGGAAGGAACTCTGCGAAGAGGTAGACGAGGATCCATGGGGACGGCCTTACCGGACCGTCATGAAGAAGTTAAAGAGCAACTCTTCGAGACCCCCCACGTGCCCGGTTGTTGTAGAGAAGATAGTGGGAACTCTTTTCTCAGAACAAGAAGAATTAATGCATTCAGGGTTGTGGCAGCCATTTGACGTACCATCCGTGACAGCTGAAGAACTCAAGGATGTCTGCACTAGCCTTCAGATAGGAAAAGCACCAGGTTTGGATGGCATCTCAAATGTGGCACTAAAGGCGGCAATGGACTAGGTCAAATCTTTTTCAGGAAGTCTTCAGTTCTTGTTTAAGTGAAGGATCCTTTCCGCGGCCATGGAAAATACAGCGCCTTGTGCTGATCCCGAAAGGAAACCCATCGGACCCTTCAGCATATCGACCGATATGTCTGTTGGACACAGCTGGCAAGGCTTTGGAGAAAATTATAGCTGGTAGGATACAAGAGACCACAGAAGATGTAGGGGGGCTACCACAGACTCAGTTTGGCTTCCGGAAAGCAAGATCAACTCTGGACGCAATCACCATGGTGGTAGAGACGGCTCGGAAGGCTATTGCGGGGAAGAGGTGGAGGAGAGGTGCGAAATGCTACAGCGCAGTTGTCACGCTTGATGTTAAAAACGCCTTTAACTCGGCTAGATGGAGCTGTATTCTGAATGCCCTGCAGGAAATGGGTGTCTCCACTTACCTGACGAGCATTATTCGAGATTATTTCAGGGACAGGACCTTGATTTATTCAACAGAGGATGGGCCAAAAAGGTTTAAGGTGACTGGTGGAGTACCCCAGGGCTCAGTGCTTGGGCCACTACTGTGGAATGTCATGTACGATAGGGTCCTCAGGCTTAGTCTGCCAGAGGGTGCCAAGACGGTGGGCTTTGCCGACGACATCGCAGTGGTGATCGAGGCAAAATACAAAGATGAAGTGACCTTGAAGGCCAACCAGAGCATTTCATTGATCCGAGATTGGCTGGCATCAGTGAGGCTCCAGCTGGCAGACAGGAAAACAGAGGCCCTTCTTATTAGTAGTCGCAAAAGGAAGGAAGAAATAACCTTGAGAGTGGGTAGACAAGAAATTAGGTCCCAGTCTTCCCTGAGATATCTTGGGGTTATAATCGATGAGAGGCTGCGGTTCAAGGAGCATATCCAACAAGCATGCGATAAATCGGCTAGAGTGAGCACAGAGTTGGCCCGCCTGATGCCCAACATAGGCGGAACCAGAAGTAGTCGGAGACTATTGGTAGCAAGTGTGGTCCCATCTACTCAGCCGCGATATGGAGTAGGACATACTGGCCTACAGGAGACCAATGGTATCTGTCTACCGCCGGAGTTTTCTCAGAGTGATCAGCGCGTTCCGCACAGTTTCCTACGAAGCTGCATGTGTGGTGGCCAGGATGCCGCCGATAGAGCTGGTCGCAGAAGAGAGGCAACGCTCATATAAGAGAGTTGAACGCATCTCCAGTACGGAGGAAAGGAAGCAGACGGCCGAGAGATGGCAACGTAGCTGGGATACGACATTGAAAGGGAGGTGGACCCATAGGCTGATATCTCAAATCCAACCTTGGCTGGATAGAAAACATGGGGAAGTAGATTACTACCTAACACAGATGCTCACAGGACATGGCTGCTTCAGAGCCTACCAAGTGCGGTTCAAGCTGGACAATACCGCTGAATGTCCAAGGTATCCAACAATAGATGAGACTGTAGAGCATGTATTCTTTAGCTGTCCCCGCTTTCAAGAAGAGAGGGGAGAATTTCTAGGAATCTGTGGGTCAGGACCCACATTAGACAGCATCGTCAGCCTGATGCTGCTTTCACAGGAGTGTTGGATGGCAGGACAGCGCCTAGCGGCAGAGGTCATGAAGAAGTTGAGGAAGGAGGAGGAGAGGCGCGCCTAAATAGTGGCAGCCTAAAAAAATGAGGCGGCACACAGCCAATCACCCTCCATGAAGTAATGCCTAACGATGGTCCCGTGGAGGATGGGAAAGAGGTGTAGGGAGGTGGTTTTAGTGGGTAGAAATCCCACACGCGGATAGGTACGGGCCTATCCGTGTTTTTTGAAGATTTCCACCCACCCTCGTAAAAAAAAATAAAAAAAAATAAAATAAAATAAAAACACACACACACACACTCTTGTTTCTGGAGGTCTCATGATAACTAAAATTTCCAAGAGATTTTTTCGTGTTCCGCGACATTTAAACTGTCAATATCACTAGATAAAGCATTGGAAATCGACATTTTCGACATATTAAGCAGAAAAAACCCACTTAACTTATATTAAGATATAAGTTATCCTATATATATATATATATATATATATATATAATTATATATAGAATAAGTTCTCCTGCTGCAGACTTGTTCATCTCACAAATGGGGTGGAAAGCCAATATTTTACAATCAATTTTAACACTTAAAACAAGAAATAAAATTATTTAATTAGAGTGGAAAAAAATTGCGTTTGTAACCTTTATCACCGGAACTTATGATCTCTGTAATAAATTTCAACATACCTTTTGATGCAAGTTTCTTATGACCTTCTAGTAAAGTATCCCTTTCGGATCTTCAATTTCAGCCAAAATCTATTAAATTACTTATATTGATATAAGAGTCTAATTTGCCAAATTTGAGATGTTTTACATTATGTTTTAATATACTTTTTGATGAAAGTCTAAAATGACCTTCAAGTAAAGTACAACTTTCGGTTTGCCAATGTTTACCAAAATTTATTATGTTGTTTATATTAATATGTGAGTCTAAATACCAAAGAAGATGGATACCGGTTGCGGAGTAGACAGGAGACCGAACAGAAATCCAACATAATACACGATATGTTGAAACGTCGACTGTAATTCTATGGTCATATCAAGAGAATGCCAGAAACTCGATTGACAAAACAAATCTTGGAATACACTGAAAGTATAAAGAATATGAGGTGGATAGCCGAAGTTAGAGAGGACTTGAAAGACGCTGGCATAACAGACTCAGACATTCAAGATAGGCAGACATTCAGACGAAAAGTACATAAATGGAAAGTGAGCCGAGAGGCCAAGAAATTGAAGACTGGAACAACTTGGTCTGAAGAAAGGAAGAAGGCTCACAGTGAGAAGATAAAAGAAGTGTGGAGCCTTAGGAAATCTCACATCAAGTTGACGCTTCGCGTGGTCCATCAGTGGCCTATACGAATGAATAGAATAGAGTAAAGTATCCCTTTCGGATCTTCAATTTCAGCCAAAATCTATTAAATTACTTATATTGATATAAGAGTCTAATTTGCCAAATTTAAGATGTTTTACATTATGTTTTAATATACTTTTTGATGAAAGTCTAAAATGACCTTCAAGTAAAGTACAACTTCCGGTTTGCCAATGTTTACCAAAATTTATTATGTTGTTTATATTAATATGTGAGTCTTAAATACCAAATTTGAGAAGTTTTGCATAATAATTTAATATAATTTTTTATGAAAATCAGTAATGACCTTCAAGTAAAGTACCACTTCCGGTAATCATGCAGTGACCAAAAAGGAAGGTTCACAACTAGATTATATAATAATACTAAATACGAAATTTTAACTTTCTGCGGCTAATTGTTTTTGAGTTATGCGAGATACATACGAACATACTTGCAGACGTCACGACGAAACTAGTCAAAATAGATATTTCCGTTAAAATCTGAAAACCGAAAATTTTCGCGATTGCAATACTTCTTTACTTCGTACAAGGAAGTAAAAAACAGTTCATGCTGAAATTAGCCTTCAAAGCGCTAGAGTGTGGTACTCAATACTGTTCTGCAGAGCTGGTTTAATATACTATCTGGTTTGAAGGCTGAACGTTGAAGACGACAGTAAACAGTACATCTCCTTTTACTTTCCCTTACCCATATTTTCGCATGCATTAATAAACTGTAAATGGCTTCTTATTCCAGTTTATTCTAGTACTTCAGCTAATTCTAATTAACCAGTTTTGTTTTAACTTTTATCAAATCGAGTATATATAATATACAAATATAGAATAATTTGGCTTTAGCTCAACAGAGTAAGAAAAGTCGTTTGTGGACACTAGATATTTTCGAAGTATAACTATTTGGAAATAATAAACTATTGTGTAATGATTCGCAGTTTTTTTATTCTACAGCATATTACATACATCTAATAAAAAAGGATATATTTGACCGTGCGGTATATCAAGGAGTTGGTCCGGGTGGCGGGCAAAAAAGTAAAATAAATATCGAAAACTAATTATTAAATGCCGACGTTTCGGCCCAAATTGCAGGCCGTCTTCAGGGCTTTGAATTTTGGCAATATGCAACCAACTGACGTTGCATACGGTATACAAGCTCATACTTATAGATAAGTAAAGACCATATTTGCATACAAATGCATATTTGTTTTAAACCAAAGTGATTGAATTTCTTTACAAATCAATACGTTTGTCGTAGATATGCTTAATTTTAATCTGCGTAATTTTGCATATTTGATGGTTTAATGTACATCTGGCCAACATTTTTTTAAAATGATATTTGTTTTTCGATTAATTTTTTTTTTTTTTCATATCCCCTTATTTTACGCTTCTGAACACTGTATTGGCTGGAGATCCCCCTTTTTCTGCAGATATGCATTTTAAGGAGTTCTATTACACATCTTCAGCTTTTATTAATGTTTCATAATTTCGAATTATTACTTAGGCAATGGAGCTCACCTTTCATTTTGGGTATTTGGGTCGATCTTACCAAACTAATACTAAAACTAAATTTCAATGTTCAAAATAGTTGTCGCTAACGCTGGGCTACTCCAGAGGGTATGAGCTCTCTAAATAAGGGGTTTGTAATTTGTAATAAAGATTCGTAATTTTTTTTATTTCTATCTGTTAGGAATTCCTTAATCCTTGGCATTTTCAATTCCTCATGCAGCCTCGATGTTTTCGCCCTTTGCAGTTGTCCCTTTTACTATTCTTCGTAACAATCGATTCTGATTGTATTTTATGATTGTATGATTATGATTGTTGGAGGTTTTGAGTCGACTTAGCAACGTGGGAAAATAAAGGTGTGCCATACAATAGGGTGGTGCGTAAAATAGTTTTATATATTAAATATTTTAAGCGATATGATAGGCGTGAGGCAGAGAATAAATGATTAAATCGGTAGGTTTTAATTCGTATAGCTTTGATTTTTTTACGAACGTGTGCCGAAAACCGTAAATGTCTGTCAAACGTGGTTCCAAGATAAACGATACTTTTATTTAGTTTGTTTATGCAATTATTTATTTTAAACTGTGATAGGAGTTTCTTCTTTCGATATCGCCAGATCCAGTAATAACGAGATGGTGGACCTGATTAGAATCGGCAATATTCTATGCTAAATTAAAATTACAGACGATGCCCAAAGCATTCAAAATATTGTAGCCATTATTGAGAAAAGCAACGTATTGAATGATTTAGCTTTTATAAAAACGAATTTAAGCTTTTTAATAAATATTATTAAGACATTAGAAAATAAAAGTTTGTCATTAAACGATAGATGTAAAATTAACGACAAATCATGTCTATCATACCACAATGTCTATTTTTTAGTCGGCAAATTCACTGGTTGTCAACACTGATTGGCTTGAATTCAAAATTAAAGCAAAAATAAATCGAAATTGTCAAACATCTGTAGCATGTTCATTAGAGATGCAGGCTGTATTATCCTAATTTAAATATGCACCAATCACTTCAGTGAATATAGAAAGAAAATTGTCTGCATAAAAATACCACTCCAATGATATGAAATAGGTGCAATTTCTCACTGAAGAATATTTTGAAAAATATTTGATTGTTAATTATAATTATGAAAAAGGAACAAATTTAAAAAAAAAATGTTTTATTTTACAATTATTTTTATTTTTAAGAATTATTTTATTATAAAACAATTTTGTGTAAAGAATTGTGAATAAATTTTGTTCTTCATTTATCTTATATTTTTTGTTCTTAATATTATAAATTGTAAGCCTTTAATAAAGCAATTTTGACAATAATTATGGTCTTTTGTTGATTTTTTTGCACGATTCTTGCATTAATGATACATATTAGTACAATTTTTAATGCAGGTTATTACTACAGGTTTTTCTGCATATTTGAGAATTTTTTTCTACATTTTATATGGCACATTTTAATCTATTTTTCTGCATATACATATAAATCCCGTATTTTCTGATAATGAACTGTTCGCGACACTGTAAAAATCCAAAGCCTTGAGGATGGCGTACAACGTGGGCCGGCACGTCGGCATTTAAAAAATAGTTGCTTTTATTTTGATGTATTTTTCTTTCTTGACTGCTACCCGGACCATCTCCTTTTAGATATATATTTTTAATTCATAAAAAAAAACTCCCTACTAATATTTTGATGGCATTGTTCCTTGACTGCGTTTGCTATTTCATCCATATTGATGATGTTGGAAACAATGTGTCTAATCGAAAACCGCCATGGAGAGGCTAATGAGACCGTTTGGCAATTGACTGGAACAGTTAAAGCATTGGTATTCGGCTAGGAACGGACTTGCTACTTCTTGGAACAGAAGTTCTGGCACTGGTTCAATCCAATCAATTCTTTAGGAGCCAGGCAGACCAACATTTTGTTCAATGTAGAAATCAATAGTTTAACATCCCACACCTAGAGACTCGACCAAAATTCCTGTCTACTCACGTTCTTTTGGAATTCACCATGATTATCTTAAGGTAAAGTGGGGGTAAGTGCGTATTCGTCTCGTTAAATCCAAATCCTGAACTTGTAAGAACTACCCTTTTGGGAGCACGAAGTCTAAAACGCAATCAGCTGATGCGATGTAACACAAATCAGCCACGAGTGTTCGCTAAGGTTATGTATAACGAGTTGTAAAGATATCAATTCAAATCTGTTGATTGAGTTGGATCTTTCAACTTCTACTGTCCAGATGCATTGATGTTTGTCCACCACTAGGCCTTATTCTTTTTTTTTTTTTTGTTGTAAATAGAATCTTCAGAAACTGTTCTTCAAAATACATTGTGATTTACATTTCTTATTGTCAGCGCTTTTAATGAACTGCATATTTGAACGAACTTTATTAATTTACCCCGCGCCAGAGCTGAGCTGACGGCGCATAGTGGGAAAAATTGTCGATTTAGTGGCAAAAATTCTATAACTCTCGATTAAAAGAAGATAAACGATTTTTTTTTCATTTATGAGCATTGAATGTCCTTTATTTGTGAGAGCGAAAAAATTATATACAGGGTGTCTCAGGACCATTGAAATTATTTTTTTTCTAAATTCTTTCTTCACTTTATTTTCGGATTTTTAACTTTCAAGCGCTAGTCCGTAGTTGTACCGGGAAAAAAAACATGATAATGGGGTAAGTGCAGATCTTTGTTTTGTTTTTTTTTCAATACATTTATGTTCCACATTCCACTTTCATGACTGTCACTGAAGGTTTAAAATGAGAATTTCAGACAAGTTACAATTTTTTTCGTTTATTACACTAGTATAATAATCCTCCGGGGACGAACTATTATGAACTTGCACCACAATCGCTACTGCTTGAATAATGAGTCTTTCAGATACCGTGTACGCATTTACCCCTTAAGTCAGAGGCAAGTGCATGCTAAGTACTAATGAATTGAATTATCAATTTCATCAAAATGGGCGTGGTTGGACGTGGGCTTGAATATAATATTTAAACATAATTGTCTAAGGAACATTTTTTAAAAAAGAGGAAATATCTATCTTCAAAAATAAAGATTTTACAGCCATGTAAAGTCGAACTTTGGTTAAAATCTCGTGCGCACTTATTCCACATTACCTTATGCATAAAACTGGAGTAAATTTCTAAATAGGAAATTAAAATTGCTAAGGACATTTTCGTAAGAACCGAATCTGAAATCTTTGAATCTCTAAGTTAAAGTTTCAGTCATCTTCAAGACAGAATGAACTCATATTCTTGGCCTTATAAATGGAAACATAAATTTCCAACGCACACTTACATATTGTCCAGCTCTCAAAACCTATATTATTGGTTTTAATGCATAGAAGAGTTAACAGCTCAAAATGATTATTTCTGAATCCGTATGACACAAAATCAAAATGTAATAATTAAAATGACTGTAGTAATCTAAATGATCTATTTATTGAAAACTTCTACGTCGAAAACAATCGCATATCTAGGTTTTTATATATTACTTGATGTGCGGATGAAGAAGATACTTATTTTTTTCTTTTCATTTTGATGCGTGAAGTAGAGAAAACTTAAGCACGATTCCAGTCCTTGGCGGATGACACTTGTTCCTGTCCTGTAATTAACTTCATCCTTTATCCAGGACCGAAGAATGCGGAAAATGGCGTGGCCAAGTTGGCAGGTTCTAGGTTTTTCCTCCCTATTTTTTCTAGTATATATATATTTAGATTAATAGATTTGATACTCATCAACAAACCATGAACTTTTAGAGAATTCTGGAAATCATAGTATCCAAAATAAAGCGAATTTATTAGATATCCAAAACTAGGCATTCAACTGGACGTCGCTCTCTAGGAAGACCCAGACTGATATGGACCGATCACATCTTCAGGATTGGATCTGAACTCCATGATAACGCCGGGTCGGGAACGGATCTGAATATCAAAAATATATATCGATATGTAAGATATTGTTTTTGTAATATCGATATTCCTAGGACGAAAGATTAAGATATTTTTCATTTATAATATCGATATTTCACTATCGATGTGATTAAGATATTTTTTTTTATATTATCAATATTTCTTTGCTGATTTAATTAAGATATTGTTTTTATTAAGTTCTTTTTCAGCAGGATTTAAATATTCAGAAGCAAGTTATTTCCAAATCTTCTTCTAATTCGGTTAGTCTTCTTTTTTTTTCAATTTTATGAAAATATCTATATTTAAAAATATCGTTAGTATTTTTATATATCGATATTTGTATACCGATGTTAGCAAGATGTTGATATTGATATTGTTAGCCGATATCAATATTTTGCTTCGACATCTCATTCCTAGAACACAGCCACTACAGTTAGTAACAAGAACACACCATACCACAAGATTTAATAGTTCTTTGTTTGTCAAACTCGCCGTCCTCCTAGAATTTTTTTTATTAATATTTTGAAAAAATATTTGTTTTCGATACTCAAACTTTAATAACGATATTACGATATATCGGAGAAAATATCGTTTTAAAAAAAAAAAATATCGATATATCGAAATGTTTTTAACGTAGATCTTGGACTGAGGCACCTTCACGCTTACAGAACGGAGGAAGAAGAATATATCCAATTTAAATAATAAAAAAATTAAGGATTTTAATGCAGGAATTTTAATTTGTTTTTAACCACCTATAAAATTATTAGATGGCATAGAAGAAAATTGAAAAAAATATATAATTCCAAAAGCACACCATTTGTTAATTTAATTATCATTCTAAAAGGGCTTTTTACAAATAAATAAAGAATACTACAATTATTGTTGTTATTATTATTATACTGTGTTATAACACAGAGCATGATTCCACATTCGACACAGAGGAATAAGTTGTCTTTCAAGTATGTATTTTTTTAAATATAATTCGAGGACTGTCTTGAGCAGAATTCAGCTTGGCAGCAGTTTCTATCATACCTTTTTTTTTTATTATTTAAATGAAGTCAATATTAATGCGATAGTTATTATCAATTATCCAGTTATCAACTTTGTTTTCACTTTGAAGTTTTTTTTCTTCCATTAATTTGATTTTGCCATATATAACGTAGTTTTTAAGGGAATTCTATTGAATTAAATTTTAACAGAATTCCCTTTTGATTATAATGCTTAAGGAAATAGAAGGAAATTTTTCGTTCCATTTCTATTGTACTTGGAATGCTTTGACGGTCGAGTTAGTAGGCTCTGTATTAAATATTATAATAAAACTACTTTTTCTTTTGTTTTTTGGTTTAATATCGATTAAAGGACAAAGACTTGTTCGACTCCTACTCAAGATGACACAGTGCAGTGGCTTGGTCTTTGACCCCTGAGGGCCCACGCATCAATCACACCAGACTGTCATATTGTCCAGCGGTCTGCAATGGATAAGAAAAATAAAAATAAACAAAATCGAGTTAATTATCTATGCATATATATATACATATATATATATATATATATATATATATATATATATATATATATATATATATATATATATATATATATGTATATATATATAACTTCTGCCTGCGTATGTTTGTGCCCGCAAAACTCGAAAAGTAGTCAGTCAATTTTGATGCGGTTTTCACTGTCATTTAGATAATTTCTTCCAGAACGTTTATATACATTAAAGTTTTCTAAATGTTCCCCTTAAGAGGAGTAATGGAAAAAAAACTAAAATAGGTAATTTTATAATCGTTGTCATGACAACTTCATAAATGTGGAATCAAGTTCACTACAAAAATATTTTAACGAGGATGAAATTATTGCGTGAAACCGTCATTTGTTAATAGAAAAAAAAGTGTTAAATCGTGAAGTTTTATTGCCGTTTTGACAAATTTATTATCTTTTTGATTCTGTTCCTAGAAAACGTCTATATGAAATTCTACTGTGACGAATTCTAAATAATGCAATCGATTGCCGAGAAACATTTTCACCGCTTTGGATTTGGAATATTTAGTCAAAATTTTTAGTTAGTTGACATCCGCATGATAGTATAAAAGAATCAATCTAATTAGGGATTGATAAATTGTTTGCCACTTCTATAAATTTGTTTTATTGAAAACTAGTTTCGAATGTTGTACATTCAATCTCAGTTCTAAAAACACGCAAAGTGTATTTGATTTCTTGTCTTAATTAAATTCATAATTCATAAATGTTCTATAATACTGATTTATATTAATCTAATTTAATATGTATAATAATACCAAACTATATTTTGAATTGCTTATTTTTGAATCCTTTGTGTGTTTTTAGAACTGAGGATGAATGTACAACATTCGAAACTAGTTTTCAATAAAAACAAAATTATAGAAGTGGCAACTAATTTATCAATCCCTCATCAATCCCTAGTCAAAATCTTTGTTGGTTTGTTCTGGTAGCCCCTTCTCTTTCTCTCCCAAGATTTCTAATAATTGAAGCATAGATATATAAAAGAGTCTAAGTGCCTTTAGAAAATGTTTTAAGAATTCAAGTTTCAACTTGAAAAATATTAAAGAAACATGACTTAATTAAAAAAAATAGCGTATGGCTGTATAACTAATAAAATAACATTTATAATAGTACTAGATTTACAATAAAAAAAATGATTTTTTTTTTTTGTAATAAAACATCTGTTTTCTTCCTTTCCTTTCATTCCACATAGCCACGGCAAAGCAAGTCAGTGTATTGAATTGGATAATGTGTTTGGTCGGTGAATCTATGTTCGCAATAATATTTTTATTTACTTTCCCATTTATTTCATATAGTAATTACCATAATGAACTGTGCAATATATAATTAATGTTTTAAAAATCAAAGTTAAATTCAAGTTTTTTTAAAAGTTTTTTACAAACTTTACAGTATGATGAATTATGATTAGGAATGATAAGAACAATAGTTCCGCCTTCTGTTGCTTACATTAACTTTTAAAAGTAAAACATAAAATAATTTGAAATTTGGGAGGGTATTTAATTCGCAACTTTTTTCACGGGCAACGCCGTGCGGTTACAGCTAGTACTTTAATATTTTCATAACGGGAATATCGATCTGTTATCGATAGTAGTAGAAATTGATTTTGGCAATTAGAGATGTACCGTGAAAGCTGATAAGGCACACAGCCAAATATGTTTTGGGCCAATCTTCAATAGAGGTCTGGCATTGTTGGTTAGCTGTGCATTGACATATTGACACCATTCTGTACTTCTCAACTATAATATCGAATACGTACTTTATATCGATTTAAGATTTAAATTGAATTTAAGGGAGATTAAAAAAGGCCCACCTTAAAAAAATAATTAATATTCACCACTTGCCTATTCTGATACGTCATTAATGAAGCATTAAATAGAGACGGGACAGGCTCAACGACAATTTTGGATATCAAAGTAAATATAAAAATATCTGGTGTGTCCACTCATTCGGCTTGGTTTAATCCTTACCGTTTACAAAAAATGTTTGCTATATCTATCCTTATACTTGTTACAAGAGTCTTTGTACATGGAATAAGTTTTATTTAAATTTCAGTATAAAATCTACACATTAAAATTATTCTTCAAAATATAGGCCACTATTGCCAATTACTTTAACCCAACTTTCTACCAGAAATTGAATTTTGTTGTGGTTGGTTTTCAAGGCGGAAAACTCCTCACATCCTGATTTGGCAATCCTGTGGTATTTGAAGAGTCTTTCAAAAAATGTACCATTGACCGTAAAAGACCAAAGCCAAACAGTGCAATGTCAGGGCTGTAAAGAGGGTGTGGTAAGATACTAACACTCTCCATTTCTGAGAATCTTTCTTCGCTTAACAGTGAACGATGGGCAGGAAATTTAATATGATTGACCAAAGCAGGGGACTCCTCTTTTAAAACTCTATATACTCTTTCGAGTTGTTCACAGTAAAAGTAAAGCCAGTAGTACTAAAGTAGCCCAGCCATCTGGAACCTGATCAAAGTGCAGAACATCCTCATAATTCCACCAAACACAAAGTATTTTCAACCTTGAAGGCTGTTTTTCCCTCAGCAATTTGAACAATTTCTTCAACAGCTGCTGCTGGGCACAGCTAGTTGCATATATTAGAGATAAAATCAGTATCTCAATATATATATATATATATATATATATATATATATATATATATATATATATATATATATATATATATATATATATAGATTTGTTTCTCCTATTTTTCTTCCAATAATCAAGTCGGGAAATTTCCATTCAGGATTTATTTTAATATTTTTTCGCTATCGCACTTGGACTATTAGATTATCTGTATTAGACTAAGGCAATGTTAAATAGGACAATGCTTCAATATATTAAGATTAAGATACCTGGCATTGAATTTTTGAAATAGAAAAAAAAAAACTTATGAAGAATATTTATGATCCTTGGGGGTGAGATTTATCGACTCAGCTCAGACCTATCATCATGCTTTCGATTTAGCATCGATTTTTACTCGACTTCATTGGAACTACCTTCGTCATCAGAGAAGCATAATTTGTATGCTGATTTTCAGCGTTTTCAAGGACGGAATTATAATTTATAAGAAAGTGATTTTAAAAGCGAAATCTCTTTTTATCATCTGGGCCTTTAAGCATTTTATATATAAAATTATAAAGAAAAAAAACTTGTTATTCTATTTGTTTAATAATAAAATTGAATACAGTATAATTGATTATATATAATATTAGATTTGTAATTTGCTTTGCGTTATTTTATAAATAACACTATAGATAGATAACACTATGGATAAATTGGATTATGATATAAAAGTAAAAAAAAAAATAAATAAAATAAAATGAATAAATTAATATCTAATCCACTCAAACGACTTTCCTAACCGCTTTGGGTGTAAAGTCTTATACAAAATTTTTTTCCTGCAATATTGCTCCGATTAAGATTTTTTTTTGCTTATTATTTTCAATAATGAACCTTTGTAATCGATCAAGAAAAAAAATACCTCCCTCGGCATTTGAGTTTTTACGTTTCAAGATATATAGAAACTAAATATCGAATTAAACAAAAAAATACGTCTGTCCTCCATCCGCGAGTTTTCTCTGTGTCTACTGTACCGATTTTCTTGAGGTTTGTCACCTCACAGGACACTCCCAGGATGATCCTAGGAACTTAGCATTATTTGGCGGTCGATTAGAGATTTTATATGTCCATAATTCGGCCATTTATAAAGATGGAGGAAAAATGTAAAGTTTTTTAGAATACATAGATTTTTGACTTATGGTCGATCGGAAGATAATAAGATTCCCTATAAAGCACAAACACATACACACACAAATAATCGAAATCTGGCCAGTATTACCTGAGATATAGCGTATTGAACTTTATAGACTTACTCTCCGGCGATACAGGTCAGTGAGACCCTTGGCCTTCTGAGTTGTCGATTGTGGGCTCTCAGCTTTCTCTCCACTTCATCCTTTCTTGGATCCATCCTCCACTTTTACCAGATTCTTTCTCTTCTCCTTTTTCTTTTCTCACTGAAGTGCACCTCCAGCATTTTCCTTTGTACCACTTTACACTCCATTCTGATTACTTATCATACATTCTCATCTTAGCCTATTTGCTTTGATACAGTTTCATTCGATCACCCTCAATTTATGGCTATCATCTTGGAACAAACACCAATTTTCTGCTTCATAGGTGACTACTGGTTTTATAAGAGATTTATATAATTTTAATTTCGTTATTTTAGACAACAGTTGAGACTTGAGCATTAGGTTTGTGTAGTAGGTTCTATTACCGCTATTTTTCTGCTCTTAATTTCTTTTCTGAATTTGTTGAATAGGTTTTATAAAGTATTCTACACATGTCCCTACGGAAATCCGTTCACCTTTGTTTAGTTATTTGATAACTCGAAAACGTTACATCTCTCGGAGATGCAGATGCTCCTTTGAAATATAACATAATTGTCTGGACTCCAAACCAACGTGATAAAGAAAGCCTTGTGAATGGAAACACTAGATATTTTTGAAATATAACTATTTGGAAATAATAAACCATTGTGTAATAATTTGCAGCGGTTTTTAAATTAAGCCTTCTAGAGAATTTAATTGTTTTTCAAGTAATTGTCTGGAATGTTCCGGGAGAAGTATAGGTTTCGATATCTAAGGTGGTCCTAAGGAAATAACTAAACAAAGTACAATACGCCGTATCTTTGCTAGTACTCGTCCGATTTCAATTAATTATTTTTAATTTTGTAGTTAATTTACTTAAAGTGATTATATAGAATTTTCATGAAAACGTATATTTATACGTGTCTTCATAACGTTTTTCTCTACTTTTGTATGTATTATGTACTATATATGAAGAGACAAAAGGCTTAGAGGAAAAGACTTTTTGGCGCTACATAAAAACAGGTGTGGCTATTCCGCGCGCATTGCCCATTCTCGAGTATGGGAGGATTTTATTTTACAAAAAAACAAAATAAAAAACAACGAAATCGGGCCATCCCTTCGCAAGTTAGTCGTGGTACAGTACCAATGGCCGAAACTCAGGGGGCTTTGGAACATGAAAATCTCTTGAAAATGGGATGCCGAAAATTTGACAGGAATGTTTCGGCAGATGTATAGTTTTCGATTTATTCGAAAAACTATGCATAAAAAGTCCAATACGCCGTATCTTTGATAATGCTGGCCCGATTTCGATTATTTATCTTTAATTTTGTAGCGAATTTACTTAAAGTGATTAAATAGAATTTTCATGAAAACATATACTTTTTAAGTCATGCGCAAATATAATTATTTTTTGTCATCATTTTCGAAAAGTTATGACGAAATCAGTCCATCCGTTCGCAAGTTAGTCGTGGTACAGAATTTGTACAGTCCTACTCTAACTGGTACTGTGAGGTGACGCAAGGGTAATCGCCAGGGGTTGGCATAAAGGTTCACTTGCTGTTCTGGTTCTCCCAACCAATACCAGTCAGTACCAGATCATAGCCACCTCTGCGGGTGGTAAGGAAAGTAAAAAATGGCTTTTTGGTCATTATTTTATATGAATTATAAATAGGCCTTATATATAAATACCGGAATAGAAATTGGTCCGGATTTCATATATAGTATATTGAGATGCGAAAGAATTTTTTAAAAATATAAATAATGAGAATAAGAACTAAAAAAAACAACAATAAAAGAAATGAAAAAAAAACAATAAAAGAAAAAAAGTTATTATTAAAAATATTCGAACAAAGAAATTAACTACAGCTTTGGTAAAACTAACGCCCGTTAAATCCATTCTTTTTGGGTTCGCTACACTTTATTCATAGATAACCCGGTCATGGAATATTCTCTGGACAAGAAATGCCATGTTGCAAAACATCTTAGCTCAGAAGCCGAGGTTTGTTGACACTGCGAAGGTCGCCTCAGACGATGCTCCTCCTAAACCAGTTCCTGGGAACTTCTTGCTGTTCTTTTTTCCTGGGCTTGGTCTGTCAGGTATAATGGCCATCCACTTCTGTTAATGGTAAGCTGTTCGTTTATCTTCGGGTGTCAGTAGCCGATCAGGTGTTCGCTCATTTGCATATTATTCGCTCAACTTCTCAAAAGATATCTCTTTCTTATTTTAGAGACCCACCCAACTGCACGCGATTTGAAGCTATCTTTTGTGGTGTTTAATAACTACATTATGAACGTTTGAACATAAAATAATCAAAGCTGTATAGACCTATTTAATAACAATAATAATTGAAATATATTTCAACCTTTGTCCAACGAAAATACTCTGTACATTATCTTGGATTCCTTTTTTTTACAACATAGTGTCATGATAGTATTTACAATGACGTCTTGCAAAAATTACAAATGACAGATATAAATAAAGTTTTACCCTTCTTAAAAAATATATATTTTTTTTAAAATTATACTCTAACCAACGCTATTGAGCGTTAGGGATGAATGCGAAAACATAAATGGATTGATATTGAATCATTCCAAATGTTGTTTTTGCTTGCAGATTTGATAAGAATTTCGAAAGGGGGAGGTAGTAGTTCGTTTCGTTAGTCGATTGTGACTTCACAAGATCGATACTGAAGACAGGACATCGACTTCTGGAGGACAAGTAGTTACAGACCCGGACCTGTTCTTTTATATCTTTATCCGATCCTAGGTCAGTGGCCGATGTCTTCTGGTGGTCGTTCAACTCGCGAATCTCGAAGTGTTCTGGAAGCCTTCCAGGGATGGTAGGAAAGGCTTCAGCTTTTGTAATCAGGAGTATAGAAGTTGAGTGAACAATCTCACTGCAAGAAAGAGCTCCATAACAGGCAGGGCATCATAATATTCTTCATTCATTATAACATTCTTCATTCATTATAATATTCTTCATTCATTAAAACATTCAAGTCATTCACTATTTTAACACAATTGGAATTTTATTAAATGATATACAAATAAAAATAATAGCGAATCCGAAGGTCCAATGCCAACACCACCAACAACTGACTACACACTTCCGTCCGAATAATTGCAGATTATGTCCGGTTGAACAAATGAAAATATCTGGTGTGGACAACACATCCTTTTATTAAACTATAAATCGGTGGCTCAAAAAGTGATCCTGAATTTGGTTACTAATTTCCGAAGATTGCAGAATCGCAAAAACGAAACTCGGCGTCGCAACATCCATCAATTGACACACACTCACACAAGCTTTTGTTTCTGGAGGTATCATTCCGTTATTATATGTCGTTTTCTTTTAGTAGGGAACAAGTTCCCAAGAGATTTCTTCGTGGTCCGTGACAACATTAGAACTGTCAATGCCACTAGATAAAATATTGGAAATCGACGGTTTCGATATCTAAAGCGGAAGAACCAGCTTAACTTATACCTTATTCTCCTGCTGCAGATTTGTTCAGTTCACAAATGGGAAGGAAAACAATTATTTTACAATCAATTTTAACACTTAAAACAAGAAATAAAAATGTTTAATTAGTGTGGGAAAAAATCGCGTTTGTAACCTTTATGATCTCTGAACGAACAATATAATCTCTGTTTAATTTCTGTAATATAATTTTTGATGTAAGTTTATTATGACCTTCAAGTAAAGTACCCCTTTCGGCACCCCAATTTTAATCGAAATCTAATATATTAATTATATTGATATAAAAATCTAATTTACCGAATTTGAGATGTTTTAAATTATATTTTAGTATAATGGTTGAAGGAAATCAATCAACCTTCAAGTAAAGTACCACTTTCGATGATCATGCAGTGACCAAAAAAGGCGGTTTACAACTAGATTTTACAACAATCTACAAAATTTTAACTTTCTACGGCTAACTGTTTTTGAGTTATGCGAGATATTTAATTTTAGTTATGCGAGACAAATATTTTTAAAGATTTATATATAATAAATAATTACGTGTGCAATCGTCTCAATATATAATACGGTACTATAAATCCTTTTTCCGGCTCTTGGAGCTATAGATTTTGATTAATGAAGTATCAAAAGAAAGGGAATTTCATGGAGATTTGACGAATCCTAATTTCGATTCTTAAATTCTTACCAGACTGAAATAAAAGTGATGGAAAAATTTCAAAATTCCGACGATGGCAAGTCGGCGGATCGAGACGAAACAGGTCGCGTTTTTTCGGCGCGGGCAACAAGCGTTTTAAAGCCACAAAACTTACCGTTTTTGAGATGGTATTGGTCCCTATGCTATTCGCATAATGTCGTTGTCATGACAAATTCTTACCTATGGAAGCAAGCTGTATACCAATACCTTTTAATAATTGTGTGATAATGTTATTTTGTAAATAAAATGGGAGGGTAAGGAGAAAAATAAGTGTCAAAGTTATTTACGAGAAATTTTATTGCCCTTTTTGAAAAAATGTTGTCGTTTTGACCCTGTTCCTTGAAAATGTCTGTTTTCCGATATCTAACCCCTGAAACACTGTTAAATATTAAAACTACACACAGAAAATTATATAGTTGAGTCCTTTCCTCAACTGTTTAACCGAAAATTTATTTTCCTTTGGGATAAGCCATTTACGTATTAAGTAAACTGTTACTTCAACCTAGACTTTATAAACTATGTAGCTTCACCAAATGTGTGTGCTAAATAAACTTTCTTGGTAATATTATATTGTTTATACGAATAACCATGTTTTCCCAATATCGCTTTTACTTCGAATGCATTTGAGAGAAGGGGAGATGTCTAATGCGTGAGCTCTCGAATGTACAATGTATAGTTATGTTATATTGAGATCTAATAAATAAATTCGTACAGCTTCCTAATAGATATTTATCTAGGATAGATGGCACGTTTGATAAAAAAAAAAATCTTAAAAGATTTAGGTTACTAGAAACAGCAATTACTTAGCCAATGATAGACTAATCTTCTTAAATCCAATAATAATAATTATACATCTGAAAAGATATTAATAATTCATGGACTCCAGGCGAGTTCCAAAAAGACGTGCAGATGCTGAAGACTTGAGGTGGGCGTGGTTGGAATCCTCCGATATCTGGAATACTGGTAATGACCTACCGCATTAGCCTAGCACACAAACAGGTTCCCAAGAGGTCGATGACTTTCAAGCGATGTTTTCGGTAAAACTCCGCGAATATTTTGATCCATTACAAGTTTAAGGAATATCCGAAATATCCTGTTTTGTTTTATCTGTTCAACTGTAACTCCGTTGGTTTCTACAAGACCAGATTAATCAAAGTAGAGGAGATCCCTTGGCATTATGATTCTTGGTAGGATTGTTGGAAAAATATCAGTACATGGATATTTTTTTTTAAATATATCGATATTTTTGTCCAATAGGCTGTACCTGATATATCGCAATATCGATTTTAAAATTTGATTATCGAAAACCGGTATTTCTTCCAAAAAAAAGTAAATAAATAGAAAAAAATAACAAAGCTAATCGAAAGAAACGCACAAACACCGTTTATATCCAAAATTACAAATTTCTTTAGAGGAAAGCAATTTTTATTTTATATTATTGCTGATTTTTGAATATATCGAAATAGTAGTTGAATATATCGAAAAATATATATCGATATTTCGATAAATCGGTCCTTGATATTTTTAATCTTTTAAGTGACATACTCACACATGGATATTTCAGTACTGATCTAATTAAGATATTTTTTTTTTACAATATCGATATTTCCGTCCCGATAGCAGATTATGTCTTAATCTCCTTCCATTTCGCTTAGGTTTTTTTTTTTTATAAAAAAAAGATTAACGGTATTTTGAAATATCGATATTTCTTTGTCCATGGAATTAAGGTACCGTTTTTATTAAAATCATTCCCAGAAGGATGTAAATATCAAGAAATAGATTATTTACTAATCTTACTCCAATTTGTTTACTTTTATTTCTTTAATTTTATATAAATATTAAGGATACTTTCAAATATCGATATTTTTATGTTAACCGATATCGTTATTTTGCTTTCGACATCTCATCCCTAGAACACAGCCACTGCAGATAATAACAGAAACCACCATACCACAAGTTTTTGTGCTTCTTCGTTTGTCGAACCCGCCGTCCTTTGTATTATTATTATTATTTTTTTTTTTTTTATTTTTTTTTTGTATAATAATATCGGTATTTGATACTGAAATTTTTAATATCGATATTAAAATATATCAGGGGAAAATATCGATATATCGATATTTTTTCACCAATTCTAAGAAATTGTTTTTCCTTTAAAAACAAACCTAAAATATTTGTGAAGCAAATGAAAACTACTTAAATTTTAGTCAAGGAGGCAGGTGGACCATTGGGAGTTGTCTACATTGCCTACATTGTATAATCCGGCGGAGAATATTTTAGGGGATACGTTAAGAAAACTTAAAGTACCAGGAGTCTACAAAAGGTTGAAGACAGCTATCTCTTGTTATTTCTCAGTTAACAAATTATTCAGTTCACACTTTCAGTATATAATCCCCGAAAGTTTGAATTTACAACTTTTATCGTTCCTGCTGTTGTTTATGGGCGAGAAACGCGGAAACCCAAGGGAATGATTTAATACTAAATGATTGTAAAATTCTCGGAAATAATAATTTTATAATATAATAAATAAAAAATTATTTAGCAATAGTATTATACTAAAGATATGCTTATTTCGGGATTAGTTCGATTCTGAGAGGCATATTACGAATAGAGATAATAGTGGTAAGGTACCACAGTGGCTTTGTGAGCTATCAACAGTTCGACGATCTGAAGATGGTCTTAATGGAAATTGTTCAGTCACAAAGGACTCGATCAAAGCTCAGTTCGATCAATGCGATTATCGCTACATCAATCGCCATTTCTCAGAATCGATTTTGTGTCGTGTCGGAAGACTCACTTCCTCGCTACTAGTCTCTTCGGTTCTGTTTAATATCTTTCAAAAGAAATTTGTAAATATAAAAAAAAAAATTATATGGTTACTATCAGTTTTTATTAATTATATGGATGAAACGTTGTGTTGTGTTGCCCATGAATTATTCATTGGATCGAAACAGGGCAGTGAAGGAAATATTTATTAGGTTTGATTGACGACCCCTAGAAATACCGATAGATATGAAACATTCTGGTAAAAAATAGGAAAATTTAATTAATCATGTTTTAAAATATTTTTAACAGTTTTTAGAATCGTTTATAATTTATAACTAGCAGAGTTGCATTTCTACCCAAGGATGGTTGTAATCACCGGGAAAAAATTGCAAAACATAATAATTATTCACTCTGAATTAATTAGCCAGATTATTTATAACAAGAAAGTTGTCTATAGGTATTCTTAATATTCGTTTTCAGTAAGTACATAAATTTTCCATTTATATAACTTAGAACTACACATGGGGCAGACTATACAGTACACGCAATACTGAACAGCTATGAGGGTTTAGCAGGTTTAAACGACGGACACGATCGGAAGCATCACAGAGCTTTTTCATATAGATTATAATACTGATCAATTCCGATATTTATAATTAAAATCTCTTCAACATTAGAATCATGTGTGCTAAAGGACATAAAGAAACATTTTTTGAATTCTAGTATTTTCAATCACATCAACGTTTACTTACTGAATATGCTCATTCCTTGACATTTTAATGCCACGCACCCGTCTTACGTACTTCTAAACTGATGTGGATTACAAGAACATTCTTATTTTTAATTTTATTAAAAAATAGGACTGTTTTATTCCTAAATGCAAATTAATTAATTAAAAAAAAAAAAAGATATCGACATGCGATTTGTACTGTTTGTTTTTTTAAACTTTCGTTACCCTTTATAATAAATGTGCATGAACTATGGGTCATCTGTGTACGTATAAATATATATATATATATATATATATATATATATATATATATATATATATATATATATATATATAAATGTTAGATATTAATTTCTGGAAGTTTATGTTGCAAATTAGGCACGAAACAAATATACATAGTTCTATTATAAGCTCCATCACCGCATCATTTAGTTTGCAGTATTATTTCCAATAATCCCCAAAGAGGTTTGAAAAGAAGAAGGCTCCAATATTTAATTTAGAACAGTCGTTGGTACACTAGTAATGTGATGATACTTTACAAGCCATTATCATATCATTATAGCATGGTTACTTCATATACCTATTATAAATTTCTATTAATAAATTAGATAAATAGCATTTCTGTGGTGTTAATTAATTAAGTGTTAATTAATTCTTGTATAAATTAGGATAGAAGTTGCCATACTGTTAGCTAGCTACTCACGCCTTGGGCCAAAAGTGACCTAGTCACCCATGACGTATCAGCCTTCGAGGAAAAATAATCGATGGAACTCCACATATCGACACGGAAATAGACGATTATCAAAAATTTTTTTAAACCAAGTAGAATGGAGAATTTTAAGTCAGCCTACGTGTCGGTTCAAACTATTCCTCCTGTGCATATCACTGATTATTTTATTTCATAAATATACATCTGCATTTACTCCGTGTTTTATCAGTGCCATCTAGATATGGATATGCACAATCTAAGTGATAGGTATTGGTTAAAGTATGATAAGTGGTTTTTGATTTATATGGTGTGTTCCTGATCAAACTGGCACAGGTCATTACATTTATGTGGTTAGTTTAGGCTTAGCCTCCCAAAAAATAATGTGGGATCTACAGGGCATAAATGGAAACAGATGACATGATTAAAATTGGAATGAATCTATTATGATCGATTGGCCGATTTTTTAGGAAATTTGGTATTAGCTGTTCCCCATGAGAGGGATGGTTCATCAGGAATTTAGAACTAGATCGATTTCGATAAAAGTTGGTACTTATCGATAGATTCAAAACAATATTCCATAATTTCAAATTTTTCAATTTTATTCTCATTTACCATTACGCCACAATTATTTTGACGTTTCCAAGATGTTATAAGACTCGAATCATCCCATAATAAATGATATAATAGTTCATTCAATACCACGTATCGTGTTCTCTAATAAATAGGTTACTATACCTCCCAAGTTGGAACACGATTTAATTTTTGGATATGTGCTATTTATTTAAGATTGTATTGATTCATATTAGTATCGATATGTTATATATTTATTATTGTTTTATTTCGTATATTTATTTTATTATTATTTTATTAATAGCAATACATCAATTATGTTATTATCATCGTATTAAAATCTATATGACCTTACAAGAACATATGCTCTCAGAGTGCATAGTATGCATGTTAACTCAATAAACAACTCTATCACAGTTTAATATAGAAGAGAAGGAAAGAAAAAAAAAAGAAGGAATTTATTAATTTTTATTTCATGGGCCTTATTTAATGGACTAATTCTCTTGCTCATTGCCAAGGTGGTCAGCTAGGGTGAAAGTGAAGGCAGGAAACACCGAATGATGCTACCAGTTCACTGGGTCATTACCAATGCCAACTATATTCGTATCTCGGGGACATTGGCAGCTGATGGTAGTAATTTTAAGCTATAAATAAAAATCGATTATTTAGTAAGCATGATGTAACTATAATTAATTATCCATTCGGCTTAAATCTGTGTTTCGTAAAACTTAGTACAATAAGGAAAAAAGAAAATATAATTAGATATTTTTTAAAGATATCAAAACAAGACCTTAGGTCATTCAAATAAATACCTAACTAATTCACGCATCTTTAAGAAATAAAAAATATGATAAAATACATGCAGACCATTATTCCTTAGAGCAGAGGTTTCCAAACTTTTTAGCCTTAGGGTTGCACTAACTCCTCCACTAACAAGAGAAGGGCACAGTCACTGGGTCACCGACTTTAACCAAATTTTTTGTGGTGATTCTACATCCAAAAATATTGAACACGTGTTGGCGTTCGCACCAATGAGCTCTAGGAGTTGAGAAAAAAATGAAATAAAACACACTGAAACTGCTTTATTTTGTATCTCGAGTTTGGAAAATGGCATCGATGTGGTTTTTCCTCTAAGACATTTCTTTTTCAGTGTAAATCAAAGGAAAAACATTAACTTTAAAAAATGATGGATTTTTGGTCAAATAATTTTTAAAAAATATTTAGATTATTGGATAAGCATAATAGGTTTTTTACATAAAAAATTACAGCAGATTTTGATCCAGCGCAGCAAAAAACCTCTGAGTTGAAAATATCATCGAAAACATTTTTCCACTTTCGAGAGTGTCCAAAATTTGTAAGCCACGAAATTACGTTTCGATTTGAAGCTCTGTATCTCGTTTTCAGTTTTACCGATTTCGATTTTCTTGCGCCCATTGGAAAAAGGGAAGTTTATTATCTCCATAAATAAAAACAGCTATTACATTATGTATGAGGTCCATGTAAAAAAATATGATTCTAAAATTAAAATAAAATTGGGTTTTTTTACGGATGTTTCTAAAAACGTAGGAAGACCGTAGCAAACCGAGTAGATTAAGAACTTTTACCGACTCATATTATTGACTGAATTAACATCAAAACCATCAAAAAGGGAAGGCTTTTTTCTTTTTTTAAATAAAAATAAAATTTTCTTCGAAATTTGCCGACCTCTAAATTCTGCCGCCCGTGGCAAGTGCCCCCTTTGCCCTTGTTGATTCGGTCATGATACCAACATAATATCATTAATTACAGTTAAATTTTTTTTATTTTCACTATGTGCTCCTGTTATTGTTTTTCTTAATTATGTACCTCGGAGGTATTGGACCTTTGTCCAATTTTTTTCCAATTTAGCATTATTACATATTTCTATTTAACTTTTTTTGCTTTAGCCAGAGGACTCATATGATTTTAAGCATCAGTTCAAACCTCTCTCTTGCAAAGTTAGTGAAATGTAACATTGTATCCTATACCTAGGAGGTACAATATTGGTTGTTCAATATAAATTTATGATAGTTATTTTTTATAATCTACTTACATTGCAAATTTTAAAAGGTATTTAAAATAAACAATGGCGGAACAGATCGCTAGTTTGAGGACCACTGCCTTACAGTAAAGAGTAAATGTTGAATTGTCATGGAGTTCTCTCTGTTCTGCATTTATGAATCTTATCTTTTTCTGTCCTGATAATTCCTTTAACAGATGAATTATTTACTAATTTTTCAGGCAGGCAGGATTTGTATTAGAATCATTAGGAGTAATGATGATGGTGTGACTTCATATCTATTACTCATACTGCCCTGACTGCTCCCGAAGGAGTCTGTCGGTCGGCAGTACGACGGTTCTTGGTTATGCTATCATGTCGAAGCAGAATTTTGATGATAACGCTAACATTCCGACAGGTCCTATGTTACCTTTATTTATTTTTTCGTCATGTAAGACAAAATTAGATGAACATAGTTAAAAATTATACAAAACTAAAGCCAACCATTTAGTAGGCTTGAAGTAAAAAGAGTATTCATTACATTTTGATCTTAAACTAATGAAGTGATTCCTCTTTAAAAAGAGATTCAAATATAGATCCAATTATGAAGGAATGAGATGGTCCGGGAGGCGGTTTGACCGCTTCCCGGACCATCTCATTCCTTCATAAGTACTATGGTTAACCATTGATTTTTCAATAAATCCAATTAATATTAAATAATGAAAGAAGTATTCATCTTAAATAAATGCTCAAATTCAAATACTGAAAAATCGGAATGCCTTTTTTAATTAAAATACTGATTTATTTATTGCATAATGAAGAAACATTATCTGCCGTTATTTCATTACAGATGCGTTTAGGATATTTTTTACTGAAATAATCGTATGAATAACAGCCATTACTGTCCATAGTAATGAATTTAAAATCAGAGATATACCTTCAATTCTTCTATTTTCTATTACTAATACGTTACTACATAATGATTTATGTTGACATAACCTAGTCTTATTATTTAACCTTACAAAATGGCGTGTGTTAATTAAATAAGATCACTATTTCACCACCGCGTGAATTTTTGCCCTTGCGATATAAAATAAAAACCATTAAATTTAAGCTTAATATTTTTATTTACCAATATTTTAAATTATGATGTTTAGTGCAAGGAGAGTTAGTTTCAAACGAAATATACAAGCAGTGACAGTTAGCGATAACGGTTGGATAGCACTGCCAGCCGCAACCGTGGGCAGTACCAGCGGAAGTCTGCCTTTAGCAACACAGTAAATCAAGAACAACGAAAACGGAAAAATAAATAAATATCTATCACGAGTGTTCTAACTTCAGGTTATGTACCCTTCTGACCTAAATGAACACTAGTATAATACCCGGCCAAATTCCAGCGATTGTTATGCAAAATGAACTTGTAACTGTCTAAGTAACGGTAACTTCAGGAACAGTTCCTTATTGTGACAGTAGTGTCAAAGTGCTTGTCATTTTTGTTTTCACTTATATTTCATGGTCCGATTTCTGGACATCTCCAAAAATCTATATCAGTAGAATTTACTTTAGACATTATTGTTTTCCCAAATTTTTACAGAAACAATTAAAATGTAGTAAAATTTCAAAAAAAAAAAGTTAAGGAATGTTTAAGAGCCTAAAATTAAATTTGTATTCATTTTTATTATATCACAATTAATGAATTTAACGATTATTCATATTAAATAATTTTTAAAAAAATCAAACAATTGAGGTCAAAAAGTTCTGCAAGATATGATGAAAGATATCAATAATATAGTTAAAATTTCCAATTCTATTATTAATTCGTAAAGTTTTTATAAAAATATATATCTGTAACCTATTAAGTAGCAGAATATTATTTCAAAAAAATTTAAATTATGAAAATATTAATTATGAGGCATTAATAAATGCCCTCACAAAATATCATATTAAAAAATTGTTGTCACTTAAATATTGTAAAAAAAAAGTTTTATTTTAATTATAAAAAATAAAAATTACCGTACGTACTTATTGTACCATATTATTTAACGATTAAATATTTTTTAATTTGAAGTTGAGAAAATACCTGAGTTAAATGAGTTCTATTTTATTTTTATAATTTGATCTATTTTTATATTATAGTATTTGTTTATTATGTGTATTTTCTGTTTTCTGATGAACAGCTGTTTTTAATTTAACCTTTCCCAGGTGTTATTCGACCTCACTTCTCTTTCGATATCTTTGTAGATGTGTCTAGTTCAAATTATTTTTTAGACTGTTTTTTTTCTTATATCTTTTTGTCTTGATGATGAGTGAATTCGCGAAACGTCGTCAGATGTTTACCATTATTTTAGAGATTCTAGGCTTCGTGTTGCTTTGAATCTTCCATTTATATTCTAATAATTATTTTATTCTTAAATATTTTAGTCTCTTTTTGAATTTTCTCTGTTCTATATTAATATAATGATATAACATAACATAACTATGTAATAGCCGACGAACCAGGAGTAAACAAAGTGCAGCTAGTGCCAATAATAGATATTGATTAGATAATTAAACCGATACTATGCTATTAGTATTGACTCGAAGGCATCAATTGAGTCATAGACACCTCCAATTATTCTAATTGTAAAATGACTTAAGTGGCATTTTTTAAAACATTCAATTATCTTCTCAAGTAATCTGTGCCTATTGACCTACAGGATCGGCTCTTTATCACCAAATTGAGATGTACTATCTCTTTCTAATGCCATTGTTCCGAGAAATATTGGGTTAAAAAAAAATCATTAATCAATTTTTCTATCAGTTCCCTTCATCAGTTTCTATCAAGTATTGTTTTCATGAAAGTAGATGATAGGGAAATGTATTTTAAGTTCGAGATTTTTCATATTTTATTTTTAACAGTTTACTGTAATGGAAAAAATAAAAATAAACTTGAGAAAATGATTAAATTTATTGATTCAATCAGTCACTTGAAAATTATCAGTAATTACTGTATAATTATAGTTATAAATAAGACTGATTTATGTACTTTTTCATCTACATTTTGACTATAATTATTAATTCTAATTTTTAAATCAGTGGTAAATCTCAAGAAATAAATAATTTAAAAAATCAATTTATTTTTTAAACAATGTAATTGAAAAATGTACACAAAATGATTATCGCCAATATTTATTTTTAAATTTAAAAACAATTTCAAACTTAATAGTTTTTATTATCTATTATATTTATTTATTTTTCTTATCTATTATTTCTTATTTTGTTATATTGGAAAATCCTCTTTTTAAATTTGATGTTGGGTATGAATCCAGTTTCTTCCCTTTTACATTAATATTTATTAAAATGGTTTTCACATGTTTACATTATTAACTTAATCAACTTTTCGAGGAATTTCCCCATCTTAAGGACAATCCATTCTAAAATTATAGGAACAACATTACATTTTTTCTTCATAATTCACTAAAAATCTAACAATTAACTAAAAAATGTGATATGGTTTTTATAATTTTAGAATGGGTTATCCTGAAGATGAGGAAATTCCCCGAAACAATGATAAAGCTAATAATGTAAAAATGTGAAAACAATTTTAATAGATATTAATATAAAAAGAGAGAAACTGACTTCTCACCCATAATCAAATTTAAAATTATATATTATATTTTTCCTGAGCAGTTTTTACGACTTTGATATTTTTATTTTGTTTCTAAGAGAAATTAAAAAGAAATATGCTATGAGAAAATGTTGATTCCAAACCTAAAATTTAGATTGGTTCCGTAAATTGAATAAAAAATATATTTTCTGGAATTAAAAAAACTATTTGCATATTTATACCATTAGCATGAATGGTCCGATTTAAATTTTTTTTTTTTGCCATCATGATAAATAATTTGGACTCGGAATTAAAGTTATAATGGAAGAAAAGTTATAAATCGAAAGAACAAAAGAAAAAAAAATTGCAAAATTTTCCTTTATTGAACTATATCGCCGAGGAGACAATTAAAACTTCCCGGGAATAATACAATTCATACATATACTAAAATACAAGACAATATAAATATTACAGTTAAATTCGTCAGAGATTTACTAAAGTTGTATTCACACTATCAACAAAGTAATGAATTTCACTCAGATTACCAAAGAGACGATTCAAACAACCTCTACCAAGTAGGTCTGTAATATAGCTCACCCGCCATTTCTATTGGTGCGTAAGGGGAAACAAATTCAATGATTTAAATTGTTTATTTCAACATCTTTCGAAAAATTACACACAAAAAAAATGCATAGATATGGAATGAAATTGAAACGAAAGCATTTGTATGCTAGTCCTCGGTGACAATTTATTTATTTATTATTTATTAACGCAATATTTAATTAGTATTTATTAGTGTATTTATTATGAGGTGTGTATATTTACGGTGTATTTATTTATTATTAACGGTCGCTAGTCCCTAGTGACCATTTATTTTTTTCTTAACAACAATTTAAACCTTCTACCGGTCATTTCCATGTATTATCTGAGTACATACACATATTTATTCATACCGTTGTACTCTCTGCGATGTAAACGCAAATATAGGGTTTCGAAAATAACAGTTTACAAATATATTTATATATAAATGCAATGTGTTGACTGATTATGAATAAATTACTGGAAAATACGATTATTTATACTTAAAATGTGGATATTCAAAAAATAAATAATACTTCGAATAATTTTAAAAAAGAAAGTGGAATTGTAATGACTCATAAGAAAACAGTTAATAGAACAATAGCTGTTGTGGCGTATCGGAGGTGTGAGAACTTATTGTTCTATTATGTATGACCTTAATTTTTTAGTGACACTATTTTTATAATTATAATAAAATTTCACCCGTTTAATTAATATTTATTAAAATTTATTATTTATCTTGATTTTTAATATAACCGATACATGAATTAGATTTTTTGTAAAATCTTCCTTGAATTTGTTAAAAATTTTAGCAGCCAACCACAATCTTTACACTGCTGTTAGCTGAAGATAGTGGGTATAATTAATTGATTTGAAAGGAAATAGAGAATAGAATTTTTTGTTTTTCCCTCCGGTTTTCAAGTGTATAAAATTTTGAATTTTAATGGGTATATTCTTACGAAAAGGTGGGATGAGTGAGCCATTAAACCCGAAAGGGTTTTAAGACAAAGCAATGCCAAAGATTAATTTTCCAAAAAGTTAATTAATCTAAGAAGCACAATAGTTGTTTGGAATGGCATGTTCAATGAGTTACGAAGCAGGGAGTCGAATCACCGTTTCTTTGGACTCCGATTGTATCTCCGATGTCGGTTGATTTAATCATTTATGGAGTTGAATCATGGACAATTTACCCCTTGTTCATGAATAGAAGATCCTTCTTTGTATGTAAGGACGAAAACAGATTGGCAGGTGTGGCGAAGACGTCCAAATCAACAACTTTTCACCTTTACCAACTGTACAGATCTGTGCGACTTGCCAAACTCAGATGTCAGTACCTGGTATGGATGAGTAACGATGAAAAACTGTGTCAAAGATGAGTAGCTAAGCGAAGGGACAACAAGAACAGAATAAATTCCTACAACCGAATCAAATTCTGTTTACACATAGTATAGCGTAAGAGACCGGAAATATATTAAATAGATGATATGCTGAAATATATATTGAAAACTAGTTTCGAATGTTATACATTCATCTTCAGTTCTAAAAACACACAAAAATTAAAAATAAGCAATTGAAAGTACAGTTTGTTATTATTATACATATTAAAATAAATATAAAATAAATTAGTATTATAAAACATTTATGAATTATGAATTTAATTAAGACAAGAAATCAAATACATGTTAGCACTCACCAAGGTTGAAGTAGATTATATTATAAACCTTGGTGAGTACCAACATGTATTTGATTTCTTTTCTTAATTAAATTAAATATTTAAGTCATAAATATTTTATAATACTAATTTATTGTACATTTAATTTAATATGTAAAATAATACCAAACTGTATTTTGAATTGCTTATTTTTGAATTTTTGTGTGGTTTTAGAACTGAATATATAACATTCGAAACTAGTTTTCATTAAAAAAAAAATTATAGAAGTGGCAAATAATTTATCAATCTCTAATTATATTGATCCTTCTATACCATCATGCGGATTTCAACTGTAAACTAGATAAAATGTTCTTAAAAAATAAGTCGAATTTTTCTGTGTTAAACCATATAAAGGGGGCTTTCGAGCGGCTGAATTACAACGAAGTTCTGTTTTTCATAAAACCCTGGATTTTTTTTTTCATCGGCCTCCTACTAAGTCAAAGTTTCCCCATTTTTAGAAAAACTTCCATGTTTAATAAGATTTGATTCCATGTTAATTAAGTTGTGGTCTGTTACAGAATAAGCTGAGATTCACTTGCAGTTTTGTAAAACAATATGATGTGAAATTTCCTCTCCTCAAACTACCTGTGTTTTCAGCAGAAATAAGTACGTTAAATTATTACAAAGCTTTAATTTCTTTTCTCTGTGCCTTGGAATGTATTATAATAAATTAATTATATTATAATAAATCAAATGTATTATAATAAATCACTAAAATACCCCTTGTATACCGTAAACACGGGCTACTTGAGCCCTAGGGGCTTACTTGAGCCCAAAACAGAAAAATGGTTTTTGGTTCTCTGGGTACTCCCAATATCAGTATAATGAGTGGGCTCAAGTAAGCCCCTAAGGCTCAAGTAGCCCGTGTTTACGGTACCTAAAAAATATGTAAAATAAAATATTTTATGAATATAACATATGAATTTCTTCTTTAATAAAACTTAATAATATACCTGCTAATGATAATATAAAATGTATTTTAATGAAAATTTTCAATGTTCACTCCTCCTTGGACACTCCCTCGTCCTTTTTAACTTGGCACCGGTTGTTGGGAGGACTCTGCCTTGTTAAACCTCATTTCGTTGCATTTTTTAATTATCCTTCCAATCATCTGGTTCTTTCTCTCAATAGGTTTGGATTAGACCATTTTCACCCACCTTCCCCAGACATAAAAGTTCTGAGGTGTTAAGTCCGGGCATCTGGTCTAGCTCTCTTCTAATGTATTTATTTATATGTGTACAATAGAAAATAGATTATTCAAACTAGAAGTTTATACTGTTTGGAATTCATGCCAAGGATCATTTCTATACAGTTGGAACCGAATCGGTTACCTAATATTTTCTGCCACTTTGTGGTATATGAACTGGATATAATCTTCCAGCCACAGAGAGTCTTGCGGGTTTGCATATCTGTAGGTATTAAGGATTTATAGCTGGATTCTTTAAATAGGATTGTTATATGTAATTATTTCAACGCTTTTTATATGTAAGAAAACGCAGTATCATACTAACCTAAAATGTCACAAGTTACTGTATTTTTAATAAGTAAACCATTTGCTAGGACTATATATACTTCATTTTAAGACTCTAACATTAAGAAAATTATTTCATCCACTGTATTTTTAATAGTTTTAAAATAAAGAAGAAGTTTTTCGAATTACAGTTATTTGAAAATCTCAAAAATGACTTTTTGGAATATACTGCGTTCTTACTACGCTATATTAAGCAATCATTTTATAATTCATACTTAAATGTTGTTGTAGTAAGTAAAATTTAAAAAGATATTATTGTAGGATTCCAAAATAAAGCCTTGAATCTCTCAAATAACGGTGAATAATTAAGTCAATGTATTCATTACAATCCATGAGTAATCGCTAAAACTTCTACATAAATTTTCATTAGTTAAGAAGATGATAGAAATTTAGAAATATACAATTAACAACGACATTTTTTAGATTACGTATTTTGGCTCCAAGGACGCTAAAATAAGAAAAATCACACTTTTTCGGACAAAAAATTTTTCTTCTAAAAGTAAAAAAAATAAATATAATAATAATAAATCTACCTTTATATCCTTTTAAACCAAACATATTTAAAAAAAATACTGACATCAACATCAAAACATTTAAAAATACGTTTGTGAGTAGTTTGTAAAACCGAGAGTCAGCGAACGAGATTTTGTCGGTGGCGAAGCACCAGCTTCTGTTTTATTGTCTCTAAAGTCTGATCCACATTTATAAAAATTGTGCCGAATACACGACACAAGAGGTAAAATGTTTTGTATGCGCAGAAATTTTTGTAATTTTGAATGTGACAACGCATTCAAGAATTTATTCCACGTTCAACGCCGGGTACACATTTTTAAAAAAATTGTGTCGAATACTATACAAGAGCTAAAACTTTTTATATGCGCGAAAATTTCTGTAATTTTGGACATGACAACGCACATAATAATTTATTCCACATTCAACGCACACACTCCAGATTGGTCAGGATTTGTTTTCGGAAGAATTTGTTTTTGCCGCACGAATTTCCTACCTTCAGTCATAGTCCAATTTAAATGGGGTCCAAAATGGGATCTCGGGGAAAAAGTTTGGAAAAGTTCTGAAATTTGCTCATTTATGCTTTTGGCGTGCTTACAAATTTCTATGTGCCACCACAAATTTTTCTTGGAAATATTTAATTTAAATTGAATGCAAAAAAGCTATATATTAATCTTTTTTCGTTTTTCCTCATGGCAAGAAAACCATGCATTTTCTTAGGAGCATCAACTGAAGAGTGAATTCATTTCATTTTTATAATCTAAATTTTCTTTCTATAAAAAAACAAAAAGGGACGCCTTAAAAATTGATTTGGAAATAATATTTAATTTGCAGCGAAAATATTTGTGCCGAATTCGTGCGTTGAAATTTTTTATAGATGTGGACCCGGCTTAAGATGATGATTGTCTAAGATAGAAAATTATGGAACAAAAACAGAATTTTTTTTTTTTTAGCACATAATGATTTCTATTATTTTATTATGCATACAATATATCTAAAGCCAAATAAAACTGTCGAGCTTCAAAAAGGAATAAAAAGCTTTACTGGTCGCTATCAAATGATATGCAATGATTATTTAAGAAAATATATCTCTATACCTATCCGACTGAGGTAAGCTATTTAAGTCAAATTTTGCTGATTTTTATTTTCTTATCTTATATGCATATTTCTGGTCATATTTCCCGAGTATGAATATAGTAAATAAGCTAAAATAGTAGTAAAATATACAATTCTAATATAACGATTGACCACTATACACAAGCAATACAATGCGATCTAAAGATTTTGAAAATATTTCTTACAATAGTTTACATCTGACGTATAGATATTTCATTAGATTTTTTTCTATATTAATCATTTCAAAAATATGCATTAAAATTGAATAAAATATTAATAGGGAATGGGTCTTTTATTCCAAACACTATATCTTTTTATTATTCTTTATGCAGATAACGTTTCAACCATGCTGGAATTTCGGATAGGCCAATGTAAATCTTTTGAAAAAAATTTTACATTAAGAAATTTATTTATTTAAGTATAATAAATAACTATAATTGAGAATTTTTTTTATTTAATGAAATAATAATAATAAATATAATATATTTCTATAAGTGGAAGTATTATTAAAAAGTGGCTTCTTTTTATTTATTCTTGGCTTCTTCCACATAACATTTCTCTACACCAATCAAGTTTTCAGCGTTTCAGGTTATTGCTGCATCTTTAGAAATATAGCCTACCATAAATTATTATTATTATTATTATATATATATATATATATATATATATATATATATATATATATATATATATATGTATTTGAATTGTATTTCTGAAAGACAGAATAACGTTGTTATGGATTAATATAGACAAAACTTTTAATGTAATTATTATGTATATAGTTTAAAATTGTTTGAATTATGATATAAATTTTTAAGAGGATTCATGTATTGTAGGTTATATCCCTGAAGATGGGACAATACCCCAAAACGTTGGAAACTAGAATGATGTAGGAATGTTATGTGTATCGTATCGGAAGAAGTCTAAAATAAATGTTCACAATTTTTAGTTATAGTTATTTATTAAATATATTTTATTATTTTTTTATTATACATTACGTGATTATAAATCTTTCTCTATATTATATTGTGTTAACTGTCTACAGCTATAATAATTGTGTAATGTTTTTTTAGTTGTGTTATGCATTTCTTATTTTTGCAAACCCTAATGAAAATTATAAAACCTCGTTACAAGTCAATTTAAGTAAATGGCTTTCATCTTTTATAATTGATATGAAAGCAAATAAATAAACTATAATATCATAAAAAGATATTTTTACTATAATGCAATATTAATTTATTGAGATGATATAATTGCAATTAATATTATTTAATGTAATATAAGATAGATAATATTATTTGTCTATGGTTGCACTGAATATACCCATAGTCTAGGACTTACCTGCCGTGGCTGCGTGGTGTCTTGGACTGACTGGAACTTGCTCCAGAACCTACCCCCTCCACAGCTCAGGGGTACCAACCCTCCGGAAGTCTTCCTCCTGTAGGGTTGCCAACAACAGTGGCCTAGCTGTAGCTTCCCACTCTTACCAAGGTCGAATTGATCTTGAAGGATGTCATCTTCAAGGAACTACTTTTTTCTATTTCAACTGATTAAACTATCAAGTTATTTTGTTTTACCATCATAGAATAAAATATAGAAAAAATACACAAATTTGTTGATAGAATTTTAAACATCGTTAATAACATAATATATAGGATGCGTGAGACATTTTATTCACAAACTATAATTGCCACAATTAACATAGTCTCTTTTCTAATTTAAATGTATTTTTTTTTTCTTTCTTTCTTTTCTCTCAATAATAAACCTCCAAAAGATACCATTTAATTATTTAAATGGTCTAAAACATGTTTTAGCAATCTGGCATAACATGACCAAGATTTGATATAATTATTACAGTTAGTTTATATAGTACAGAGTTTTCAGATCTCTGGCATTTTATTGGTCATTAAAGCCATCGATGTCGGTAAAGTGATGAATCGGTAAAATCGATATTTGAGTTTTGTTGCTTTTATAGATTCTAACGTACGAGATTTGAAATAACAGTATTTAGAGAAATTGTAACATTTGTCCATTTTCGTCTAACAGAAAATTCATATTTGTTAAATTTTGTTTCTTATCCCACCATATCAACAAAACGAAAGGATAGTTTATTTAAACATTTGCATTTTCCATGCCTTAAAAATAATGTATTATTTACTAACTATTAGTTACTTTGGATCTAGTTAACTTTTTTCTTAACCCTCAACTCAAATTTTTCCGTCAGATCCAAAGAAGGACAACCTTTTGTCTCAGAACAACGATGTTGTCTTCATTTTTTTTTTTTTTTTTTTTACAATAGTACTAAAACAGATGGTATGAACTGTCGTTGGGCCATTTTCGAAAATAATAAGGATTATCCAAATCATAAAACGTTTATGTGAAAAGAAGGAAAAACGGATATTCCGCAAAGAGAGAGAAATGCTTTATTTATAGCAATGCTGCCTAAATACCTTTACTACATACACAGGATACTTATCAATCTATTGCTAGACATAATATACATCAATGTATACATAATATACATTATATAGATACAATATGTAATATAAGTTGATCATCAGGAAAAAATTTAATTCTGTAACTAGAAAAGTGCAAATATCTAGATTTTTCGAAATGCTGAATGGAGTTAGCTAGTTGTAGAATTCACCTCAGGAAATATTAAACGCTATTATTTTTTAGCATTGCAGAAAAAATACATCTTTTATTTTTTCATTGCCTGGTCACAAAAATCGTCTTAAAAAAGTTGTTGTTTTTTTCGCTTTTTTTTATTTGCCTAAAACAACTGAAATGATATTTCAGAAAATTCGTAGAATCATTTGTCATAAAAATTAATATTAAAAAAATTTGGTGCGGTGCGCGCATTTTCAATTTTCTCTTACCACCCTGCAATAATGTGATCTTTTTAACACAATTTCAAAGAGTTCACATAAACACAACCTGAAATAAACTCACAAGAATGCACGTCCTCTCTCACACTAAAGTACAATAAATTAGATTTTTAAACAATTTTAGTACGACAATTCTGTACATTATATATTTTTGGTTTGTCAAGCTGAAAATATAATTTAAAAGTTTCGGTTTAGTTTCCATTAAATAATGTGAAAACATTACATTATTATAAAGCGTATTCTTGACCTAGCTTGGCGGCCTGGTGGGAGCAGGTTCCTTCAGGTCTCATTTCGGACCCGCTCGGCTTTTCGTCAAGGTCTTGTAGTCCTTGTAGAGATACGCTGTAACTTAGCTAATAATGGCCCGATTAAAATTTTTTTTTTTTGGTACTTTAATCACCTTTCATATGATTGTATGTATAATTTACTATGAAAAGTATATTTATTAAGTTATGCTCAAATAAAATTTTCTTTTCCCTATAACTTTTTCTCCCATATTTTCTCGTTGATATATTGCAAATATGAAAATTTAAAGAGCTTTAAGAAAAAGACACTAGGCAAGTTTTATCAAAATCGTTTGAGCCATTTAAGAAAAAATTGTAAACAAGTGTAAAATCGATTATATAAAATGGCACTCGATTTTAACGAACGATGTTACTGTAACATCTTAAGAATACCTACCCTAAATACGTAATTTCACTTTCGTACGACTTTTCGTTTTTGAGCTAGGCTGTCCGCAAACACACACGTTGTCATTTGGGTTGACAATTCGAAACTTCGAATTCGAAACTTTGCATGTTCACTGCATTTCCCTTACTGTAAATTTCATATACGAGTATAGGTATGAGATAGTAATAATGAAAATATTGTTGGTTAGAATAGGCTAGGGTTTTATATGTCGTCAAATAGAAATGCATGTTTTTTGTTTTGTTTTTCTTGCTCTCTATTTATTTTAGTGGACTTTACTTATTGCTTAGTGAACAGAATTGATAATATACGATAATTAGTGATGAACGTGTTCACTTGTTATATTGCAAACAGCTAAGGATACGTGATGTCGACACACTCAGAAGTAAATAAATGTAAGTCGTTGGCCTCATCAAGGCCTCTTTGATATATCGAAAAAAGCTACCTCGACTGGCTATTTACAGTTTCCTATTTTTATGAGTTTGATAATGTATATCTGATGCGACATATAGAATGCCAGAGATTTTGTTCATCAAGTTCAGTGTCACCATAAAATTCCTGATGATATTTAATAATACTCGACTGCTAGAATATTATTTTATTATCTAACAGTAGTAACATATTACTTCAAAAAAGTAATAAATAAAAAAATTAAATCGTTCAACGCTGTCTATCTGTTGTAAATAGATATGCTGCACTGCATTATTTACTAATATCATATTGATAAGAAAATATAGATATTGGATGATATCGAAAGTTTTACTAAGTAAAGGTGCGTTCACACCTTTGGCTAATCAAATGTGCAAAGGGGTTTTGCTTGGCTTGGCTTGGCATGTCTGTCTACTGCATCCATATACTGGTTTATTTATATAAATTATATATTTAAATGTTTTAACATTATATTTTTAAATATTTCTTTAATAATCAATTGAAATTGACCGTAGATGAAATCAAGGAGATGCAGTGGCGTTTTTCATCTCATGGGAGGGGGGGGGAGGCGGAGTGGTAGGGGAGGGGTGACATATAACAACAATTTTTGTATTTTTTAAATTTATTACTTTTCAAGCAATATATACAATAAAATAAACTATTTTACATAAACAATAAATAATATATACACTATTAATGTATATAAATACAATAAACCGTAAATGTAAAATATATAATAAACATAAAATTTACAAATTATAAATATTAAAAATGTTTAATACAAAATATAATTTGTAAACCAGTTCTATCTTTTCCACATAATAAACAAATCTGATGTGGTGCACAAATTTCCCTAACTGCCATATAAAAATGATCTTTTTAATATAATTTTAAAGAGTTATAAATGAAATAGTTTTTTAAGCAATTTTCATACGACAATTCCGTACACTATATATTTTTGGTTTATCAAGCTGAAAATATATTTTAAAAGTTTCGGTTTAGTTTCCATGGAAATTCAATTTAGTTTCCATTAAATCACATAAATGTAGAAATTATTAGGTAAATTTCTATTTTTTTATTATTATATTACATTTTTATAGAGTGCATTGTTGACAACAGGCTGGCGACATGGCAGGAGGAGGCTAAGTTGCCTCCGTCTCCTTTCAGACGCTTTCGGCTTTTGGTTTAGGCTGTTGTAGTCATTGCAAGATACGCCGAATCTTTGCAAATACTGTTCCGATTTAGATCATTTTTGTTTTTTTAGAGAATTTAATTACCTGTCATATTAATACATAGTTTACCATAAAATGCATACTTTTTGAGCTATGCGGAAATAAAATATTTTTCTCATCATAACTTTTTCTCAGCATTTCCTCGGTGAAGTACTACTTATATGAAAAGTTAAATGACTTTAAAGAGGAGAATTTAGGCAACATTCAGATACACAGACCACTTTGCGATACCTGGTTATTGGTACTCAGGGGATCTCAAAACGGGTTTTTAGACACCCGTTTTGAGATCCCCTGAGTGAATTTAGAGTTTCAGTTGGAAACTCTAATTCAAAAATTTTCACGATTGCAATACTTCCCTTACAGTTTATTAAATATGTAAATAAGAGAAAGTAAAATTTAATCGCTTCAAAATGTACTGACAAAATATATCAACGTCGTTTTTTGAAAAAGATGTAAGCGCCATTTAGAAAACGTTACAGGAAACACATTAAATGTTTTTCTCCCAAATAACAACATTTATTTTTAAAATTTTATTCTTTATTGTGTATAGTAGCAGTTTATTCATGTGGCATTCGAATATCTTTTAAGGCTTTTAGCAATGGTCAAAGCCAGAGTGACGACTGAGAGCCGTTAGTATTTGCTGCTTACGTCATCAAATGACGTCGATATACATTATTATTTGTTTGTGATTTTTCATTCGATTCAAAATTTCATCCCTCAAATAATTACATTGCACAAGAACAAATTAAATAAATTTAATCAAATTTCTGAACTGCAGCAAAATTTGAAAAACAAAAATTAAATTAAAAAAAAAAAAACGTCAATTCCATTTATTTTTATATGAATAATAAGTAAATAATGCCATTACAAAAAAGTAAAAATGTACACTTGATAAGAATTAAAAGATTTCCATTTTTATTAAACCAGGAAAACCGAAATATTATAAAGGTGATAGAAACAATATGTGTGAGACCTATAGAAAAATGCTAGAATTGGTTATTGCAAATTTGTAGATAACATTTTGATATATATATATATATATATATATATATATATATATATATATATATATATATATATATATATATATATATATATCGGTCCTAAAATCTCCATTTTTTTTCTTCCTCTTTTAATTACATAAGTATTGTTATTTCTTTTTCTAGAACTATTATTGTTATAAATATTTCTAGGAAAGAAAAATAATCGAACCTGTAGAATGGGAGGCCCCGTTGAGCCTCAGGATCTCGGGTAAGCTACTCCCTTCGCTCCCATGTTCTTAGGCCCCTGAGGAAAGTGTACCGACGTTTCGACGCGTTTCTTCATCAGGGCTAAGAAAAACAAGATACAAGATTAAGAGAAAATAAAATAATAAATATAGTAGTAGGATATCATGGGGGAATATGAAAAAATTAAATAGCAGTTATATATAAAAATATAAACATAAAATTATAGAAGTTATAAGAGAAAAAAAAATATAAATTTAGTAAAAGATATTATTTAATACTTAATTTATATTTTTTTTCTCTTGTAATTTAGGAGCATTCTAAATTACAATTACTGCAACATATCGTCTTCCGGCTCGAATAATGAGACTACTCAAAAATGCTTGTTTTGTGAACAGCTCAATTTTAATTGTTGATTATTTGAGCCATTTGCAGTCCAAAAACACATTGAGTGAAAAATTGATCAGCAATTTAAATTTACAATTATTTCAATTGAGATGTTCACAAAACTACCATTTGTGAGTATTGTCATTATTCGAGCCGAAAGTGATATACATTATTATAAATATTTTATTCCTACAAAATACTATTTTGAAAATAATTTGTAAATGATCCAAAAGATGATTAAATGAAGTTATTAAATGATTTCATCAGTAATAGTGCAATATACTCGTACACTAGTTATAATTTTCAGTCTACAAGCAAATTAACTAAAACACAGAAGTAATTGAATATTAAATATTACCTAATAAAATATAAATAATTACATTACTAGAAAAAAAATATTTTAGGGCCAAATTAAGAATAGATAACGGAAATTAATAAGTAATAAGGAGATGTATCAGAAAATAGAAAATATAACAAAAACAATGAGAAGGAGATTGATATTTTTGGGATAGGTAACTTTAGAATAAAAAGTCGACAACAAGCTGGATTCAAGAGTCTAGAAAGATTTAGAAAAAAATAAAATAAGAGAAGAGGAAACTATGGAAAAAGAGATTTTTAAAAATAAGGTTTAGAGAACGAAAGGAGTCCAAAGAGGAACAAAAAACAAGTCCAGTCCAAAGTGTTCTGAGGAAACGAAAATGAGGTATGGGGAAATGATGAGTGAATACTAGAAGGGAAGAGAGAGAACACAACAGAGGAGGATAAATCGTGATCCCTATTAGTATACATCATAATAAAAAATAAAAAATAATTAAACTAAATATTATAAATTTCCAATGTCTCTTGGAAGTATTTATAACCTATTTTGTTTACAGACTGTTTTTAACAAGATAAAAACTAATTGTGTTACAAAAAATTGATACAAACAGTATACATCCAATTCAGGTCATCTATCCACTCTCTTACCTTAAGATCTCGACTTTCTGACCTCTATACTTCTATTCACATTTCAATACTCTTTTATTGCCCATTCCACCGCTTTCTGGAATTCCCTCCGTCTTAAAATCCGGCATGCCCCCTCCTTATCCACATTTATAACCCTCCTATTCCTCTTCATAATCCACTCAGAGGCTGGCTAATGATGTAAAATGATATAAGAATTTGGCTCCATTAACCACATTTTTTATGAATATGGTCATAAATTTCATTTCACTTTTCTTTCACATTGTTTTTTTCCCTTTTTACATAAGAAGAGTTCCTTCTTTTTTATGTTACTCTAATATTTTTTCATCTAAGAGCTTATTTTTACAAAATTATAATGCTCTCTTTATGTTGTCTATTCCACATTTACGTTTTTGTATATAGATTAAAAAAAATTTTTTATCGACATGATTAAGTGCACTTTTAAAAAAATGTTTTATATACCTTACACATGAATTTTTTTCTCTTTTTCATTTATATGGTCGTCCTTTTTTTTTTTTTATTGTTTATAAGATGAATTTTTTTTTCCTATCTGCTTTATCTGTAGTATAGAATATATTGTACCACCATCATTCATTTGTGCTTATATATATATATATATATATATATATATATATATATATATATATATATATATATATATATATATATATATATATTTATATATGTTTAATGTTTTTTATTTTAGTTCTTTTGGCCAGGTATAATGTTCATTATTTTATACATCTTTGTTATTCTTAAGGGTCTTTGTTCCAGAATAAAGTTGTTCTATTTCTAAATCGAAACATTTATTCAATGTTTATCCAACACAACACATTATTTATTTTAAGTGAATAATCAAAAATTCATTATTTCATAATAATTAATATTACAATTATCCCAGCACTCGAAATTTTATAATCAAGTTTTTTATTTTGAGCGTGCTTGAGTGGTTCAAAGAAACGGGAATGGCTCAAAGAGAAACCAGATATTTGAAGCTACGAACGCTGCACAGAAAGTAGATATAGCTATAAGAGAGAGAGATGCTTTATTAACAGTAATGCTGCCCAAATACCTTGGGTTGCTACACACACAGTATACTCATCAATCTAATGCTAAACATAATATATAACTTTTTTTTTCTTTCATTTTAACTTTAAATACGTTATACTCATCGCTACATTACCACATTATATCTATTCTTTTATATGTGTAAACCTTTTGTGTGTTGTAAACCTTCTATCACTCTGTATTATATCCCTTATTTCTCTTTTTCAGTGACCCTCAACTATTGCACAACTTAAAAATAGTACTTTTTTTTTTTTATAAATTCAAAAAATACAATAATAAAATAAATTCATTAAAAATTAATCAAATGATCACATTTTAGAAACGGGCACCTAAGCATCAAAATTAGGACAAGAAATAATAAATAAATAAAAATATATGGATAATAACTATCACAAAAAATATATTTAAGGAAAAAATAAATAAGCAATAATCATAATAAATAATTAAATAAGACTGATTGTAGGGATTTGAACGTTTTTACATTGGAAACGTTAAGTATTTCAGATAAAACTTACTTGATAGCATTTAATTTTTTTTTTCAGTTTTTCTGATTTATCTGGTCAGCTGTTTGAATATAAACTTTCTCAGCTGTGCTAATACATATCGACGTCGTTTTTTGAAAAAGGCGTAAGCACCATTTAGCAATATTTTCAGAAAATACATGAAACGATTTTTCCCCAAATAACATTTTTTATTTTTAATTTTATTCTTTATTGTATAGAATAGGAGGTTATTAACCAGGCAAAACTTTTGTAGTTATATTATGTTTGAAAGGGTTCTAGCTCTGATTAAGGACTGAGAGTGACGACTGAGAGCAGTTAGTATTTGGCGCTTACGTCATCAATAGTCGATTTTTAGACCATTTCCAATTTTTTTTCGATATATAGTGAGCGGGAATCTATAGGTGTTTACGTCCCAAAATCAATTGAAACCTAAATTTCGAATTTTTGGCGCTTAAGCCTTAAGAGCACTTGACCTTACTATCATGCTTTGCTAGGTGACTGCGGACAAGCGCTTAAAAATTAGAAAACTTTCAAGGAAAAATCACAATCACATAGTATTGAAGAACATATTGTGTTGGTTTCGCACAGGACAAAAAAAAAAAACCTGCTTTACTGCTAAACATAGATGCAGCTATACTGCAAAAGTTGAAAGACACAATTTAATCAATATGTTGGAGTTCAATATTTTTTACAACAAATTATATTATTCTTATATTTTTAAAACTCGTTATACTTACCTACTTATCCCACATCACCCTAACTTTTTCAGAAAACCAAGATTCTTTGAATAGAATCCTTTTACAGAATATTATTAGGCTATCAGACATTCAAAATTACTAATCATTTCTATTTTAGAACAAAATTCTACATGCGAAAATACTTCGGTCCTAATCCAGAGGCTTGTGAAGAAGAAGAGGTCATCGAACCCTCTCCATAAGATACTCCTTCTTGGGGCAGGCTCTCAGGACTGACCGGTTCCTTATAGCGGAACAACCAGAATGCGATTTTTTTTCTAACTCGATTAACATCAGAAGATATTTATCTCCTTTTTGGAGACGGCGCTTTATTTAAATTCGATTGGTAATATTAGCCACGTGGTAACAATAGAAGAAAACTCCGAAAACGTAGGAAGTTAGGCGTGTTTCCTAGTTTTTCGAAATACAGACTGATGATAATGTATTCTTCAACAGAGATCGGGAAGTATTTAAGTCACGGTTTGATGATTTATAATTGTTTCTCGCTTTCTAGAAAAATAAATCCTTTTAAAGTATATATAACAACAATAGATGTTTTTTAATTCTTCAATCTCTTAAGGTACACAAGCTTATAAGTCTTTGGGGAGGGAGAGAATTAGGGTCGTATGCTATTTGATAAAAAATTTATGTTTCTATAAAAATGTAATTAAAAACGCAATATAGAAAATTTCTTATGTTTAAAAATATGAGACTTTAGTATAATTTCTACTTTCTATTCAGGTTTCATGTTCAACTCAGTAGGTCAGGATGCTTATGTTGTATATGGTACTCCAGGGTAAGGGGATCCAACATTTGTTTTCCAATGTCCATGTGGAACGGGAACGAACACCCAATATATTTATCTGAAGGCTCTCCGGTAAAAACCGTTTTCCTATCGCTTTTTTAAAGCATAATATGTTGTCCTATAATTGAAGACATGAGTGGATGAAGGTTTTGTTACAAATTTGAGGTTTTGAGCAAATGACCAGTCAAGTTTTGCTTTATGTAATTTTTTTAAGAAATGATCTATCCAATCAGCTGAGAAATTATCCGATTAACCAAGAAACTTGAGTTGTTAATTTTATGCATAAGCACATAAGAGCTTCATTCATATGAAAAATATATTTATAAATATTATAAAATATAAATAAAATATAAAAATATATATTATAATTAATTAATTATAATAATATAATCGGAAAATTTGTTACATAGCATCTTCATACATTAATGCCTTCAATTAATACGTTTTTATTAATATTTAATATTAATTAATATTTTTAATTTTTTAAACCTCTCCTTTAAAAGGAGGGGACTTTAGGGATGCTGGAAAAATATCGATATATTGAATTTTAAAACAAGTATATCGATATTTTTGTCCGATAGTTTTAACTCGATATACCATAGCATCGATGTTTGAGTATCGGTTTTGGGATATTTTTTTCAAAAAATAATTAAATAAACAAAAAAAGAAATAATAAAATAAAACAAGTTCTAGTTCGACAGGTTTCAGCCATTGTTAATTCGATTGTGATTTTTTTTCTTCTTTTTTAATTTTTAATTTTAGTTAAAGTAATTTAATTAATTTTTCTCTAATTCTTAGTATTGAGTCTTTTAAATAATAAATATTAATATGTACTTAGATAGGTTTTTAGTAATTCGTTCAATATTGATTTTCGTCCTTCTATTTTATTTTTTTTTTTTATGTTTAAGCGATTTAATTAATGACTTTTCTAGTTCCAAGTACGTTATTTATTTTTTTATTGACAAATGCGAATAAATGAATACATTTTTTTGCGATAAGCTATTTAATTGTTGATATTAAAGCTATTACAAATCTAAGAGATCAATTAATATCATTCTATCCTTCAATTCAATGTAAAAGCTCTCTCTCTTCTTTTGTTTTCAACGATTAAAAATATCGAGGCCCGATATATCAAAAATATCTATAGTTTTCATTGATACATCGAACTACTATTTCGATATATTTGAAACTCTCGATAAAATATCAATCGAGATTTTCATTCTTAAACAGAAATATTTAAGACGGTGGTTGTCTTGAGCACAGCCACTATAGATAGTAACACGAACACATCATACCAATTTTTTTTGGTTCTTTGATTCTCGAACCCGCCGTTCTTTTTAATGTTTTTTATTTTATGTTTATTTTTTTAAACTTTTAATTTTGGAAAAATATTGGTTTTCGATACTCAATATCGAAAAACAATATAGTATCAATATTACGAAATATCGGATAAATATTTTACCATCAGACAAAGATATCGATATTTTTCCAACATCCCTAGTTGGCAGCTAGTTTATAATAAAGTTAATTACGTAATAAAAAGCTGCTGATAAGGGATAATATATTTAAATAAAGTTTAGGATATAAAGGGATGATATCCTAAATCAGGATATCTCTTCTTCCTAAATCAGATGGACAGTCAATAGCATAATTTCGTTCCGGGCGGGTCCATCCAAGGTTCTACTTTAAAAAAACCTAACCCAATCGTGGAAGTAAGGGAGCCCTCTCTGTATATAATATGTTACATTTTAATGTATATTATTTATAAAATAAAATTCAAATAGGTTTATACAATTTTTGTTTACAGATAAGAATAAGTAATAGCATTTTGTAATTTCGGAAGGGGTCTGGAACCTCTGGACCTCCCCTCTGGCTACGCCACTCAGGACAGTATAAACCTAGGACACCTCAGAGGGAGAGAATTTGGAGAAAATTAGAACACTTCAGGGTGTCACAGATAACCTGTCTTTTCTCCTTTAAATTCCAGAATGTTTAGAATATCAGAATGAAATAGAGTTGGGCGAAAATTATCGGATTGACGATTGATGACACAATTTTTAGTCACAAAAAATAGTCATGACTAATGAATAATATTTTAATCATTACTTGCAACTAACATAAAACGAATAACTGGAAAATAGTATTTTTTTTAGTACTAAAAATTTAATCGTTATTCTTGATTAATATTTTAGTTGTAGTCTTCGAAAGCAACTAAAATTTTAGAATAAAACCTATATTTTTATGGGATTTAGTCAATAATTTATTTCATTGTTTTATTTATTAATGATTTATTTTTCTGTTCATCTATAACTTTAATGTTGCTAATTATACATAATTACTTCATTAGGTATTGATAAATTATTAGCCACTCCTATAATTTTGTTTTTATTGAAAACTAGTTTCAAACGTTATACATTCATCTTCAGTTCTAAAAACACACAAAAATTCAAAAATAAGCAATTGAAAATATAGTTTGGTATTATTATGCACATTAAATTAAATGTAATATAATATACTTAAACCTTGGTGAGTACCAACATGTATTTGATTTCTTTTCTTCATTAAATTCATAATTCATAAATGCTTTATAATACTAATTTATATTACATTTAATTATAATAATACCAAACTGTATTTTGAATTTTTGTGTGTTTTTAGAACTGAATACGAATGTAACACATTTGAAACTAGTTTTCAATAAAAACAAAATTATAGAAGTGACAAATAATTTATCAATCTCTAGTTAGACTGATCCTTTTATACTGATAATTATTTCAATAACAAAAATTCTTCTTGAAACTTTTTATCGAGAGATTTAAATTAGCCCTCATTTTCCTTTAAATCTCAAAAAAAGTCTGGATTTGGTTTTAATATTTGAAAACAAAAAATAAAAATTAATGTTACATTTTTATAATTAGAGTATAAATGTAAAACTTTTTCAATATTCTCGATATTGAGTTTCATTATTATGTTATCGAAGGCGCTCATTGACGGAAAAATCATAATTCCTGTTTCTGTTGAATAAACTTTTATTCATGATTAAAAATTTCGACTAAAAAATTTAGTCTTTTTTTTAATTGGATAAATTTTCAACCGACTAATGCCCACCTCTTGAATGAAATTTGGAGGATCCCAATTAGGTGATCTGAATTTACAATTAGTTTCGGACGATTTGCCTACTTAGTAACCTACCGGAGTATTTCTCCAGCGACTCTAACTCTGGAATTTCTAATGGGATGGGGGAATTTTTTTTTATGGATTATGATAGGAAATTAAATTTTAAGATGAATTCATATCGGTCACTTTTATGATCAGATCTGCCCCGATGGCGCTAATCGAAAAAAACGATTTTTATACAGAATTCCAAATTTATCTGAAGGAAAGCATTTTTTTAAAGAAAAATATTTAAGTATACGTTGTAAAGAAGTAAAATCACTTTGAAATGAGTCTCCTTTCATTTCAAAACGCTAAGTATACAAAGTATTATAATATTATAAATATATTTTTTTCATCATAAACATTTTATCAACAAAGACCTTTTTTCTCTTCTTAAAATACTGAACCGTTTTTTGGTCACTTAAGAAATATATGAATGATAGTTGAAACAGAATTACAAGAAACGCAACGAATTTTGATAAATAGATGAATTGTGTGAGAGAATATGTCTTTTAAAGTATATAAATAAATTGCATAATATTTTATGGTTTTTGGATGACTCCTGGCTGATATATATTTATTTTTTTAATAGCGATTGATCCATTTTTATTGCAAAAGTTCTCATAAAATCTTATTTCAGAGTCAGATTTAACATTAAAAAAGCATATGAAAAGTTAGAATCAAAATTCGTTATGTTGTTATAAAACGTAAATTAAAAAAAAAAATCACAAATTTAATGTACGAAATTCGATAGAAAATGGTACGATAATATTTAATAAAACCGAGGAACATAAAAATGATCATATGGATAAAAATGAATATGATAATATGATATGATAATATGAATATGATAATAAAATGAATTCTTTTTTAATAATGCGCAAATTAAATGTTTTATTCTTCATAAATTTTTTTCCCAGTTTTTCTTGGGGATGCTCTATATACGAAAAGTTAAAGGAATTTAAGGAGAAAACTTTAGGCGCATTTAATCAAAATCGATTAAGCTGTTTTGGTGCTACTGTTTATAGAAAAACACGTTTTTCGTCTATTGCGCAGAAGTTAAGCGATTTGATGCACAGGTATCGCGCACATTGGTTTAGAAACCCCAAATTTGTGACCAAAAGTCAAAAGTTCTATAGCCTTCAAAACGTCCAATATTGATTTAATTAATAAGCTTGTAGCAATAATAATTCTTCAAAATATTTTGGTTGGTGGGGGTAGTGGATTTTTAGATGCCTTAGTCAACAATTTAACTATGATTATAAACTAAACTAAAAACTAGTACAACGATAGAAATACTTTGTCACTATCCAAATCGGAATCCCGATAAAAACTTTGATTTCTTTAGATCTATCGTAGATAACTAAATAGGAAAAAAGTTTCAATGAACTTCATAGTTTCATGCAAACAAATATTTGATTTTGATGCTTATATTTAATATTTCTGAGTATATTGATTCATAAATGACAAAGTTTCCCATTTTCTGTTGTTATTGACAACGAAATAATTCTTGTTGTCTACTTCTTTAACATACATTCAATCAATGTATACAAATATGAGAAAGTAAACGTTTTCTATATTAGTGGTTTTAGCCTGTGCCTGTAATAAAAAAATTAAATCAAGTCCAGATAGGTAAAATTGGGTGGGGTAAATGCGTTACACCAGTGATTCCTTACACATATTTGATGCCAAAATATTAGGGTGTGACATGCTACTAATATTTTTAGTAGCATGTTCTTTGTACATTTTTAAAAGTTAACTTATTATAAAATAAAATATAAATTATATAAAATTCGTTAGTCATTAATTATAAATATTTGTATTAATAAAAAAAAATATATATATGACAGCTTCGTAATGAAGTTCCTACCATACCTAATAAATGATTCTGTTAGGACAGTTACCCAGAACCGGAACAAGAAGCTGACAAATGTTCTGAACATCATACACGATTCAAGTTCTGAGAATACATAGAGGTTACAATAATTGTTAGTGATTATCGATTAAAGGTGAGGAATTGACAATGGCTTCCTTGTTTATAAGATCTAGTGTGCTTTGGAATTAGTCAACAAAAGACGGGACGTGTCAGTAACCCTGATGAATGGACTTGGATAATCAGTAAATACTTGACATGGGATGGGTTCGCTTTTGATTGGAGGATATTGTACTTCAATATTTCAGGATGATTAGGGATGGTTAAACTGTTAATTTCCAGTAATATATAAACATAACACAAAACCAGTCAAGCCTTCGTCTATGAACAGCCTAAAGTGCAGACATTATTAGAAGTGCTTGATTCTTGATCTTATAGTACATGTGAAAGACGCAGTGGTCATTACAATGATTCAAATACCTGATTTATTTCCGAATTAATATTAAATATTAATTAGGTGTTAGACCCAGGAAGCGTCCACAACAATGCCCAACCTGTCAAAACCTACCAATTTTTCAATCCTTAATTTATTTTAGTGCAGAATGTGAACTGAGTTTGTCTGGGTAGGAAGGCAATACTTTGTCCAGACTGTGTAAATACCATTAAGAAAAAAAAAACGCTACAAATTATTACACAATGGTTTATTATTTACAAATAATTATATACCAAAAATATCTGGAATGACGGATATCCTTAGCTCCTTAGGTGAAAGTCAAATATAAAAATTGTTTACGCTATGCTTGCTAATATTGGTCCGATTAAGATTCTTTTTTTTTTGTGTGTGTGTGTGTGTAGCTTTGGAGATAGTTAAATTATATTTCAAATGAGCATGTTCCGGAAGATGGGTTCCCATGGAAACATGTGTAGAATACTTTATAGAACGTATCTACCTAGCGCAGGAAACAAATTAACAGCAGAATAATGGTGGGTAGAGCCTACTAAGCATGCCTGACACTTTTTAAATCTCAACTGTTGTCTAAAACAACGAAATTAAAATTATATAAATCTCTTATAAGACCGATAGTCACCTGTGGATTGGAAACTTGGTGCTTGTCCGAAGATGATGATTGTCATAAACAGAGAGTGTTCGAAAGAAACTGTATCAAAGTAAGTAGATGTAAGATGAGCAGGACATGTAATCAGAATAGATGGTGATAAGGTACAGAGAAAAATGTTGGAGGGGCACATCAGTGAGAAAAGAAAAAGGACTTAAAAGGTGTAGGGAAGGTGAGGAAGAATTCAAGGAAGGATGAAGTGGAGAGAAATGCTAGGAAACTGGGAGTCCGCAATTGGCAACTCAGGAGGCATAGGGTCACACTGACCTATAGCGCCGGAGAGTTAGTCTGCAAAGTTCAATACGCTATATCTCAGCTAGCAATGGTCTGATTTCGATGAATATGCGTGTTTCGTGGGGAATCTTATTACATTTCGATCGACCATAACTACGTATTCTAAAAGACTTTACATTTTTCCTCTATCTTTATAAATGGCCGAGATATGGGCATATAAAATCTCTAATCGGGCACCATTTTGAAACGAATAGGTTGATAGTAATACCAAGTTCCGAGGATCATTCTGGGGTGGCCTTTTTGAATTATTCACAAATAAAAGTTTGTCAGGAATGTATAAATAGGAAAGTTTAAAGAGCTTTAAGGAGAATATTTTATGCTAATTTCATTAAAATTGTTAGAGCCGTTTTTATGCAACAGTCAATAGAAAAACACGCTTTTTTAGATATTGCGCATAAAGTGCCAGAATTTAATGTACAGACCGTTTATTTAGATTTTTTTTTACGCTTTGGTATTCTAAAACACTTTACTTTTTTCGTCTATGTCCGATAAATGGACATATGAAATCTCTAATCACCCTCCATTTTGAAACGATATGGCGGATGGTCATCAACGATAATGTCGTGTGCCGAGTATCATCCTAAGGTAACATGTGACTTTGGTGCCAAACTTGGGAAAAAAAAAATCAGTCCAGTAGTCTCGGAAAAAAACCGCGGTTGGCGGACAGCTTACGACGATTTTTGGATTCTAGGTATCTTGAAATATAAAACCTCAAATTTTGAAAGGTGGAGAGGTAGATTTTTTTTTTTTTGGCATTTACAAATGTTCTTTATTGAATACATTATTGATTCTATATATATTGTTTCTATATTATAACATTATTTCTTAAATTTAACTATACATTATTGTTACTTTAATTTGTTATAAAATTTATATTTCTCACATTTAAAATTTATATTTATCATTTTAATATAAAACTTATACCAGGAGCAGATAGGATACGATGAGCTGAGGAACATTATAAGGAGCCATGCTGTCAGCGAGGGCCTGTTCATTAGGAACTCTTTTGTCAGGACACCGTTAGCTCTTCCACTCCCGAAACACAACATAGCCTTCGTGTTTGTTCAACTCTCCTTATGGTAAACAATAATAACTGCATAATATTATCATAAAAATATACTAATGGCCGAGATAAATATTTAAATGAATAAGCATCAGTCTTGAAAGAGATCGGATGATGTGTTGTTAACGTAGAAATGAAGAGCAGTTTTTATTCTGGCTCAGATTCTAACGATAACACCAATTATGAAAATACATTTGTGGCGACACAGTCGACACAGTTTCCCATCTTCCAGACATGTAACGCTACCGTTGCAAGCTGAATTTCAAGACGAGGTATTGAACATTTTTTCTAAAAATTATCTAGCAACTAATTGTTTTCAGAACAATCGTCGTGAATTATGTAAGAAACAATTTAATTAACCATCTTTTGTAAAGATAATTCATTAAATGTGAGTATTTTTTCTGGAAACTCCATATTGCCCTAATTTCCCATCGGAAAAATTATTTGTTTTTAATATATTTTATTTTTATTTTTTTATTTTTAATAATAATTACAAAGCTCTAGCCTGTCAAGCTTGATGAGATCGGGCAAAATCGGCCGCTCTCGGCCATTTCCGATTTCTGATAGACTCTTGTGTTAGTATTTGGTGCCTACGTCATCAATAGTCGATTTTTAGACCATTTTCAATTTTTTTTTTCGATATATCTTGAGCGAGAATCGATAGAGGTGGTGTTTACCGACCATAATAAATTGAAACCTTAATTTCGAATTTTTGACGCTTAAGCCTTTTTCATAAAACGACATATATATGATATATATATATATATATATATATATATATATATATATATATATATATATATATATATATATATAGCAAGAGAGAGGGAGGGAGAGAGAGAAAGGTATAAGTGTCAGAAAGAAAAACCTTGCCGGTACCGTATGAGAACTGTTGACCCTAACCTTGCAGTGCCTGGAATGATAATCGTGCATCATTGGTCTACTACTGGCCTCTACAACTGGTCACACTTAGCAATGGTCTGCTTTGTACACAAACACAGATTGTAATACAGATAAAAATACAGATATACACAAATTAACAGTGCCCTATATAAACGACGAACATCTCTAATAGACAGCAGACCTTCCAGTACCACCAGGTAGAAAAAGGTAAAGTACAATAAGTTTCATAGTTTTTATTGCATGGTCTGTTTTATTAATGTTCTGTTTTATTTGAGGGAACAGAAAAAAAAAATTCAGAAAGTTTAGATTTTTTCAGAGTGCACAATATAAATCAACTCAAAGACATGGGCGTACGCAGGGAAAGCAGAGGTCCCCTAAAAGTTATAGAAACAAATACAAATAATTAAAATACAAAAGAAAAATATCTGATGTGGACAACACATGACTTCTTTGTATGCTTATTAAACTATAAATCGGTGGCTCAAAAAATGGTTCTGAATTTGGTTACTAGTTTCCGAAGATTGCAGTAACTGAAAAACGACAATCGGCGTAGCGACATCCATCTATTGACACACACACACAAGTTCTTGTTTCTGGAGGTCTCATTCCGTTATTATATGTCGTTTTCCTTCAGTAGGTAACTAGTTTCCAAGAAATTTCTTCGTGCTCCGTGACACCATTAGAACTGCCAATGTCAATAGATAAAACATTGGAAATAGACAGTTATTTCCAATTAATTAAAAAATAATTTAAATTACTTTTAAGCGGAATACCCGCTTAACTTATATCTTATTCTCCTGCTTCAGACTTCTACAGCTCACAAATGGGAAGAAAAACAAGTATTTTACACTCAATTTTAAAACTTAAAACAAGTAATAAAAATGTTAAATTAGAGTGGGAAAAAATCGGTTTTGTAACCTTTATTACCAAATCATATAATCTCGGTATTTAATTTTAATAAAATTTTTGATGTAAGTTTATCATGACCTTCAAGTAAAATACTCCTTTCGGCTCACCAATTTTAATCAAAATCTAGTATATTATTTACATTGATATAAATATCTTATTTATCAGAGTTGAGATGTTTTGCATTATATTTTAATATGATTTTTGATGAAAGATTAAGATAACCTTCAGGTAAAGTACCGCTTCTGGTTTTCCAATTCAGACCAAAATCTATTATGTTATTTAAATGAATATGTAAATCATAAATACCAAATTTGAAAATTTTTGATGTAAATCTAATTTGACTTAGTAAGTAAAGTACCACTTCCGGTGATCAAATAGTAACCAAAAAGAGAGGATCACAATTGGATGTTATAACAATCCCAAATACAAAATTTTAACTGTCTATGGTAAATCGTTTTTGAGTTATGCGAGATATGAACGAACGTACATACAGAAGTCACGATGAAACTAGTCAAAATGGATTCAGATTTGTTCAAAATTGATATTTCCGTTAAAATCTGAAAACCGAAAATTTTCGCGAAAACAATACTTCCTTTACTGCGTTCTAGGAAGTAAAAACATTGATATCTATAATGGCAAATTTCCTCTGTAAAATGATACCAGTTCTTGCTTTCTAGGATTTATAGAAGTGAAGCTAAGGACATTTAGAAATTAAACCAAAAGCATCTTAATTTTTTTCAGATTCTAACAACCAAATTGGGGACCGTAATTTTAGAACATAATAAGGCTTAAAATAATATGTGAACAAGACTCGGAGTTTTCAATAAAATGCAGCTGATTCCATTGCAATAAACATAACGAAAACGTATTTAAATTACTTTTTTACGCAACGAAAATTTTTGAGATAAAAAGAATCGTTTTCATTATTTGCGTTTAAATGAAAATTAAAAACATACTTTCATATACGTTTAAAAATAAAAATAACAATAATAATTCTACCGGATAACAAGATAAAACTAAAAGATTTAGTTAGATAATCCAAAATGTCAGTAAAAAAAATCACAACTTATATTGCTTTTAAATATGATCGAATAAATAACTTCAAAAACGTTGCTGTTGTCCAGTTTCATTTTAACCTTACCATAAAATTGAATTAATGCATTACATATTGTAAATGAAACATTTAATGAAATGATTACAGTCAATTACCAAACACCTTTAGATCTAATTAGCAACGCTCTTCTCTGACATATTCTTTCAAACATTGAGGTCCCTACATATAGATGGAAGTTGAGGGTTAGTTTACCTTAGAGAGTTACTTAGTTGAGAGAGCGTAGCGAGTGAATATCTAAGTATCTTCGTTTCGATTAATAGTTTCAATCTGTCTGACTTAATGGGTCCCTAATCTATGTGGCGTAACTTGCCTTTGGGGAAAGTTATAAGTTTTTTAAGGTATATTAAGCAAAAAAAAAAATATATATTTTTGGTGAAGGTTAGGAGCGGTTTTTTGTATACTACCTACCTCCAATGCAACCAATAGCGTTCGTAAGCGAGGATAAAATGGACCTATAGTTACGATTCCTATCTAGATTTTTGGAATACCTCATAAAATAGTGGCAACAAAACATTTTTATTGACTTAAATTTGCGCAGAACGGGACGACACGCCACTTCGACGGCTACGCTTCGAGCTCCACGCACTCCAGTACTTCTTGTTCGCTTCCCTCTTCATCGCTGTCCATCTCTCCATGATTCGTCCTGGTCCTGGCCTTCGAGGTCCTCTCTTCAGGGTCAAGTGACCAAAGCGTGCTAAACGGTCGAGTTTCTCAGTTCTTCGCCGGAAGGCCTGATCTCTGTAGTACTCCATTTGTTTTTAAGTGTTGATATTTTAAAAATTTAGAGCCATTTTACCGAATATAAAAGTGATAAAACATATGTTTCTGATCTGATTAAACTAAAAATATTAATAAATAGCGGGTTAATACAAACTTTATATGTTACTAAATATTTGTCTGTTATTTTATTCAGTTGATATTTCAGGGAAAGAAAGGGATACCAACTGTGTTTTTCGCACTCATAAAGTGTCGGACATTGAGTGAATTCGAGAAAATGTTATCCAACAAGGTTATCGTAGGGATGTGAATATCGAATAGAATCTATATATATCGTTTGAGGACGCGGTAGCCGAGAGTGTTAATGTGTCACCTTGGCAACCTCGAGACTCGCAACGGGGTGGTTCGAATCCGGCCTGGGGCCGGGTTGAAATATATTTCGTGGCGCCCCCCACGTAATGAATCTCGACCTTTTCCCATTCTGGTTAGTATAAGTTGGTAACCTGTTGAATAACCCGTCTTATATGCCTTAATAATAATACAAGAGGAAAGGACGTTAAACAAAAAAAAACACATATGCATCGGTATTTCTGTGACAATATAATTAAAATATTGCTTAAATACTATCGATATTTCTTTGCCGAAATAATCAAGACATTGTTTTTATAACATTGATATTTCTTTATAAGATATAGTTTTAATAATACTGATATTTCTGGTACGATATAATTAAGTTATTTATTTTTGCATTTATTTAACTTCGCTTCGACTACTAGGGCAATTAGCGACGACTATTCTTCTTAGGTAAATATGGTTTAGCTTGTTGTGCCCGATTCTTAACCTGCTTATTATGTGATACTCTTTCGGTGTTTTGCCTTTGGGAGGCAGCCAAGGCTTATTTTCCTCTTTGATTTGACGTTGGTGGTTTTGCAGAAATCTTTCCCACTCTTCGTCCCAATTTTTTGTTTCACCCTGCTGTCAATCACCTTTATCCATTCATACAAAAATGTCGATCATTGAAAGAAGATGTCACAGCTTTTTGCTGCTGCTTTTGCACCTTCGTCGGCTCATTCGTTGCCGCTTATGTCTAAGTGTGAAGGGACCCATAGCAATGTGATTGTTTTGCCATTTTGTGTAAAGTTCATGCTAATGACCGTAATCTTTTGGAAAAATTTGTTGGTCGTCCAGAGGTTTTGTAATCCATTTATAACGGATAAGGGGTCTGTCTCTATGGCTGATTACTCAATATTGTTATTTTCTATAAATTCAAAAGCATTTAATATTGTTCATGTTTCACCTGTTAATATAGAATTCAGCTCCTTCAGCTTTCATGCATTATTACCTTTTGGTGTCGCTACACAACGCCCCACACAATTATCTGATACAGATCCATCTGTAAAAATTATTTCATGATCTGTGAATAGGTTATACATAATCTCATGGTATCTAAATCTAATTATTTCTGAGGGGGTGTTCTTCGGAAGTAGATGTAATATTATTTCAGGATTTATTGATTAAGTTATTAAGATATTTTTTTTTTTTTATTAAATCTATATATTAAACCGATATAATTAAGTTATTGTTTTTATAATATTGATATTTCGGTCCAATTATAATAAAGATATATTTTTTATAATATCTATATTTCTGGGACGATATACCTAATCAAGTCATTGTTTTTATAATATCGATATTTCTGTGTTGATACAATTAAGATATTTTTATTTTTTAGGTTCATTAACAGCAGTATTTAAATATTAAAAAACAGGTTATTTTCCAATCTCCTTCTGATTCGTTTAGAAGTTTTTTTTTTTTAATTAGATTAAAAAAATTAACGATATTTCTGTACCAATGTAATTAAAATGTTTTTATAATATCGATATTTATGGGCCGATAAAATTAAATTATTTTAATTTAAACAGGTTACCTCCTAATCTTCCTCCAATTCATTTATATTTTTTTTTCTAATTTCATAGAAATATTATCGATATTTTTATGCTGATATCGATATCAGTATCGATATTTTGCTTTCGACATCCTATCCCACAGCCATTATAGATAGTAACACGAACACACCACATAACTAGTTTTTATGTTTCTTTGTTTTGCAGTCTTTTTTGAATTTTTTCAGTTAATATTTTTTGCTCCTTTTTTGTTTTGTTAATAAAACCTGGGCGGTGTTTTATACCATTAGAAAAGACTTGCAAAAATCTATAAAATGACACTAATCCCAGGTCTGTAAATAAATTAGGAAAGCTTCAACAGCAATTCAAAAAAAAATTTGTATCCATTTATGACAACTTTACAGCTCTATAAGTCAAAAGCAATACAAATAGCTCAGTCTATACGAATACCACTCCTGTGCCAAATTTAAATAAAGTCTGATATGATGAGGTATAGACCCTGAGTTGAGTTGACATGGAATGACACAGAAGTGGGGATAAATTTCAGACAAATTTTTCTTGTTTTTTCAGGGTTTTTTTTTTAAATTTTTTTTGGACCTCTATACCGAGTTGGGTATTAGATAAGTGCTTATTAGGGATCTCAACTTTTTTCTCCCACCCCTGCCATTATGATATTTTCAATTTTTTATATTAGTGAAAATACGAGCATAGTGACGGAGCTCTGCTGCTCACGTTTTTCAAATATAAAAATCAAATCATGAATTTTATTTTTAGAAATAAAAAATAAAAGTTATATCTTTTTTATTTTTTTTTTGCCAAAAATGAAAATCGTATCATGACTTTTTTTCACTTCGAGATAAAAGTAAGACTTAATTTCAATCTCTGGTTATAACACCTCTTAGAAAAAGACTTTTTTAATAAAGATGTTTAATATTTTTATTTTACTCTCAATATCCCCCAAGTTGTTGATTACTATTAATAACTTGTAAATAAGTGAATAATCTTCTTGTGAAAATTACTTTTTAATCTAAGAAATATTCAAATTCTGTAATTGGCATTAAGTTTTTTCTGATTTTTGGAAAATCGCTAATCAAACCCTGCATATACTCCAAATTCTGTTTGAACCAAAGCAAATCACCTAACATCTGTTTTTATGAAAGTTAAAAATATTGAATTTATGTCGAAAATTGTCTTGGATTTAAAATGGACAATAATGTTTAGTGCAATAGTATGCATTAAAAATCAATCCCCTATTATTACTAGACGATTAATAGCTTTAAATTTTGGTAGCTATTTTGAAGAGTAAAGAGGAAGACGTAATTTTCGCCATACCTCTAGTACTAATTTAGCATTCGAATTATCCAGTTATTTCTTTTGCACTCTCCGGCAAAAATGTATTTTCAGAATTGAGCCATATTTATTTCCCAAGACGGGTGGATATAAAGAAAATATTTAAGGTAATCAAAAATTGACGAGACTTTCTATGGAGTTTTCTTGTCACAGCAACTGATGGCGTCATTAAACTTGCAAATCTCTTAGCATCAAATCTCCCTTCAGCCAATTAGGGTCTCTCTTTATTTAGTAATCGAGAAAAATGGAGCTAATATTTTTTTTCGATGGCATGGAACGGCCATTAAAACCGACTTGCAGCTGATAGTTTTCTTTTAAATAATTAAATGTGTATATTAATTTTTCTGTGTTATTAAAACCATGTATTTTTTTTTTATCTTATCACTATTTGTTAATATGCCAAATTAGAATATCTGACTGATACTTCAATGGCAGCTGTAATATTAAAGACAAGAAAATTCTCTACAAATTTCATCTTCTTAGCTTTTTTATTCAGTAAATTCTCCGGATCAGATTTTTAGACATTTTCTTTTATTTGTCTTTCTTTTGACATTTTTCTTTCATGTATCGAATTCGATACTAATTTTTAAATATGATAGCAACAACATAATTATATATAAATAAGCTAAATATTAGCTTCCATTCAAATGCCACAATGTTTGATACAGGAGGCTGTGGTTCTTTGCGTTGACAAGAAATGATGTGAAAATATGAAAAATTATTTTTATATTTTTTAATGTCTTGTAAACAACACATGCTATGTAATTTTGTTATAAAACATAGTTTTTTTTTAAATCGTAATAAACGGTAAGTCTGCTTATTTAAGGGTTTTGCTTATCCGGACTTTCTATTATTCGGATTGTCTTTGGTCCTAGTTATTTCCGAAAAATGAGGTTGTACTGTGCACCAATAGCAAGCGAGATATAGAATTTCAAAAATAAGATTTTTGTCCAACTTTCTAAAAAGCCGTGAAAAACGTTCTTTGTTCCAATTTTTCAAATATTTTCTAATACATTTATTCATATCTGTCATCTAGCTGTATTAGTAACATTTAGTTATGAGTAATTTGGAACCCCTTCAACCCTTCTCATCACAACAACTGAATGAAAAAGTTTGTAGGGTGAATAATGATTAGGCAAAAAGAAAATATACAAAATTGGAAAAAATTTCTATTTTGAATTTCTGAAATTTCGAGATTGAAATCAGGAATGATAATCTGACTTTTCAATCAGAATGTTATTCCTGGTTGACCATGTGCGCCCCCTTAAAATATTGTTTCTACTACCTATTTACTTGAAATATGGAGTAAGTCAGGGTAAATGTATACTCAGGGCAAGTACGTAAGTGGGGATTTATTTCAAGTCTATTTTTTTGGGAGAACTGCCATCTATGGGAATTTGAAGTAAATAGTAAATGTTAGTAGTAATTGTAAATGGCAGCTCTCTCAACAAAATAGATTTGACATAAATCCCCTTTTATGCACTTGCCTCGACTTACCTTAGTATAAAATTTAATACGAAATATTTCGGTCAGTTTGAGGTTTAGTTCATTAATATCTTAGCAATTTGTTTATATTATTTATTTATTTAAAATCCTGCCCTGCCTTTTGGTCAATTCGGGTGTTCGCAGCAGTGGAATGTTGCACATGGGGGAGCATTGCAATCCACTGCTACAAGTAGAAAAATTTACATTTTTTATAAATTGCTGTGCACACAGCTTGCTCTTATTTCTTTTGTGACGGTATATCTCATTTATATATTTTGTGACGGTATATCTCACGAAAATAGTTGGATAATGAAGTTTAGTTTGAATACCTGATAGGCATTTTTAATAATATCAGAGTAATTAAAATAGCATATAATTGCTTTAAAAATCTAGTGAAAAAGATATGATTACTTTTTCACAATATCTTAATGATAATCATGTTTCAATAGTAACATATAGTTAATTATTTTAAATTAAGGTCTTTTCACCTCTGAATTGTAATAGAAAGAACATTTCAAAGAATTTAGAAATGTGGGTAATGTTTAAGAAAAATCGTTTAAAAATCACATGGTGTGTTTTCATTTATACACTTAGAGATAACTTGAAAAAAATTATGTTTTCTGTCATTATTTTATGAGTAAATAAAAAGGCATTAATTATAATAGATATTAATTGATCAAGTTGGTTTTATCAGAATTATAGATTGCCGAAAAATCAGTCAAAATGACTTTAAAAAACAAAACATTAAGTTAAGATTGTATTACAAGCTGATGTTTCGCTCCAAACATGAGGGCCATCCTTAGTGCTAAAATAGGTAAGAGGGATATATATAAAAAATTAGATAGAGAAAAACAGATAAAATAAAAGTAAAAAATATAAATATAAGAAACAAGAATTAAAAATTATGAGAATACTGGTGAAAATAAATAATAGCAGGAATCTATTTTCATAACTCTTCTTGTTATATTATTTTTAATCCTTGTTTCTTATATCGTTCAGTTGGAAGAAGATTGCCACAATACAAACATTTAGGTTTTTGTTTGGAAAGCTTCTAGTGACGTATATTTCTTTGAGAATAAATGTTAGATTTCAAATTTCAATACCTATTGCAATACAAAATTATAGTAAGTTTAGCTATTATAAGTTTACTAGCCACTATTCACAAGATTACTAGAAAAGGTGATAATGAGCTTTGTGTACAAAGAAACTGTGCGATTCTCACTAAGTCAGTCCGAATTCTAGCCTATGCTAACGATATAGATATTATAGCCAGGTCACAGAGAGACTTAGAATGAGCCTTCCTAGCAATAGAGGCAGCAGGTCAGAAAATAGATCTGCGAATTAACCAGGCAAAGACCAAATACATGCTTGCCAACCCCCCACGGCCACCACCATCCACTATTACATTTAGAGATTACACATTTGAAAGTGTAAGTAATTTCATATATTTAGGATCCCTAGTTTGTGCAGACAATCTGCTCAGCCCAGAGGTACACAGGCGAATCATCACAGCAAATAGATGTTATTTTGGCTTGACAAAAACAATATGAAGCCATTTACTGTTGAGAAATACGAAAATCACTCAGTATAAAACATTAACTAGACCCGTACTAACTTATGCCTCAGAGACATAGCTCTTATCACATGCGGATGCCAACAGTTTATAGGTATTTGAGAGAAAGATTCTGAGAAGAATGTTTGGCACTGTGAAGGATGGCGAACAGTAGATGTTGAGGCACAATGCAGAGTTGTACCAGATGTGGTAAAATATATAAGATTATCGAGACTGTGATGGACTGGGTATGTCACCAGAATGGATGGTGATTCACCCACTAAGAAAATACTACTGGAGCATGTGGAAGAAAAAGAAAGAGAGGGCAGCCATTATGATCAGACGAGGTGGAAGGCGATGCCCAGAAATTTCTGGAAACAAGAGCTTGGCAGACCCTCGCTCAAGCCAAAGAGGATTGGAGTCAACACCTTGATGCAGGGAAGACCCGTACTGGGCTGTAGTGCCAATGATGATGATGATGATTCTTATGCCGGTTAGGAGGCCAAAAAGTATCAATATTTTACTTCTGTATGAATAATTGAAAACATAATTTATGTAAAAAATATTATTTATTATTATTACTATTGCGGCGCAACAACACAGTGATGGGTCTTGGCTTCCACCAATCATTGTCAGCCAATTCCTGATACCAAGGATGTCCCTCGAGTTAGTCACTACTCGGTCGATCCACCTCAGCTTAAGTCTGCCTCTTTTTCTCGTCCCATGGAACGGCTCTGTAAGCATTCTCTTAGGTATTTCATTTTCTTTCATTCTTGCCAGATGTCCCGCCCATCGCAATCTGCCTAATTTTAAAATCTGGACGATATCAGGCTCTTTAAATGCTTGGTATACTTTCTGGTTAGTCCGTCTTTTCCAAATCCCAACTATGAACACTCCACCAAACATCCTTCGGAGGATCTTTCTTTCGAAGATAAGGAGATCTTGTTCATTGGATTTTGTCAGAGTCCAAGATTTTATACTTTAATATATTCAATAAAATATTTTGAGTTCATTTTGTTTTTATTTGTTTTTCAATTTATTGTTTAATCATTTTTTTTTTAAATGTGTCTTTATTATAGATAAATTCTAAAGGAGTCTGTACTGTTTTTTATGAAAAACTGTCACAATTTGATTCAGGATTAAAGGATCATTCAATAAAGATTAACTTTTTTTTTTAAACAAAAAAGGTATGTTGTTGATGTTTAATCAGTGATTAGGGACAGCGATAAACTTAAAGAGGCAAACTTCAAACGCTTTTCCTGTAAAATTCCACTTTTTTTTATTATAGCATTCTTAAAATGAACAATATTTTCATTTTTTACTTTTGTTTTGCCAATTTTTCTTTGTTCATATATTTTTTTATACATCTCAGATTTATTTTAACTCTTATGAGGGCCTAAATTGACATATTTTCTGACAATGTCTAATCTTGATATACTATGTACAATCAATCATCCACCATCTCCAAGCTGGTTTTAGCATTATTTATTAGAATTCAAGACACATTTAATTTAAGTATTATTATTGTAGCAGCTAATTCCTTTTTACTAATTCTTAAAATTAGGCTAGAAAACATATTTTCCCTCTCTAAGTAATTCTGCCTTAACTCCCCACTCAAGTAGTCACTGACCTGTTAATAGGAACTTTTTTTTTTTTTTTAATGATGAATCTTTTAATAAATTCAGGCTAGTTACATTTGAGCCATCATTCTTATACAGTCTAATTTAATAGTAAAGCTTTTCATTACATGTGGTTCATATTCCATGCATCAAATTTTTCACGCTTACAGCTGTTTGGATCAAGGCAATAAATGTTTTATAATAATTATATATTTATTTCATATATTATAACATGATATCGTCGGATACATGAAATATGGATATTGTATTAAAAGAAAGTATTTATCATAAGAAATAAAAATCTTTTAAAGGTTAAAAAGTTCAATGAATAATAGATAATAAAGCATTTATAGTCTTTAGGACAATATGGAATACAATGACTAAAACATAAAATATTAATTTTATATTATTTATTTTCTAGTATAATTCAACCCTTTTTTACACTTCTTCTTCATATAATCTACCTTGATCTACTTTTCAGACTTTTGTCCATTTTGAAGACCTTTCTTTTATTCTAATAATTTTATATTTATATTGAGGGGTTCCTTATTTTTTAGTTCTATAAAAGATTTTTCAATTCTTTTCTATATCCTTATTTTAGTCTTAAACAAACAATGAAATGGAGAAGACTACAAAAACAAAAAAAATTATAAAAGAATACTAAACACAGGGAATATACTTTAAGGATTCTAATAAAAAAGAAGTGAAAAAGTGACAAAATCAAGTAACAATGACAAAAAGAAGTAAAAAAACAAACAAACAATAACACTACAATATAAATAGAAAGTTATAAGAGTGAAATAAAAGAATGGTCTTGAAAATGCAAAAGAGGTCCAAAACGTAGACCAAGGCAGATTATATGAAGAAGAAGTGTAAAAAAGGGTTGAATTATAATAGAAGATAAATAAAATATAAATAATATTTTATGTTTAAGTCATTGTATCCCATATTGTCCTAAAGACTGTATTTTATTATCTATTATTCATCGAACTTTTTTACCTTTAAAAGATTTTTATCTCTTATGATACATACTTTCTTTTAATACAGTATCCATATTTCATGCATTCAACAATATCATGTTGTAATAAAGACATTTTTGAAACTCATGACATTATGAAACAGATATATTGGGTTGCAACAAATGAAATGCCAGTTCCTAGGATATGAAGTAAATAAAAGTAAAATAATCTTTAACGATATTATTTTTATTCAAAATGACTTCTGTTAGCTTCATTGCATTTCTACCAACGCCCAACAAGGTTTTTTATCCCTTGTTCGAAGAATTTTTTTGGCTTTGAATCGATGAAAAAGGTATTCAGTTGGAACCAGGTGAATATGGTGGGTGTGGTAGAACTTCAATTTTCAGATTGCTTTATTAGTTTAAAGTTAACTAAAAAAAAAAAATGTTACATTATGTGGTTTGAAAATTGAAGTTCTACAACACATACTATATTCACCTGACTTGTCTCCGACTGACTTCCATTTTTTCTGAGTATTTGAGCCGTTAAAAAAAAAAAAAAAAAAAATATTCCAACATAAAAATGAGGTAAAATTTTTATTTCTTGAGCTTATTGATTGAAAGGCAAGAAGTTTCTTCTAACATGTCATAAAAAATCTTGTGCCTATGGAGAAACGTATTTAAGCTAATGAAAGTTATTTTGAATAAAAATAATATCGTTCAAGTTCCTTTCATTTGTCTTGTAACCAAGCAACTGGACATTTCATGTGTTCCAAACCAATAAACGGTGCCTTAGAAATTGGTTCATGAGTTGGCTACAACCTGGTAAATACAACTATGTTTAATTAACCCAAAACGTGGCAGGTGTCAGTTACTGCTTTCTAGCGCCATGTGGGTCTCTCAGACCCAGGAACATTATTTATCTAGTGATGTATCAGTGGAATAATTTCTCAAGGTGTTTTTTTTATCTATACTGTATGTTAATATGGATATATGTCTAGATATATCCATATTAATCTGTTAATAAATACAAATAAAAACAACGAGAAAAAAATTAGTTCTATATGCTTTAAAAACATTGCTAGGGGTGTGTACCACATATATTTTCATCATTGTCACACTGCTCTGTTATTAGCTCCTGAACTAATCCATCCCTACTATTATTTATTTAGCTCTCATTCATATATCTCTAAGCTGGTGCCCTACATTACTTCTTAAATTATCTTTATGTCTATTAATTATGTATCCTCATTATTTCAAAGGTTGTTATTTCAGATTCAATTTATTAATAATATCAGCATAGTGACAATTTATAACACCTTGAGAATGAAGGAGTACCCCGAAACGTTGGTGGAGCTATGTAATATATACCAATAAAGAAATATTGAGATATATGAAAGAAATTATTCCACTAATACATCACTAAAATTTTTCTTCTTCACATTATTATTAAATACTTCGAATTATTCGTCTACTTTTGATAGAAAAAAAGAAGATATACATATCATTCGTTCAATTTATTATGCAATTATTAATGTACTTATTTATTTTTCTGGAAAATATATTCCTCTTCTCTAAAAAAAAAAAAAAAAACTAGTACAGAAAACCAAAATTTTATTTTACTAAACATGTTTTTAATACTTATTTCTTAAGAGCAAAAACAAAACAAAACAGAACAAAAAATGAAATTAAATAATTTTATTTTAGGGAAATAAGAAATAACAAATTAAATAACCATGAACACTTAGAGAAAAAAAATAATGATTCTAAACAAAATACTTATATTCATAACATAAGCTTTAGATAAGATTAATCTAGTCTTATTTAAAAAATGTATCGTAAGTTCAAAATGACTAATGCTTACTTTGGTGGACTAGAGTTTCATTCAATTTGGAAAGTGTTTTGCTCTGTTAGTTATGTCCATTCTAGAAAGAATAATAAATTAGGAAAAAGCAAATATTTCCTTTCAAACAAAACAATTTTAATACTTTGTTAAACGGGTATTAGTTCCTTTGACTTACGCTTTCTTTTCAGACTTTTTGGAGCATTTTAGGCACACAGTTTTTTTGCATTTTACATTTATGTAATTGGTCTTTCTGTCTTTTTTATACACACATAGATAACAATGCTGTTTCTTATCCAAGCCAGTAGCGGGTGGAGCCATTTAAATTCATTAATTTATTTAGTAATTTCAATAATTTATTCGCAAAATCTGGTCCATTTGTGTGCAATATTAATTTACCATTATCGGCCATCTAGAAGGAAATTGAATAATTTTCAAAAATATTAATCAGTTGAAATAAAGAAATGGTAAATAAAATAAATTTATAGTTTACAATTTACATTGAAATAATCTTGGAAATCTAATGGTCACCCAAAGAATATATGGCTTTCAAGGAGGATTAGTCAAAGGAAAACACTCTGCCATGACAGGTGGGCCTAACGGACACGGTATGCTCCAAAAAGCGGTGTACTAATCATTGAAAAAAATAGGTCAGCATCCTATTCTCTTCATAAACTATTCAAGGGACATCTAATGAGAATTTACAAAACCAGCATTGGAAGCTTAAAATCACAGTGCTGCCAGTTAAAAAAAGATAAATATGCCTATGGGTTCCGCAGACCCACCTGTCGCGTTAGTGGTCAAGGTATATAGCTAGGCAAATATAACAAACTTAATTCTTGATTTGAGAGAAATGCATTATAATAATTTAAATCTTTTTATGACTGATGCTAACACCTGCAACACTCAGGTGATCTCATATCTTTGAGAAATAAAAACATTAACTAATTTATCTTAATATATTCATAATATTTAAATAAGATTGTTCAAAAATATGATGCATCTCAAATGGGTAAGATTAGTGATAACAAATAATCTAATTTTTTCTTTAAAAAAAAAAAAAACATTAAGATGATATTTCATTCAAGACTAAGGCCTAAACTGTCTTCACTAACACTTAAAATCAAATTTTTTTTTTAATCAATAGAAACCCTTTTAGGATTATTCACACACATAAAAGTTGATAATTATGGGTCATAACTTCTTGCTTCATAAGAAAAAAATGCTAAAAATTCCTTCTTTATTAATTTCACCAAATGCTCTATTATAAAGACTGCTTGTTACAATATTTTTTTTCCAGAAATTAATTAACGATTAACTGTTTTTTCTTTTTCTTAATAATAGTTCTTTCTAATAGGTTTCCTACACTAACATCCACTGATAACAACAAACAAGTTTCTCTAATTTTCACGGAATGTTTGGAATACTCATTGTTAGGATTTATTTGTATAGACAACTATTAGGAACATAATGTACAAAGCAAAATTGTAAACAAAGTAACTATACAAACACACAAGATAATATTTGTTTAAACTGCTGTATCCAGTTTTATTTATTGAATAATCATTTGAAACTTGCAGGCATTATATAAAAATGTATTCTGGATCTTTTAATACATGGTGAAAAAAAAAAAAGTAACATAAGCTTAAATGCCCTTTTTTCCTTATCATCATATGAACAAGCATGAATGAAAGTAGCATAAGTCTGATTCCGAAAAATTGAGTTTTATGTTAAGCATTATCAAAACTAAGGATAATATTTGAGTTTTCTACTCTTGTTTTAGCGCTCACTAAATAAAAAAGTAAATTTATTGTTTAAATTAATAATGTCACCAGAAAGTTATATTTTAAATTAAAAAAATTTATGTGAATCAAGCCACTGTTGCCAATTCGACACATCCTTACTAAATCTTCCAATAAATTAAAAAAATTGGATTCATAGAAGTATTATGGTCTTTCACGACTTTCATTCTAAAATATTAAATAATTAATTTATAAAAACTTTAAGGGATATTATTATTTTTTTTGTTTAATTTTACTGTTTGTTTGCTTTTTTGTTCAAAAATCCCATTTAATTTTTTAAATAGCTATATTTGAGGTACTTAAAGTAATATATTTGATATTTGAATGAAAAATAAATTAGAGTGTTAACATCAATGTTCCAATTAGCTTCAACATGTTTGCAAATGCTTTAGAGGGAATACTAAGATTAGATAAGCTTTTCTATTTTTCAATAACAATTATAGACTGTGTCTAAAATAGATTTTATATTGATTCGATGAAAAAAACTGAACTAAAACAAAAATAAAATATTAAAAAAAATTGTTTTGACATAATTAAAAAAAAAAAAACTTTAAAATTTAGTTAAAAGTTATTATTAGTACTTACTTGAAAAAAAAAAGTTACACAATACATATTTAAAAATTTAACTAATAAAATCCTAATTATTTTTTAATGGTAAAAATACGTGGTGCCATATAAATATCACTTATTGAATACATATAAACAGGTCTTATCATAAGCAATATTTGCATTAATAAAACTAGCCTTTAATTTTACTGTTAACTAATTCAATTTTGTGTATTATGGTACCTCATAATTTTCATTCATCGATGTATAAGTTCATAACTTTGAATTGCCTTTTAGCCAATAAAATAAATTTTTAATAAGTAGGTTCAGTGTTTTTTTTTTTTTAAATTAGATTAAAACAATTAAAGGTTAGTACTCGTACTCAATTTTGAAGATCCATAAAGAAATATTAACTAATAAAAAAATTAATAAAGTGACAGCAAAATTTCCTACATTGATATAATAGGATATCATATTGAATATCATCGTAATAACATAGAAAATGTGATTAAAAACTCTTTAAAAAAATGTAATAGCTGAACATATTTATAAAAGTAATAAAGATATATTTGATTAGGATAAACTACATATTTTACAAAGAGAAACAAAAGAAAGGCAGATAAATATCACAAGAAGAACAATGCTAATAACATAAATAGGTAACAATAGGATATCCTTTCGAAATAAGGCAAAAATATATCAGAAAAATGTTTTTTTAAACAAAAATATTTGGTAAAGGTTAATTCAGTTGAGGAGAGGAGAGGAGGGAGAGGAAGGGGAGATGATTCATGTTTCAATCAGTTTAGAGAAATATCTCTATCATAAAAACATTTCCACTAAAGGTAATCAATTAAATTAATTAAAGGATAAAAGAAGCAAGATTTTTTTTTTTTTAAACTCACAAACTCTTTTTCGATGGATGATTGACCTAGGTTAGAGCATAATTTAAAAAATTTGCAAGTTTTGAAATTGCATACAAAAAAAAAAAGAAGAAAATTGAAGTTCTTTTAGTAATAAATAGTGTTTTATATTATTGATTTGTTGATAGTACAGCTTGCAATTATGTAGCCAAACTGAGACTTGTTTTAATTTGTAACATATCTTATACAAAATTGAATTGTTTACCATTGAATTCATTCCAAACAGTTAAATTGGAGTCAAATATTCAATATATGTTGAGTCATTATTCTTATATCTGAAAGTGGAAGTAATGATACAACTCAGTATTCATATATACAAGGCAGCATTCACATTGATAAAAAAATATCATTCTATTTGCATTCAATGGCATCATATAATCCAAGGATAACAGAAAAAATACTCGAATGTTTTAGGAGCAATTTATTCCTTAAATACAGATTTTCAGATGCACATATAATACTCACCTATTCATATAAATGTATTCAAAAATCATTTTACAAAACTATTTCAAAGTTTTATAACAAATATAAATTTATGAAAAATTATAAAAGAAATAACTATGTATATATAATACTATATACATAAATTGCACAACCTTTGGTTCATATTTCTTGAATGTTTTAAATATTTGCTTACATTTATGTAAAAAAATAAAATCAGAATTTTGAGCAGCAAATCATAAATTAATTAAAAAATAAAAAATGTTAGGCTTCAGATAAAATGCCTATTTCTTTCCATATTTCTCAATCAAAGCTTTAACTTTTGCGACGTAACTTTCCTTTGCCGCATCTTGGCCAGTACCTTTCTTAGCATTCCAAGCCTCCCATTTGGCTTTTCCCTTAAAGTCAAACATCCCTGGTTTGGCTGTAGTAAAAGATAAAAAAAAGAATAGAATAATTTGATAACTGTTAAATTATAAACCAATTTAAAAAAAAGTTAGTGTCTCTTACAAGTATTACAGTCTCCTACAGTCCCTTGTTTGTAAAGTGCATAAATTTCCAGTAATTCTTGGTCATCTGGAGTTCCCTTAAGAGCTTTGACATCTTCAGCAGCAGAGTTGAAGTTCTGTAAATAATTAAATAAATTCAAAATAGTATTTAAATGAGACAGAATATTAAAATTAATTTTTAAAAATAATTGGCTATTACTCCCTATTGTACGTTTTAGAACTTATTCTCTCAACTTCAGGCCAATATCTTACAATCTATTGCTCAATAAGACTTCCTATCATAACTTCTTTTTTTTTAAATGAATAATTTTACCATATTTTAAATAAAAGGAAGATAAATTAATTTTTTGGACTTAAAGATGAATAAAAAAAAAAAACAGATTCTCACTAATTCAAGATGTATTAAAACAGAAATAAATCAGAGAGAAAAAATTTGAAACATGTTAAAACTATTATCATTAATATGTTCAAATATACAAATACATAAAAGTACACACAATTCAACAACTTTAAATTATTCATTTAAACCAAAACTTACAAGAATTCATGATTCCAAAATTTTAGCTGTAAAAAATCTCTCAATGAATTCACTTTAATTTATTCATAATATTTGTTATTTAATAGAGAATAAAAAATATATTCATATTAAATTAAAAGCAATTAAATATTTTTTTCATTGATACTCCCCTTAATATGACCTTTGTTTTGGATTACTTGGATTATAAATGTATACTTTACACAATTAATGAAATGAAAACACAAAAATTTAATTACACAAAAAATGAAAATTAAACTTTATACACTCACCTCATCTAAAGACATTTTGGTTTCTTGAGATTCTGAAATATAAACAACACAATTAAAATTGCAATCTTAATTAATTGTTTAAAGTAACAATCTAAGGTCTGTTATCTGTTAATATAATCTTGAAAGTTATTACTTTTAAGAAGGTAAAATGTAGTCAGAGGGACTAATAAACCTTTCTAAAGCAACTATTGAAGTAACTGTACTTCACAGATGGCTGGTATAAGATCTGAACAGTATAATAAACGATATTAAAACAGTATAATAGGGGACGCCTGACACTATTGATAAAGTACAATAATAGAATTGGGATGAGACCGATATATTGACTCAGCCCAAGGACTTAACAGATAACAGTAAAACAAAATTAACTCACTTCTATGGAAGCCGGCGACTGAATGATATGTCAAAGAGATTAGCGAGCGTGAGAAATAGCGCGCATGCGTGGCAGCGCCTTTTAACGACCGCCAAACTCAAATCAATGCTTTTCAACCACATAAGAATTATGTAATGGGTCATTTTCGCTCTGTCATCTTCGTTATAATTAATTTTTTTTTATTAAAAAAACTAAAGTTTGATAATATACTGTAGTTTTATTTTTAAAAACGATGTTAAGCATTATATACGTGATCGTATTGAATTCAATTTGTTTTCATCTACTTTTTTTTTGTTTAAATTGATATCAAGTACTGGACTAAAAGCAAGAACTTCTCTATAAATGTTCTAATATATAAATATCATTCTGAAGTGTTTAAAATGACCTTAAAGTTTATTTTTAAAAGCATACCTTTTGTAATAATTTTGAATTCAATTTTTTTTCACCTATTTTTTTTTAGTCTGATATAAAGTTCTGGACAAAAAGCAAGAACTTTTCTATAAATGTTCTAATATACAAATATCATTCTAAAGTGTTAAAAATGACTTCAAAAGTTTATATTACTCTGAATGCTCTATAACAAGAATTAAAATTTAGTTAGGTTTGGAAAGACATTTTTTTTTTTATGGATAACCATACTAATTTAATTGAGTAATTGAGGAAGGTAAGGTAAATGGACTTATTTAATATTAAAATTTAGATGTTTAGTTTTGCTAAATTATATGTTACTGTGATACATTATTTTCATCTATTAAATTGTTCATTAAAGCATTTGAATCTTGTATAGTTGAAAAAAAAAATTGGTGACTTTTTAAACACAATTATCATATATTGTCTTCTATTGCATAAAACTGAAGTCATACATTTAAATAATTTTCATTTTGAAACACATAAAATGTTTTTCTAGAGATAATCATTGTAGTTATCAATATAATATAATTTTCAGAATTTTTTTTTCTTTTTAAAATGAGCCCAGCTACTAATCTATGCTCAATTAGGTTATATAAAGATTTTGAAAAATGAGGTACTTCAGTAAAAATCATTAAAATTTTTGTGAAATAATTTAAAGCTCTTCATCATCCCTCCAAACCAAATTATGTTTACTGTTTATTAATTCTATTTTTTTTTTCTTAATTTATTAATAAATTGTAAAAGTTTAATTCATTTGACTAAAACATTCATATTAACATCATGTACTCATTTTTCATATGATTCAACAAGTTTTCTAGAACCACCCAGTATCAACCTATAATATTTTGTTGAATTACTATTAAATCAATTAGCATATCTAAAATAAATCAAATCAAACTTTTAAAGCATTTTTGCTTTTGTTTTGATAAAAATTCAGTTTCCTAAATATCATCCAGCAGCATGAAGGCTGCATTTTTTTAAGTATATCAAAGCATTTTGATTTTAAAAACTACCTAAGAAACTTATCATATCAAATTTTTGACCCCCTACTTATTTTTTAAATTTATTTTTGTTGTTTTCTTGCATTTCTTGTTCTTTTAAGGTTAAGCATGTTAAATAAAGAATACTATTGCATAGACTTTAAATGTACAATGGTTTTGTAAAATCCTAATTTTTTTAAGTGGGAGAATGCATGATCGTTTTTCACATCATAATGTTTTTTCAATATTTTAACTATGTTTTTGTTACTTCTTCTTCTTCTCCTGGCACTACAGACTGAAGTGGTCCTTAGCCTGCTTCAACATCTCCTGCCACAGGGCTCTGTCCTCCACCAAACGAATGCCTGCCTGTTGCATGTCCTCTTCTACTTTCTCCTTCCATCATGCTCTTGGTCGTCCCTTTGCTCTACTGGCGAAGATCTTTCCTTTGTTTACCTTCTTTACCTGTCTCTCTTCACTCATTCAGTTGATATGACCATACCATTTCAGCCTACTTATTCGTATAAAATTAGACAGGAACAGATCGTTGTAAATATACTTCTTTATTCTTTCTGCTTCGCCACACTCCTTTCTCAAACATTCCTCGCAGCACCCTCATTTCGAACCGGTCAAGCCTGTCACAGGTTATCTTGTTAATTACCCAACATTCACCAACATAACTAACAACAGGTTTGATTAGGGTTTTGTACATCCAAACTTTATTTTTGCGAGAAATTAGGTTACTTCTTATTAGGTGCCGAAGAGTATAATATGTTCTATTTCCTGCTAGAATCCTTCTTTTAACCTCTTCTGTTTCATTGGCTTCATTGGCCATTAGTGATTCCAGGTACAGAAATGCCGGCACTAATTCGATTTTTCTCTGCCTAAGTTGTAGAATAGTGGGTGTTGCTGCCTCATTCTCTCAATGATCATCAGCTTGGTTTTACTGATATTAATTTTGAGACCAGCTCTTCCTGCCTCCCTTTTCAGGATATCATATATCTCTTCGATTACCTGTCTACTTCTTTCCAAAATCACTATGTCATCTGCGTAGGCCATTAATTGCAGTGATTTATTGATAATCGTGCTGTTACTCTCTATTCCTACTTTCTTCACAACCTTATCAAGAACTAGGTTTAACAGCAAAGAGACCAGAGCATCTGCTTGTCTCAGTCCATTCCTTATTTCCAGTGGGTTTGACAACTCTCCATTTCTTATTTCCAGTGGGTTTGACAACTCTCCATTTACTCTTACTTGACAATTGGTATTCCTCATTGTCATCTTTGTTAAAACGATTAGTTTAGGAGGGATCTTTGTCTCTTCCATGACTTCATAAACCATGGATCTATAGATCTACAGCTTTGAAATCAACATATAATCGCCATTTAACCGTATTGTACTCCCACATCTTTTCATCAATCTGCCAGAGTGCGAAGATTTGGTCTATAGTTGATCTATTTCTTCGAAAACCGCACTGGTATTCGCCAACCGCTTTTTCATAATACGGTAAAAGTTGGTTATAGAGTAATGCCGCGGAAATTTTATACACAACATTAAGCAGTGTGATACCTCTATAGTTCCTGCATTTTGTTAAATCACCTTTCTTGGGAACCACTGTGATTATTCCATTTTTTCGGCATGCTTTCTTCCTTCCATATGCTTTTTTTGAGTCTATGCAGCAGACTGCATGTTAGGGCCCACGCATTTGAATAGTTCGGTGTTAATATTATCCATGCCGCGTGATTAGTTCCTCTTCAGTTTATCAATTACTTCTTCCAATTCTTCCAGTGTTGGAGGTATTGCTTCTTCCCATCCATGTTCTGTCTCACTCTCTGGAATCACTGTCGTTCCCTGAGTTTTTGTTACAGATTTGAAAATAGCAGAATTATTGCGAATATTTCAAATTTTATATGTATAGAATGTGATGCATATATAGTTAAGAAATGAAGGGCGAACATGGAGACCATAATGCTAATAAAAAAAAAGTTCACCTTCATTAAGTAAACCGTCTAAGATCAAATAAAAAGTAATTACTTCAAGACCTATAAAAAAAAAAAAAGAAGTAAATACTAACTAAATACAAGGAATGCAATAAATAATAAGGATCGAGTCATTATAATTATTTTTTACAAAAGTAAAAGTTAGGTTTTTGCAATATAATAATAATAATGACAATCCTGATTATTTATTCCACGATACACATCACAGTCGATCATCTACCATCAATAAATACAAATAAATTATTGTTTTCTTTATTTATTAGATATGAAGAGTAATCCTTGTCTTCTTTTATTAGAAGTCCTTCTAGTGCCATAATTGTTTATTTAAAGAAATTTATTTTAAACATGAAAATATAATTTGATAAGTCTTAGTTAATTTATTGTTATTAATATTGACAAGATCAAAGAAGAAGCTATCATTGATAATATAGTATAGATAGTACAGTTCACTAATTTATGAAAGTACAAACATTAAATTTGTATAAATACAAAAAATAAAAATGTACTCAAGAATCATTAATAAAATGTATAAATATGCTGTCAATATATACATAATTTGTACAACTCGTGTGTTGCTTTTGTTGCTAAAGTATTTTCTCTGTAACAGTTTAATCAACATGAATCATTCTAGATGACGTGGTACTTCTAATTAAATCCATAAAACATAAGTTTTGAATGAAACCTAAATGCTAAAAAATTATAATAAACATATTATAATGTTATAATTATAAAAAACAGATTTTTAAATGAAATTAAAACAAAGTAAACGATAATTAAAACAGGCATAAATTCATAAGTTTATAATTAAAAAACAAATAAAATCATTTAAAACTATTGCTTTTGTAAGAATATATTGGTAGGTTTTTGTTCTGAGGGCCCGGAACAGGAAGAACACCAAGATAGCATTGACATCAGAAATTAGGATATCTCCACTTCAACTGACATACAAGTAAGAGTCATAAGAGGATCTGGGAAACCTGAAAATTAATCTCATGAAACAATTCATAAGTCTCTTCGGTTCCATCTCAAGTTGTCAAGATAGCCTTTCATACACCAGGTAATCAGAGTCGAAGTGGGGAAAAATAATAGGATATATAATAAATAGGATAGAAACTGCTGTATATCGAGGTATGGAATCACAGAATCTTAGAAATTGTTTAAGGATAGTGATAGATTTTCATGTGATCTGGGAAGTATGGTTGTTCCTGCAAAGGGGTGATTACGAGGTTTTTAACGGTGAAACGGAAATGAATGAGTAGATTATTAAGGCAGAGTAATGGATAATAGGGAAGCAAAATAAGATGTGTTTGGAACAGACCAGACACATAGCATTAGGTTTCTCTGCATTGAGCTGCATCATATTAGGAGCACGTCACCACGAGGTTATCAGTTGAATCGAAAGATAGATAAATCTGTAGGTCATCTGCAAATAAGTGGAGAATAGAATAAAATAAATTTTTAATGCAGATGGAAAAAAGAGTTGGTGAAAGATTCCTGAGGGACACCTCAGGTAAGAAGGAGAGAGGAGTTTGCTTGGAACAATAACTTTTTGGGAGGGGAGTGACAAAAAAGAGTGGAAATTTTTATATTTTTAGATAAGGAAAAGTTATGAAACTTGAAAAGAAGAATCTTTTGATTAACTGAATCGAAGGCCATAAAAAAAAATCAAAAATAATTAGGATGGTGTTTTTCTGCTTATTGATGGAGCACTGAAATTCTTAGATAATTTTTAGTAAGGCAGGTTGTGTGGAGTACTGGAATCAAAAACGAAATTGGAGAGAATTATTAATATATGAATATAGGAGAAATACATGGGGAACATTTAATCAAACTAAAGAAGCATATAATTTATTATAATAAATAAAAGTATTGTGTTTAAAGAAAAAAATGTTTTTTTTTTCTCTTTCTAGGTGGAAATCCATATTTTTTCATCCAGCCCTATCACATCCAAGATATTTTTATGATAAAATGGGAATAAAAATGACATATAGCAAAAAGTTGTGAATAATTGTTATTTGAAATTATTTACTATACACATGACATGATGAAACATTCTTCATAAATTGATTTCTTTTCAAAATAAAACGGTTTGTCATCACATCTAAAAGTTTCTAAAAATAGATCAAACCAGTTTTGATATCATCATGTGTTAATCAGTTTTATGTAACAATAGTCAAAGAAAATAGAATTTTCTTACTGCAAACTTGTAGATACAAGTGTTAGTAATATTAAAATATTTCTAGGTTGTCTTTTATTTAAAAAAAAAATCTTGCTTTTTAAACAATTAGATTCATCGAAGAACAATAAACACACATTGACCAACTGACCACTGTATATAGAGCTTCTTAATAAAAATTAAGTCAGCATGGAGCTAAGATTAACATGGAATTCTGACTATACAATTCTAGTGTTTTTAAAGCAGTTTATAAAAATTCAAAATAATTACTAAAAACACAAAGTGGTGAAAGAATTGTAAACATCTACTAAATCACTGTTTGAATACCTTATTACCAAAGGTTCGATAAATTTCATCATATGATTGATTAGAGATTTGAGTTGATCAAAGTCTATGTGCAAACAAGGCAATTGTTTTAGCTATATATGCAGTGTCTCCCAAAAGATTTTGCTACCCCAGATAATGTATTATATCCAAAAAAAAAAAGTTATTGAATCTAAAAAAAGTTGAAAATTTTAATATTTTATTTCTGGGAATATGGCACATACAGTGAAATTAACCATAAATAACAATAGAGACAAATTATAATTTACATAAATATTTAATAATTTTGGTTTCTTATTTTCCAAAATGAACATGTAATAAAACGAACTTTGTAATCGGCCAAAAAAAGTATTACCTTAGCCCAAAAATGTTTTTTACGTTTCAAGATACCTACATAAAATCCAAAAATCGGTTTTGAAAAATCCGTCCTTCGTCCGCGGCTTTCCTCTAAGACTACTGACAGCGTCGTTATGATTGTAGGCGACCGGGGGGCGAGAATTTGCAGGTCCTGTCCTAAAAATCTGCAAGTAGCCTATGTTCTCACATTTGCGAGTATTATATATTTACGCTTCCACCACTGGCCGATAAATTTCGAATCTCTAGTCGATTTGTAATAATCTTAGTTACAGATCACCTCAGGATGATCTTCGGAACTCGACATTGCCATTAGCCGTTTTATCACAAAATGGCGACCTAGTAGAGGTTTTATACGTTTATATTTCAATCATTTGTGAAGATAGGGGAAATATATAGGGTGTTATCAAAGACTAAAAATAAACATATTTAAGGATATAAATAGAAAGTTCCTCACACGAATCCTAGTCTCTAAAATAACGTTAAATAATCAACCCATGAGTGTGCATATGGATATCTTGGGGTGTGGTACTGTCTTTTTGGGCTGTGGATTTGAGATGTCCAGCATTTTGTCCTTTCTTTGTATACATGTTTTTTGTATTTCTTTTCTCTCCTTCTGTCCCGATGATGCCTGAATTGGCGAAATATCACGGGCTTAGAGACTCTATTCTTCGTGTATGGAACTATTCATTTATATCCTGACAATTTTTTGTTGTCTCTTTTTGAGTTTTAGCTCTGTTTTATTAATATACTTTGTGGAATGGCCGTGTATCCACTGTTTATTGATAGAGACCTTCCTCTCTGTATGTTTATTTTCTTTATATTTATGTTTTTTGTATATTTTTAGTTGTTTAGTATACGCATTTTTTATTTTTTTGATGATCAGCTGTTTTAAATTTTACCTTTCTCAGCTGTTACAACGTAATTTCTCTTTTCCTTCTGTGTGTCTGTGGGTTTCTTGGGGTGGGGTACTGTCTCTGGCTAGTGTCTTTTTGGACTGTGGATGTGAGATGTATTGCATTCTGTCTTTTCGTTGTATATATGTTTTTATTTCTCTCACCTTCTGTCCTGACGTTGCCTGAATTGGCGAAAGATCGGAAGATTAGTTGCTTTCCGTTATTTTAGAGACTCTTAGACTTTCTGTGTGAAACTTTCCATTTACATCCATGCAATTTTTTTTATTCTCTTTTTGAGTTTTAGCTCATCTATATAAAATATTTAATTCAATTTTTTTTGTATGTATAATTATGAATTTGGAAATAACGCATTAACCACAGCGTAATTAATCGCTGCGTTTTTTAAAACAAAATTTGGATCACCAAAGTTTTCGCTGTAAATATGTTAAAATTAATTAATTAATCACGAATTTATACTTATAATAATCAACTGCAATATGCATTTATTTAATTTAGCGCAATTTATTATTTCTTTGCAAATCCTTGGCGTTCAAATAACATCTAAACCAGGAGTTTCCGGAACGTAGTACGCAAGGACATTTCTGGTTTACTCCAACAGACCAACAAACATCATGGATAAAATCATCTCTTTAATACGTTCAATGAGGAGTAACAATTTGTTTTAAATTGTTACTGAATGTATCAATTATAAAATGAATAAACACGATCTACAATTACTAAAAAATAATTCAGGATGGTTACCATAATAAAGGTGAAAGTACTCAAAGTTAAAGAGGTCTTAAGAATCCAGTTGAGCTCCCTCAAGCTTAACATTGATGCTCTGATTGTAAATAAACGAGTTTAGTTTTAAACTTCATTTTCGAATCAACTTTAAGCAAATTTACTGTAGTATATATTATTTTGCTTGTCAAATCAGTTAGTATTTTTTTTTATGAAGACGAATCTTTAATACTAATATCATAAGATCATATAGTGGTAAGTCAAGCTTTCTGAAAAGTGGAAGTTTGGGAACGACTGATCTAAGCGTTTAAGGCCTTAAATCTGTCTCGTTTTGATATCAAACTAACAGGAATATAATTCCTTTCATACAATATTTTTTCGCTTTTATTTTTAGGTCGTACCTTTGCAGATGTCGGTCCACATAAGTCCACAGATTTTCTTGGGGTTCATATCAGGTGATTAGAGACGGGTACCAATAATTTAGGGCAATTGTAATGTAACCACATGCTTGAATCCAAAGAGGTATATTTCGGGTCGTTGTACCGCCAAAATTCAAAATTTTACATGCCTTGGACTTCAAATTATCACTCAAAATGTCAATGTATTTGTACCTGTCCATTATTTTGTATACTATACTTTTTTATATTATTCGATTTTATTATTGTATTATTTTGCTATTACATTGTCTGTTTGTTTTTCTGATTTCCATATCTATTGTATGTCTACCTCTCTGTACAGAAGGTTTGTTTCTAAAGCTTATTCATGATAATGACTTTATTGTCCCATAACTATCTTGCACTCATTTCAGGCTTTGTTTTAGGACCAATGGAATGAATGACCAATGGAACGACCAATGAGGAAACTCATTTGAAATGAGTTTCTAAATCATAGAGATTATTATTCTGGTTTCACCCAACCACATCATAAGTTGGCATTGATCTTTACGAAACCGTAATTTTCAATAGATTTCAAATCATTACTTATTAAAATATAATTTTAAAATTGGCTGTTCTTGCACTGAGCAAAAGAATTTATCTATTACCAAGAATTTTTATTTTTTTTTTTAAATTATCTTGTATTATTATGTAAATCGTTACCACATTCATACAGTTTAAAGAAGACATCTAATTTTTTTGTTAGGTGATAAAATCAAAGGGGTGTTCAAATGCTTATTATTAATATACAAATTTTCAAAAAACATGTCGACAGGATTTGAATTTAATAATTTAAAACATTCAAAGAAGCATGCAGTGATTTCAAACAACAATAAAAAAAAAATTTTTATGGCGAATAAAATTTTTAACTATTTAAATAAAAGTTGTCATGACGTTTTGCCTTGACATGCTTTCTTTCTCTCTATCTACTCAATTTGCCTAACTGCTCTGCGTATCCTTTTAAGGATGCCATTTTCCCCAATCCACTTTTAAGGAATAGGCGTTGAGTTTAAGTGAAAACTAAAGGTATTTCGAATAGTCGTTTCAAAAGATCGTATAAAGTTTAAAAAAAAACAATAGAAAATCAACGAAATAGGCATACTTAAAGAGTAGAGAAGCCAGTACAAAATGAAAATTGAGCATAAGTCCTTTAATTAGAATATATACTTATTACTGCTTCTGGATGTGAATTATCAAAAACAAAAAAATCTATAATTTTAAATTATCGTATTTATCGATAGATTGGGTCTTACTGTCGATAGTTCTCATTCAGTAGACAGTAAAATTATAAAAACTTAATTTTAGAAAATAATAATAAAATATACTATTCCAAATTAAAACAAAAATATCTGATGTGGACAACACATGACTTCCTTGCACGCCTATTAAACTATAAATCGGTGGCTCAAAAAGTTATCCTCAATTTGGTTACTAGTTTCCAAAGATTGCATTAAAAACGACACTCGACGTCGCGACATCCATCTATTAACACAGAAACATTCTTGTTTCTGGAGGTCTCATTCCGTTATTATATGTCGTTTTCCTTCAGTAGGTAACTAGTTTCCAAGAAATTTCTTCGTGTTCCGTGACAACATTAAAACTGTCAATATCACGAGATAAAGCATTGGAAATCGACAGTTTCGACATTTTAAGCGGAAAAATCCACTTAACTAATATCTTATTCTCCTGCATCAGACTTATTGATCTCACGAATGGGAAGGAAAACCAGTATTTTACATTAAATTTTAACACTTAAAACTAGTAATAAAAATGTTTAATTGGATTGGAAACCAAATCGTTTTTGTAACCTTTATTACTGAAACATATGATTTATGTAATTTAAACAAAATCTAGTAAATACATTCATATCGATATAAAAGTCCTATTTACCAAATTTGAGATGTTTTACATTATATTTTAATATATTTTTTTACGAAAGTCTAATATGACCTTCAAGTAAAGTACCACTTCCGATTTTCCAATTAGGCCAAAATCTAGTATGTAATTTAAATCAATATATAAATTATAAATACTAAATTTGAGAAGTTTTGCATAGTATTTTAATATAATTTTTGATGAAAATCAATTATGACCTTCAAGTAAAGTACCACTTCCGGTGATCAAGCAGTGACCAAAAAGGGAGGTTCACAACTAGATTTTACAGCAATCCTAAATACAAAATTTCAACTTTCTACGGCTAACTGTTTTTGAGTTATGCGAAATAAGAAGACGCCACGACGAAACTAGTCAAAATGGATATTTCCGTCGAAATCTGAAAACCGAAAATTTTCGCGATTACAATACTTCCTTTAGTTCGTACAAGGAAGTAAAAAACGTAATTTTCATGATGCTTTAATGTGCTTTGATATATTTTCTTCAGAGGTTTAATCCAAGTTGCATTTATTCAGCTTAAATTGAGCAACAAATATATTTTAATACTATCGATATAATTGTTTTTTATTAAACAAGTTTTTGTAAATGAACAAATAAAAAAGCGGTCCTAAAAGAAGCTATCTTATAATGCAAGAATAAAAATATTGATTAAAAAGTGTAGAACATCTAGATATGATGATTAAGGTTATAAATTGTGGGTATACCACTTAGTCAATTACATGAATAAAAAAAATGCTTAAAAATGGGTTTGGTTCTAGATAATAATTGATTTCTGCCATTTGTAAAACCAACAAGAGAAGTATATATTCGCTCGCTATCTAATCTATATGACTTGTCATTTCCTCCAATCTATATTTGGCATTAAATGAAAATTGCATTTGATAATTCACTTCTCATTTCATTTAGTTTTAAAATCTAAAAAAAAAAAATAATAATTTGAATAAAAAAATTGAAAGGTAAAAATTGGTTTAGGGACTTAACATCTAGTGAAAGTGGGTTTATATTCCAGAAAGGATGCCCGTATTTCCTTAAGGGAATCACCGACGATCAACCGCTCCACGCCAAATAGAATCCTACATGGATAAATTCCATCACGCCACGCCAAAATATACTCGAAAATGGGTTAAACGATTTTAATCAGCCTCGTTACTATCAATGAACAATTAAATCCCCTTTAATTTCAGCTAGGTTTTAACCACATTGAAATAGCCGACTTAAAAAACAATTAAATATCAGAGTATATTGTTGAATAAATGCAAACTGCATTATGTGTGCTAATTTCGTCTCTGATTGATGAACGAAAAATTTGTATAATTACAGTAAGAATGCATCTTTTCTTGATTTTTTCGTTCATCAACCCGAGTGTTAACACAAGCTAACGCAAATAACGAATTTTCAAAATTTCTTCCTCTAAATTACCTTTAATTTTGTTTATTTGAATTAATTAACCGCCTCTTCTTGTTATTGTTAATAAAAAAAGAATAAACTACGAATGGATTTCATATTTAACTAAATGAGATAAAAAGGAGAAATATTTTTCCGAGGTTGAAAACAAATTTCCGGAAATAAGAATAGAATATATATATATATATATATATATATATATATATATATATATATATATATATATATATATATATATATATATATATATATATATATTAAATATAATATATATAATTAAATAAAATATATTATATAAATATATATAAAATAAAATAAAATATATATATATATATATATATATATATATATATATATATATATATATATATATATGGGGGGGTCGGGGTGGCCGAGCGGGTTAGCGCGCTTGCAAAAGTGCACCTACTCACAAACCCAAAGGTTGTGAGTTCGAATCCCGGCACCGGCACTACTTTAATTTAATTAAAGTAATAATTCAAGAAATTTATCACCCCCCCGGGTATGTGAGGCCCGTCAGCCTACTGGAGGCTACTCACACAGACCGGGCGTAGGAGTGATGACCCTACCCCGTGTACCTTAATTGTGAATCGCGTTGTGGTTTTCCATGACATAAAATAGCCGCCCGAGGGTTTGGTCCATGGACGGGTCTGTCTCGGGGAAAGAAATATAGGTCCTCGTGCGCCTGCTGACTCCGAACAGCCATAATCCGTGGATCTAGACCGATTCGTCACTGTCCTTGAACCCGATTGAGTCGGTGGGAAGGAGACTGCCGAATTGGCCCCAAAGGGACAGGTTATGGAGCAATAGGCAGTCTGCCGCTGCACCATGGAATCCAGGGTTCGCAGCAACGTGAGGTTGGGTGACCCCCTCCAGGCGGCCTGTGCTCCCGCAAGCATAAATGTCTGTAAGAACACCACATCGCGCGGCCAAAGATCTACAAGGTCTATCGAGCCAACCGAAAAAAAAAAAAAAAAAAAAAAAAAAAATATATATATATATATATATATATATATATATATATATATATATATATATATATATTATATAAAATAATATAATATATATATATATATATATATATATATATATATATATATATATATATATATATATATTGAAAACAAATTTCCGGAAATAAGAATAGTAATATATATATATATACGTTAATATATGATATATATATTTAATATATCATATATATATATATATATATATATATATATATATATATATATATATATATAACATATACCGTTAGAAAGCTAAATATTTAAATTAATTAATTAATATCTACCCTACAAAGTCTTAGAAGGCAATGGAGAGTGACGAAAAACGCATAAGCATAAGTGATTGTTATAGATAATATCTTCTATTGTTTATATTATTTAATAGAAACTAAATGTTTCCTTGGAAACTAAATGAAATTTTCATGGAAACCAAATAGGAAAATTTAAATTTTTTTTCGAATAGAGAGATAAGTGAAAGTTGTGGGATACGCGCACCAGATTTTTTTTTTTACGTCTCTTGTTGACTTTTTACTTTATTATGCAAATAGATTAATTTATTTTGCTAAGATGAGACGCTGCTTAATCTGACGACAAATTTGCTTATTGCAAATCAATTTGTATACATAGACGTAAATTACTTTGGACGTCGCGTTGCAAGACCTGAATTTTTAAAAAAAATATTATTTGTGAAAATTATTTACGCCAGATATTGAAAAATTCTCAAAAATAAATAAACTCAATATTAATGTAAGTTCAATTTTCATATTTATCTTTATAGAAGAATTTACCAGTTCAAATCATGCAACTGAAATTTTCATTAAACAAAAACAACATTAATAATAATAATAATAACAACAAGAAGTTTAAAAAGATAATGAAATACAAATAAAACAATATTAATACCTGAAATAAACTGAATTTTAAGAATCTTCTTTCCTACACTACATATTACAATTTTTGAATAGCCTACCAAGCAAATCATATGTTAAAACAAAAACATTAATCTAACACCTGACAGTGTTACATCCCTCCCCCCCCCCCCCCGCCTTAAGCATTTATTTTTTTTTCTACTAGAACAAAAATAAAAAATAGCATCAGGATTATAACATGAAACAAAGATAATAATTATTTACTTAACAAGCACCAACTTATTTTTGTGAAATATGTTTGACATAACCTTTTTCTTATTTGAATCTGATTTGTACATAAGAGGGGAAAGTTTATCTACAATCATAAATGTTCCACTCCTAACTTCTTCCAACTTGTCTCTATTTAATTTTATTACCATTATCTACAAAAACTACGTCTCCAACATTTAACTCCGTCGATTTCTTATTCATATCTGTGCGTTGTTTGTTTTTCTGAAAATACCTCATTGAGTTTTCATAGGCTGTTTTCCTATCTTCTTCTAAGTCACTTTCGCAAATGTCAATGGGACAAATATTTATGCCTTTGACGAATAATAAATATGCTGGGGTGAAACCCGTAACTGGATGCAGGGTTTCTTTGTATGTATCAAAGACTTCAGCAGCAATAGTATGCCATTTCCTACGCTCGCCTGGCGTGTTCATCAAACATCTAATGTTATTTACTAAAGTCTGATTAAGCCTCTCGATCATACCATTTGACCATGCACAATCTGTTGCAGTAAAAAGCAATTTGATATTTTCATGTTGTAAAAACTGTTTAAATTCATTCGAATCGATGGCCGGATATCTATCTGCTAGAACTGTTTGTATATCATGGTTTTGGCATACTTTCTTAATCAGGTTTCTAAAATCATTTGAATTTTGTGAAGCTGAAACTCTAAACCAGCAGTATCTTGTAAAATGGTCAATCAATATGTGCAAGTATTTCTTTTTTGATTTGGAGAAGCCTCCCACTGTGTCTAGTTTCATTAATTCAAACGGCGCTTTTGGCGGACCTAAATTTGATAAGAGACCCATTTTTCTTTTAGTTCTTGTTTTATTTTTCATACAAATCACACATTTGTCACAATACTTTTACCTTTTTTTCCATATTCTTGAAATAATAGAATTGCCGAATGGTATCCATCAGTTTTTGAGAGCCAATATGTCCAAACTTTTTATGGATTCTATCTATTAATTTCTCCGCGAGAATTTCTGAAATAAAAATCTTCTTTTTTCCGTTCTTTAACTTGTAAATTATGTCATTATCTGCACGGACCCTTTTATCTGACTTTAACAATTCTCTATGATCCTTTTGGTCGTACTTTATTTCCTCCAAGTCAACAACATTAGTGACTCTGATAATATCGTCTGTCTCAAATGTTTCAAGTATCGGATTCCGAGACAATGCATCTGCTTCTATATTTTTCTTTCTCTGTTGATATATAATTTTAAAGTTATATTGTGTGAGATATACAATGAGATGTCCTAAAGCTTCATCAGGTCTGGATTTTACCTTCAAATTTTTCAGAGGTTTATGGTCCGATACTACTGTGAATTCCCGTCCTATTAATAAATGCAGCCAAAATACTATGGCCTCTTTAATTAATGGCCAAACATTCCAAATATATTGGTGCTTTCTTCCTTTGACTATTCGTCAGTCTCTTCGAAAAATAAAATACAGGGTGTAGTAGACCATCCTCTAATTCTTGTTTTAAAATAGCTCCTAATCCCTCGCCACTTGCATCTGTGTATATATATAAATATTTTTCATTGGGTTAAATATTGCTAATACTGGTGGGGAACACATGTAAATTTTAATCCGATCAAAACATTGCTTACACTCTTCAGTCCATTTAAATTCTACGTCCTTCTTTAATAAATCAAACAAGTGTCTGAGCTTTTTTTAACAGTCTTCTATAAACTTATGATAAAAGTTTATTTTTCCTAAAAATTGCCTCACTTTCTTCTTTTTTGTGGGAACCGGAAAATTTTTAATCGCTTGTAAATTATCTGTCAATGGAACAATTCTATTTCTTTCTATGTATGATATGGCCGAGATATTTAACAGATTGTTGAGCGAATTTACATTTGGTGAACTTTAATTTAAATCCTTCGTTCCTTATAGCCTCGAAAAACTGCTTTAGATGTTCTACATGTGTTTCAAATGAATGGGAAAAGATTAAAATATCACCAATAAAATTCATACTAAATGTACTCAAACGATTTCTTCTTATTATGTTTGATAAAATTCTTTGAAAGATAGCAGGAGAATTTATAAATCCAAAAGGTAATACATTAAATTGATAATGACCTGTTTCAGTGACAAAGGCCAGTTTTTCTCTGTCCTCAATTTCAACTGGTATAGACCAAAATGCGGAATTTGCGTCTAGTACACTAAAATATTTGCAATCATAACATTTAACCAGCATATCTTCAATCCGTGGTAACGGTTGAGCCTCCGGAATCACTAATTTGTTTAGCGGCCTAAAGTCTATACATAATCTAGTCTTACCTTCACCTTTTTTGTACGCTAGCGTAACAGGGGCTGCAAAAGGAGAGCTCGACTCGGACACTAAACCTGCGTTCAATAATTCTGATACTTGTTTCTCAATCTCCATCCTATCAGGTAATGAGCACCTGTATGGTCTTTGGGATATGTATTTTTCAACCGGCAATTTAATTCGCGCAGTCCCTGCTTTCATACTTCCAACATCATATTTGTTAACTGCAAAAATATCTAGTGTTTCATTTATCTAGTGTTTAATATTATCTTCTACTAATTTAGTAATTTTATTTTTTTCTACTGCCTTGAAGTGATGTTCATCATCGTCACATGCATTTACAAAATTTATAATAAATACATTCTGGTTGATTTCAACTAATTTAGATCTTTCCTGAGGAATCAGGTCCAAAGCCCACTTTGACATATTTACTGTTTTTTCTTTCTCAATTTTTCTCACACTTCTGTTTTTTCTTTGAAAAATATTTAAATTTTTATCTTGAATAAGCTTAAAGGTTTGAATAGCATCTATTCCGAGTAAGACCTTATATCTAAATGTATCATTATTTATAACATAAAACTCCATATCATGCTCTATATTACCTATTTTTAATCTCAACATTGCTCTTCCCTCTCCAAGAATACTTCCAGATAAAGAATGCAGGACATCTGCACGTTTTAAAAAGTTTATGTTTAATTTTTCTATTACATTCTTATGTATTAACGAAACAGTTGAACCCTTATATTAAACAAACTTGCGTGGTGTTCTTCATCCTGCAGTCCAGGTGGAAATACAAAATTGACATTATCTTTCACGTTCTTTATACTTTTAACCTTCTTCACTCCTTTCTTGTTTACAATATGAAATTTAACCTTCATTTTAATGTTCTCAAAAAATTCAGTTTATGTAAGTTCTATTTTCATATTTATCTTTATAGAAGAATTTACCAGTTTAAATCATGCAACTGAAATTTTTATTAAACAAAAACAACATTAATAATAATAATAATAACAACAAGAAGTTTAAAAAGATAATGAAATACAAATAAAACAATATTAATATCTGAAATAAACTGAATTTTAAGACTCTTCTTTCCTACACTACCTATTACAATTTTTGAATAGCCTACCAAGCAAATCATATGTTAAAACAAAAACATTAATCTAACACCTGACAGTTTATCTAACACCTGACAGTGTTACATTAATATAAGTAGGAATAATTATTAAGTGTAAATAAAAACTTAAATACAATAATATTAATACTATAGAAGTGAAGATTTTAGATAAAATTCCAAAGGTACCTTTGTTTTTTTAATTGAGTCACTACTTACACTGATAAAGGGAACATTCCAACAGAAAATAAATTATGTGTTACATCGGCGGGCGCAACTTCCTCACAGGCAAAAAATACACTATGATATGTTTGAAACGCACCAAAAGAAGAATAACTTAAAAAAAATAATAATTTTAATTTTATTTTATTTTTATTTTTACATATTTTACTCCTAAAACTTGCTCTACACCAATCCGGTCTTCCAAAACATTTAGTTAATACTTTGCTGCAATGATTGCCATTTCTAATGAAATATCGACGAAAAACTATATCTGAAAAAAAATGGTTGCCCTTTCTCTATGACTTCTATCAAGCCACTGTATTATGAATTGGGTAGGGACGCACAGTGGTTGAAAGGCGAAAAAAAACTATTTTTTCAAGGTGTTGGAAAAATAATTTTGTTAAAATATTTTACCAAATTAATCAAATTATTAAAATATTTTACCAATTTAATCGAAAATATTCTGATTATTACACTAGTAACGAGCCTCCAAATCCAACCTTAGAATAATGTTTGATTTAAAAAAAAAACATTGTCAACATTATTATTATTGTAGCTACTCATACATTTTTTTCTTGGTGCGATTTTCCTTTGTAAACAACAACAGCTATATCATATGAGTGGAAAGAAAACATATTTTTTTGTATATTTTAATTCAATTATAATTTCCCGAATAAGTAACAATCAATAACATAACAAAAGTTTATGTTACTATATATCTTCCGAGCGAAGCCGACAGCGGGTCTAAAATATATTTTTTTCTTGAAATAAGACTTTTGATAAAATGCCACTGCGTCTTTGGGATTTCTGTGGGATCCAAATTTGAATTTTAAAATGGAATTACTCTTGTTATTTGTTAATTGCTTCCTCACAGCTGAAGCTGTCGAATCCACATGCCTTGCATAAAAACTACTACCGTTCATCCGATTTTGATGAATTTGTTTTAATTTGTTGGTGTCAATATTATCAAATTCCATCCACTACTTTCGCATACGCATGCGAAAATGTATTTTCCTTGACAAAGCTATATTTTATTAACGACTCATTCGATTTGGCTCAAAGTTGGAGGAAAGTTCGCGATTAGTGTAGATTTAATCCTGTTTTAATGTCGCCCAAACCATTTACTACTTTCGCTTACGCATGCGCAAGCGCATTTTCTTTGCCACATCCATATTTCAAAAACTGTTCTTCCAATTCATTCCAAAGTTGGAGAAAAGCTAGGAACTGGTGTAATAATGGTCTAATATCAATGTGGTCCAATTTCCATCTACTAAATTTAGCTTACGCATGCGCATAAGTATTTTACACAACACGCCTATATTTTAAAAACGACTCTAAAAAAATTTTAAAAAAATGACTATATACATATATACATATATATATATATATATATATATATATATATATATATATATATATATATATATATATATGTATATATATATATATATATATATATATATGTATATATATATATATTTATAATCTATATATAAATGTATATATAATGTGTATATAAAAAATATAATCCTTGAGGCTGCGGAGGAGGTGTGTGGGAAAAATAAATTCGGACAGAGAATTAAGAAAACCGGATGGTGGACTGAAGAAATCAAGGAAGAAGTCAAGATGAAGAAAATTCTCTGGAAGCAATATTTACAAAAAAAGACAGATGCGGCTAACTTCACCTATAAGGAACAAAGAAAGAAAGTAAAAGAGGCTGTAATATATGCAAAACGAAAATCCTGGGAAGATTTCGGAAAGAAGTTAGAGGAGAGATGAAGGAAAACCAGAAACTCTTCTATAGAAGCCTCAGGAGCATGTTAAAGTAGAAAGAACCCGTGCTGAAGCATATAAAGGACAAAAACGGAGTAGTCCTTAGTCGTCCAGAAAACATCATGAACAGGTGGGCTGAACACTTTAAAGACCTGTTAGCAAACCATGCGCAAAGCCTGGAAGAAAATCAGCAGACTCGGAGCACGGAAGGCAGCTGGGAAGAGGATGACTTCATCAGCGACGAAGAGAGATGAGGCTATAGAATCACTCAAGCTAGGAAAAGCAGCGGGAATAGATAGCATATACCCAGAAATGTTAAAACTAAGCTGCCTAAAGGAACTGGAAATGCTCCAGCACATCCTGAATATCGTTTGAAAAACGAAAACGATCCCAAAGGACTGGGAAATCTCAATCATTATCCCAATCTTCAAGAAAGATGTTAATCGTGAATGTCAGAACCACAGAGGCATATCCCGAGATCATCGAAAAGGACAAAGCGTAGGCCTACGCTTGCTTCTTAGATTTAAACAAGGCATTCGATCGGGTGCAGAAGGAAGATATCTCCAAAGTGCTGAAGGACTACGGGGTTCACACAGGACTGAGAAGGGCCATCCTGAGTCTGTACAACATCCAAAGAAATGTTGTTAGGATGTGCAACCACTCATCTGGGGAATTCCAAAGCGAACAAGGAATCAGACAAGGGTGCAGCCTTAGTCCCCTCCTATTCATTCTGGCACTAGATTCTGTGCTAAAGCAACCAAAACAGGAAATGGGGCCATATCTCCTCGGATACAGGAACCTCCAGAGTGTCCGTTACACCATCCTCGCATTTGCCGACGACATGGTAGTGTTTGGAAACAACTGTCGGAACCTGCAGTTCAACCTAAAGATCCTCCAAAGTAAACTAAAATCCATAAACATGGAAATAAATGCAGAAAAAACGCAATATACGAGAATCGGTAGAAGGAGAAACCGTGGGGACAGGATCGTCAGGCTAAGTGGAAGACGCCTAGAACAAGTGGCGGACTTCAAATACATGGGGACTTATCTCAACCAGCACGGATGGGTTGACGGAGACATTGGCGAAAGGACCAAGATAGCAGGCAGATGCTTCCAATCCCTCAAGACTGGCTTTCTGGACAAGACAGAAGGCTCTAAAGCAACTAAAAAAGTTATATACAAAAATACGTTTCTTCCAATCCTGACATACGCAAGCGAGTCTTGAAACCTCACTTTCAAGCACAAGGGTCAGATCCAAGCAATGGAAATGCGCTACCCAAGGAAAATTGAGGGGAAAACAAAAAGAGACAGAGTGAGGAACTCTACAATAAGAACGAATCTGGACATAAGGCTTATAGAATAAATAATACAACAGAACCAGCTTAAATGGTTTGGACATTTCCTGCGGATGGCTGAAGACAGGCTAGCAAGAGTTACCCTCGAGGCTAAATTGGAAGGGAAGCGACCACGTGGGAGACCCAGAAAGGCCTGGGTAGAGGGAGTAAAGGAAGGTTTCGAGAAGATAGGCATGGGCTGGAGAAGAAGAAGACAGCTGGCTGAGGATAGGGATCATTGGATCAGGCTCTATCAGAAGGCGCCTCACACCGCTCAGCGGGAAACGAGGAAAAGATTTAAAATATATATATATATATATATATATATATATATATATATATATATATATATATATATATAATTTCTCTTTTTTTTTCGTAAAATTATTTTTCTGTGACTTACAGATTTGACATGGTTTTCTCTCAGAAAAGTCTATTTTCAACCACTGTGGGATGCCCCCAGGGTGTTGGCCTTGGGGTGTATTGCATGGAAGCAAATTGCAAATTTCATTTTCCTGGAAGTTTGTTCTTATAAATAATAATAATTTTACATCATTCACCATAAAGATGGAATTTTATGGCTTGAAGTAAGAACAAAACAATGAGCTAAAAATAGACACAAGGAATGTTTGCTTCATCACCTCTGAAACTAAAATCCTTGTTAAATAAATTTCCTTCAAACGGTTTGATAAGAATTTTCTTTTATGATGTTTACTTTAGTTGAAAATGATGAATGTGAATTAGCCTGACGTTGTCAAGTGGCTTTGCGGATAAGGAAAAGATTCTGCTACAGGAAACGAGGAGGAATGAAAATAATAGAGAAGTAAAGTATTTTCTCAAGGATATTCTTGAATACTTTAGATATTGTAATAAACTTATTACAACCTTTTCTAAACATTTCTCCATGGACACCTCGTTTGTCAAAACACTACGCTCATGAGAGAAAATGGATCTATAGTATGGAGTTAATATATTGTGATTTGGGGAGAAAAAATAATAAGAAATAGTGAAATTGTCAATTTCAAAATTTCAACTATATTTTTACTTCCTTGTACGAAGTAAAGGAAGTATTGTAATCGCGAGAATTTTCGGTTTTCAGATTTCAACGGAAATATCCATTTTGACAATCCCTGAATCCATTTTGACTAGTTTCGTCGTGGCGTCTGTACGTACGTTCGTTCGTATTTCGCATAACTCAAAAACGGTTAGCCGTAGAAAGTTGAAATTTTGTATTTAGGATTGTTGTAAAATCTAGTTGTGAACCTCCCTTTTTGGTCACTGCTTAATCACCAGAAGTGGTACTTTGCTTGAAGGTCATAATTGATTTCCATCAAAAAGATATTAAAATATTATGCAAAACTTCTCCAATTTAGTATTTATACTTTATATATTGATTTAAATAACATACTAGAATTTGGTCTAAATTGGAAAACCGGAAGAGGTACTTTATTTCATATTAGACTTTAAAGAGACAATTTTTGTAACCCCCTCCTCCCCTCAAGATTTGAGGATGTTTTACGTTTCAAGATACGTAAAATCCAAATATCGAATAAAAAAAAAATCCGTCCTCAATTTTGGTGCTTTTATTGTATTTAAACGAAAGCTAATGAAATTCCCTACAAAACGAAATAAAAATCATTTAAATCGGACCATTATTAGCTGAGATATTGCGTAAGGACCTTCTGAGACTGATTTTTCTGGCGGCTAGTCATCCTGCTTCCTGACTTATTTATTGGGCTTCTGACTTCCTCGTATCTCTCTGTTTTATTCTTCCTTGGATTATTTCTTTACTTCCTTTAGCTTCCTTAGTCGGAAACTAGTAACCAAATTCAGTATCACTTTTTGAGCCACGGATTTATAATTTAATGGGCGTACAAGGAAGTCATGTGTTGTCCACATCAGATATTTTTTGTTAGGTATGATATTTATGCAATATTATTTGATTTACGAAAATTTTAAATATTTGATATGATTTAAGCAGAAAGTAGATTAAAAAACGTAGTTTCCTAAATAGAAGTTGACAATAAAAGAGTAATTTGGAGACTATATATATATATATATATTTTTTTTCATATATTCTTGATTATGAATAATATTTTATTAAAAATGTTATGGATTAAAAAAAAATTTAAAAATAATTTGTAAAATTAATTAATAATCGACCAGTAGGCAATTTTCAGATGCAAGGTTATTGATAAAGCGGCCAAGGTTAGGTTATCATACACCCGTTTAATATCTCACTCTTTCCTAATCCCATGACATTCATAGGTATTTTTAATTTTATAATTTTGAACCTCATTGCCAGATGCATGAACGGAAATCTTCTTCTTCTTTCGCTTTTCCCTTTTGTGCCTCTCAGGGTAGAGGAGTGCATAGCCACGAACTCCACTTCGATGCCATATTATACATTTTTATTTCAAGTTAAACTTAAATCCAATGAAATCAATTTTCTTTTCGGAGCCTTAAAAAGAAGGAAAATAATAAATTATTTTTGGGCATTTTTGCGTCCCTCTCCAACCAGCTCCCGGAGCGGCCATCCCCTTCGCCCTATTCTGGCTGCGCATTTAGACAGAAGACCATTCTTCTGAAACAACTTCCTGGATTGTTTATTTAGTGAACATTTTCGATTTCTGTATGAGGATGTGTTATTTTGCTAAAACATGGAAATGTGCGACGTTAACACGATTTCTTGGAACTAGAAAAACAGAAAACGAATTTACTCAATACCGTACGATAATACAGCTTCAGCTTTTAACAAAAATATTTGAGAAAGTCATCTTGAATTACCTGAAGGATTTCTGTCAGGAAGATAATATCATAAGAACAGGCATTTTTCAAGCTAATATATCCGCAAAACTGCAGAATTGTTTTATGAAACTGCAGAATGAAGTAGATCGAAATTTCAACCTTAACATACCATATCCCTGATATCAATAGATTGCTCAAAGTCTTTTGATGTTGTCTTGCATGATCTAGTCTACCAGTGATTGATTGATCTTGAAAGCCCGAAGTAACTTTAAAGTTATTTCTCAGTGAACGTTGGAGAAAAATATTCAAAAGAAGTAGAGAAATGTGGGGCAAGTACGCACCAGATTTTACAAAGTTCGTCTTTACAGGACTTTAATTTTTTTTTCCTAGGTAGCACAATTTAAAGAGTGGAAAAATTCGATAGAAATTTTATTTTTAGGTCAAGTAAAAAATATTTGTTTCTGCGTATTGATTGTTTTGACTTTTATTCAATCAATAAAATTAGTTAATATTACGAAATGATATTTATTTCGAAATACGTTACCTATAAAACTGTTGACTGTAATTGGGGGAGAGAATGCGGGTTATTGATGGGGCGGCATACATAAGCTTACTCACTTAGTAAAAATCCTAGTTCCGACCCTGCGGCAAACTGGTTTTGGAAATGACATAGCAATCATAAGAAGTAGCCTCAAAGCTAATAAGGCCCTAAAACAAGCCGAAGTGACATGTCAGAGGATCGTGGGCGAGCTGCGTAACTTGAATGTTTACAGAACGAAAAGGATTATTTTTTCTTAACAGAAAGGAAATAAAGGAAACTTTCAGTTTAATAGAGTTTATTTGGGTATTCAACTAGGCAGACATTAATTTTTTGGACCACTTCGACAAAATATTTAGAACAGTTCGATCAAGAGCAAACAGGATCCATCATTTGTTAGATTCCAGGAACCTGTCTCTTCGGCACAAATAAATGATTTATAAACGCCTTCTTAGGCCGGCTCTATTCAATGGGGCACCTATGCACAAGAATTTGTCAAAGTCAGCGTTTAAACAACCGGAAGCGTTTTAAAATGGCGTATTTAAAACAATCGTAAAAGGAACCCCATTGCAGAAAAAAAAGGCTGGTAAAACTCATGACTAACAACAGATAACAAAAATAAAGGAAATGGTCGATTCTAAGCCTGTCAATTTATTGACTAAAATGTGACTGTTCGAAAATGATGTCTGTATAAAAAATTTAATTCAATAAAAAAAAAAACTACGGAAATAATTTGTAAGTCTTATAACCCTATTCGTCCGAAGGGACGGAATGTAATTGAATATCTACTTAAACACATTAGTGGGCTGTTAGGAAAGTTGACGCTCATGAATATTGAACCTTCGTGTTGTAGTCGGGTGCCTTCCACACCTAAACGAAAATGAAGATTCTTCTTTAATCAATACGTTAATTTACATTCTGTATTATATGCGAGTTATAAAAGTCTTTGTGTATTAGTATAGCTTTATTTCATATTACATATTTTAAACATTATTGAATATTACCCTTCAAAGTAAAATCCGTTGTTTCCAACAACTTTCATACATCTTTCTGCCAGTTATTGAGTTTGATATCAGTACCACTCTTTTGATTTTGAGGCAAAGAACTCTTCACATCCAATTCATACGTCCTCGAAATTATCAAAGATCCGACCTTTTAAAAAATTAGCCATTGATCTAAACAAACTATAATCTGTTGGTGTAATATCAGGGCTATACGCAGGGTGAGACAAAACGTTTACTCCTTGCAGTTCCGATAATTTTTCCTTGGTCAAACGAGAACGATGTGCTGGGGCATTGTCGTGTTGCAAAATGGCTTGGTTCCTGTTGACCGAAAGCCTGGTACTGTGCACTCAAAACTGCATAAACTCGGTCTAGCTGTTCACAGTAAAGGTTTGAGGCCCTACTACGGCCGATAAATCACGAGTAGTTTCATGTGGGTTCTGGTTCAAACTTTCAAGAAGAACGTCATCATCAACAACCGATGGGCGACCTGATCTGGGTTGTGCGGCAGTATTTCGATGGATAATTGACTCTCCTTCTATGGTACAAATTTCTTTGGCGGCTGTCTTTGCGCATAAACCTTTTTTTCCAGTAATGTCTCAAAAGACCACGAATCACGATTTTTTCTTCTCACATTGCACGTGCGTTTCAAAAATGTAAATGATCCCACAAAGCCAATTCAAGTCACAAGGAATTAAAGGATAAGTAAACATTGACAGTAGGAACAAAAATATTCTTATAGGATAATTATGAGAGTTGGAACTAAGGATTGTATTCATGCACAAGGACTTTTCTGCAAACTACCTAATATATTTATATCAAAAACATTTTTTATTAAAACAAAAACTTTTTATCTAAAAAGAGTGCGATAACTTAATATATATATTTATTGTCCAGGATAATAACCCTTTTTAAACTCCACTCTTTTTTAAACTTCTTTATTCTCTTAACATAGGCGGCGTTTCAGGTCTCTTTATCCATTTTCAAACCTGCTATCTTATGTAGTGGTATTAATTGTTTCACTACGTTATAGAAATAGACAATTTATACAGATCTTCTTTATTTTAGCATTAGAAAACTGTTAATTGTTATTCAAATGCGACCTGAAACTGCACTGAATTCTAAACTACAAGAATTTGTATTTATTTATGTTTGACGAAAGAAAATTTTAAAAATTAACTCCATTCGTAAACACGATAATCAGACGCAGAATACGATCAATGATAAAGAAGCGTCTTCGGTATTCTTGAAAACTTTAGTGATGATGAAATATCTAAAAAGGGGATCTTGTGAAATATATCAAACAATGTAGATTCCGTTATTAGCCAAAATTTTAACTGAAATTTTATTAAAAATCCATTAAAAACTTAATAGGGACCAGAGAGTAATACGCGATTATAAATTGAGGAAATAATAATTTTGTAAAATATTACAGTTTGTAAAAGAAAATTTTCCTTCCAAGAAGTATCGTTGTAAATACTTTTTATTTGATCGTACATCGTCCATCGGCTCTATTTAGTTATCTTTGAAGATTCATGACGATTAATAACGTAACCACTTTATAAAATGTTCAAGTAAATATTAATATCTTTTAAATAGTTTTCAAAACATCCATCGAGGTATTCCAGTTATATTTTTCTTCAAGGTTAGACGATAGAAAAAAATATTTTCTTGCCTAACATGTACACTCCAGTCTAGAAGTGAATTAGCCCAAGATTAGTTTTAAGAATACAATAAAAAATAATATGATGCGGAAGAAGCCGTACCTGTTTTCCTGCTTCTCTTCGCCACCAACACCCAAGGTTCTTGACATAATGATTAAACTCACTGAAATAGTCCTGAGCAACTGGGGTCATTAATAATTTTTTTATTGTTTTCATGTCTGATTTATGAGTGTTTATAGAGGACCTCAGGGAGTAGGTAGCCAATAGAAATTTCGTTATTAGTTATTGAGGAGAAAACCACTTTAATAACATTTTAGAAAAAATCCATAAAGTTACGGAGTAGCATTCGTGCTTTTTAGCAGACTACGGCGAAGCCACTAGAAAGGTAATGTGTTTAGGCATCCACTACAATGGCGTAGCTAAGCCAACTGGCAACCGAGGCAAACTTCAAAATTTATTTTTTATTTATTTACTGTTTTTGTTAATTTTGAATTTGAGTAAAAAATATTTATTTCTTCTTTTTGATAATGTTGACCTTAATTCAGTTAAAGAAGCATGTTACTATACTGTTATGAAATGATGTTATTTATTTCGAAATATATTATCTAAAGTACTGTTATAAAAGTGTTGACTTTAATTGGAGGGGAGGGAGGGGAAGAAAGAAGGAGCGCCAAAATTGAGCTTGGCCCCCCTGGCAAAAATCCTGTTTTCGGTTCTACCGCCCCCTAGGGAAATACGATACAAAGTATCGTACCGACAAAGTATCGATACCGACACTCATTAAGAGCTTAAATCAAATATTCGAACCATTAAAATATTGAAAGGAATATCGAGGCAGTGGTATCGATACAAAACCTATTTGGTATTGAAAGGAAAGTAACGATACCTTACATGTATCGATCGGTATATTATAGAGTCTCTATCTGTTTATTATACACGTTATTTTATTATTACTAATTTAAACTATGTTCGACTTAAATCCAATAAAATAAATCTTTTCCGAAAGAAATGAAAAAAAAGATTAAAAATTATTTTTTTGCATTTTGATACCTCCTTCGCCCTACGCGAGTGGGTATCTATTTTTTGAGATAACGGCTCAACCGATTTTCAAGTTTAATGGCTGATTTCAAGGAGACATTCAAATATTTATAACATTTCAAATGTTAATAACATCAACTAGGTTTCTAACAAAAATTTTATTTACATTTTGATGCTTACATGCACCAGCAGTAGTGAAATGATATTAACATTCGGTGTAAGCGAAATTAAATGTTATTACCAAATGTTATTGACATTTTTCAGAGTATATCTTCGAAACATATTAATAGCACCTGCTATCAACAAAGTATTCTCCGGTGTAAACGCACTTTTGAAACATCTTTGCTGAATTTGATGATTTTTGGTGCAGATATTCCTTATTGAATAAATATACTTTAGAAGTTAATCAGCTCTCCTTTTTTATTAAAAATGAATTGAAATTATAAAATAATAATAATGCCTAACTGCTATACATCCTTTATCTTACATATTTTCAGAAAGTAAAATTCATTACGTACATAAAAATGAAATAAATTGATCAAGAGGAAGCTGATAATATTCAGATATACTTGTGTATATGAACAGATAAGACAAAAATATGCCGTATATTCTCATATTGAGATAAATTTTCTCAAAATTTTCATTTAATTTTATAATGTATGATCAATTGTCCATAAAAAAAAAAGTTAAAAGCATCGCAACCGAACAGAATGTATTCTTTCATAATTATTTATAATCCAATTGATATTTTAAATATAGATTTCCAATTTTTTCTTTAATTGGAATACGAATATTATCATAACAAAATGTTTGCCTTCTTTTTATTAAATATGTTTTTGGAGAACTGCTAACTCTAAAGGTTATGGATGGTCTTATTACTGACTGGAACCCCCGCTGAAATATCTCATTAAGTTACTGGTCATCGAACCTCCATCGCTCGTTTTTCATTACAGGAGCTACTACAAGATAGCAAATATAAAATTTAACAGTTATTATAGTACCATTTATCGAAAATTTCTTTATCATACTGGATTTTTATATGGATCTGGAATTTAATTAAAAAATTCTTCTATATATATATATATATATATATATATATATATATATATATATATATACAAGAAGGTGATAAAATCAGTATTTACGTACAACCAAACGTATCTTGCAACCAATCCAATGAAGGGTCAGGTACTCACTTTAAACTGTTGGAGATCATCCCAGGAGATCGTCTGACTATTGGCAGATATGAAAGAATAATTTTTTTTTTCTCTCTTCATATTTTCATCCACACCTTTCAAATAAAAAAAAATTGACAATCAGCAGACTGGCTGTCAGTAACATCGAAACAAATTGACATGAGTGGCCTGAAGAAGGACAGCACTCAACGGTACCTCTTCCTTGTGAAAAGAATGAATAATTTTTTTTTTTTTGTCAGCCCGACATGAACCTGGGCCGGGGTGTTAGAAGTTCAGTGTTAATCAAGCCATATAATTAAATATTAAGCAATGTATTTATAATATTTAAATATAAAACGATCTAAGCAAAAATCAACCTAAAATCTACTAAATTAGTGAAACAATCAGAAAAGTCTAATTTTTAGATATATTTTGAAAAATTAATCATTAATAGTATCGTTGATACATTATTTATTTTGTCATAATACACTAATAGTAATTTTTATTAGTAACTTCTTTATTTTTTTAAAACTTTAATAACCACTAACTATATTGACTATAACCTAAATATAATTTTTCTCTTTCCCAACTTAAATAACTTAGGTTTCTTTAAATTCCAAACATAACAATCAAGTTAAACATATTACTTTTTTTTTACATATCTAGTTCTTTAGTTAGATTATATTAGTAATTTCTAGAAAGGTACATTCCATAACAGAATCGTTGATTTGAGAAACCCCATAAGTCATAGAGACCAAATTTTCGACAGAAAAAAAAACAGTCCAAGCTAAAGCGTAATGGCTCAATGCTTGAAACGACAGATAATTAAATTTTGGTCCATTCTGAGCATATTATATTACTAATTAAGGATATGAGAGTAATTATGGTGCTTAAATTTAAATTGAAATATGCTTGAGTTATGGGGTTTATCAACTTTACAGACACGAGGAAAATAATAATTACCAATAAATATGTAAAATATCTGATGTGGACAACACATGACTTCCTTTTACGCCTATTAAACTATAATTCGGTGGTTCCTGTTCAGTGATCCTGAATTTGGTTACTAGTTTCCGAAGATTGCAGAATCTCAAACACGACACTCGACGTCGCGACATCCATCTATTGACACACACATACACAAGCTCTTGTTTCTGGAGGTCTCATTCCGTTATTATATGTCGTTTTCTTTCAGTTGGAAACAAGTTCCCAAGATATTTCTTCGTGTTCCTTGACAACATTAGAACTGTGAATGTCACTAGATAAAGCATTAGAAATCGACGGTTTCTACATTTCGAAGAACCCACTTAACTTATATCTTATTCTCCTGCTGCAGACTTGTTCAGCTCAAAAATGGGGAGGTAAACAATTATTTTACAATCAATTTTAACACTTAAAACAAGTAATAAAAATGTTTAATTAGAGTGGAAAAAAAATCGCGTTTGTAATCTTTATTACCGAACCATATAATCTCTGTATTTAATTTTAATATAATTTTTGATGTAAGTTTATTATGACCTTCAAGTAAAGTATCGCTTTCGGCTCACAAATTTTAATCAAAATCTAGTATATTATTTAAATTGATATAAAAGTCCTATTTACCAATTTTAGATGTTTTACATTATATTTTAATATAATTTTTGATGAAAGTTTATTATGACCTTCAAGTAAAGTACCGCTTCCGGTTTTCCAATTTGGACCAAAATGTAATACGTTCTTTAAATCGATATATCAGTAATAAATACTAAATTTGAGAAGTTTAGAACTATATTTTAATGCAATTTTTAATGGAAATCAATTACGACCTTCAAGTAAAGTACCACTTCCGGTGATCAAGCAGTGACCAAAAAAGGAGGTTCACAACTAGATTTTACAACAATCCTAAATACAAAATTTCAACTTTCTACGGCAAACCTTTTTTGAGTTATGCGAAATACGAACGTACGTACAGACGCCACAACGAAACTAGTCAAAATGGATTCAGGGATGGTCAAAATGGATATTTCCGTCGGAATCTGAAAACTGAAAATTTCCGTGATTACAATATTTACTGCTTACAAGGAAGTAAAAAGTGTTTATTTATGATAATATTATTTATAAAATAAACTAATTTTGATTATTGAAGAAAATTTATTCATCTTCTGAATCTTCATCCCTTTCATATGTGGACAACTGGAAAATATCTGTATAAAACTTTTGTATGCCATTGTCATCTAGCAGAAACCAGTTAAATTTTCGGAGATCTTTTTCCTATTGATTGGCTTTTTACCTATTGAATAAGCCTGGGTAGTTGGGAGTTAATGATGTTTTATGTCGAAACTCGTCTCTATCCATTGTTACTCTAATTTCTTATGAAGTGTTCAAATATTAACACTCGAGCCAGGCGAGCTAAAACGGCAAGGCCAGTATAAATCACCAGAACATGCCATATGACACAGTCATATTAGGTTGTTTTTTTTAGTGCTATAAACTATGTAGTTCCAAAAGTTTCAGAGATGTTTAGGAGTAGGCCCCCAAACAAAACCTAAGAAATCCCCATCGATTTCAGTTTACCGCGGGGTGGAGATGTGGCGGTTCAAAGATATCTTTTTCAGTTTTTGGCGCATATCTTGAAAATATTTTGTCGTGCAGAAATCATTTTGTTTCATATCACGTAATTCATTATTTATGTAAATATAAATGGTATTTATTACCTATATAGCAATATATATATATATATATATATATATGTGTATATATGTATATGTGCATACATGTATATATATATATATATATATATATATATATATATATATATATATATATATATATATATAAAACTGCAATTTGCGGAAGTGTAAAATTATATTTCTGAATCCAAAATGAATAGTAAAATTTTAAAAATCTTTTACGTTAGTATGTATAGTTTAGCTTTTTATGCAGCTGCGCTTTTTGTCTTCTGCTCTACATTTTTTTCTTCTGTCATATACAATTTTTATTTATTGAGGAACACCCATCATATTCATGGCTTCACTTATTATTTTATGTATGGTATAGCTAGATATGTATAACTATCCTATTTGGACTTCGCCACATTTTAATAAGCTTTTTCACTAATTACATTTTAATCTTTTTTTTTTCTTGTAGATGATTAATATTAAGAAAAGTAAAATGCTATAGCAGTAGATAGAAAACCGAAGCCATCTTGTTTCTAAGATGTTTTATTGTTTTCTATTCATTTAAAGTCTCACGACATTTTTCTATACTGACGGGATCAAATGAAAACTACGTCGTGGAAATTGCAAACGCACTTCGATGAGCTAGAGGAATCCCACCTTAAGGAATGCTATGGCCATGACGCAGGATCAGGCGTCGGCGAAGGAAGAAACAATTCGGTCATCTAATGAAGGAGGGATACCGTTGGCTGGTTCTATATATCCCGTTCAGCTTTGAGTTATGCGAATTGATAATTGTTTTGTTAACATATAAAACAGCATTGCTAATTTTTTTAAATCTAAGTATATCTAACATTAAAACAGAAAAAAATTCGGTAATTTTTAGTATCAGAAATTTATTTCTCGGTAAATCTGACCCTGAAGAAAGTTTCGAGTATAGAAAGTATGGCACGAATCACAAAAAGATAGGTGAAAAACGCTGCAAGTTATACAATGTTGTTTATTATTTTCAAATAAGTATATATAAAAAAAATCTGGTGTTGTGCGCGCATCACAAAACCTTCTCCTACCATCTTAGAATAATTATCCCGAAGCGTGTTATAATAACATTAAGCGTGAAGCTAACAACTGAGTTAAACAGATCGTTTTGTTCAGGAGTAGCTAAGTGGGGGGAGGGGAGGCGCGGTTCGGTCATATCCATGAGGAGAAAATTTTAGGCAAGTTTCAACAAAATCGTTTTCGAGAAAATTAAAAAAGTGTAAAATCTATTATATAAAGTGGCACTTCCGGTAAGTTTATTTTTGCGAAAAACTTGCTATAACATCCCAGATATCTAACTTAAATAAGTAATTTCAGTTTCGTACAGCTTTTTATTTTTTAGCTAGGCTGTTCACATGTAGACAGACAGACCATGGCGATACTTTGTTATTTGGACTTTGGGAACCGTAAAATGTGCATTTTCGTTTAAAACTCGAATTCAGAATTTTTCACGAACGCAATACTTACTACATATTATTACATATTATATATACAGGTAAAGGAAAGTAGTAACAATAAGAAATATCGATTAAAAATAAAAACAAAGCAAAATCTAACAGTAGCAAAATAACAATAGTCGAGGGCAGGTACGCAGTTTTTTTGAGGGGGCCGATTTACATTTTGTTCGGTAGGTATTTTTTGAGAAGAGAAGTAATCACTTAAGTGTCTATAATCACCTAATTGGGCGTAAGTTTTAAGAATAATAATAAAAATTGAATAGAAAATTGTTATTTCTAATACAAAACTTATGAAAATCATATGTAAGAAATTTCGGGAGGAGGAAGGGGAGAGAGAAATAACCCCCTGATCGCTCCCCTGCGTACGCCACTGGTCGAGAGGAGGATTTAAATGTGTAGACAATAAAGGCTATAGTCCAAAGAGTTATGTGATTTATGTTTCCTTTAAAAAAACTGGCAAAATATAATGTTTATGGATTAATAGAATCAAGGAAATAATATAAAGGATGTAGGTCTGAAGTAAAATAAGTATTGTATGAAATTTATGTTTGATTGCTAAGGTGGTAAAATAATTAATTATAAAATAGATTCTGAATTGAATGAAAGCGGCTATATCGACGGGGAGGTGACACAGGGGCTAGAAGCAGCTGGACGAATGTTCCACTCGGCCCGAAGAGGTTTCAGAGAAGTCACCAAGAAGACAAAGATGTCCGTCTACAAGTCAACGTTCCTGCCCATTCTTTCCTATTCCTCGGAGTCATGGACCCTCACCTCAAAACACAGGAGCCAAATCCAGACAATGTAGATGCGGTATCTGAGAAAAGTCGAAGGGAAGACCAGGAGAGACAGGATCCGCAACACCACTATTAGGTCAAATCTCGAGGTGCAGCCGGTGGAGACTAAATTACAATGTTTTGGACACCTCTTCAGGATGAATCCAGGAAGAATCACGAGGATGACCTATGAGACACGAGTAGAGGGAAGAAGACCAAGAGGAAGACCACGGATCACCTGGGAGGAAGGTGTGTGGGAGGCATTCAGGAAACGAGGGCTGGACTGGAACAGGAGGAGAGAGCTGGTACGGGAGAGGGACACTTGGTCCAAGCTCTATTGAGGGCACAGAGATAAAAGAGGATCGGAGTATGATGCATTTTTAATTATTGCTGGAATCTAAATGCCCTGATGACGTGGAAAATAACCTGAAACGTTGAAAATATAATATCAATAAAGGAAAATTAATATAGTAAAATATATAATTCAAAATATACCAAAATAAAGTGCATTTCTTGTTAATAGAAACCTTGTCTTGAAAATCATATGGTTCCTAACGATTCGAGGTTCAACGCTTCTGCTGTTACGGATAACAAAGATTGCTCAAAAATAAAGAACGAGCACAGCAACGACAGAGCATCACTTTAAAATGATTTTTATGACGGGCATTAATATAATTAACACCAAATCGTTAAACTTTAAATATGCTGGTTTAATTCTCAGCACAGGAGATGTTATATCTAAAGATGGGCAATACTCGGATTATTTTTTTGATTCGAGTACTTTTTCATTTTTTAACTATTCCATCGTTATCTAGAGAAATATTTCTTTATTTCAAATTTCTTTTCTTTTCTCAAAAATACTATTCAATTTAAGATCCCACGCTTACATATCGATTTATTTAAGCTTTTCTGATTTCTTCAATGTTGAGGTCCACTATTTTGTTTTAGGGGTCAAAGTTTTTAAAAATATTATCGATTTTAAGTCAGCGCGGTTACATAACGATTTATTGAAACTTTTCGAATTTCTTCGATACTAAAATCAATAGCATTTTTAAAAACCGCGATTCCAATCACGTTTTAGTGAATATAAATATCAAAGAAATCCTAAAAAATTAATCGATATGTAAGCGTACGATCTTAAAATTGGTAGTATTTTTAAAAACAATGCCAACGATAATATAATAATGGACCCCAACATCGACGTAATCTGAAAGGTTTAAAAATAATTGATTTGCGAGCGTGCGATCTTAAAATCGATTGTATTTTCAAAAACTGCGACTCCGAAAACATAATAGTGAACAACCAAATCAGAAAAGTTTATATAAAGAAGTATTTGAGCGCGGTATCTTAAAATATACAGTATTTTAAAAAACGGCACCTCCAAGAACCCAATAATAATGAACTTCGAATTAATGTCGAAGAAATTTGAAACAAAGACATATATGTCTCTAAATAAAGATGAAGTAGCTGAAAAATGGATAAGTATTCAAATCAAATCAATGGCTAATTACTTTTTCTAACCAGGCATACATCTTAAGTACCTCTTGTATTTGAATAACGTCGTGCTAGTTTATTATTTCCTTAAAAACTGCTCAAATCATAAAAGTAATTCAAGTATTGTCCATCTCTAGTTATATCTTTCAAAAAGTTGTGTAGAAATCTCTTTTTTAAAATTGCTTCCAAAATATCACGAATCCGTCCCATCTGTGAGATTTGTTTGGAAATAAACTGGTAAATTCATAATACTTTTTAGAATCAAGTCCAAAAATTACATTTAAATTTTGAATTTCTTTTAATAATATTAGTAACAAATGTGAAATAATAATTTACAAACTCTATTAAAGAGTATTGTTGTAAGTATCCAATATTTACTAGGTCAGACACGGTACTGTAGTTTGTGTTGTCTGTGGTGTTTCCTCGTTGAGATGTCGGCTTGGTGTGGGTATTCCCGACTCTTTCCTCCCTACAACAGGTTTCCAGAGGCACTCTCCGCAGTAACCCTATATTAGTGCTCATCGCAGTTCTCGGATCTTCAGTTCTAGCTGGAGACTGGAATCTACACATCGCTCTCTGGTGAGTTCACTTCTGCCAAACTGTCACCACTAAGGATTCCACCCTTCAGATGTTCCATGATCTGATATTTAAATCATAATGTGTATTTTATAAAAAGAATTCGCCTTTTAATAATAATAATTTTCTTTTAAAAATATTTCTCATCCACTAAGCTGAATCGAAGGAGACGTCAAAATCGATGATCGGTTTAGATTAAACTTTAACGTTAAAAACTGAACTTATTAATACCATGCCAAAACATTCATAATTATACAATAGCTTAAGGGAGATCTATAAAACCGCAAAATGATGAAAAATGGAAATGTTTGAAAAATATAGGATAAAATTATGTAAATATACTAAATCAAATTAAAATTTAATTATAATAGAGACTAATTAGAAAATAATAATAATAGCCATATTAATAATATTAATAGTTAAATTTTCTCTCCCGAGCACCAAGGTCCGCTTTCGGGCCTTATGGGTGATCCTGTATGGTATACATGCACAAGTATGTATATCTGGATGAATCTTCAAATATGGAGATATCTATCTATCTATAAAAGAAGATATCTATCCATAAATATGGAGATATCTTCAAAAAAATAGAATTTTTATTATTCTCTTCTTTTCTTTTTGTCATGCCGCAACTTCTTTCGTTGAACCACCAGCTCAATCAATATCAGTGTTTGTTTGACTGTAAAAAAAAAACTTTTTAATTTATATTAAAAATGATAATATGCATATTTGTTTTTTTGTAATAAAGAAAACGTGAATTTTCATGAAAAAAATATCTAAAAACCTCAATTTAGTTCTCGAAGGGTTTAATGTTTAATTTGTAATTTTTTTTATTTATTTCAATGATAAAATGTAATCGTCTAAGACATAATGTGCAATGAATGGAACTCCAAAAATAATAAATTAATGTCTATTTTACAAAAATTTCCAATATATAATGAAAAGAAATATGATTACAATTATTCTATTAATCATAGACAAATCTAGGAAATTTTAAGGGAACATTATGATAATAAATTCATAACATTAATAATATTATAAAAATGGAATTAATAGGAGGTCTTTGAAGACGGATATAAATCCGAAATACAGACCAAAGTTGAGTACAGTGAAGACGTTTATAAGAGTTATATTTTAACTTAGAAAATAATTAAAAGTTCTCATTAAATGAATAAGACCAAACTTCGTGGAGTTATTTTTAACAAAAACTGATGAATATTAAAATTAAAATAAAAAGTTTTATAAAAATAAATACATAATATAATGCTTTAAATCAATTTTTTATTTCTAACAGAATTCATTGGTGTTTTTTAAAACCTATGTATAAATAGTTTAAATAGAAAATGTCGTCAGTGTACAACAAAGACTGACCAAGTCATTAATTTTAAACTTTTATATTAATAATCATCAACACAGTTGAGGAAATTTTCATTATTTTTTCTGACCCAATTATTTTTCTCCGTACTTTTGTGATTTAAAATGTATCCAGTGATTGCTCTAGCTATTCCTCTTCATGACAAATAAAATTATAATTGATGGTTGTTAGTATATTTTTTCTTGAGTTTACTAAATATCAAATTTGCACCATTAATGAACACTTGGAAGTAACCTCATTGGATTAGTGGCGAATAAATGTTTTAACAACTTTTTCTTCGATCAAAGTATAATTTTGTATTACTTGAAACACATCAATATAATGTTTTCTTATTTTACAATTCCTAGAGTCTCATAAATGAAGAATAAAGAGAAAAACAAAGACAATTGCGTCAAACTAAAAGCTGAAACTTCAGAACATAAAAAAAATCTGGTGCGGTGCGCGCATCACACAACTTTCCCTTACCGCCCTATAATAATTATCTTTTTAATATAATTCTAAAGAGTTCACATAAACAATACTTGAAATAAACTCAGCAGCAATCAATTCTTCTCCCACTTAAGTATAATAAAATAGTTTTTTAAACAATTTTAGTACAACAATTCTGTACACTGCCTATATATTTTAACTTTGTCAAGTTGCAAACATATTTTAAAAGTTACTGGTTTAGTTTCTATGGAAACATTTTCTTTCCATTAAATAATGTGAAAGTAGAAATTATTAAGTTAATTTTCGCTTTTGTATTCTTAAATTACTTTATTACAGAGCGCATTGTATACAAAAGATTGGCGGATTGGTGGGAGGAGATTCGGTCGCATCTATCTCCTTTCGGATGCGCTCGGTTCTCCATCTATTTTATGCTCCTCATAAAATACACTGTATCTTTGCTATTATTGGTCCGATTTTGATGATTCTTTTATTATTTTTTAGATGATTTAATTACCTTTCATAAAAGTCCATTGATAAATTACCGTAAAACGCATACTTTTTAAGCTATGCGCAAATAAAATATTCTTTTCATCATAACTTTTTTCCCTGCAATTCCTCGGGGATTTACTTCATAAATGAAAAGTTAAAGACCTTTATGAAGAATAATTTAGGCAAGTTTCATCAAAATCGTTAGAGCCGTTTTCTAGAAAATTGTAAAAATGTGTAAAATCGATTATATAAACTGGCACTTCCGGTTAGTCGATTTTGACGAAAATGTTGCTGTAACATCACATGCATGTACTAACCTTAAATATGTAATTTCAGTATCGTACAGCTTTCCGTTTTTGAGCTAGACTGATCACATACACACAGACCATTTTGCGAGACTTGGTCATTTGGACTCAGGGGACCTTAAAACATGTATTTCCGTTGAAAACTCGAATTCGAAAATTTTCACGATCGCAATACTTCCCCTTACTATATACTTCGTATATAGGTAAGGGAAAGTAATATATATATTAAGGCATATATAATATAATAATATTAACGCATTATTAATATTATATGTTAATAATATTCTGTTGATATATTACCATATATATCGAAATAGTAAAATTTGGCTAGGTCAGTTTTAGTTGCACGCGAATTACGAAAAAATCATGTTACAATGAATCATCTTGGAGATAAGCATATAAGGAAAATCGTAATACGAACCAAACTTTTTAGAAAAAAAAGTACAAAAACATTTTATTTATTTATTTCTTAAGGTTTTTCCGCCAAAATCATAACGAAATATCCAAATATTGTTCTTTCCAGATTTTTTTAAATTTAAGCCAAGGAAAACATTGTCCGACTTAAAACATAACTCTTTTTATTTATAAAGGTATAATTTAGACTGCATGAAAAGGATAGATCCAGACATTTCACTGAAAGGTGGTATAGGTAAACAACTTAAGGGAGAATCTTGTGGGCGGAGCCTAGGCCGGTAGGTTAAGGGAGGAGGAAGGTTTTTTTCCCTCAACATAACTTCAAACAGCAACATTTTCAAATGTACCATATTTAATTTTATTATTAGCTTTTGATGTGTTTTACGTTCTTTCAATCTCGTGAACTAATTCGTAAGTTTTACTTCGATGACAAAATGTTATTGTTAGGCGCATGCCCAATGAAAGGTTCTCCCTTAAGTTGTTTGCATACTAGAAAGTTTGTTAATGATATTAAAATAGAATATTTAAATGTATAAATATTTTTACAGTGAAAGAAATTGTTGCTAATAATAGTGTTACAGTCGTCATTATTCGAATCAAGCGTAATTTTTATGTCTATTGTTTATTTTAATATATATAAGTAAATAATTATAAGTTTTGCTATTTAATTTTCTCATTGTTTCATAACTACTTGTTATGTACGCATTTAAGTTGTTGCCTGGAATGTGATTAACATTTTTAAATATATATATTTTTTTTATATACTAGAAAAATCTAACAGTAAAATTTATAAAATAGTTATTTTTTGTTCTTAAACTGTCCACGACTAGTGTAGTGTGTTTAATATAATTTAATACTAAAATATATTAAAACGAATATTTATTTTGAACAAAAATATGCTAGCACTTTGTCATAGCCAAATTTAATATTCCAATATTTTCTTCCAGGTTTTCAGTAATTTTTAAAAATGGTGGTACTACTGCTTTTCCTGCTCTTCAACGTCTTTACAATTAATGTAAGTACTGAAGTAAAATTACCAATTTAATTTATTGTGTGTGTGTTTGAATATAAAAATAGATTTATTGATAAAGTTTCCAACTAAAAATAGTTTGAATAAATTTCTTAGAGCTGTATTCATATTACTTCGTTAGAACTAGTGATTTTGGTCAATTCTTCAAGTGATTTTGGTAAAGTTAGAAGAACCTTTATTCGTCTACAAAATTCATTACAAAAATGTTCGATTAGGCATAGATTTATAGATTTTAAAAAACAAAATGGCAACTCCAACCAAATGATGGTTGTTTATTTCGGGTTTCGGAAAACTGCAATAGGTTTTTATGTTTAAGGTTCAGAGATCTTAATTTGTGCGATAAAACGAGACTTCATTTTCAGGGAAATACATTATTTATTTTGTTCCTCATTTTGTATTGCAATAAATTTTATTTAACATAACCAAAACATCAAACACTGGGTCCAAATTAAGATATAAACAGAAATAATTAACTTCTGGATATTCCTTGTAATAGACAACAAATAAGTAATAATTATTCAAGTGAAACACGTATATCATCTGTTAATTGCAGTACGAAAATGATTAGTTTTACTTTGGCCCAACTCAAGCGCTCTAATGGGTTACATGCTTCAACTATGTATAAAGATGGCCTGGTTGAACGAACTTAATAGTGAATCAAACCGTTGCAAAATGATGGCCATTTTTTCTGCTTTTCAGTATAATTTATTGTTATTTGAAGCCTGTAATGGATGAATACCGTTAGTCGTTAAAGAATCTCTCTTTATTAATTTTTAATCTAAGCTATTATTAGCACTGCCGAGATAGGTTACAATTAAACAGCTCAACTAATGTTATCTTCATTTTATTTCAATATATCTATCGGCGTCGTTTTTTGAAAAAGGCTAAGTGCCAAAAAGCCGAAATTAAGGTTTCAATTTATTATGGGACCTAATCTCTACCTCTACCGATTCCCGCTCACGATATATCGAGATGAAAAAAAAATGGAAATGGTCTAAAAATGGACTATTGATGACGTAAGTACCAAATACTGACGACTCTTAGTTGTACACATTAGCAAATGTTTAAGGTCTCGAATTTCAATAGCTATTCCGAATTTCAAAACATATTAAACTTGCAGTAAATTTAACTTTCATTAAAATTGGTAATGACAATGTTTTATCTAAAATGTACTGGAAGTGCGTTGCAGAGGAAAATCTAAAAAAATCCACTTTCTCTAAAATTGTTATTTAAATATTTCTTGGCGTCTCTTGAGAGTAATTACAAATATTTTGCGTGAATCTTATAGAAAATTTAATGCTATAAAGACTAGTTATTAAGCATTTTGCACTAAAACTTATTATGGCGAAACCATTGAATATCTAACTTTTGCGTTTTCCTGACATTTTGTAGATGTTTACGGCTGTATTTAAAAAAGAATATTGCAGATCAAACTTGCAGGAAATTAAACGTTCTTTAAAATTATTTATCTTCAAATTTTACCTAGAATGCACTGGAAGCGATTAACTGAAAAAAAAAGTGATGAAAATAACAAATTCGTTAACCTATAAAATTTCATTTCAACCGATCTAAGATGCAGACGTTCTTATTTTCCGTCTATAGTGACAGTACTAGACGATCAAAAAATTTCTTGAAATCAACCACGTTTTTTTACCTCAACTCCCGGTCAGAGATCCTCATTTTCACCAATCCTTTTTTCCATCTACATTCAAGATTTATTTAACTATTCTTGTCTCTCCGTACCAGCTATATACAAAAGACCTACAGATTTCTTCATCATTCCACATTAATAGCATCCACTGCTGATTAGCCTCTTATATACTGCAGCTGAATGCAGAGAAACCTAATACTATGTGCCTTGTCAGTCTCTATTCCACACTTAATCCGCCTGATGTAGCTTAAGAAAGCTTGGCTTGAGATAGGACTGAAGAGTCTTATGAATTCTTTCATTAATTCACTTAGGGTTTTCCAGGCGCTTTCATGTCTCTAGTTGGTATTCTGTGATGAAGTGGCTTTATTCTATTTTGAGACAGCAATATTTTCTTGGTGTTTTTCATTTCCAAATCCTAAAATCTTCCTGTTAAATAACTTCATTTATCAAAAAAAATATAATAATAAGATACACACTTAATTTTAATTAATTAACTTTTTTTTTTCTTAATGCCATGTTAGTAAAAATAATTATTTTCTCCTGTTTTAGGCAAATAAAACAGAAGCAACAACAGATAGTGACCAGAAACTCGAAGGTGTTGTTGGTCATGAAGATTTCTACTCAGGTCTAGAACGATATATAGGGGAAAAAATTCAAGCGGCAATTGAAAAAATGTCTGAACAAAAACGAAAACAAATTGGTAATTCACTATCTAATATTGACGGGAAAGAGTATTCATTCATACAGATACTTCTTTCCTTAACCACGAAAGACTATGCTTTCTCAAGAGTACTGATCGATTTGATTTCTTCGAAAATGGAATCTGATCCGGAATTGAGTGATTTTGATAGTTCGAAGATAGAGTTGTCAGCTGAGCAAATGTATACTGTGGCAGATGCTGTTGCCAACGCTGAAAGAAACGGACTTGGGAAGATTCCATCGAAATTAGAAGAAGGAATATTTTCAGCTATAAATCAATCTGCAGTATCCAATGAAGCTTGTAAGAACGGTGATGCGGAAATAATCAATTGGCTATTGAAGTCGAATCCGGATATCCCATATACGGTAGCTTTAGGGATCGCTTGGCAACATGAACGTTGGGACATTGTAAGGGAACTGCTCGGTAAAGGAAGAGATACACATCTTAGGAACAGAAGAGATTTGAATGAGCTTCGCAACGCCGAGAACGAAACACTTCTTCATTTCGCAGCCCAATCGAAAAATCCAAAAGTGATAAACACATTGTTGAACTCCGGGGCTGAAGTTAATAGTGTCGACACAAATGGAGAGACCCCGCTGTTCAAAGCGGCTAAAAATGACGATATTCATACTGTTAATACCCTTTTGTCCAAAGGCGCCGATCCAAACATAACGACATCGACAGGCAATACGCCTCTACATGCCGCTGTAGAGAATGGAAATTTGAATCTCATAAAACTTCTGAGGGAGCTCGGGGCTAATGCTGATCAACTGAACGAACAGGGCCTTTCTTCCAAAGCATTAGCAGAGGAACTTTGTATTGATGGAATTTTGAGTTATATTATTGCGAATAATTACAGTTTTCCTGAAGGTTTGAATCACAAACTGGTGGAGAGGTATTGGCGCAATTACCATGAAAGAAGTTTTGAATCGCCTCGGAGTAAATTAAATTTAGTTATGAATTATTCTGATATTGTCCAGTATTTTTCTAGTGAAAGGCCAGGTAATTCATTTGATATGCAAACAAAATTAGTTTTGTTAAAGTCAATTGTCGAGAACGGTATTGAAGAACTCCTCCCAGTAGTAATGAACTTGAGAGGCGATCTAAGTAAATTAAGCTACCATGATCCAGAAATACTATTCAGTGCCGTAAAAAGAGGAAACAGCAACATCGTAGGATTCTTGGTCAAACATGGTATAGAAGTCAACGCAAAGGACCAGAGAGGAAAAACCGCTCTACATCTTGCAGCTTGCGAAGGCGACGTAGAAATGGTAAAGTTGTTGATGCATAATTCAGGGGATTTAATGGCTCGTACTAAAACGGGAGATTCTGTTCTCCATTCTGCAGCAAAGCACGGTAAGGAAGATGTAGCCAGTTTTTTACTTGACAAAGGTTTCAATATTAATACTGTTAACAACTTTGAAGAGACTCCATTGTTTTTGGCTTCTAAAAAAGGACACTTGGATTTTGTAAAACATTTAGTGGAAAAAGGAGCTTATGTTGCTGCTAAAGATCATATGTTCAATACGCCATTGCATACCGCAGCTTTTGAAGGGAAAACTGAAATAGTGGAGTACCTTCTCGACAATGGTGCTAGTATTGACTCTGTCAACAGGCGTAATGAGACAGCTTTATATTTGGCCTCTCATAAAGGGCATTACGATACTGCGAAAGTTTTACTAAAGATGAAGGCCGACAATTGCACCAAGAATATCGACGGCTGGACGGCTCTGCATGTCGCCGCCAAGGAGGGTCATCTTCCAGTCGTCAAGCTTCTGGTTGAAGATCCTAAACAAATCGAAGTAAAGAACGGGCGTGGAGAAACTCCTTTATTTTTAGCTGCAAGAGATGGTCACGATGAAGTTGTGAAGTTTCTCCTTGACAAAGAAGCTGATCCAAGCATTATGAACGTTGATGGAATGTCACCCCTCCACGTTGCAGCTAAGGAAGGACATTATGACATTGTAAAAATGATGCTTGACAGAGAAATCGATATCGAAATAAAAAACAATCGGTTCGAAACCCCTTTGTATTTAGCTTCTCTTAATGGTCAAGAACCTGTAGTCAAACTGCTCCTTGACAAGAAAGCTGAGAAGAATGCTAAAAATAAAGATGATTGGTTACCTATCCATACAGCTGCTTATGAAGGTCACGCTTCCGTTATCAAAACATTACTTGATCATGGCGTGGAAGTGGACATTAGAAACCATAGAAAAGAGACTCCTTTGTATTTGGCTTCATGTCGGGGAAATATTGAAGTAATGAAAATACTTATTAACAAAGGAGCTGATAAAAGTGCGAAAAATATTGACAGTTGGATGCCGATACACGTCGCTGCAAGGGAAGGTCGTTTACTGGCCGTATTCCTTTTACTATCCAATGGTGTCGATATCGATTCAAAGAATGGCAAACATGCGACTCCACTATATCTAGCATCAATGGACGGGCATGACTCTATCGTCCAAGCACTTCTGAAATCAGGGGCCGATAAAAACGCTAGAAATGTGGAATCCAAGACTGCTCTTCATATAGCTGCCAAAAATGGCCACTTCCGGGTCGTCAAAACGCTTATCGACTACGGATTGGACGTGGATGCGGAGGACGATTATGGTCATTCGCCTCTTTACCTTGCACTTGAAGGATCCCATTGTGCAGCTGTGAAAGAACTAATTGCAAAAGGCGCCTCTTTGAACCACGGCCATAAGGATGTAGTTCCTGATATCCAAGAGCCTAGAGAAGTCAACTTGAATTATAAGACATCGCTTGCTACAACACCTATAGAGCTTCTAAATGTCAACGATGGCCAACTCTTTAAGAATACCCTCACATGCTTTTGATCTTATCATTTGATGTAGCTGCAAATAGGGACGTTACGATACTACCAAAGTATCGATACTTCTTTCGACAGGATACTTTAACTGAAGTATCGATGTCCGATATTATCGAATGGAAAGTATCTCCATATTCCAATATTATTGATTGAAAAATATCTATATTCAATCATTCAATACTTGAAGAAATGGTCCTAAAATGTTTTTGGTATGTTTTTGTGTCGTTTACTTCCTAATTACTTATAGGTATTTTTCATAATCTTCCTATAAATAAAAAAAAATATATATAAATACAAATTCAAAGTTTCAATAATTTTTTTACCCACTTTCCTTTCAGCTGAAGTCCACCAATATTTCTTGCTAAATACCTATATACATAATTTCTAGAACATTCAAAGTCTTTAAAAATAGAGTTCTATAAATAATTGTGGGAGAGAGATACAAAGCAATATTTCAGTGAAAAGTTTGTAGCAAGATGTACCTATATGGATGAAAAAGTTGGTTTTTAATAATTTATTGAACATGTTTAATATTCAAGAAGGTTACATTAACTTATATAATAATGTACACTGTTTTGTTTCGTGTTTGAATTTGAATTGTTTCGCCTTTTCTTAGAACCCCACAAGCTACAAGTATATATTTTTTAAAACTTTAGAAAGAGGTTATCAAAAATTACTGAGAATGAATCTATTAAATTAATGAGTAAAAAAATTACAAAAAGTATAAAATTGACAAAACTTAGTGAATCGCTTTGTTGTAAATATGTAAATCGTGTAAAATTAATATTTACGAATTGAATTTCATTTATATAAGTTTCAAATGTTCATTTTGTTACACAATAAAATTAATTGTTAAGAGGGGTGTAGTAGCTAAGAAGGTTAAAATATGCATATGAAGCCTAAGATGTATCGAATACCGGCAGAAAAGTATCGATATCACCAATACGTCGAATGAAAAGTATCGATGCAAGTATCTGACGGAAAGTATCGATACCACAGAAGATGGAATCGTGACTTTCTGTTAGGGATGGGTTGATACTAGAATTTCTTGTATTTGAGTACAATTGATACGCATACTTTTTTGTATCTGTTTCTTTTGTATCAGATACGTATCTACTGCCAAGGCCGTATCTGTATCAACGCTATCATCTGTATCAATGCGAGTATCTGGATCAGCTGCTTTAGTATCTGATACAAAGTATTCAATCGGTACAATTTCGGCACAATCAGTTGACATCCGCATGATGGTATAGAAGGATCAATCTAATGTATATATATATATATATATATATATATATATATATATATATATATATATATATATATATATATATATATATATATATATATGTATACATATCTAACACCCGAATTTCGGATCCTAACCCTGCATTGATTCTACTGACATCTGTTTTCTCAGAATATCAATTAGCTGTTTTACTTAGGAAATTGCTCATAACAATTCGTCATTATTCTCTCTAAAGATTTCGTAAATTTAATTTTGTTTTAAAAAGTAAATAGTCTTTCAAAGAATTTCACTATAATAGTAGTAGAGGGGAGAGGGAAAATTGAAACATTTTTTTAGCTTGGTAAACAAACACACGATTCTTAGTTTAAAAAAGTTTTAATTGTTAATAGTTACTTTTATGGGTTAAAAAAATAATTTCTGTAACTGTAGCTATTACTATACAGTTTTTAAATTACTATGCTAAAAAAAAATTAAATATTAAATATTATGTTAAAAATTATATTTAAGAATCTAATACAGGAACAAATTTTGTACTAAACAAATCAAATATAAATCGTTAAACACATTTATATACTTCATTCTCTCGTAAAGGATCTCAGTCCTCACTTAGTTTGAAAAAGTAGATGTGAAAAATACATTTACATTAATATGCTCATATTTGGCATATCTATTCATTTAATTAAAATATTTTTTATTACATTAATAAATTTAACTAGACCTGAGTCGAGCCTTTGACAGAATATGTAGGCAAGAAGGTCTACTCAGTAATTTAAAAACATTTATTTCACCAACTTAATTTAGTCATATCTAAAAGAAACATTGTTCCTTGTAAGAATAGGTTTTGAATTCTCTGAAATAAAGCAAATAAAAGCTGGAGCACCTCAGGGCAGTGTCTTGGGGCTAACACTTTTTAGCATATATTGCTCTGATATCTCACAGTATCCAGAAACTCTTTTAGCTACATTTGCTGATGACACCCATTTTGACATCCAACAAAGATGTCACTATGAAATAACTCTTGTCCTCAGCTATTTTTCAATAACATTGCTAAACCAGATTCTGACATAGTGCGTTATTTAGTACTTTACCTGGGCAAATGACTGACATGAAGAGAAATGGAAAAGAAAAGAACTGAACCAACGTTACGGACTTCTTTCTAGGCTACTTGACAGACTTTCAAAATTATCACTGACAAATAAATTGACCACATACAAAGTACTCATAAAACCGTCTTATGTCATTGAATTACAAGGTACAGCCTAAATGTCAAATTTAAAAAAAAAAAAGTCAATCATTCAAATTCAAAGTACTTAAAAAATCGTAGATGCCCATTTTATATATTTCTAATGAAATATTACACACTGACCTTAACATTCCTTTGGTTACAGCAACTGCCACAGATCATTTCAACAATTTCAATGACTAAATTTCAATCCACTGACTCAAGCACTATCTACCGACCACAAATCCTCACGATCTGTCCAAAAGAGACTATTGAGGCACTGACCAAAAGACTTACTGCACCCTATATCCTTATGTTATTATTTTGATTTTCTTCTTATTTTTTTTACTTTATTTAATGTCGGTATTTGTTTTTCTTTTGTATTTTTTTTTTTATATTTTTTTTTATCTTTTGTATCCATATTTAATCTTTTAACTATATTTTCCAGCAAATTCTCATTTCTCAGCTTATTTTCTTATTGCATTAACAGATGACAAATTTTTATAATGATCAAACATGTAAAATTCTTATAAATAAAATAAAATAAACAACACTTATTAAAATATATAATATAATCAAAATTAAATGAGTGCATAATACAATGCTTATTAGAAAATGATTTTATCAACCAGAAAAATAAAAAGTTATAACAAAATAAACACAAACCCAAAATTTCTCTAATTCAAGCACCCTATATTGTTCTCTTTAGTTAATAACTAAGTTATAGGCTAGTGAGGGAGGAATAAGGTGTCCAATGGCATCCTTCTAATTGCAAGTGAAAAAATCTTCTGTCTGCAGCCATTTTCAGGCTTTTAGGATCTTTACCATGGAACATATCTTAGCACTTCCTTCTGTTGTCTTCAGTATCTTCTTTGGGAATATTTCTTCTTCATAACAGATGATGACATGTTATCCATCAACCTTCTGGACTGGAGACAATTATTTCTTTTGACTAATTGCTCCATTGCACCACTCTTCAGGTGGTGCATAGATAGATCATCTCGCAAAGTCTTAAAAACATAGATATAAAACTCCTTAATCAAAAACATTATAGTACAGTAACTCATCTGCATAGTTGATTCAAAGGAACAAGACAAAAATAATTCTGTTGTGTTTGGGTAAAGGGATACAGGTCATTTTTTTGCGGCAATGGGTTTAAGTTTTATATTTTTATTTTAAGTTTTATATTTGGTTCTTTTTAATTTAAGTTTACCTTTGAGAAAAAGGAAACAATACTAGAATTCCATGTGAAGACTATTTCACTGACTAATAGCCTTTTCCTCAAATATAAAGTTTATTAGAAAGAACAAAATATAATTTAAATCCATTGACACAAACAAATTATTTGAACCCTTTTACCCAAACACTACAGAATTTTTAACAAGAGCATACAGCCACTTATTAACAGGTAAAGTAGAAAGGATATAACTTAAATTGGGGAACCCCCTAAGTCCATAATTATAATTAAGTAAAAAACGAGACTTCCAACCTCAAAAGTTCATCACACTATTTTCTGATTTCATAAAATAAATACTGAACTTATTTTTTTCACGGAAATTTCAACTTTTTCCTAATTATATGCACCAAATAGTAGCAAAGTAACGACAAATTAGAGTATATCATATAAAATAATTGCTGAGATCTTGCACGCTCTATAATATTAGCAGAATAATCTTGTGCTATGTTGGGAAAAAATAAAACTGTTGTGCAATTAAAGCTGTATGTATTTAAATGATCTGCTTACTTTGTACAGAGATCAGTTAGAGCTTCGACAATTCCTTGAAACAGTTTTAGTACCATTTGATAATCAATGGATTTGAAGAATATTTATTTTATGATTAGCTAATTGACTGTCATTACCCTTTGCAAAAACATTATAAAAATAGTTACAAGACATGGTGTAACTAAAGAAAAAGGCATCATTTGGAATGAATTCAAAACTAAATGTTAAATGAAACTAGAGAGAAAAGTGAGCTTCACCTGAATTTGATAAAGATATAGAAGGATGTGTCAATGGTCAACCTCACATATGTTTTAATTATAAATTTTATAGTTTTGAGTAAACAAAATGTTAAGATTTGACCGCACCCAGTAATTCCTTATTTTTTGATTAATTCTTTTTGTTTTATTGCGCATTTGGATACTTTTAATGTTTTTTTAACAATAGCTTCAAACCTATATGTAATGTGCCAATATTTTCAAATCTGACTGCTGTGTGATAAAAGACCAAATTGGTCCTTGCAATATCTGTGAAGTTGACCATTGATGTATCTATTTCAGACCAAATGTGCAATTTATGGAATATGATGGCCTTAAGTATTATTTTAAAAGGAGCATTGATGAATTTATACACTGTCAATAATTAGATAGGTTTGTGTTACCCTAAATCTCAACTTAGGTTGCCCTCGTAGGCGTTTGTCAATTAAATATTGAATTAGTTAACCTCTAAGAGTTCTTAGGGATGTGAATATAGAAAAAAATATATTGATATATATCGTATCGATATTTTCCGAATATATCGAAATAGTAGTTGGATATATCGGACCTTGGTATTATTAATTTTTAAAACCCACTCCTTTTAAGCCGAGGGCTTTAGGGATATTGAAAAAATGTAGATTTATCAAAATATCTATATTTTAAAAGAAAAATATCGATATTTTGTCCGATAGTTTTAACTCGATATATCTTAATATCGATATTGAAATTTGAGTATCGGAAATCTAAATTTTTCCTTTAAACAAAAAAAAAAATTAAAAATTGTATATTAGGCCTATATACACAGTTTAATAGGTTTCAGTCATTATTAATTCAATTGTGGCATTTTCTTCCTCTTTTTTTAAATTTTGTTTATTTTAATCAATTCAATCCATTTTTCTTTAGTTCTTTATAATAAATCTTTTATTAATTAATTAATGCTTATTAATTAACTTTTATAATAAATGCTAATATGTACTTTGATGGATTTTTAGTGATTCGTTCAATATTGATTTTTTTTCAGTCCTATTTAATTTTGTTTATTATGTTTAATCGATTTAATAAATGTTTTCTCTATTAGTAGTATGTAATACATACATTATATATATATTTTATAGACAAATGTTAATAAATTATAATAATACATTTTTTTTTGTTGTGATAAGCTAGTTATGAATATTTAATTGTTGCTATTAAACCTATTACAAACCTAAGACTTGTTAATTTATATTATCTTATCCTTCAATTCAATGTAAAAACCCTCTTCTTCTTCTGCTTTCAAAGATTAAAAATATCGAGACCCGATATATCGAAATATCGATATTTTCCATTCATATATCGAACAACTGTTTCGATATATTTGAAAACTCTCGCTAAGATATATATCGATAGTTTTATTCGATATTTATATCCCTAATCAGAAGCCGTTAAGAAGATGGTTGACTTGAACACAGCCATTATAGAGCGTACACACGAACACCACACCACAAGTTTCTTTAGTTCTTTGTTTGCTGAACCCGCCTTTCTTTGTTATTTTTTTTATTTTATTTTTAAAAAAAGTTTTGGGAAAAAATATGTTTTGATATTCAAATTTTAATATCGATATTACAATCTATCGGACTAAAATATCGAAATATTTAAACAATTAATATCGATAATTTTCTATGAGAGCTATTTAATTTTGCATGATAATTACGTGTTCTTACAGCGGATATGTTACTCAGAGGTCAGTGGAACATTATCTCAAAGAATAATGTAGGACAGAATGTAGATTTAGGACGGTGGGCAAAGGTAATTTTTTGAGGATTTATTTTAATGTTCTTTGACCTCTTCCTTCAAGGGCACATACAATACCAAGGGGTGCACGCTAAAAAAATACTTGTTTAATTATTGTAATAAAGAAAATTTTTATGATAAGTTTAAACAATTTTTTATAAAGTCATAAGTGTTGTTATTATGCGATAAAATTAAATTTTCATCATAAAAATTATTTGCTTAATGAAAAATGACTGACCTAATCCCTCCCTCCTCCCCTCCTTCTGATGGTATGAACATGGGGCATTAAAAAACTCGTGTGGCTAGGAGCCTGAATTCTATATCCGGGTCTGAATATACTACAGTTTGGGATGCAATTAAAATGTTCTTCAAAAAAGTTTTATTATAAATTACTCTTTTGTACAATCCTTGATCTGTTTGACTATCTGCCTAAACAATTTTGAAACAGCAGTCCTGATTTTTGTCTCAATGTTCTGCTTTTCCTCTTCTTCAGTTATAGTTTCGAGTTCAGCTGCTGTCATGGTCTGGTATTCGCTCTTCGTTCCGTCCAGTATCACACCCATGCCAATGTTGAAATCTTTGTAGGCATTGTGAATGTGTCCGTAGACACAAGCTCTCTGTTCGTGTGTCACTGCATTATCCAAAGCTTCCATGGCCATGGGCTTTATTTGAGGATTATACAACTGCCTGAGTTCGTTTCCAAACTCATAAATAGTTCGGTACACGTATTGTTTTGTCACTGCATCAGCCTGTGGGATTAAATCAATGAAATATTAATATTATTTAATGAAAGGTGGATAATTTTAGAAGTATTGATATTAGAGGGGATATATAGACAATTTCTGTGGACATAATAAATAAACTTAATATTGAATGACATTAATAAATAATTGGTACTGAATTATAATTAAAAACAGTTAGACAGATGGAATAGAAGATTTTTACAGAAACCGAAAAACAAAATAAACAATGAAAGAGCTAGGCAAATATGTGGGTTGGTAGACAAAATAAAACAGAGATATAGATTAATACAAGGTTCAATCCCTATTTAATACAGTGTGACATCCATATAAGGTCTTAGTAGATATTCCATTTTTCTTAGTTGGAGGATTAAATAATAATAATATTTTTATTATTATTCCTGATTTCAAGAGAAATTAATCTTTCTATCTAAATGGCTTAAAAAAGGAAAACTGTTTCCAGAAATAGAAGGTTTTCTGGTTCCTATACATGAGCAAGAAGTGGCAACCAACTCATACCGCAAATACGTATTAAAAATAACATAAATGATAAATGCTGACTTTGTAAACCAAGAATCCATTTAGCATATAACAACGGTCTATACGATATTAATAGAAAAGAAATATCTACAAAGGCATAATAACTTGGAAAAAGTAATTTTTGCCAAAAGTTACATCACAGAGCTATCAAAGCCTTATTACCGTTGTACTCCACAGACTATTCTCACTGATAAATGAACCCCTATTTATTTGGATCAGCCTATTATCACTGACCATACAGTGCTAAACCTTAAACCGAATATTCTGGCTCTACCAAAAGTGGAAAAGACGGCTGCAATCATTACTTTCCATTGAAATAGGAGTTCCCAATGACGACAATATGCATAAAGTGGTTGGAGAGAAGATAGTAAATTATCAACAGCTCTGTGAAGAACTGAAGCAACTATACAGCCTAATCAGTTGACATCCGCATGATGGTATAGAAGGATCAATCTAATTAGGGATTGATAAATTATTTGCCACTTCTATAAATTTGTTTTATTGAAAACTAGTTTCGAATGTTATACATTCATCATCTATTCTAAAAACACACAAAAAATTCAAAAATAAGGAATTCAAAATATAGTTTGGTATTATTATATATATTAAATTAGATTAATATAAATCAATATTATAAAACATTTATGAATTATGAATTTAATTAAGACAAGAAATCAAATACATGTTGGTACTCACCAAGGTTTAAATGGATTATATCAAACACAAAAGTTTGTACTGGTTTCTTCTCGCATTGTACTAACAATGAACGAGAGGTAGGTAGGATGTTTTTAGGTAAACAGTTTAAAGGTCAAGGGTTTTCAGTAATGCCGGTGAGTAATTGTTTTTTCTGTCATTGATGGGAATAAATTTAAGATTGGACTGTTGGAGATATTTATTTGGTCATTTAAGCAAAAATCTGGATTGGATTTGAAGGATTTTATTATTTCAAGTGCTTCATATATATTTAATTTGAGGCTTTTTTCAACGTGATGTATTAATTTAACTCCCTGAGTCTTTGATGAATTTATGATTATTTTCATTTAAATGAATTACAAAGTTGGAATTACCTGTCTTATTATTATATGGACGTATATGTTCCTTTAATCTCTGATTTAGCGATCTTCCAGTTTTTCCCATGTATTTGGCTGCACAATCATTACAATTTAGTTCGAATACTCCGCTTTTTTGGAAAGGGTCTATTTTGTCTTTAGGAGAAGAGAAATATGAGGATAGGGTTTTTTCTATTTTAAATGCAGGGTTTAATCCTAGTTTTTTCAATTCATTTTCGACTTTGGTGGATATAGGGCCGTAATATGTAATCAAAATATAATGTTTCGGGATGGGCCTATCTTCGGGGATTGTTGAATAGATATCATTAATTGTCTTTTTTTGTATTTGTTTTTTTTTAAATATGATTGATAGTGGTTTTATTATACCCGTTATTTTTTGCTATATTATGTATTATTTCAATTTCTTTATTATAGTTCTTTTTATTTAATGGTATGTTCAAAAGACGGTAAATCATGCTATTAAAGGCTGCGAGTTTATGTGCTATCGGTCTCCTAGCACCATTGATTATAACGATATCCGTGTGGGTGGGTTTTTAGAACTCAGGATGAATGTTTAACATTCGAAACTAGTTTTCAATAAAACAAATTTATAGAAATGGCAAATAATTTATCAGTCCCTAATTATACCGCCTAAAAGAAGGAAAAGTGTTACCCTTTATCATTTCCAATAGCGGATTGGTCCCAGAGGAGATGATTAGAAGCTGCGAAGAATTTGGACTTGCTGATTATATCCTGGAAGAACAGAAGGCCGTGTTACTAGCGGCAGCCAGCATTGCCAGACATTTTTAAAAATATTTCTTTAACCGACGTTAACCCTTGACTCACTGAGCCCGGGCAGGTGAATTTTCCAGCAAAGACTGAGGAGTGTGAAAAAAAATGATAAAAGTATGATTATTAGAAACAAAGACTCTAAATTCGGTAGACACTTTTTAGAACTTTGTGTGGAGAATCCTGTTCGTTTGTCTTTTCACAAACTTATTATTTACAAAGAACTCAATCTGTTACATTTTGTAATTTATATTTATTTTTATATCCATATCCTCTTCATTTACTAGTAACTAGATTTAAGAAATATTGAATAGGTAGTCGCATTTTAAGTTTAAAAATCTGGTGCGCTGCGTGCATCACACAACTTTCCCTTACCGTCCTATAATTATTATCTTTTTAATACAATTTTAAAGAGTTCACATAAACACTGCTTCTAATAAACTCAGCAGCTTACACATCTTCTCCCACTTAGGTACAATAAAAAAAAATTTTAAACAATTTTAGTAGAACAATCCTGTACACTACCTATATATTTTAACTTTGTCAAGTTGCAAATATATTTTAAAAGTTTCTGATTCAGTTTCCATGGAAACATTTTCTTTCTATTAAATAATGTGAAAGTAGAAATTATTAAGTTAATTTTCGCTTTTGTATTCTTAAATTATTTTATTACAGAGCTTATTGTTTACAACAGATTGACGGATTGGTGGGAGGAGGTTCGGTCGCATCCGTCTCCTTTCGGATGCGCTTGGTTATCGATCTAGGGTCTTGTTCTGTTTATAAAATACACTGTATCTTTGCTAATACTGGTCCGATTTTGATGATTCTTTTATTATTTTTTAGATAATTTAATTACCTTTCATACAATTCTACACATAATTTACCGTAAAATGCATACTTTTTAAGCTATGGGCAAATAAAATATTCTTTTCATCATAAATTTTTTCTCTGCAATTCTTCGGTGATTTACTACATAAATGAAAAGTTAAAGGCCTTTATGAAGAATAATTTAGCTAAGTTTCATCAAAATCGTTAGAGCCGTTTTCGAGAAAATTGTAAAAAAGTGTAAAATCGATTATATAAAGTGGCACTTCCGATTAGTCGATTTTGACGAAAAAGTTGCTGTAACATCACAGCCATATACCTACTTTAAATATGAAATTTTAGTATTGTACGACTTTTCGTTTTTGAGCTAGGCTGTTCACATACACACAGACACACACACTGACCATTTATTTGTATTTCCGTTGAAAACTGGAATTCGAAAATTTTCACGATCGCAATACTTACCCTTACTGTATACGAAGTATGTATAGTACATAGGAAGGGTAAGTAAAAAAATATTAATATAGATGATTTTTTTTTTTTTATCAAAGAGCTCACAATCAATGGAGAAAAAACAAGATGCAATTTTTATTAATTTTGGGGCAAAATTAAAACTAAACTTAGCACTCAAAAACTCGTGGAAGTACCATGTTATAAGTTCCTATTCATTTATGCGAGATTGAAAGATTCGTTTATTCATCCTCCGAGGTTTTTTTAATTTTCTAATAATTCTATTATCTTATACTAGTGAGTAATTTTGGTTATAATAACAGAAAAATAAGAATTGGTCATTTAGGGTTAAAGTTGTTGGATTTAGAGGAAAATTTAGATAAGTTTAGGGTCAAAGTTGGTGAATTTAGGGGAAAATGTAGAGAGTTTTAGGGGGAAAAAACAGGGCTCACCTGGCAACACCGCAACCACCTGTGTTTGTACTCGTTACAGCCAATTGAAGATAACATAATCGTAAGTAGCAGTGCTCTGTCACTTACTTACTGCGTAGCTCTACAGGTCGGGGTAAGCCTTGGTTTCCTCGACAATAGTCCTTCAGATATTCTTATCCTTCGCCTTTTCCTTTCAGTTTGTTACTCTCAACCGTTTGAGGACCTCCTCCACATCATCCATCCATCCATCTTCTTCTAGTCTTCCTATTCTTCTGGTCTCATTAATTTTAACTGGAGCATCTTTTTACTGCCTTGTACGAAGTAAAGGAAGTATTGTAAAATTTTCTGTTTTCAGATTCCGACGGAAATATCCATTTTGACCATCCCTGAATCCATTTTGACTAGTTTCGTCGTGGCGTCTGTACGTACGTTCGTATTTCGCATAACTCAAAAACGGTTTGCCGTAGAAAGTTGAAATTTTGTATTTAGGATTGTTGTAAAATCTAGTTGTGAACCTCCCTTTTTGGTCACTGCTTGATCACCGGAAGTGGTACTTTACTTGAAGGTCGTAATTGATTTCCATTAAAAATTGCATTAAAATATAGTTCTAAACTTCTCAAATTTAGTATTTATTACTGATATATTAATTTAAAGAACATATTACATTTTGATCCAAATTGGAAAACCGGAAGCGGTACTTTACTTCAAGGTCATAATAAACTTTCATCAAAAATTATATTAAAATATAATGTAAAACATCTAAAATTGGTAAATAGGACTTTTATATCAATTTAAATAATATACTAGATTTTGATTAAAATTGGTGAGCCGAAAGCGATACTTTACTTGAAGGTCTTAATAAACTTACATCAAAAATTATATTAAAATTAAATACAGAGATTATATGGTTCGGTAATAAAGATTATAAACGCGATTTTTTTTTCCACTCTAATTAAACATTTTTATTACTTGTTTTAAGTGTTAAAATTGAATGTAAAATACTGGTTTTCCTCTCCATTTGTGAGATCAACAAGTCTGCGGCAGGAGAATAAGATATTAGTTAAGTGGGTTATTCCGCTTAAAATGTCGAAACTGTCGATTTCCAATGATTTATCTCGTGATATTGACAGTTTTAATGTTGTCACGGAACACGAAGAAATATCTTGGAAACCAGTTACCTACTGAAGGTAACTAGCCATTATAGAGCGTACACACGAACACCACACCACAAGTTTCTTTAGTTCTTTGTTTGCTGAACCCGCCTTTCTTTGTTATTTCTTTATCATTTAAAAAAAAAAAAAAGAATTGTATATTAGGCCTACATACACAGTTTGATAGGTTTCAGTCATTATTAATTCAATTGTTATTTTCTTATTAAATTTATTTTTAAATTCTTTTTAAAATAAGAATTAATCATTTAGAGTATTTTAAAAGAAAATATCGATATTTAGTCCGATAGTTTTAACTCGATATATCTTAATATCGAAATTGAAATTTAAAATAACCTATATTTTTCCTTTAATAAATTAATAATGGTATAAAAGATCTACATACAAAGTTTAATAGGTTTCAGTCATTATTAATTCAATTGTGACAACATTTTCTTCCTCTTTTTTTAAATTTTGTTTATTTTAATCAATTCAATCCATTTTTCTTTAGTTCTTTGTAATAAATCATTTTAATAATAAATGATAATATGTACTTTGATGGGCTTTTAGTGATTCGTTTAATATTGATTTTTTTTTGCAGTCCTATTTAATTTTTTTGATTATGTTTAATCGATTTAATAAATGTTTTCTCTATTAGTAGTGTGTAATACATACATTATATAAACATATATATAAATATATATATATATATATATATATATATATATATATATATATATATATATATATTATTGAATATATATATTGATTGAATATATATAAACACAATTGAATATATATATATATATATATATATATATATATATATATATATATATATATATATATATTATTGAGAAATGTTAATAAATTATAATAATACATTTTTTTTTGTTGTGATAAGCTAGTTATGAATATTTAATTGTTGCTATTAAACCTATTACAAACAAAAGACTTGTTAATTTATATTATCTTATCCTTCAATTCAATGTAAAAATCCTTTTCTTCTTCTGCTTTCAAAGATTAAAAACATCGAGACCCGATGTATCGAAATATCGATATTTTCCATTCATATATCGAACAACTATTTCGATATATTTGAAAACTCTCGCTAAGATATATAACGATAGTTTTATTCGATTTAGATCCCTAATCAGAAGCCGTTAAGAAGATGGCTGACTTGAACACAGCCATTATAGAGCGTAACACGAACATCACACCATAAGTTTCTTCAGTTCTTTGTTTGATGAACCCGCCTTTCTTTGTTATTTTTTTTATTTTATTTTAAAAAAATGTTTTGGGAAAAAATATAGGTTTTGATATTCAAATTTTAATATCGATATTACAATCTATCGGACTAAAATATCGAAATATTTAAACGATTAATATCGATAATATAACATACATTATTGTTTATGATATTGACATATTATATTGACATATTAGTTTATGATATTGACATATTATATTGTTTATGATGAGTTAAAAAAAAAGTCTTATTAAGTCATAAGTGATGTTATAATACGATAAAATTAAATTTTCATCATAAACATTATTTCCTCTATGAATAATTACAGACCGATCTCCCCCCTCTTTCTGATGGTATGAACATGTGGCTGGAGGCACCTGAATTCTAAATCCGGGTCTGTATATACCCAAAGAATTTGGGATGCAATAAAAATTTTCTTCAAAAAAGTTTTATTTTAAATTACTCTTTTGTACATTCCATGGTCTGTTTCATTACCCCTCTAAACAATTTTGAAACATTAGCACTGATTTTTTCCTCAATGTTCTGCTTTTCCTCTTCTTCAGTTATAGTTTCGAGTTCAGCTGCTGTCATGGCCTGGTATTCTCTGTTCATTCTGTCCAATATCAAATCAATGCCCAGGTTGAAATATTTGTAGGCACTGAACATGTGTCCGTAGACACAAGCTCTCTGTTCGTGTGTCACTGCATTATCCAAAGCTGCTTTGGCTATGAGCTTTATTTGAGGATTATACAACTGCCTGAGTTCGATTCCAAATTGATAGATAGTTCGGAACACGTATTGTTTTGTCACAGCATCAGCCTGAGGCATTAAATTAATAAAATATTAACATTATATAATCAAAGTTGGATCATTTTTTAAGTATAGATATTAGAGGGAATATGTAGACAACTTCTGTGGACATAATAAATAAACTTGATATTAATAATTAATTAATGTTAAATTATAATTAAAAACAGTGTACTCAGTTAGACAGATGGGATAGAAGATTTTTACAGAAACAGAAAAATAAATAAATAATGAAAGAGCTCTGTAAATATGTGGGGGTTTGGCTTTCTGAACAATAGTCCTCAAGATATTCCTATCCTTAGTATTTTTCTTCCAGTTTGTTACTCTCAACCGTTTGAGGGCCTCCTCCACATCATCTATCCATCTTCTCCTAGGTCTTCATCTTCTTTTGGTCCCATAGAAGCAGAAGCTTTGTAGCATCTTTTTTGGCATTCATAGAACTTGCTCTAACTATTCGATTCGGCGGGTTTTATTAAGCTCACAATTTCGGTTTTACTGTATAAGCCGTAGAGCTCATTTGTTCTTATCCTCCATTCTTGAATTACTTCATTGAACATAGGGCCAAATATTTTTCTAAGTATTTTCCTCTCGAAGACTCTTAATGTATTTGTGATGGTGGTTGTAAACGTCCACCTTTCAGAAGTGTATGTAAGAATAGGTCTAATTAAAGTTATATATAACCTTATTTTGGTTTTCCTTGATAACAAGGATGATTTAAAAAAATTTAAATTTGCGAAAAATGCATGGTTAGTGGCCATAATCATTTTCGATACCTCCATTATCATTTTTTTCATTATTTAATTCTGGCCCCTGATAGGTAAAGGTACTGATGTTTTCAAAAACGTGAGCTTCCATCACAAGATTATGGGTAACTCTTAAATTATCAGACCAGTGCATATACTTGTGCATACATATGCTTGGTTTTCAAATAATTTATTTCAAGGCCCATATTTTAATCTCATTATTGAAGTTATTGAAAATTTCACTAAGGGTTTGATCACTTCTAGCCACAAGATTTATATCGTCTGCATATGCACGAATTTGACTGCTTGAATAGATTATATTTCCTTGGGTATTAATAGTATTTACTACTTTATCTAATATTAGATTGAACAGAGTGGCTTACACCAGCTGATAATGAAAATAAACGACTTATATTACCACTGGCAATTACTCTGGCGTTACTATTGCTTAGAATCATCAGCATCAATCTTATTACCTTTTATGGCATGTTATATTCTAATGGTGCTCTAATTAAGTTGGCCCTATTAACGCTTTAAAATTGTAAATTGGTAATAACTAATGAAAAGAATATGAAGGGTAGTTTTTTGTATTTTAGCTCGCAACATTTTTGAAGCTTTGTTTCATTGTAAAAATTCCTTTCCTATTCCTTTCCAGAACCCGTACTGATATTCTCCTAGAATGCTTTTAGCAAATAAATTAAGTTTTTTTGAGATAATATCCGAGAATATTTTTTACATTGTAATTTATCCCATTTTTTAATGATGGGGCAAATCAAACTAGTTCCGTATATATATATATATATATATATATATATATATATATATATATATATATATATATATATATATATATATATATATATCTTTCCCCCCCTACATTTGAGCACTTTCAGCTGCTCCCTTTAGGCCAAGTGAGCTGAAATTCGGCACACAGGGTTTTCTTCTAGGCAGAACGATACTGTAAAAGTATGGTAAATTCTAGTGAAAATTTCGGTATGTTTACCTGAAATTTCGGCGTTTTTAAAGTTTTCCGTATCACTACAGCTCCACCAAATAAAGTTATAGAGTTGAAAATTAATTAATGAATTATGAATTAATGAAAATGAATTAGGGTCAGAACATCGAAAGGAAAATATCGATATTCGATATATCGATATATCGAAAAACCAAATATCGATATCCACCGATAATCGCTGGAAAAAAAAATCGATATATCGAAAGGAAATGGATGAAAAAGCAAAGAAATTGCATCAAATGAGTATTATTAAATACAATTGATATTATAAACTGTGAAGAAGGTTTTAAAATAATATAATGATTATTATTTATAAAACAATATTTTCATTAACCATCATGAATCATTATAAAAAAGATAAAAAAGAATTATAACATATTTTTATTTTGAAGACTTTTAGCCATATTTGATAAATTATAGTCTTCTAGAAGTTTTTCAATAATATGTGTATAATATAAAAATTGTGGACCGAAAATAACAGAAAATGGTTTAATAGGAATTATATAATATATTAACTTCCAATTTTTTTATATAAAAAAATCTTACATAAAAGGGTGTATAAATTATTATATTATTATAATTTCATGAATTTTAATCCAGGAATTATAACTAGGAAATTTAAACCCTTTTAAAAAAATTCCTTTTATTTTTTCATTACACCTGATAATATTGCGAGTCCGTTTTGCCCATTTCCAAGCCTAGAAACGATAAAATACCAAAAAAATAAGGTAATCAATGTAAAATATTTTGTCTTTTTCAAATTCTAAGTTAGTTTTTACTTGAATGAAGTATGATTTTTTTTTTTTTTATTTTAATAGCATATTTATATGATAATATTAAATAGTAATTGTAGGTTTGTTTTCTGGACTTTTATAAATAACAAATTCGTTCATGCCATCTGCCATAAATACATGCTTAAAAAATAATTGTTATAGTTAGTTTACGTTTAGTTCACAGAGTAGAAAAAAATTTAAATAATAATAAATAAATAAACCAGCAGTTCCAGTACAGAAAATAAATAAGCAATAAAACCGATTTTAATACATGGATAAAAAAAATAAATAAATAAATAAAAACGAAAAATGATAATAATTAATGATCAAAAACAGTACTATGATTCTTCATTATCTAATGGGATTCTCATTTATTTTTAAAATTAATAAATTTAGATGAAGAGATAAAAGACTATATTAACTTCGTACACATTTATTAATAAAAACATATTTACAAAATCATATTATTATAATTAATTTTTTTTGTAATGTTTTGGTCTTTGGTGATTTGACAATTTGTTGGCCATTTTCAAAATATATACTATTGTGCCTAATTATGTGATATTATAAACATACTACAAAATATCTGATGTGGACAACAGATTACTTCCTTGCACGCCTATTAAACTATAAATCGGTGGCTCAAAAAGTGATCCTCAATTTGGTTACTAGTTTCCAAAGATTGCATTAAAAACGACACTCGACTTCGCGACATCCATCTATTGACACACACACAGACACATTCTTGTTTCTGGAGGTCTGATTCCGTTATTATATGTCGTTTTCCTTCAGTAGGTAACTAGTTTCCAAGAGATTTCTTCGTGTTCCGTGACAACATTAAAACTGTCAATATCACGAGATAAAGCATTGGAAATCAACAGTTTCGACATTTTAAGCGGAAAAGCCCATTTAACTAATATCTTATTCTCCTGCTGCAGACTTGTTGATCTCACAAATAGGGAGGAAAACCAGTATTTTACATTCAATTTTAACATTTAAAACAAGTAATAAAAATGTTTAATTGGATTGGAAACCAAATCGCGTTTGTAACCTTTATTACCGAAACATATGATTTATGTATTTAATTTAAATATAATTTTTGTTGTAAGCTTATTATGACCTTCAAGTAAAGTACCCTTTTCGGCTCACCAATTTTAACTAGAATCTAGTAAATACATTCATATCGATATAAAAGTCCTATTTTCCAAATTTGAGATGTTTTACATTATATTTTAATATAATTTTTGTTGTAAGCTTATTATGACCTTCAAGTAAAGTACCCTTTTCGGCTCACCAATTTTAACTAAAATCTAGTAAATACATTCATATCGATATAAAAGTCCTATTTTCCAAATTTGAGATGTTTTACATTATATTTTAATATAATTTTTTATGAAAGTCTACTATGACCTTCAAGTAAAGTACCGCTTCCTGTTTTCCAATTTAGACCAAAATCTAGTATGTTATTTAAATCAATATATAAGTTCTGAATACTAAATTTGAGAAGTTTTGCATAGTATTCTCATACAATTTTTAATGGAAATCAATTATGACCTTCAAGTAAAGTACCACTTCCGGTGATCAAACAGTGACCAAAAAGGGAGGTTTATAACTAGATTTTACAACAATCCTAAATACAGAATTTTAACTTTCTGCGGCAGACCGTTTTTGAGTTATGCGAAATACGAACGTACGAACGAACGTATGTACAGACGCCACGACGAAACTAGTGAAAATGGATTCAGGGATGGTCAAAATGGATATTTCCGTTGAAATCTGAAAACCGAAAATTTTCGTGATTACAATACTTCCTTTACTTCGTACAAGGAAGTAAAAACAGTATTTGTTTTTAAATTTTAACTTTGCTGCTCTTTCATATTTTCTATTTTTAGCACATTGGTCAAAATTCTTTTTCAACATTTATATGGCATTTCTATTGGGAGTCATAGTGGACTAGCAACTATACTTCATGTTCATTGAATTATATATGAAAATGGCCAAACAATTGTTAAATAAGGCCGAAACTTTACAAAAAAAATATATATATAATAACATAATTATGTTTTACCAACTTTTCTGTTTGATATAATCCATTTAAACCTTGGTGAATACCAAAATGTATTTGATTTCTTGTCTTAATTAAATTCATAATTCATAAAGGTTTTAAAATACTGATTTATATTAATCTAATTTAATATGTATAATAATACCAAACTATATTTTGAATTCCTTATTTTTGAATTTTTTGTGTGTTTTTAGAATTGAGGATGAATGTATAACATACGAAACTAGTTTTCAATAAAACAAATTTATAGAAGTGGCAAATAATTTATCAACCCCTAATTAAAAAAGTTTTTATTAATAAATGCATGTGGGATTAATATGGTGTTTTATCTCAATCTAAATTGATTAATTTTAGAAGATAATAATTAAGCAAATTCATTTAAAATATCAAAATAATATTCGATCTCTTAGCACTTTGTTAACCTCAAATTGATATCAAATCAACTTTAGTAGAAATTAAAAATCCTTGACAAAAACACTTTTGTGTTTTATTTTTTTAATGATAATTTCTTGGGCATGCGCAGGAGAGGGAGCAGTGTATCTTCCCTCTCCCCCTCCTCCCTAAATATCAAAAGAAAAATTATTAGATTGTTAGAAAGAGAAAAAAAAAAGAAAATTAAGATGGATTAAACTGGCGACATCAGGACTAAATATTTTGCTTTAGAAATCTTAACACGTAAATCTACGTCCAATTTTCTTTTGAAAGAATTCTGTTCCAAAAAGCAAAAAGTTTTGTCTGATTTTAAATTTTTTGCTTTAAATCCGTGAAATTATAATGAGTGGAATTCAGCTCTAAAAACCCGCAACACATTCAAATTTGCATCCGATACTCAAAAATTGTTTTGAATAAAGGCGAAATTACGTAAACAGTCGGAAATGTCGATGGCTTAGAAGTGTTTGGAGAATGTCCATCTACTGAAAGCTTCGAATTTTAAAATTTGATTTTATCGAAATGCATTACGTATCTCTCTCCTCCTTTCTTCTGTGGACTCTCCAAATATAAACTATGAAAGAATTTGATAATTGACTAAAGGAGAAATATTTATCTAGGTGGAAATTTCCAAAGTTAAGACTAGTAATATTAGATTTTAGAAAAATTAATATTTAACATATAAAGTCGTAGTAATGTATAGTGACGAAAAACTCATTAACTTAATGGATCAGAAAAACATATGGTGATTAATTGTTTTAAATGAATATATTGTACCGTCTATAATTTGTACTTACCACTTACCTATATATAGAAATATAGTAAGGAGAGGCATTTGAAATTATGAAATTTCTATTGAACTAATAATAATAATATACCATACAATTAATTAATTGAATAGAAATTAATTTCTACTCAAAGAAGTGTGGTAAGTGAAAGAGGTGGGAAGCACGCAGCGCACCAGATTTTTTCGTATATACACCATATACGTCTTTAAAATGTTTCGATCTACAATTTATAATATTAAAAAACATACTTACGAAGTACACAACCCCAAGCAGGCACAATAAGCTTAATAACTTGTCCATGCCTGATATCCTGAGATCTGCTACAGCTAATAGACAATATTTTCCAGACGGTATTTATACCCGACTGGCTGAGATAATGTTCGAGCAAGAGGATGCGCTGATTCGAACAGCTGACACAAACAGTCTTTGTTTATTGCCCCTGAAAGGATAAAAAAAAAACAACGCAGTTATCATTTCGGATTAGAGAATGACGATTAAGGAATTCTTTCCATGGAGAAATAATTAATCAGCGTTATAATAGGTCACTTGATAACACCTCGTATCAATTGAAATGAACAATCATTTATTCATTTAATGTGAAGAACACCTTCGTAAACAGTTTTAGCTGCCTGTTTGGGTTGGTTCTCTCAAAAGCTATCACGTCAACAAATTTTAACTTTTTGAAGTAACATTGATGAATATAGTTAATAAGCATAATATGAAGTATTTTGAAATCCGAAAATGGTAACCTAATTACTGTAATTGGTAAAGTTTTTTTAGTCGTATTTCCTCCCTTCTTCCAAAAAATAGACTATTGCAGTGGGTCGAAGGTTGGCGCTGAGCGACGGGACTGCGTTTTCTATCCGTTTAATAACACCTAGAGCACGATTATGGAAGTTTTGGAGATGTCTCTCTCTCTCTCTCACTCTCTCTCTCTCTCACTCTCTCTCTCTCTCTCTCTCTCTCTCTCTATATATATATATATATATATATATATATATATATATATATATATATATATATATATATATAAATTTTTTTTCCTCTACATTTGAGCACCTCCAGCGGCTCCCTTTGGATCAAATGATCTGCAATTCGGTATGTGGGCTTTCTTCTAGGCAGAATGATACCATTAAAGAATGGGTTTATTCCAGTCAAAATTTCGGTATATTCACCTGAAATTTCGGCGTTTTTAAAGTTTTGCGCATATCTACAGTTCCATCAATTTAGTTTATAGGGTTGAAAATTTGTATTTGAATTGAGTTGGTGTTAGGAAAGTATCTTTTGGGGGTCTCAACTTATATCCCCCACCCCTCCGAGTTTTTCGATTTTTTAAATGTTTGCGCACCCCTAAAACTCCTAAGGGTGCTCAAATTTAATTTAATTTAATTTAATATCCTGTTCCATTTGGAAGGAAATTAAATTACCTGTAAAACGAAAGAAGTTTCATCGAAATTCGTATCAGTATTAGCAAAGATATGGCTATTTTAACTCCAATGGCCCCCGTTGGGTCAAATGTGCTGAAATTCGGTATGAAGTGTTTTCTGTATCGAAGATCAGCGGAGAGACAGAACAATATTATAAAAGTATGGATGAATTTCGGTATGTTAGGAAACTGTCTTTTGTTGGTCTCAACAAGTTTTTATAATATTTTTATTATAATCTTTTGCTTTAGTGATGGAGTTCTGCTGCTCACGGATTTTTTTTTATGGTGGACGGGTGGTGTGGGGAAAAAAGGAGACGACTTAGAAAAATTAAATGAAAAGGAATTGTCAGTTTTTTTTTAAGTGTAGTGAAAATATTTCTTAGGCAACAGAAGAAAGAAAACTATTAAAACCTCAGAGATGAACTCTTGAAAGTCTATGAAATAGAAGATTGTCGCATGTCCATAAAAATTCATTTTTTACGCACCCATTTGGATTTTTTTGCACAAAAATTTGGGTGCAGTAAGCGACGAAAAATGTTTCAGTAGGACATCGAGACGATGGAAACTAAATACCAGGGAGGCTGGGGTCCATCTATGTTGGAGGACTACTGCTAGTTTTTAAAAAAAGATGTTGTTAAAGAGCACAGGAAAAAATGAAGTTTTTTTTCGCTGTATATCTCATGTAATTTATTTTTTATTCACATAATCTTCAGTAATATCTTCTATAACACTTCCAAGCTGCCAATTCCCTTTTCATATATTTTTTCTTGAAATCGGAATTCATCTGGGAGCTTCCTTATTTGAAGTTCAAAAAATATGCCCTCTTTCAGTTTGTCGCTGTATAGCAAGCATCTCATGTAACATATTTTTTATTCGTATAATCCTCAGCAATATCATTGCATCGATTTAACATATTTTACATGTTTATATTAAATTATAAAAATATGTTGTCTCCTGTTATTTCTCCACCACCTCCTCCCTCCTTATAACATAAAAAACTGTACCTGTTATTAGTGATTAGCTTATCATTTTCGGATTCGAGGCTACAACGTACACCTAATTTCATCAATGTTACAAAAATCATGTCGACCAGTTGGTCATGATCACAAGATTTCGGAGTAAAATTCTGAGAATCGCAACCAACGCGCCATCAGAAAAAGCCAACTACATAGAAACTTGATACCCTTAGCAATAGATATAAAGAAACAATACTTTTTTTTGGAAGGAATACATCACGTGCATTAAGTGACGTAATCGATAAAAAAGCTATCAGCTGAACATTAAAACCACGTGCTTTACAAGATTGTGTTGATTTCACTTGCCGTAATGACTTTGTTATCCTAATAACATAAGTATAAGTTGTTCTAATAATTTGATTTTAACAAATATGCGTAAAGCACTAACGTGGAAATAAAATAAAGAATTTTTTTTTAGCCTGCGATAAGTATATAAATATTGAAAAGATTCTACATCGAAAAATAAAATATATATTTCACATTTGCAGTTTTTAGTTTATTTGCATTGCCTAACTCCAAGTCTGATATAAGTTTAAATCAATTTATTGCATATATAATAGATAGGTAGGTGCTAGGGATTTTGAAAAAATATCGATATATAAAAACAATATCATAATGATATCGGCAGAGTAATATCGATACATAAAAAAATATCTTAATTATATCGACAGATAAATATCTATATGATTAAAACAATAACTTAATTATATCGGCACAGAAATATCGATATTATAAAAACAATATCTTAATAATATCGGAACAGAAATATCGATAAGTGTGTGTCCCTTTAAAAGATTAAAAATGTAGATGCCCGATATATCGAACTACAATCGATACGATACATATCGATATTCACATCCTTTTACAATGCCCTGTCGGCTTAGTAAATAAGTTTCCAAAACAAAGCCTTAAGTTTCTGCATTAAATAACAAACCAGACAACGTTTGGCCAATTCAGTCATCATCAGGAAAGAAAAATGTGACATAAATGCAGGCCAATCTCTCATCAACGGAGTAAAAAAAAATAAGCATCCTACGTCAGCTCAATGCAGTTCAACAAACACGTGTGTGTGTGAAGTAATACAGTAACTATAACTTATGAATATTAAGCCCAGTGTAAAAAAAAATACTTCTCTTTGCCCAAATTCCACAGAATTAATATATATATTTATATATATATATATACTTTTTAACAATAGTTGGCTCCAATTTTCATGCTTATATTGTGCACCAAATTTGGCAATTATAGACATTTAGGTGATTATTTGCCTTCTTCATATTAAATCCTTCCCGAACAAAAATTCTGCTTATGCGCCTGCTTTTTGATATATAAACTATGAAAGAATTTGATAATTATCTAAAGGAAAAATATTTTTCAAGATTGAAAAAAAATTTCCGGAGTTTAGACTAGCAATACCGATGTATAATAGAAATGACCAAACCCTTTCTTGGAAACCCCATATTGTCCAAAGTTCCCGACGGTCAATAAGTACCCTAAAATTATTCCATCGTTCCCGCCATCTTCTACCACAACCCACCCTAAGCTTCGTATCCTTACTCATTATCCCACACTTGGACTATGGTTGCGTGGTATACGGTGGCCTCTCGGTTGTACTCGAGCACAGATTGACGCGTATCATGAACTGCTTTTTAAGATTTGTCTTCAGTACCTCGATGCGGTCTCATGTGTCGCACCTTTACGACGAGTTAAAGTGGTTCTTCCCCTCCATTCGTAGACAATATTTCCTTGGATCTTTCCTTTACCGAACCATCAACTCCCAGTACCCTTCCTACATCTACAGCCTCCTACAATTCAAATCCTCTGTCCACACACAGGGAACAAGATCGCGCCTTTCTGACCTCTTTATCCCTTCCCACAGAACCAAAACATTCGAACGTTCCTTTCTTGCCCGCTCCATTGCCCTCTGGAATTCCCTCCCTTCTAATATCCTACATTCTTCTTCTCTCTCCTCATTCAAATTCCACCTTTTTCAACATCTTCTCACTTCCCAAAAAGACGCTGTCAATTCATGAAATTTTAATTCAAGATCAATATCTTGATTAGTTGTAAATGATTGTGTCAATTATCATACAAAGCTTTAACTCTGTGAATTATTTAATTGTTTTTATATACTATAATAAAATTCTGTTTAGAAGTGAGAATTTGTTTTTAATGTTGTTTTAACTCAGGATTGCTCTACTAATATTATTTTTATATTTTTATTTTCTACAGTTTTTCTCTCTTTCTATTTTTTTCTCTTTTCATTTTTTTTTTCAGTAAAATTATGATTATTATATTTTTTTTTACCAAAAGGATATTCTTTTTTTTTTCGTTAATTATACGTTTAATTTAGATTATTGTAAATATTAATTGGCCTTTATTAATGTAGTCTTTGGCCAGACATTTTTTTCTGTTATCTTTTTTACTTGGACATACTTGTAATTCTATTCTATTCTATATTTATATATATATATATATATATATATATATATATATATATATATATATATATATATATATATATATATCAATTAAAATATCGATTCTTATAGCTATTATCATCTTGAAATAGTACTTTGAATAACATTGATCTTCTTTTCTTGAACAAAGATTGAACAAACCTATTTGATTTATTTATTTATTTAAGTGTGTCAACCACTAGGGTCATTTACACTACAGTCACTTCTATGCTTCCTCTCATGTTCTTCATGTCTTCATACTGTTTCTTTATATTGTTATATATAAACTATTTAATTTTATGGGTTCCTTTTCATAAGTGAATTGTGCATTATAATGCAACTGTTTTTGCCAGCAGATTTTAGCTTTGAGTGAAGTTTGATTTTTATCCGGGCCTCTCTTTTCGTTTCTATTATTTTTACATGAATCCTCTATAACCTTATTTCAAAGTATAATAATAGAACAAATTATAATAACAACACTGTTTATTTATTAAATCAACATTAAATTAGTACATATATCATTGCTGTGGCACACACTCTCTGATTTGTGCCAGCCTCACGTCGTATGCTACAGTCGCTTCCTGCACAGATTGCTGTATGAGATCCCTCACCTTTTCTTGCGGTATCAATATCAACACCGGATTATTGTTCCTCAACTCTGTCCTCAGGTCGTCGAGTACCATGTTGAGGCTGGTGTGGAGCTCCTTGTAACCAGCTGAGATCTGGGAGTAGACGCACGACCATTGTTGTGGGTTGGATCCTGCCAACAATGTTTCTTGAATGGTTCTTTTAAGTTTTGCCGAATTCGCTTGGCGAGCATCTTCCCCTATGCGGTTTATCGTTTCGAACATTTCATCATCAAAAGATGCATTTGTCTGAAACAGATATAAAACTAATTGAGATGTATATATATATATATATATATATATATATATATATATATATATATATATATATATATATATATATATATATATATATATATATTGAGATGTAAAACTTAGAAATGTCAATATGGAAGGGAATATTAACAATATATGGGTAGCATTGAAACATGCAATTCTAGAGACTGCTCAAAGTGTATGCGGAATGAAGGTAGTCTGTACCAAAGGTAAAAGGTCTGAGTGGTGGAGTGATCTGGTGAAAGCTGCGGTGGTTAGAAAGAAAACAGCCAGTAAGAAGTACTGTAAAATCAGGTCTGCCGCCAACTGGGAGCTCTACGTCAGAAGAAGAAGGGAAGCGAAAATGATTGTTCGAGTGGCACAGAGGAAAAGCTGAGAAAAATTTGGCAGAAGTCTACAAAATGATTACAGGGAAAATACCAAGATTTTTTGGAAGAGAATAAAATCAATGAGGGGAAAGGCGTGCAAACCCGTGAGAAATGTTAAAGACGAATCAGGGCGAATGATTACTGGAGATGGGGAAATATTGGAGAGATGGCGACGCCATTATTCTGCATTGTTTTCTGTTGTCTCGGAAGAAAGAGTGGAGGACAGGCGGGAAACAGAAGAATGTGATGACGTGATATGGGAGGAAGATGTCACTTGGGCTATAGGTAAAATGAGGAGTGGCAAAGCAGCAGGCAAAGATGGTATTGCTCCAGAACTTATAAAATTTGGAGGTTTACAATTACATATAGCTTTGCAGGACCTGTTTCAAAATATTTTCTCTTCCAAATCCATACCTAAGGAATGGGGATGCAATATCATCATGCCGATCCACAAGAAGGGTAGCTCTAGTGAATGCCAAAACTATAGGCCTATATGTCTCTCCCCTGTAGTCTATAAACTTTACTCCTCTATACTGGAAAGAAAACTCCGATCAATCGTTGAAGACAAATTGGAAGAGGAACAAGCAGCTTTTAGACCACACCGACAAACACAGGACCACATCTTCTCGCTGAAGACAATTATTAAGAAGACATGGTATAGAGGAAAGAGCTTGTACCTAGCGTTCCTGGACATAAAAGCAGCATTTGATTCAGTCCCTAGAGAAGAAATTTGGACAGCTCTAGCCGCTAAAAATGTGCCCACAGCATTAATAAATGCCATAAAAAGCACTTATCATGATTCCAAAGGCATGGTTAGAATTAATGGAAGAATGTCAGAGGCTTTCGTCATGAGAAGGGGTGTTAGACAGGGGGACAGCCTTAGTCCTCTTCTTTTCATCACTTTTATGGACGAGATATTGAAAATCTGCAAGCGGAGGACAACACGAATGGACGTTAGAAAGTGGAACATGAGGACAATCCTAGCGCAAGTAATGGTTTTTGCAGATGATATTGTCCTTATTGCCGATTCCAAGGAAAATCTACAGCAGGTGGTTACGGAGTAGGAGGCTGAGCTAGAAAGGAAGGGTATGATATTGAATGTTGGAAAAAGCAAGGTGATGCACATCGGACGTGAAGAAGAGGAGGGGAGAAACCTTGGAGACAGCGCAGGAGTATACCTATTTAGGAGTAGTGCTCACCAGAAATGGGAAAATGGACCAAGAGCTCTCAAATTAAGGATTAAAAAAGCAAATGGCATATACTACGAGCTATGAAACACAGTGGTGGGGAAAAGGGAATTGGAAAATAATGTAAAATTACATATCTTCAAGTCCATATACCTACCTACCCTCATCTATGGAAGTGAGAGCTGGGTCCCATAGGACAATTGGACAAGCACTGGAGTAGGGCTACCGCGGCAGAGATGAAATACCTCCGGAGAATGGCAGGCAAAACAAGCCTCCTTGTTCTGTCCCTCGACAGAGTTAGGAATGAGAGAATAAGGGGAGACCTGGGAGTGACTGCACTGAGGGAAACAGTGGAAAGACGACAGCTGGGATGGTTTGGTCATCTGTGCCGAATGGATGAGGACCGGGACCCAAAGAAATTCTTTGAAGCCAGGCCTAACGGACGCCGCCCTCGAGGAAGACCTAGATTACAATGGATGGACCACATCTCAGGGATTAGTGAAAGGAAGGGAAGGTCTATAAATGTAATGAAAGCGCTGGCTGGAGATCGAGAAGCTTGGCAGTCTTGGATCGGGGCTAAAGGAGCTGAGAGGCACTAAAGGAGGAAGATAAAAAAGAAGAAGAGATGTATATTAGATATATATTATAAGTATATTATGAACTTGAAGTAAAGTACCACTTCCGGTTATCCAATTTCAACAAAAATTTAGTATGTAATGTATATTGGCATAAAAGTTTTATATACCAAATTTGAGATGTTTGCATTGTATTTTAATGTAATTTTTGATGAAAGTCTGATGCATATGAATATTTTGATGAATATGACCTTCAAATATCGCTTTCGATTTGCCAATTTTTACTTAAATCTAGTTAGTTATATACATTAATATATAAGTCGTATATACCAAATTTAGAAACTTTTGCATTATATTTTAATGCAATTTTTTATGAGAATCTATTATGATCTTCAAGTAAAGTACCACTTCCGGTGATCATGTAGTGACCAAAAACGAAGTTGCACAATTAGATGTTACAAAAATCCTAAATACAACATTTCAACTTTCTACGGCTGACCGTTTTTTGAATTATGCGAGATAGAAACGAACGTACGTACAGACGTCACGACGAAACTAGTCAAAATTGATATTTCCGTTGAAATCTGAAAACCGAAAATTTTCGCGACTGAAATACTTCCTTACTGCGTAGAGGGTATTAAGGACGATTTTTTTTTTTTTAAATAATTTTAGATCGAGTAGTTGGTATTTTCTTGAAAAGTTGAGGGCAACCCTGAAAAAAATCGTCAAGGGCGGATTTACAGGCAATGAAAGGACGATCTTTAGTTCGGTTTATAATATCAGTAGTATCCATACAATAGAAAATTAAATTCATTTTCCGTCCATCAACCACTATCAAAGCCTAATTCCACAAGGTCAGTTTAAACCCTTCTCAGGGCACAGCATTTTACAGTACATCATAACTTGACAGATTGTTTGGAAGCCTCTCTCCTATATCCATTAACTTTATGTTACGTATAATTGTAAAGAGAAAACGTTATAGAAAAGGCTGGCAGCATTGGTTTTTTTATCATTTACAGTTTAGAAGTGATATTTCGTTATTTTAGTAAGCTAACCATTATAAGGACATGGACAAGCTTCAGAAAAAAGTGAGTATTTCACGTATTTAGTAATATGTCTGAAACAGGGATGTTAACTGCCTCCGCTTCTCTTTAACATCTATGTAGAACGGGCCATATGAGAATGGAACAAGAAATGTTGGGGTATGGGTTTAAAGATAGGGAATGATTGCCTATTTAATCTCCAGTTTGCTGAGGACCAGGTACTCATCGCTTTAGAAGCAGAGGATGCAGAATATATGATGAGAAAAATTCTCCAGGAATACTCATTATGGGGGCTGGAAGTTAGCAAAGAAAAAACAGTATATATGACCTTTAATAGCCAAGGTGAATACCTACATTTGGGTAAATGCTTTAGGAACCATAGACATGGACATTCTAAGGAGCACAAGCAACGGGGAAATCATTATTAGAACCTTAAATTCGGTACTATGGAGTAAAGCAATGTCCTTAAAAACAAAAGAAAATGATATACAAATGGAAAGTGTTACTCTCTATGCAGTGGAAGCTTGGACGAATTACTGGATGCGATCATGTGATATCTCATGGCTTCAAAAAGTTCCAAATAGTGAAATAAGATGGCAAGTGCAACAATTGGAGAACATCCTCTATACCATTGAAACAATGAGGCTGAAATTGTATGGGCATATGATGAGGATGGAAGAGGGACGATGGCCTAAAATAATTTTGAATCATTAAACATTAAATGTATGGTTCACATTTTAAAATCCACATTAATCAATCAAAATTCAATTATTATATCAATAAAGGCGCCTGTTGTATATGTAACATACAGTTTTTAAAAATAAATTATTTTTCACCTTCCGAGGAAGAGGGAGGGGGCGCTCCTCTTCTGGATCCTCCATTGTCAGGGATTGAGCGGGTTGATACGTTTTTCTTATTATTATAAATACATCATAAATAGAGTTATTAAATACTGAATCAAAATGATTAGTGTAAAATTTAACAAATTAAAAGTGTTCTTGTTTTTTCAAATAATTATTTTTCACTAGTTTTAGCTAGAAAAGTGAAGTTTTTGTTACTTTTTTTTTCATTTTTTTTTCTGGCAACACTGGGAGACGCACTGATAGAACAATATTTTAAATCAAATTGTTCCTTAGATTTTCAGATATACATAAATTGAATAATATTTACTTCTATTTAACATATTTTGTGCTCAATTGTGATAGTTGCTTATACATCAATACAGATAAGTACCAACAAGTATATTAATCTGATGAAAGCAATTTTGCAATTAGAAATATTTTATACGAGCTTAGTTTTTTGTTGAGCAAAAATGTATTTTAATAATTTTAAGTCAAAATTTTACACATTGCAATCCATTACCTCATTCTTCATTAAATAAATAATAAACTTATTTCATTATAAACTAAAAGTGAAATTAGAAAATATTTTGGGTAAATTTAGTAAGTTCTATTTTATTTGACTTACATGCTAGAATTAGTTTCTTGATTATTATGAATAGCACCAGGGAAAGAAATTTATTGGAAGGGACAAAATATAAAATTTCCCAACAATTTTTGACCAGATTTTCCTACTATATTAAATATTTTAATTTTCCCAATTATAATATGAAACACCAGAGAATCTTGGTTGGGAGTGTGGTCAATAAATAAACACAAATAAGAAAAAACTTATTATAATGTGTGCCGACATTTTGGCCTAAATTTTAGGCCATCATCAGGGATAAGGAAAAATAAGATAACAATAGATGTAACGACAGTTGCAATACCAGTAATAATAAAAACATTAACAAGCAATTAAATAGGTTTTCAAATTTTCCTACTTTTTGGGTTTTCTAATTATAGGGAAGGGAGAGTGACACTTCTCCCTATCCCTTCCATGGCGACGCCCCTAAATACCATTTATTTCAGCTAAATTTATAAGCAACAGAACAATGAGTCAATAATTGGTCTGCCTATCCAGTATCTGTAAAATGTTTTATTAAATCTTTTGTGTTCTATCTTTTAAATATTGTGGATGTCATTGATTTTTAATTAGTTGATATTCTTAAGATAAAAAATTATATGTGCATTACAAATTTTTTTATATAACAGTTGCTGGTACTTATTTATTTTTATCGATAGAGTGCTATTTGTATAATAATGAAAAACTTTTATTGATAATTTCTAAAGTGTATTTTATAAATGAGAACCATAAGTACTTACATAGTTAACAAGAATAGATATAATCCAAAAAGATATAAGCGGAAGATTCATTATGCTACCTTTGTATTCCTCATACCAATGCTAAACTGATAAGCTTGTCAGTTTGATTCAGTTTGTACACACATATTACACTGTCAGTTTTACAGCTATTTGCATTTAACAGCTAGTTGAAATTGCATAATAAGATTTATTTTGTGATCTCTAATTCTAACGAAGACTCATAAAACTAGCAGAAAGCATAATATGTAAAATGGATAGATCTGAGAAAATCTGAAAACAATTGCTATCTGAACCAAATTCTAAAAAATGTCCTGATTTTTATATCCAGTAGAATTGCAGGGTAATATGAGCTGATATTTTTTAATATGGTTTGTGTTTAAAGCAATTTAAACATATTGGCAAAGGCCAATAAATTCAGTTATTGTTTATTTGAAACCAGTTTGGGGGAACATTTACACTTGCATACTCCAAGAGCATACTATATACAGCACACTACATATACCTTATAATAAAGAAGAATATTTGTAGGAATAAAAATAAGCAACTTGTTTTAATATATTTTGAAACAACAACTAAGGATTAAAGATCAAATATGTAGATAAAATATAATTGTGTACTTTATGGTTTTATATTTGGTTTTTCGGTAGTTTATTTTTCAATATATCGTTTCTGTAAAAAAGTGATTGAATGACTGTCTTTTAATAGTTTTTTCCATGCTGAATAAAATGGAATCACTCTCAATTCGTTAGCTCTAATTTTAAGCAGGTTATAGCGTTTTGAATTTTATTTTGAGCAGGAAATTAACGCTAAAAATTAAGATTTAATTTTAATTTAAACTTTTTCAATCAGCAATAATTATTATGAGGTGATTTTTAATATTTTGTCGAATAACTAAGAGTTATTTCTAGAAAATAATTTTTAAATTATAAAAATAAAAATCTAGTAATGATATGATTTTTTCCTCTATAAAATAATAATTCTCAATTTTAATCTTTGCTTTCTTCAGTCTTATCTCAAGCTCACCAGAAACCCCTCCATACTTCAGACAACCAAGAAGTGGGAGTAAATATTGGAAGTTATTTCGAGCTGTCATTAATTTGAGGTATGGAATTTTAGAACTATTTAAAATTAAAGATGAATTTTTGGTGATTTAGTTAACATGGTTATACCAGTACGTGCATTGATCAAATCCCAAAAATTTAAGAGAGATGCGAAAGTGAATAAGCAGGTTATTGGGTCAATTATGGGGTAATTTGGGTTATAATCTCCTCTTGGGAATATAATATAACATATTTAATTTAATATCAACTCGAAGAACCCTTAATTCTCAAAATGATTGTGTAAAGTGAGGTGTTTCTTTATTTATCTTGGCAGTTCTTCTTATGGATAAAAATGAATGAGCTTCTAATTGGAAATAACAATAATAAACAACTGTTTACTAATGGCAACACATTCCTACTTATAACACATAAGCAATTGATTTTTTAGTGTAAGTACCTTTTTTTATGGTCCCTGAAGAATTCTGGCTTCCTCAACAATTCCTCTCCACTCCATCCATTCATAATTATTAATTTATTAGTATCACTCTCTTATCTTTAATTTTGTTTTCATTGTATAATTAGTATACCAAGAAATGGCGGTATAACCACCTCGAAATATAGGAAATGGCCTTTCAGGGGTAGAAGGGACTCCAAGCCGTGGTGAAGGCAGCCCATCTAGGGGTTGAAGACCCAAAATCAAGCTTCCGGTCCTCCAGGTTGGGGGTTAGATCGATGGATTAGCACCCCATCATCAAGAAAACAACATAAACCGCTTTCAGACCAAAAATAAATAAGCCGGATGGATCTAAAAGGTTGAGATTAAAATGCAGGAAACGGATGTAACGATTAAGAATATGGAATGTATAAGGTTTAAATACGAAGAAAAGGGAAGTAGAGGAGGAAATGAAGAAGCAAAATTTTGACATTGTGATTCTGACCAAGACAAAGGTTAAAGGTAAATACAGTGAGAGATACGGGGAGTACATACATTTTGTCAGTGGAGTGGAGAAACATGTAAGGGCAAGAGCTGGAGTTTCAGTCCTCTTTAAGAAGAGTTTAAAAAATAACTTAAAGGACTTTGAATGTATTAACGAAAGAATAATTAAAGTGGATATGCAGCTATTTGGAAAAGAGGTAATTATATTGGGACTATATTAATATGTATTGATATTGGACAATATTATCGTTATAGAATTTAAACAGACCAGGTGCGAACAAAAGAAATAAGGGACGAGCAGGTAGAGAATGGTAACTGACAGGCGATGACAGATGTCACCACATAAGTGATAAGGGATAAGTTAATTTAAAAAACCTACCGAGAAGTTAACACTGTAACAATGCCAAAAGCTGGAACATCTAATCAATTTTAAGAACTGGTCCCCTTAGGCTTGGCTGGCCTCGAGGAAAAAGTGGAAAAGGTATGATTAAATTATACTAGTTGGATAATGGTTCGCAGATACCGGCTGTCAGGACAAGGGGTGGAGCCATCCGATGAAATTCCAGAATTTCCTCCCTCTATAAAACTAGTCGGCCAATGAACATCGTTTTCGATGTGGAATGTGAAAACGCTGTGGAAAAGAGGAAAGACCTCTATATGAAATGGCTCTCAAACAAAAACGATCAAACCCTTAAAGAATATTAAAATGCGAACAGACAAATTAAAAAGATGAGAAAACAGTCAATCAGTAGATTTTGGGAAAAAAACTGCGAACTAATCGATAGTAAAAAAAAAATACTTCTCTTTGCCCAAATTCCACAGAATTAAGATATATATATATATATATATATATATATATATATATATATATATATATATATATATATATATATATATATATACTTTTTAACAATGGTTGGCTCCAATTTTCATGCTTATATTGTGCACCAAATTTGGCAATTATAGACATTTAGTTGATTATTTGCCTTCTTCATATTAAATCCTTCCCGAACAAAAATTCTGCTTATGCGCCTGCTTTTTGATATATAAACTATGAAAGAATTTGATAATTATCTAAAGGAAAAATATTTTTCAAGATTGAAAACAAATTTCCGGAGTTTAGACTAGCAATACCGATGTATAATAGAAATGACCAAACCCTTTCTTGGAAACCCCATATTGTCCAAAGTTCCCGACGGTCAATAAGTACCCTAAAATTATTCCATCGTTCCCGCCATCTTCTACCACAACCCACCCTAAGCTTCGTATCCTTACTCATTATCCCACACTTGGACTATGGCTGCGTGGTATACGGTGGCCTCTCGGTTGTACTCGAGCACAGATTGACGCGTATCATGAACTGCTTTTTAAGATTTGTCTTCAGTACCTGGATGCGGTCTCACGTGTCGCACCTTTACGACGAGTTAAAGTGGTTCTTCCCCTTCATTCGTAGACAATATTTCCTTGGATCTTTCCTTTACCGAACCATCAACTCCCAGTACCCTTCCTACATCTACAGCCTCCTACAATTCCTCAATTGCCTTCAAATCCTCTGTCCACTTTTGAGAATTTGTTTTTAATGTTGTTTTAACTCAGGATTGCTCTACTAATATTATTTTTATATTTTTATTTTCTACAGTTTTTCTCTCTTTCTATTTTTTTCTCTTTTCATTTTTTTTTCAGTAAAATTATGATTATTATATTTTTTTTTACCAAAAGGATATTCTTTTTTTTTTTTCGTTACTTATATGTTTAATTGAGATTATTGTAAATATTAATTGGCCTTTATTAATGTAGTCTTTGGCCAGACATTTTTTTCTGTTATCTTTTTTACTTGGACATACTTGTAATTCTTGAGGGACCTGACAATTTTTCTATTCTATTCTATTCTATATTTATATTTATATATATATATATCAATTAAAATATCGATTCTTATAGCTATTATCATCTTGAAATAGTACTTTGAATAACATTGATCTTCTTTTCTTGAACAAAGATTGAACAAACCTATTTGATTTATTTATTTATTTAAGTGTGTCAACCACTAGGGTCATTTACACTACAGTCACTTCTATGCTTCCTCTCATGTTCTTCATGTCTTCATACTGTTTCTTTATATTGTTATATATAAACTATTTAATTTTATGGGTTCCTTTTCATAAGTGAATTGTGCATTATAATGCAACTGTTTTTGCCAGCAGATTTTAGCTTTGAGTGAAGTTTGATTTTTATCCGGGCCTCTCTTTTCGTTTCTATTATTTTTACATGAATCCTCTATAACCTTATTTCAAAGTATAATAATAGAACAAATTATAATAACAACACTGTTTATTTATTAAATCAACATTAAATTAGTACATATATCATTGCTGTGGCACACACTCTCTGATTTGTGCCAGCCTCACGTCGTATGCTACAGTCGCTTCCTGCACAGATTGCTGTATGAGATCCCTCACCTTTTCTTGCGGTATCAATATCAACACCGGATTATTGTTCCTCAACTCTGTCCTCAGGTCGTCGAGTACCATGTTGAGGCTGGTGTGGAGCTCCTTGTAACCAGCTGAGATCTGGGAGTAGACGCACGACCATTGTTGTGGGTTGGATCCTGCCAACAATGTTTCTTGAATGGTTCTTTTAAGTTTTGCCGAATTCGCTTGGCGAGCATCTTCCCCTATGCGGTTTATCGTTTCGAACATTTCATCATCAAAAGATGCATTTGTCTGAAACAGATATAAAACTAATTGAGATGTATATATATATATATATATATATATATATATATATATATATATATATATATATATATATATATATTGAGATGTAAAACTTAGAAATGTCAATATGGAAGGGAATATTAACAATATATGGGTAGCATTGAAACATGCAATTCTAGAGACTGCTCAAAGTGTATGCGGAATGAAGGTAGTCTGTACCAAAGGTAAAAGGTCTGAGTGGTGGAGTGATCTGGTGAAAGCTGCGGTGGTTAGGAAGAAAACAGCCTGTAAGAAGTACTGTAAAATCAGGTCTGCCGCCAACTGGGAGCTCTACGTCAGAAGAAGAAGGGAAGCGAAAATGGTTGTTCGAGTGGCACAGAGGAAAAGCTGAGAAAAATTTGGCAGAAGTCTACAAAATGATTACAGGGAAAATACCAAGATTTTTTGGAAGAGAATAAAATCAATGAGGGGAAAGGCGTGCAAACCCGTGAGAAATGTTAAAGACGAATCAGGGCGAATGATTACTGGAGATTGGGAAATATTGGAGAGATGGCGACGCCATTATTCTGCATTGTTTTCTGGTGTCTCGGAAGAGAGAGTGGAGGACAGGCGGGAAACAGAAGAATGTGATGACGTGATATGGGAGGAAGATGTCACTTGGGCTATAGGTAAAATGAGGAGTGGCAAAGCAGCAGGCAAAGATGGTATTGCTCCAGAACTTATAAAATTTGGAGGTTTACAATTACATAAAGCTTTGCAGGACCTGTTTCAAAATATTTTCTCTTCCAAATCCATACCTGAGGAATGGGGATGCAATATCATCATGCCGATCCACAAGAAGGGTAGCTCTAGTGAATGCCAAAACTATAGACCTATATGTCTCTCCCCTGTAGTCTATAAACTTTACTCCTCTATACTGGAAAGAAAACTCCGATCAATCGTTGAAGACAAATTGGAAGAGGAACCAGCAGCTTTTAGACCACACCGAAAAACACAGGACCACATCTTCTCGCTGAAGGCAATTATTAAGAAGACATGGTATAGAGGAAAGAGCTTGTACCTAGCGTTTCTGGACATAAAAGCAGCATTTGATTCAGTCCCTAGAGAAGAAATTTGGACAGCTCTAGCCGCTATGTGCTCACAGCATTAATAAATGCCATAAAAAGCACTTGTAGTGACCAAAAACGAAGTTGCACAATTAGATGTTACAAAAATCCTAAATACAACATTTCAACTTTCTACGGCTGACCGTTTTTTGAATTATGCGAGATAGAAACGAACGTACGTACAGACGTCACGACGAAACTAGTCAAAATTGATATTTCCGTTGAAATCTGAAAACCGAAAATTTTCGCGACTGAAATACTTCCTTACTGCGTAGAGGGTATTAAGGACGATTTTTTTTTTTTTAAATAATTTTAGATCGAGTAGTTGGTATTTTCTTGAAAAGTTGAGGGCAACCCTGAAAAAAATCGTCAAGGGCGGATTTACAGGCAATGAAAGGACGATCTTTAGTTCGGTTTATAATATCAGTAGTATCCATACAATAGAAAATTAAATTCATTTTCCGTCCACCAACCACTATCAAAGCCTAATTCCACAAGGTCAGTTTAAACCCTTCTCAGGGCACAGCATTTTACAGTACATCATAACTTGACAGATTGTTTGGAAGCCTCTCTCCTATATCCATTAACTTTATTACTGGATGCGATCATGTGATATCTCATGGCTTCAAAAAGTTCCAAATAGTGAAATAAGATGGCAAGTGCAACAATTGGAGAACATCCTCTATACCATTGAAACAATGAGGCTGAAATTGTATGGGCATATGATGAGGATGGAAGAGGGACGATGGCCTAAAATAATTTTGAATCATTAAACATTAAATGTATGGTTCACATTTTAAAATCCACATTAATCAATCAAAATTCAATTATTATATCAATAAAGGCGCCTGTTGTATATGTAACATACAGTTTTTAAAAATAAATTATTTTTCACCTTCCGAGGGAGAGGGAGGGGGCGCTCCTCTTCTGGATCCTCCATTGTCAGGGATTGAGCGAGTTGATACGTTTTTCTTATTATTATAAATACATCATAAATAGAGTTATTAAATACTGAATCAAAATGATTAGTGTAAAATTTAACAAATTAAAAGTGTTCTTGTTTTTTCAAATAATTATTTTTCACTAGTTTTAGCTAGAAAAGTGAAGTTTTTGTTACTTTTTTTTCATTTTTTTTCTGGCAACACTGGGAGACGCACTGATTGAACAATATTTTAAATCAAATTGTTCCTTAGATTTTCAGATATACATAAATTGAATAATATTTACTTCTATTTAACATATTTTGTGCTCAATTTTGATAGTTGCTTATACATCAATACAGATAAGTACCAACAAGTATATTAATCTGATGAAAGCAATTTTGCAATTAGAAATATTTTATACGAGCTTAGTTTTTTGTTGAGCAAAAATGTATTTTAATAATTTTAAGTCAAAATTTTACACATTGCAATCCATTACCTCATTCTTCATTAAATAAATAATAAACTTATTTCATTATAAACTAAAAGTGAAATTAGAAAATATTTTGGGTAAATTTGGTAAGTTCTATTTTATTTGACTTACATGCTAGAATTAGTTTCTTGATTATTATGAATAGCACCAGGGACAGAAATTTATTGGAAGTGACAAAATATAAAATTTCCCAACAATTTTTGACCAGATTTTCCTACTATATTAAATATTTTAATTTTCCCAATTATAATATGAAACACCAGAGAATCTTGGTTGGGAGTGTGGTCAATAAATAAACACAAATAAGAAAAAACTTATTATAATGTGTGCCGACATTTTGGCCTAAATTTTAGGCCATCATCAGGGATAAGGAAAAATAAGATAACAATAGATGTAACGACAGTTGCAATACCAGTAATAATAAAAACATTAACAAGCAATTAAATAGGTTTTCAAATTTTCCTACTTTTTGGGTTTTCTAATTATAGGGAAGGGAGAGTGACACTTCTCCCTATCCCTTCCATGGCGACGCCCCTAAATACCATTTATTTCAGCTAAATTTATAAGCAACAGAACAATGAGTCAATAATTGGTCTGCCTATCCAGTATCTGTAAAATGTTTTATTAAATCTTTTGTGTTCTATCTTTTAAATATTGTGGATGTCATTGATTTTTAATTAGTTGATATTCTTAAGATAAAAAATTATATGTGCATTACAAATTTTTTTATATAACAGTTGCTGGTACTTATTTATTTTTATCGATAGAGTGCTATTTGTATAATAATGAAAAACTTTTATTGATAATTTCTAAAGTGTATTTTATAAATGAGAACCATAAGTACTTACATAGTTAACAAGAATAGATATAATCCAAAAAGATATAAGCGGAAGATTCATTATGCTACCTTTGTATTCCTCATACCAATGCTAAACTGATAAGCTTGTCAGTTTGATTCAGTTTGTACACACATATTACACTGTCAGTTTTACAGCTATTTGCATTTAACAGCTAGTTGAAATTGCATAATAAGATTTATTTTGTGATCTCTAATTCTAACGAAGACTCATAAAACTAGCAGAAAGCATAATATGTAAAATGGATAGATCTGAGAAAATCTGAAAACAATTGCTATCTGAACCAAATTCTAAAAAATGTCCTGATTTTTATATCCAGTAGAATTGCAGGGTAATATGAGCTGATATTTTTTAATATGGTTTGTGTTTAAAGCAATTTAAACATATTGGCAAAGGCCAATAAATTCAGTTATTGTTTATTTGAAACCAGTTTGGGGGAACATTTACACTTGCATACTCCAAGAGCATACTATATACAGCACACTACATATACCTTATAATAAAGAAGAATATTTGTAGGAATAAAAATAAGCAACTTGTTTTAATATATTTTGAAACAACAACTAAGGATTAAAGATCAAATATGTAGATAAAATATAATTGTGTACTTTATGGTTTTATATTTGGTTTTTCGGTAGTTTATTTTTCAATATATCGTTTCTGTAAAAAAGTGATTGAATGACTGTCTTTTAATAGTTTTTTCCATGCTGAATAAAATGGAATCACTCTCAATTCGTTAGCTCTAATTTTAAGCAGGTTATAGCGTTTTGAATTTTATTTTGAGCAGGAAATTAACGCTAAAAATTAAGATTTAATTTTAATTTAAACTTTTTCAATCAGCAATAATTATTATGAGGTGATTTTTAATATTTTGTCGAATAACTAAGAGTTATTTCTAGAAAATAATTTTTAAATTATAAAAATAAAAATCTAGTAATGATATGATTTTTTCCTCTATAAAATAATAATTCTCAATTTTAATCTTTGCTTTCTTCAGTCTTATCTCAAGCTCACCAGAAACCCCTCCATACTTCAGACAACCAAGAAGTGGGAGTAAATATTGGAAGTTATTTCGAGCTGTCATTAATTTGAGGTATGGAATTTTAGAACTATTTAAAATTAAAGATGAATTTTTGGTGATTTAGTTAACATGGTTATACCAGTACGTGCATTGGTCAAATCCCAAAAATTTAAGAGAGATGCGAAAGTGAATAAGCAGGTTATTGGGGTCAATTATGGGGTAATTTGGGTTATAATCTCCTCTTGGGAATATAATATAACATATTTAATTTAATATCAACTCGAAGAACCCTTAATTCTCAAAATGATTGTGGTAAAGTGAGGTGTTTCTTTATTTATCTTGGCAGTTCTTCTTATGGATAAAAATGAATGAGCTTCTAATTGGAAATAACAATAATAAACAACTGTTTACTAATGGCAACACATTCCTACTTATAACACATAAGCAATTGATTTTTTTAGTGTAAGTACCTTTTTTTATGGTCCCTGAAGAATTCTGGCTTCCTCAACAATTCCTCTCCACTCCATCCATTCATAATTATTAATTTATTAGTATCACTCTCTTATCTTTAATTTTGTTTTCATTGTATAATTAGTATACCAAGAAATGGCGGTATAACCACCTCGAAATATAGGAAATGGCCTTTCAGGGGTAGAAGGGACTCCAAGCCGTGGTGAAGGCAGCCCATCTAGGGGTTGAAGACCCCAAAATCAAGCTTCCCGGTCCTCCAGGTTGGGGGTTAGATCGATGGATTAGCACCCCATCATCAAGAAAACAACATAAACCGCTTTCAGACCAAAAATAAATAAGCCGGATGGATCTAAAAGGTTGAGATTAAAATGCAGGAAACGGATGTAACGATTAAGAATATGGAATGTATAAGGTTTAAATACGAAGAAAAGGGAAGTAGAGGAGGAAATGAAGAAGCAAAATTTTGACATTGTGATTCTGACCAAGACAAAGGTTAAAGGTAAATACAGTGAGAGATACGGGGAGTACATACATTTTGTCAGTGGAGTGGAGAAACATGTAAGGGCAAGAGCTGGAGTTTCAGTCCTCTTTAAGAAGAGTTTAAAAAATAACTTAAAGGACTTTGAATGTATTAACGAAAGAATAATTAAAGTGGATATGCAGCTATTTGGAAAAGAGGTAATTATATTGGGACTATATTAATATGTATTGATATTGGACAATATTATCGTTATAGAATTTAAACAGACCAGGTGCGAACAAAAGAAATAAGGGACGAGCAGGTAGAGAATGGTAACTGACAGGCGATGACAGATGTCACCACATAAGTGATAAGGGATAAGTTAATTTAAAAAACCTACCGAGAAGTTAACACTGTAACAATGCCAAAAGCTGGAACATCTAATCAATTTTAAGAACTGGTCCCCTTAGGCTTGGCTGGCCTCGAGGAAAAAGTGGAAAAGGTATGATTAAATTATACTAGTTGGATAATGGTTCGCAGATACCGGCTGTCAGGACAAGGGGTGGAGCCATCCGATGAAATCCCAGAATTTCCTCCCTCTATAAAACTAGTCGGCCAATGAACATCGTTTTCGACCCCCTCTTAGGCAAAATAAGAGAGAAAGGGGGAAAGAAGCAAAGAGATGAAAAAGAGATACTTCTGAACGAGGCTGAGGGAGGACTGAGATACTGAGACCGGCTGACGCAAGACGAGCTCCTCTGAACCCTGACCTTGCCTGATGCAAGCCTACAACCACTGCCTTCAAGCCTTCGCCTGAGGAACCATCAACACCAATTAGTACAGATAAGAGATTTATGTTAAAACAATTAATGGCTAAGTCTAGGCTGAATCATTCCATGGTTAACTTTTTATTGTAATAGTTTGTTATTTTAATTTTGAAGAATAAAGATAAGTGTTAGCAAGGAGGTAGTTCTTTAGTAACCATGCCCATATTTAATTTGAATATATTTCATTAAGATAGCAGTAACATCGATTAACATTAGTATTAAACTTAAAAGGAGGAACATTATCTTGGTTAATTATTAAATAATGGTAACCACAAACCAGGCCTTTGGAAAGGTATCCAATTTAGAGGACAAGGTAAGAAATTCAAAAGTATTCATAAGCTTACTTAATTTTGGGATAATCATCCTCAATGATTGCCCAATGGCATCCCTATATATAAAGACTAATGTATTAGAGCTAAATAGATATCAAGCTCAACTCAACCTAGAAACATAGCAATATGCACCAACGGATGATGCCTACACAGTTGAAAAAGATAAATTTTATGAAGAATTGGAAGAGATCATAGAAAATATCCCTAACCACAAAGTATTATTCTGCACAGGGGACCTAAACGCTAGAGTTTGTAAAGGAATGCCAAGTGATATAGTGGGATGGTGAAGATGTAATGAATAATAATGGAATTCAATTGAGAAACTTATGTCTAAGTGCTAATTTGAGAATCATGAACGGATTCTTTGAGCACAAAGACATTCATAAATATACATGGCACCAACCGACACGAAATCTAAGTAGTATTATAGATTACATCATTGTGAGGAAAAACTCAGCCATCACTGTAAATGATGTTAGAGCCATGAGAGGTCCAGAATATGGCACAGATCACTACATGGTTAGGAGTCTTATAACGTTTAAAGCTTTTCAAACAACTTAAGGCAAACTAGCACCTGCTGGGGAAACCAAATCAAATCGGGTAGAATATAAACTAGACAGTCTGCTACAAGAATCAGTAAAAAATCTCTATTAAAATAAACTGAGAAGAAAACTGATTGAGGAAGAGGATGACAAATATGAAGGTATAAAAAGGTGTATCCATCAAGCAGCTTCAGAAGCTCTTGGCAGAAAGTTGGAAAGAAAAAAGAATGACAAATATTGGTGGGATATGGAATGTGAAAACGCTGTGGAAAAGAAGAAAGACCTCTATATGAAATGGCTCTCAAACAAAAACGATCAAACCCTTAAAGAATATTAAAATGCGAACAGACAAATTAAAAAGATGAGAAAATAGTCAATCAGTAGATTTTGGGAAAAAAACTGCGAACTAATCGATAGGTGCCTGATGGACCAAAAAAATAATTTAGCATGGAAAAGATTAAAGGCAATAAAAACCCCAAAACAAAGAGGATTGAACCTAATATGAATGAAGATGTCTGGATTCAGTATTTTTCAAGCCTACTAAAGGAAGAGAGACTGGCGTATATCACTCAACCAACAAATAGGATAATAGAAAATGAGGGACTTGAATGCTTTCTACCAATATCAGTTAAAGAAATAACTCTCGCTCTCAAAGGAATGAAGAACCACAAATCTGCTCGTCCAGGTGATATTCAAATTGAGCTAATAAAAAATGGACCGGAAGAGTGGAAAGTTGGACATATTACTCCGATCTTTAAGAAAGGCAGTAAAAAAGTGTGTTCAAACTCTCCTGGAATAACAGTGACCAACAGTATGAGTAGGTTATATGGCAGAATAATTAAGTGGAGACTGGAAGAAGAATGTGCGCACATAATTCCCGAAGAACAAGCTGGATTCAGAACAGGACGATCCTGCAGTGACCACATCTTTGTAGTCAGGCAACTCCTGGAGAAGGCAATGGCACACAATGAAGAGGTACACCTAATATTTCTGGACTTACAAAAAGCTTATGATACTGTGCCATTAAAGAAGTTGTGGAGAACGCTGGACGATTGCAGTATAAGTCCCTACCATATAACAGCAATAAAAAGCCATTATGACGGTGCAAAAGTCTGTGTTAAAATCGGAGCCTCTGTTGGTAATAGGTTCCCCATAGCCAAAGGTCTGAAACAGGGATGTTCACTGTCTCCGCTTCTCTTTAACATTTATGTGGAACGGGACCATAAGAGAATGGAAGAAGAAATGTAGGGGTATGGGCTTAAAGATAGAGAATGATTGCCTATTTAATCTTCAGTTTGCTGATGACCAGGTGCTCATCGCTTCAGAAGCAGAGGATGAGAAAAATTCTCCAGGAATACTCTTTATGGGAACTGGAAGTTAGCAAAGAAAAAACAGTATATCTGACCTTTAATAGCCAAGGTGAATACCTACATTTGGACTCAAGGATCATGAAACCTGAAAAGCATTTTAAATATCTAGGAAGCTGGATAAATGCTTTAGGAACCACAGACATTGACATTGAAAGGAGCATAAGCAACGGGGAAATCGTTATTAGAACCTTAAATTCGGTACTATGGTGTCCTTAAAAACAAAAACAATTATATATAAATCATTCCTTGAAAGTGTTACTCTCTACACAGCGGAAGCATGGACAATTAAAGAGAGTCAATCACAAAGACTTATAGCCCTAGAAATGGATTACTGGAGGCGATCATGTGGTATCTCACAGCTTCAAAAAGTTCCAAATAGTAAAATAAGACGGCAAGTTCAACAAGTGGAGAACATCCTCCATACTATTGAAACAATGAGGCGGAAATGGTATGGACATGTGATGAGGTTGGAAGAGGGGCGATGGCCTAAGAGAATTTTGGAATGGAGACCTGAGAGAAAACGGAAGAGGGGTCGCCCGAGGAGAAGCTGGTTGGAGGGCATCAAGGAAGAAATGGTGAACAGGGGAATGCATAAAGGAGACTGGCAAGACAGAGGAAGATAGAAAAAACTTATATTTGGTTACGACATATGAGCGAAGTTGTAAAAGTCGTTAAATAAATAATTAGTATTTGCATTTTTCATTAAGTCACAGGTCTAAGTGGATTAGGAATATGCCTTATCAAAGAGAAAATAATTAATTATATATTTTAATTTTTTTTTTTTAAATTGTAAATTATTTGGATCGATATATCATACATTATATCTTAGATGAAGTGAAAAAACTGAGGACGTACTCATGCCTCAAAAATCTGAGCAGATGCTCTGGTTCAATGCGAATAAATAGAAGTTACACAATGAAGTACTTAAATACTCTATTATTATTTATTTAAAACTAATTTTCTTTATTATTTTACAATTCTTTAAATTATTATTTTAATAAATATATGGAGCACTTGATCCACAAATATTGATTGATTATTGATTAAAATGTTCAGTCTACAAAAGAGTAGATCTGCATTTTAATGAGTATCTGCTCACATAGCATGCATTCTCACATTTTATTCACTTAGAAAGATGGACAGGTACTTCGAATCAATAATCAGTCCATATTTGTAGAGGACGTGCTCCATACACTTAGTAAAATAATAATAAAGAAAATTAGTTTTGAACAAAAATTGATTTTAAATAATAATAGAGTATTTCATTGAGTAATTTCTATTTATTCACGTCAAACCAGAGCATCAGCTCAGTTTTTGAGGAATGAGTATGCACACTGTTTTGTTCACTTCATTTATTATGCATTCAAATATTGACTCATGTTTTGTGAACAAATCATCTTCATTCATTTTAGCTCTTATAAATTTAAGAATAATAAGGAAACTATAATTAATTAGAGGAAATACTATAATATACTATAATTAGGGGGAAAATAATTACAAGCAAGGCTAAATTTCAGAAAAAATTTATTTTATGATAATATAACAACAAATATAAGATAATTAATTCGAAATAAATTTAACAATTATAAGATAAGTTAGCAAATATTAGTTAGAATTAAACAATGAAAGTATCAATTATTTTTTTTAATCTTTTTTTTTATAATTCAGTGCTTATATTCTTGCAAAGAGCCACAAAACATTAGTTGACCAAATATTGCAATATCTTGTTGAAATACATAAATACTCAAATGCTTCATTACAGAGTTGGGGTCATGTTTTTACATTCTACAAATGAATTATGTAGTATTTAATTCTGCATAGAAAACAATTAAAACCAGCCAGAGGGATTAGTATCTTATACCGTTATTTGGTTGGAGTGACTTCTTCATTACAGCTTATAGTTAATTAATTGCATATAAGAAAATAATAAGAATTTAAAGTAATGTAAAAATAATAAGGCCAGTATTAATTTATTATAGAATAATATAAATTATGTAGAAAAAACAACAAAAATAACAATAATAATAATAAAAATAACACAAGTAATAATGTATAATTAATAAGGATATGGGTCAACTTTTTTTCCATATGGAATCACCCAAAAAATTTTGATCAAAATCGGCGACAGACACACCGTGCACTCCCCTTGTAAGATAGCTATCTGTAACTACTTTATGCATCTGTAAGATATGAACCTAAAAAATTGTTATAAATCGTAATTTGAAGTATATAATATGCATTGGACATCAATATTATCTACTTAATTGTTTTAATACCTCCCCGTACAACACTTTTTTTAAGATCAGTTCCATTGAATTAAACAATATCAGAATTAATTTGATTAGGCTCTCTTGTTTATAAAACCTCACTTGTATTAAAATTGAAAATATCTTAAACATCATAGACCATGAGCCATATTTAGTGATTTTATTAATTAATAAATAATACATTATTTTACATTTAAGCATTTTCAATCATGACTCAGATTTTAATAGAAATCAGATCTTTTAAATCATAAAAAAATTACTATATTAAATGCTTATTAATTCTTTTTCTTGAATATATTTAGCAATGTTAGCATACTGATATTGAAATCACTATATAAATAATTACATTTACATGCATAAATGTATACATACATTTCCTCGCTATGCTATATGCCAACTGAATTTAATAAGTACATCTAAGAATATAGATCTACAATATATAAAGTACATCTAAGAATACATCCTCAATACAAAGTGTACAAAATACATAAATAATTGTTATAGTAATATACTAGTTAATACTAGTTAATTTTTATATTGATTTTGATTTGCTATTTCAAACAATATAAAATGTCTACTTATTTCATTTAGCGTTTTTTTTTTCTCTGATTCATTAATTTTTATTTGAAATATCTTATTTGAAATTGGAATATGCTGTTATAATAAACAAAAAATAAACAATAAAATGAAACTGATAGAACACATAATAAAAATCAAGCACCTTATTTTCTAACAAATGATGAATAATGAATGCAAAAGAGAAACCATAGAAGCTTAGCTTATTAATACTAATGAATATTCTTATACTAAACTTTATAAATTATTAAAATAAACTTAAAAAAATTCTAAACTAATTGGAAAAATATGAAGAAATATTTACTGAATTTTAATAAAATAATTAGGAATAGATAATGTTATAATTAATTTAATTTTTTTTTTATAGTAACAATAATATCAAGTAATCACTGGAATGAATGTCTTGGTGAGAACTTTTATCGCTTTCAAACAATTAAGGGTAGGCACAATTTGCTACTAAGGTCTTTTAGTAACTAAAATCTATTCCTTATGAAATTATTCTGTTATGAAACTATTTTGTTCCATAAACCTATGGATTACTATCTAGTTTAATATGGATTTTACTATGAAGTTTAATAACTATATTTACCACAAATATAAATTTAAAAAAAGATAATTTTAATTGATTGTGTAATTAATTTTTGTTGAGTATATTAAAATAATTGTTACCTGTAATGTTCAAATTGTAGAAAGGGCTCGAAAATGGTTTTTAGCCAAAATGTTGAAGTATGATAAATGTCTGTTTAGAGAAAATGTTTTACTTTAAAGGTCCAAAGCATCCAATTTTAGAAATAAAAATATTTATTTTTGTGTTAATGTTATGTTTTTAATTAAAATTTACAGCAGTTTGTAGTTTGGAAATTCACTTAACTTGTCTACATTTCTTTCTTTTTTTTTTGTATTTTTAATGAGTGTTATATATCATTACTTTCATGATTATCCTCCAAAGAATCAATCATTCTTGAAAGTTTGTATTATGTGTTGACAAGTGTCTATTTAAATTAGATAGTTGTGTAAAAAATTTATTACACAATTCGCAATGGTATGGTTTTGCTCCTGTATGCATTCTCTTGTGTACTGCCAAACTGAATTGCCGAGTGAAAGCCTTATTACATTCATTGCACTTATATAATTTATCTCCTGTATGTACATTTAAATGTTTCATCAATGTTCCAAGTCTAGCATAGCTTTTGTAGCAAGTTTCGCATTTATAAGGTTTCTCGCCCGTATGAGTTCTATAGTGTATTTTCAATGAACTAGACTTAGTAAATGTTTTTTCACATAATTCACACTTTGTCATCTGTTCTTTTAGATTGGAACTACTAGAGTCCTTTAGGCATACACGACACTTATGGATGCTATTTTTATGCTTCATTGTATGCTTTGTCAATCCTTTACCTGTTTTGAAACTTTGAAAACATTCTTCACACTTATATATTTTCTCTTTTGAATGACACCTTTCATGTTTTTTACAGTTTCCAGGGCTGATGAATTTTTTTGGACACAAAGGACACTTGTAACGTTTGTCATTAAAATGCCTTCTTTCATGCAATGTCAAATTACTCTTGTGACGGAAAGTTCTACTGCAGAGGGTGCATGTGAATGGCCGCTCTCCGGTATGAATTCTGTAGTGCACTCTCATTGCTCCATGTTCTACGAATCTCCTCTCGCAGACAGAACATACATAAGGTCGCTCTCCTGTGTGTGTCCTCATATGCCTTGATAAACAGTTTCGCCTCGCAAAAGTCTTAGTGCAATACTGACATTTGTGTAGTTTTTCTGTAGAATCATTTAACTGCAAATCTTTATTACTTCTTGTTTCCATTTCTGTATCGTTATTAGACTCTAGTCTGTCAACGTTGGCAACTAATGATTCGCTAGTTTGGTCACCATGTTCTGTTGCCTCATCATTTATTTTGTGAGAATCCATGTGTCTCGACAAATAGTTTTGCCTTGTGAAATTCTTAATGCAAAATTTGCACTTGAGTCGTTTTTTTATACAACCTTCACGCAATTCTGATGCTTTATCAATATTTGTTTTAGTGTCTGTCTCAATATAAAATCGAGCTCTTTCAAAATTGTCGACTCCTGAAACACTGCTTAGTTTATCTTTATATTGTGTTACCTTATTTTTTAAAGTTTCAATGGATGTTGATGCACATGCTTCATAATGGCTAAGGAGATATTTAGTTTCTTCAGAGCAATTATTGCATCTTGTAGGAGCTGCCTTTCTTATCGTTCTTCCTAAAAAAAATATAAAAAAATTAATAAATAAATGAAACTATAATAATATTAATAAAAGGCCTAGAGAACCCTAAGATTTGATGCTGATACCTTAGACCACTGTCTACATACCTCCGTCCTCCGACCCACCACCAAAACCGAAATCCACAAATTCAGCTTTAATACAATCCTCTCATCTATATCCTGGTCTATCTCTCTCGGTTAATTAGCTTAGTAATTAGCTTTTTACATATTCAACCATTATTAAGTTCAACAACTTTACATACTAATTTCAGCGTTCATGATTTATTACTTCAATTATATTAACAGGGTGCATACTCCACAATTCCGTGCTGTGTATCCTCCTGAATTCTCCACAGAATTCATCTTTCTTCTGGCCAAATATTCTATGCACTATGTTATTACCTCAAGGCATTGTTCTTCCTTCAACATAGGTGACGACGCTTCGCACCCATAATAGTCTGGTATCTAGGGTTCATAAACATTTAATTTTCCAGACCTTTCTAAGTTAATAAAACGTGAGAATGCATGTTATATGAGCAGACACTCAGTAAAATGCCGATACTGAGTACCTGCTCACATAGCAGGTTTATCCCCACGTTTTATTAACTTAGAAAGGTGAGCAGGTACTCCGAATCAATAATCAGTCTATATTTATGCAGCAGGTGCTCCTTACACTTAGTATCGTAATAATTAAAATAATTAAACGAAAATTGGTTTTAAATAAATAATAATAGAGTATTTAAGTATTGTCATTGTTGTATTCATTCTATTTATTCACTTCCAACCAGAGCACCTGCTCAGTTTTCTTTTGGAATGAGTACGTGCTCAGTTTTATTCACTTCACCTAATAAATGAGACACACATAACCTATATAGCAATTTCATTTATCATAACTTAAATTTTAAAATTTTCCTCTTTAAACTTCTTTCAAATATCTTGATTATACCTCAGGAGTGAATAATCTTATCAAACAAACTTAAATGTTACATTTCAGAGAGTTTTTTAAATCAATATATTCATGACTATTTTATTGAGTGTATCTTGTTATGAAAAAAACAGAATAGTATTAATGAATTGCTTACTTCTTTGTTCCATATTTTGTTTATCTTCTGCAACAGTTGTGAAATTCTTAATTTCATTCATCTCACTTCACAAAACAAATAATAATGGACTCTTATAGAATATGTTTGATCTATTTCCTTGAATGAACAAGCTTCTCTTCTTTTTAATTAGATTATGCCAGTATTTAATTGAAATGAACTCGTAATTCCACTAGTTTTTTATTTTAGTGACCTGAAAAATAAAATATTTGAAAATAATAATAATAATTAGTCTTTATTTATTATGGGGCGTGTCCGTTTGGAACAAAGATGCAATTGAAAAATTGGGATTTTATAGTCTTATATATTAAAATAAAAAATTTCAAAATTGAATGGATATTTGGGGATAAAGATTGAAGAAGGGAATTTACAAATTTCAGGAAACCTGATTGATAAGAAATAGTTGAAAATTGATTCACCAGTAATTAATAGAAGAATTAACTGTTCTCAGTATAAAAAAAAAATGCATTAGAAAATACATTTCATTTCATCTCAACATGCTCGATACTAGCAAAATTAAGAATAAGCTGTTTTGGAAAGTGAAGATCAAGCATGAAAGAAAAGATAAATATCCTGAATGGTCAATAAAATGATAAATTATTTATGTATCTGAAATTTGCCACCAAATACCGGCAGAAAATAGTAAATTAATTTAATTCATATAAATTGATTCCTTGACCTCCCAGAGGAAAAATATTTATCGTTTTAATTTTTATAATTACAGTGGACTCTCGGTGCTCTGAACTTCATCAACACAAACCATTCTGTAATCTGAACCTTACCAAAAAAAAAAAATAATAAAAAAAATAATGAAGATTTGAAGTACCAACCATTCAATAAAACTGTCTGTATTATTTTGTTTTACGAAGCAGTTTACTCATAATCATGAAGCAGATGTGGTCAGAGGCTTTGAAAATGATGCTTTCAACTTCCTAACAAACGAAAATGGCAGACTATTTCTCAAGAAAATAATTAAAAAATGAATTTCTGAACAATGATTAAATGCTGTAAAAATGTTTATAATAAATAATTTTTGTTTTTAAATTGACTTTTTATTATTTTGGGGAACAAAAAATACTTTTTTTATTTATTTTTTATTAATTCTATTAAATTGTCATTCATAATTCTGTTCTCATTGAAAAATATAAGTGTTTTTATATTTTAATAAATAAACAACATTCAACCTAATTTTTTTTTTTTTTTTTTTTAAACTTACTACGTATTCCAAAATACACACTCTTTTCTTCTCATCAGGCTCGAAATAAACAAATAAGAACATTCATTTAGTATTATTTCCCTCTCCAAAAAAAAGTTTGTTTTTCATTAATTACAAGAGTTTTTATTGCCTTAATTTCACAAACTGGAGTCAATTTGGCAAATCTGATATTTTTCTCATATTTAGACTTTCATTAACTGTATCCCATGATAGCTGTTGCCCTGTGCTATTCACCTTTTTTCATGCTCGATAATCCGAATTTTTCGCTAATTCAAATCATTTTAATTAGTTCACATTATTGAAAGTCTACTGCATTTCTTCTGATTAAAAGATGGATGATTTCAGCTATAATAAATTTTGTAAAATTTGTAAGTTTCAGCTACATTACTTATTATTTGTATAAAATTCTAGGGCATTTTACAACCATTGTCAGTTTACGTAATATTATTTATCTTCTAGTTGCATTTTTAATTTTTAGTGCCATGATAACTAATTAGTAAAATAGGCCAATCGATCACCAAAGTGTCATGCTTCGATAGGGAACCAGGTAAGATGAAATGATTCAATTATTAGAAAAATAATATCGAAAATAGAAAACAGAAAAAATAGTTATGGTGTTTCATTAAAGAAGAACATACAGAGCATTACTTGACTTGAGAATGACCCAAGATGGACGAAAGTTCAAAGTAATTTGAAATTAAATAAAAGAATTTGGTGGCCTATTGACCTTTTATTTTACTAAGTAATATTATTTATTTTTCTGTATTGTTCAAACAAATGTAATTTCTATCTATCTATCTAGTTAAAAATTGAGATTTAAAATTAGAAAAACTGAATGATGTACTTGCGAGTAATGGAATTTCATACAGTCGAGGAATGGATAAGAAGGAATCTGTCAAATTCTTCAGTGCAATGGCCAAAGTATCTAATGGATTAGAACTGATATCTTGGAAATGAACGAGGAAAAGGAGATTTGAATTGAAGTTCAGAGACGATAGGCAATGGGATTGAATTACTTGGTATAGGAAAGTTATTAAAACGTAATCGTAATAGAAGGAATGACAGAGCCTTATCAACTCTGAATTAAACCCAGAAACGGAGGCATCCATTTATACCCTAAAGAGAAATTATATTTAATTATTACAAATAATTGATCAACTGTTATAAAGTACATCGTTGTATGAATAGATTTTTAAAATATTGTGTTCTAAGTATGAAAGGTGAATGGAAATTTTTTTTTGAATTTTTATATCTGTGTGTGTATGTAACTAAAAACATTTCTGGATGGATTTCAACAAAAATGATAATATATATATATATTTTTTTTTAAATTTATATAAACATTTTTTTTATATATTTTTTAACGAGGACCTATATTTATTTCCCCGAAGCAGACCGTCATGGACCAAATCTCCAGGGGCTATTTTACGTCCTGGAAAACCACAACACGATTCACATTTAGTGACACAGTTACACGGGTTTGGACCATCACTCTTACTAACGGATATATATAAACACACACACACACACACACACACACACACTTATATATATATATATATATATATATATATATATATATATATATATATATATATATATATATATCACAAGGGAAACTGTTTTATCAGTAGATTATTCAGAGTTTTATATAAGAGTAATAAGAAGTTTCAAATCGCACTTTATGGTTGTAGATAGTCTTTATATTCGAAGTGTTGCATATTTTACTGTTCTTTTAGCTTATTTATGATACTCGGATTTTTATAATCAGAAAATATAGCCAGAAAAAGGTGAATATGATAATAAAATAAAATTTAACAAAATTAGACTTACACAAATTTACCTCTGATGTAAATATGTATATATATATATATATATATATATATATATATATATATATATATATATATATATATATATATATATATATATCTGACCTTTCAGAGTTGAATGATGCAAAAATCTAATTTTTAAAAATTGAAGGTTAAGTCCTTTACCTTAGCACACTCAATATATTGTATCTATCGATTAATTATTTGAATGATTATCAGTATTATAAAGTCAATTATTCTATAATATTTATATTTTAAAACATAATAGTTTCCAAGAATGCATTAACTATATCGATTGCGAGAAATCATTTAATGTATTCATCAATCAGATGTTTTTTGTTTTTTTATTAATCACTACCTAATTCTGTTTTTAAGAGGACTTCTAATTAATTTTTGCAAAAATTAATCATTATTCTTTCTATATAAGTATTAATAACATACTGCGATTAATAACATGCTGTGAGCCATAAGTGGTAATATTCTTCTTATGTTATATTTAATCTCTTACAAGGAATAAAAATACTTTTCGATATAAACAGTCTTGTAAATATTTAAATAAAATCAAAATATTTGCCTTACCTAATCATTGACAATGTTGTAATAGCTTACACAAATGAAAAAGTATGTTCGAGCCCTGCCCTTTTTGTGATTCAAGATGAAAGTCTAGTACAATGGTTCCAGTGTATAGTTGAGGTGGCATTGCTTTATTTTTCAGCAGATTTTTTTTAATAACTTTGTTAATTTGTAAAATAAATAAAACACAATTAATAATAAATAAATATGTCTAAATATAATAAAATTAGGGATATAAAAGATCTGATATTTATAAATGTATACTTTTGATTGTGTGTACAGAGGTTTCTATTGAGGAATAAATATTTAAAAATTTGTATATTTATTTTTATTAAATAAAATATTTTTGTATGTATTATTTTGATTGTTTTTAATCTGTAAGTTCAAAAATGTTTGGTTAAAATGTTTTTGTTTTTCTATTTGAAGACAAATATTTCGACTCATATCTACATTAATAGCTGTAAAACATTTAGATGTGCAATTTTACTTTTCTATTTATTTTTTTTCTGTTGAATTTTAGTTTAAAGAAAATTTAATGAATTCTATTAACATTTTAAAAATATTATTTAGATTATAATTTAAATTATTTTAAGAAAATATATTTACTAGGTTGTTACAAAAGTCTTTGTGCATAGAATAGGTTTTATTTAAATTTCAGTATTAAATCTACAAATTAAAATTATTTTTCAAAATATAGGTCGAATTTGGTTGCCCTCCGTTTTCAGGGCAGAAAACTCTTCACATCCTGATTTGACATTTCTATTGTTTTTTGACACTTTCAAAAAATGTGCCATTGACCATAAAAGACCATAGCCACATAGTGCAATGTCAAGGCTGTAAGGGGGTTGGGATAAGATGCTAACACCTTCCATTTCTGAGAATCTTTCTTTGATTAAGAGTGAAAGATGGGCAGGGGGACCCCTCTTTTAAAACTCTGTATGCTCTTTCAAGTTGTTCACAGTAAAACTAAACGTCAATAGCTCTGCCATCTGGAACCAGATCAAACTACAAAACCTCCTCATAATTCCACCGAACACAAAGCATTACCTTGAAGGCTGTTGATCCCAGAATTGAACTGCCTGAACCAAAATGCTACTGTATTACGATGCACCTCATTTGTACCTTCCACCGCACAAATTTCAGCTGCCTTCGCATTTAATTCTTTTTTCCAGTAGTGCCTCGGAAGACCACAAATGATAATTTTTTCTTCCAGCATTATCAGTGAAATTTATAAAATGGAAGGAAAGGTAGAAACACTTGATAGACATAATGAAATAAAGGATTGTGCATTGTTTGCATCATTGTTGAATAAGGATTCAAATGGAGACTTCAATGTTAGCAATGAATTATTGCTCAAAGTCTTTTGTAACAACCTAGTATTTATGAATCGTTGAGTTGTGAAACCTCATTAGTCACGTTTTGTAGAATCTTTAAAGTTTAACAGATTTCCATTCTGTTGGGACAGACATGTTTTGAGAGTCTAGCTCCATATGTCCAACATATTTTCTCTGTTTTTGTAGCAGTGACTAGTTAAGTTGACTCATCTAGTCAATGTACTTTTATTAAAATTTTTATCATGTATAAATACTCGTTTAAATATTTATAGGTAATTATTGATAGATAAAATTGATTGATTTGAGAAATCAAATTTCCCATAAGTCAAGCAAATTTAAATTTAAATACCATAATGACTCTTAATGTCTTAATTGGTAATAGGATATGTTCAGATTCAATCGCATTTTAATTATCAATTGTTTTGGGTTGTCTTGAACCATTGAAGCAATACGCTTTGGCCTAGACTGTGTTTAGTTGTTTTCTAAAAATTTTGTCTCAATGACTTATGGGGTGTCTCAAATCAACGATTCATATATAAATTGTGTATATGTGAAAAATTTCTTCCTTAAGCCTTTATTATATTAAATACATTTAGCACCAAGAATTCAAATTGTTTCCCTCATCAGTAGGTCATTTTTCATTAATTGATATATACATTAATACTGTTTTTATCTATATTCCTTTTTCTCATTATTTATCCATAATAATTAAATTTTGTCATTATTAACAGTTAAAAACTAAAATTACAAGAGGAAGTTTATTATATTAAATTACATGCTATCTCTTTTAGTACCACATATTAAAATATCATTTTATTTTATTTAGTCCAACATTATTTTATAAAACTTTAAAAAATTTCCCAATGATTTAAAAAAAGCTATAAAATCAATGAATGAGAGCGAAAGCATCCCTTGCAGAGCCAAGAGTCTATAAATCTTTAATTTATCTATTTTTTATAATTTATTTATTAAATACAACTGACTTTGCATGTTTAGTTTAATTCCAAGAGATATTAAAAAAAAATTATTTGGAGTTAGGACCTTTTAGCTTATGATGGCAGTAATGTATTCCATTCCCTGTTTTTTTTTTTTAAGAAACACAATCGTTTAGTATAGAGTTATTGTTATCTTTCTTGAAATATATTTTCTCTTGAAAAAGTTGGTTGGGCTGTAATAGTATCTGCTGATAGCTTTTATCCTCCTCAGATGTATAATTGCATATAAAATTGATACAAATTAAACAAAAATTATAATAAAATATATTTATTTATTTAAAAATACTCTTCAACTGCTAAGGTCATGATCATACTGATTATATAGGATGTCTATATCAGCTTCAGTCTTCCTATAATGTATTCTTCATTGAAGCTTTGAGCAATATTAAATTCTTCTTTTTCTAAAATATATACAATCATCCCGGAAGGGTCCGAGAGCACCCCTCTGTCTGTATATTTGTTGTCAGATAATTTTATTTTTTACCTTTCCTTAGGTTTGAGTGGTTGAAAAGTTGTAACTGACAAATGCACTTTTAAATGTCCTAATTTAAATATGTCCTAACCCAGTGAGTGGGGATGGTCCACAGATTGTTCTGAATTAGTAGTCCACAGACTTCTACGGGTCGGAAACCACTGAATGAAAGAATGCTTGCTGGAAGACACATTTTTGGATAAATTAGTAATAATATTAATGAATGCATTACTAATTATTTTATGCATTCCCTATTTCATTTCCTATGTATATCCTATTTTTATTTTATTGTTACATGCATTAGGTATTTCATTTATACTTTTACTCATTTGTTTATGTTTTGATCTCTGATAAAGACAAAGTAAGATCGAGACTTTGATAAATATAAGATAATTATGTTTTTCATTTTTACGATTTGATTCACCCCCGACCATCATCTGATTGGTTACATTAAAATGTCAACTATCGTCATTCAATATTTTTGTTTTGACTTTTTTTTTTGCTTTGTTTTGTTAATTTTCTTTTATATTTTTCAATAATTATTAATCATATCTAATTGTTATTAAAACATTACTATTCAGGCAGTATGTCTGTTGTATGGAAATTGTAAGTTTTTTATAAATACAAGACCCTCCCATAGGGGTACTACGGAAGGAAAGAGAGAAAGAGAGAAAAAAAAAAGATCAACTATCATTAGTCTGATAGATTTTCTGATAAGATATTAGAAAGTTTCAACTTTTCTTTTCTCATGGAATGAGTTTATGTCTTATATTATTCTTCTGGGGAGTCAAAAGAGTACAGTATATGCAGGACTGGGTTATAAAGTTTGTGCTTGATAATTTTATTTTTGAGCTGGTTTTTTAAAAAGGTAAACTTCTAATCTGAATTTTTTAAAGAAATCATCAGTGCTGATCTAAATGAAAAAATAATTGCTACTCCTTCCTAACCATGGCTAATATTTTTATTTGATTTCTTTTGTTCATCCTAGCATTTGGATTAGAATCCAGGTAGTGTAGAGATATACTTACATATGAGTACAGTTTTATTAAATTACCATCTTCTTTTGTTAATACCCCTCAATTGGAACATAAAGTTCTAAATTCCTTTAGCATAGGACAGACTCCAATGAAATGGTAAAAATTTTCATTTTTCCTCAAATTGCTCAAAGAACAAACATAGTGCCCGTCGTAACTCCATGGTCCAAAACTAAGTAAGCATCCCACATTTAGCTTTAAAGAAATATCATATTACTTGAACATTTTAATGGCTCCAGATCTTCTATAATAATACAGCTATAATTTGCTAATAACACCTGTGTAACTACTTAAAATACCTGTGCATTAGTTAAAATCAGGGCTGCCCATAAGGGTGGAATGTCCTCCAACTTTTGGAAGGCCCAACTCTTAGCAGGACCTGGGTGCCCGGGAAAGGGCCCACCACAATTATTTATTGAGTATTTATTTATTTTATTGATTATTTTAAATAATAATTTGTTAATAATATCGATAGTTACAAGTTTTTCAATAACTGAAATCAATACTAGACTGGGGTGTTGGTACTGATAAGGCCTAGTTAGAACCTGTGGGGGGGCTCAACATTTTTATGGGTGACTCAGGTTAAAATTATCGCTTCAAGACCTTAGAGAGTGACATCATTGTATTGTTTTTTGTTATTAGAAGTGAAAGATGTCCAACGGAGATTCAATTATTTACTATTTATAATATTGTTTTTGCTTTGTTTTGAACATTAATTAAAGCAGCCTATTAATTAAGTTTGTTGTTAATGTTTTATAGAATTTTTTTTTAAATATTTAAGATTGATTTGTGATGAGAACTGGACACTCTCAGGTCTAGTTTGAGCTACAATAAAACATAAAATAAACTTTTCCGATAAAGATAACTGATTATTAAATGTTCTTTCAGCTGCGGATCTACTCCAGTGTTAGAAGACCCTGAAGTGAGTACCTGATCTTCCAATGAGGTGATGGGAAAACCTGAAAGTAATTGAATATAGTCCTGGCCATTTATTACTAATTGTCAAGAATCAGTACCTTCGGATTGTACTCAAGATAACTGATTATTTAATTGTAACTTAAATTAGTTTTAATATCATGAATTTAATTTGATTTTTGTCCATTTGTTTTTATTTAATTGGTTTTAATATAAGCATTCATATGCAAAAGGGCCTTGAAACAGACATACAATAGTATCAGATCCGGGAAGGAATACAAAGTAATTTTAACAAATGGATGCTTCTAGACAGAAATGGGCTTTCAATAGATTGTGCCGGTAAATCAATATGCTAAAATCTGCCAATAGCAATGCAACAGCTCATTATCTAGTTTAGTACAGGCTAGGGCAGAAATAATTGACACATTTTGAAGTATGTCAAAAAACAAATCAATGTCACTTGTATCTATTGTATGAAACTCAGAGTCCTAATACTTATTGACCTTGAGTATGGCTGATTGCATTGTATCATTATTCAATAAAGTCATTTTAATAAAATAAAAAACTTTGTTTTTTTTCAAAAAGTACATTGAAAATAGTTTTATTTTGAGTGGATTTTAAAACTTCCATCTTCCAAATGTCGGCCATTATTGACAATGGATTGCCAAAGATGTTCCCAGAAATTGCCCATCACACTTTGAGCCATTTCTGATGACTATACTTCATGGAGAGCACTATGTGCGGCTTTTGGTGACTTCAGTTTTATCGGCCTGTACTTTTTTGAGTAGAGGGATATAACGGTAGCTGTGTACTCAGACCGTTACATGCACATGTTGGAGACTATGCTACACTCTAGATATCCTAAACCCTGAAGACTATCCTAATTTGGATGGAATCGACACATAGTATGAATAGTTTCAACAAGATGGAGCCACGGCTCACACATCTCGAACCTAAGCTTGAATTTTTTAGATAAATGTTCCCTGACAAATTGATCCCTTTGAAAGGTGACTTCTGGAGGACTGCACCAGATTAACTCCATTTCTCTTGGAATATTTCAAGACAAGCTGTTTAAACATCGACCTCATTATCTGGATGACTTAAAGGAGAGGATCGGGCAGGAAACCAATTTGATTCTACCAAAAATTACTGTAAGGGTGATTGTAAATTTCTGGGAACTTTAATAACAGCTGTCATTTAGAAGATATAATTTCTAAAACCCACTGAAATAAAACTGCTTTAATGTATTTTTTGAAAATATAACCATTTTTTTTTTCTAGAGATATTGATTTGTTTTTTACAGTTCTTCAAAATGTGCCAGTTATTTCTGCCAAACCCAATATTATATTTTGTTAAACAGAATATTATTTTAGAGGAAATTAATTATTTTTCCAATGTTCTAGCTGCTATGATCCACCATTATTTGAAGATTTCTTTCCATTCTGGAATTCTGAAAATAGCTGTAATGTAGGAGTATTTTGCTTGCTAATAATATAGCATTCAGCTGCAATTTTATCGGTAATATATTTTTTATTACAATTTTTTTTATTTGAGTATGAACTCATTAATTAAGGTAACTTAAAATGCCTGCTTTCAAAAATAATGTAATAACTAGGATATAGAATAATAAATGAACAACCTTAATAAACAATTATATATTTATTAAAATATATATAATATATAAAACCAATGATAGGTAATTTAAATTACAAATTTACTTTAAAAGTCTTAAAAATTCAGTTCAAGCATATTTGGCAACCAGCTCCTCCACGATGCTAATATATTTCTCCATCGCCTCTTCCTTAGACAATCCCTTCCTCTTCTCCCAGGATTCCCACTTGTACTTACCCTTTAAGTCGAGTGCTCCTGGCTTAGCTAAAACAGGCACAAAATTTTATTAGTAAAATTACCGTGATTCCATTTTATACTAATTATAGACTGAAAAAATTGCAACTGACATATTAAAAATGCCAAAATAATATATAAATCTTATAAATAAAATAACACAGGTAAATTATCTGTCTTTTACAATCTTTTGGGTGCTTTTTACGAAACTTTTTTGCGTTGCTATATAGATCTGAATAACATCTGCCTTGAGAAAATCATCAGGAGCTCCAAAATTTAACTGGAAGGTACAATATTTAGCAGAACAGTACAGCTGCTCGGATATGCCGACGATATTTAATTTCATGGGACGATCATTTCGACGCTTTCCTTTTTTTTATTGAGGCCGTTAGAGAATGAGCTTGGTACCAAACGAGATACAAACGAAGTACATGGTATCTGGAGAACAAGCAGTACATGGCGAGGAAGTCAGAATTGGGGCCTACAAATTCCAGAAAGTTAACGAATCTTTATAACTTGGCTATCAACTAAATGTGGAAAACGACGTCTCCAGGAAAATTAGGTCTCGAATCAGCAAGTCCAGCAGATGCTTTTATGGTCTGCGTAATCATTTCCGTAGTTGTCTGTTTTCGAGAGCAACGAAGGTACGGCTCTGAGACATGGTCACTGAGCAAGTCGGATGAATCGGCTTTATTCATTCACGAGAAGAAGACCCTCCGGTCGATTTATGATGCAATCATGCAGGGCAAGGATCGGCGTCGAAGGATTGGATTTGGAAGGAACAATTGAGAGTTGTATGTCCTCTCCATGGAAGCCGATTTAGCGAGATTCATTCACCTTGTTAGCTTAAGGTGGGCTGGACATCTGGCGGGAATGGATGAAGCTTTCATCCCAAAGAAGATTCTTCTTGAAGAAATTCATAGGCTCAGGCGTAAAGGAAAACTTAAAATGCGTTGTGGTGATGGTATCACATACAATGCCCGTACATTGCTTAGAGTGTGTAATTGGATGGTCGCTGAACAGGACCGGGCCACATGGTGTTGGCTGATTCAGAAGGCCATGACTCAGCAATGAGTTGCCCCGATGATAGAGAGATATAAAGCTGTAAGAAGGTTCTACGCAATATTAACCAGCCATCCTTAAAACAAAATGACCTAGGATTAGAAATCTATATGTTATGTCCGTTTTGATATCACTTAAGGGATGTACGAGCAATAACTTGGGAAGAAGTCAAACGGTAGTTTCCGTCAAAAATTCATAAACTTCTTTCGCACCCTCAAAAGTGCTTTCTCATACTCCTGGTCTAAATGAATCATTGCGATGTGTTCGTTTTACTTCTCAGGATAAAACCTGTTTGATGTTTCTTTTGGTACAACCTTATTACCCCAGGTAGTAAGAACCAAACGTTCGGGAGTTATTCTCCCAGTTTTGCTATTTAAGACAATACGTTAATCATCTTAATTGTTAAAAAAAATAATTATCACAGCTATAGCAACGTAGAGAGGATTGATGCCGAGTTAGAGCGGAAACGATGTCTGTAATTATTCGGTCTTGCCAATTAACTTGCGAGCCGCCATGATGGAATGGTTGGAACCTAGTTGATTACTATTGTCACGGTATTTTTTCGAGCAAACCTAGGTATAATTATATAAAATTATATATAACTGCAAATGATAACATATACAAATTAAAAAATCACCCCATGAAACCTTTATTAGGATGTATGGTTTCCAGGAGAGGGTTTTGTCGAAAGTTTTTTGGCAGATGTCTGGAATGAGTTTAAGCTGTAGTTCAGGACAAGGTTGCGAGGTCTGGAGATTGATTTGAGGAGAGAGAAAAATCAGATCATAATGGCTTATGGTATGGTTACAGAGCTTTATGGAAGACATTGTCGTAAATTGATTGTATTGAGTATAGAAGTTGATAGTATGCTCAGTAGTACGCACCAGTGTTGACGTCACCAACTGTAGCCTGCTTGAAGAGGCCATAGAGGTCCAACAGCTCACTGTCTGCAGGTCTCTTGGTCAGGCCGGTCTTCACCTTCTCAGCTGCTTGTTCGAACCTCTGCAACAGATAAAAATGGTCAATGATTTTTTAAAAATTAAACAACAAATAATACCATCCTTTTTAATATTTGCAAAGATATTCTAATGATTAATTTTATTGTTTCTAATTTGATTATAACAACGCTGATTAGAGATGGCAAATATTTAAGTCCTGAAATGAATACGGATAAAACAGATTGTTCAGTTAACATTAGAAACGACAAAATATTCAGATATAGGTATAGTTATAGCAGGGAATACGTTTGAATAAGTACACATATTTAAATATCTGGAGTCTACAATAAATAACAGAAACGAAATTCAAGAGGAAATAAAGTCGATAAAAGCGGGTATAGGTAAACAACTTAAGAAAGGACCATTTAGTGCGCATGCTCCTAACAGTAATCGTCTTATTATATAATACGGTAGGTTATGAAGCGGGCATCAAGATTTTTTACTAGCCCAACTTTTAAAAACCCTAAAACCTACTGTTTTCGAGATAATGCACCATAAATGACCGCACGAGGTCTATGACAACTGGCGTTCGTGTCGTTTTCATGACTTCATATATATAAAAAGCAAGTTGAGGCTGTTATTATAGTGTGAAAAGGTTATTTTGTAAATAAAATGTTGCTTTTAGGTTTCTATGAATGATAGAGATTGTGTATCCTTAGCCTTCTAACCATTAAGGGGCACTGTTAAATATGAATACAACAAATAGAAAATGGTATAGCTGAGTCTAATTGCTTAACTGTTAAACTGAAGGGATATTTTCCAGTGGGGTAAGCTAATTGCTCACTAAGCATAAACTGTTACTTTTATATAGTCATTATAAACTATATAACTTCGCCAAATGTGTTTTCTGTTGGGTGTTTTTTTTTATATCTTAGGCGAACGTAAAGAGCGGAAGTTGACAGCACTAATAATTTTAAATAATATTTAATTAAAGCAGTAATAATTTTAATAATTCTGATGAAAACGAATGTTAAAATTGAATACAAAGCAGTTAGCACCAATGGCATTAGAGAGTGCGGCGACCTTCGAGTAAGTTCGGTCCGAGCCAGTGATAAGAAGTATAGGTAGTACTTCTACCAATAAAAAATACTGAAAAGAATTAAAGCTAGAGAAAACTTGCTGCATACTACCTGGATCTTCAAATAGAGGGTATAAGCTATCAAATCATCCTTTTGACAGATTTTTCTGAGCATTTTGAATATCGGAAAAATAGTGAGCAGCGACATCTCAAATCGGACATTTAAAGTGAAATGAACCACATATCATCCCTAACATGTCCAACTAGTGAATATGCTAAAATGCGATTTAAGTATCCGTCACTTTGAAACGCTATAGTTGAGGCATGCATTGTCGCATAGTCTACTAGAGCGTTTCAAAGTGATGAACATGAAAACTGCTTTTCTGCATATTTAACAGTTGGACCTGGGAGAGACGATCTACTTTGAATAATTTAAGTATTAGAGTAAGAGTGTGAACTAAAGTGTTTTATTTTTTTAAATTAAAATTGTTTGTATTTTGTGTTAAATTATTAAAGGTCTCATTTATACTATATGTTTAAGATTATAATATTATTTGTAAAAAACAAAACGTCGCTTAAATATTAATAGTTGAAATTAATAAGATAATCTAGATAAGTAATTTATTTTAAAACAATAGCACAATGGAAATATTAAAAGGTGTGAACTGTTTTTATTAATCAATTAAAGAATACTGAAACCAATTATAACCTGTAATATAACAATAATTAATAAAAAAAAAAATTATTTGATCATACTTCAAATCAAGAAACTTATATTTGTTGACGTCGACAACAATGTAGTCCAATTTAGCCAATGAGAAGTCACAAAATTAAACAAATAATTTTTTTTTTAGTCAATTAAACAGATTAACTGTACCTGTGGGACAATCATTCTCAGCTCTATGTCTTAGTACACTTGAATCGATTCTTTACGACAGTCCAAGAGTTGTATTTCGAATTTCAGAAAATTTCATATTAATCGAAAGTAAAATAATTCATAGATAAAATACTAACTGTTGTACCATGCGGGTAGTATGATACGGTTAACCACATGTTATTTATTGCAAGTTTTCACGATTTAAGTTTAATCGAATGATAATAATTGATCAAAAAAGTTGAATTCGACCTGAATCAGTTTTTGTTCGCACTTTTCAATAGAAACTGATAAACAGTTTCAATTTTGAAATGACGTTGAAAGCAATTGAACTTGAAGTTATAATTGTGGTGACTTTTGCATTAAAAGAAGAACTAAAAACAAAGTTATAGTTCCGCAGAACTACTGGTGGGCTAGTCCTCTTGACAGGTCGGCTAATGTTTTTGGGACGTTCTGTGCATCGAATACCGAGTATATTAAGGCGGTCATTGACGATAACTCACCATAATTTTCTTTGTTATTATATTTTGCAGGATATAAGGAGCTTCGTTAATAATAATAAAAAAGATATAAAAAAATAAAAGTCAATATATTTAAATAAAAACAAACTTGTTTTAAAATAAAAATAAACTTGCCTGGATGTATTAATTAATTCACACATAAAACTTTGTTCACCAAACTTAAAAATGTCCACCATGTTGATATTTAATTATCACAATGCCTGCCCAGGTAATTGTTGTTGGTTACATAATTTAATTCAATTACATAATTATTCCGGCCTGGCAACACTGAGTGGTAACCGTCGCAGGGCATAACCTTCTTGAGTGTTTATGTGAAGTGCCGTAACAATATATTTAATTTTCACCTTTCTTTTCAATGATCACTGATCCCCACTCTGTTGTTAATCATTGAGCGGGGATATCATCTTTCATGTTATAATTTTTCATATAGCTCGAACATCATTTTTCTGACTTATGGTTGTTTTTACGTATAAACATATGATCACTGAATCTCATATTAATAATTATAAACGATCACTGCAGTTACTGAAAAGTAACTGGTGTACCTATTCTATAAAAGACAGGCGCCGTTTACAAAATGGAAATGTAACTTTTTGGTGTGGGCCTCCACATTTGTAATAGTCCAAGAGGGTCTTAGACACGCATCAATTAGGGTATTTTGCAGATTAGCCCCGCCAGTTATTTTTAAGCAGGAAAAGTATCTGTTATAGAAAAGTATCAGTTATATTTGAATCAATGTTGTTATTCTTCTATTATACAAACATCTGTTAACAGATTCATTTATTTCGCAAAATGAACTCCTTTAGGTTATACTACAGTTTGAATAATGACGAAAGAGAAGCCTTTAAGTTTTATCAGGAAGCTGGAATTATCTATTAGAAGCGCTTCCGTAATAAACGACACCTAATGAAGCTCGTAGAAAGAAAAGCTTATGATAGGTGGTGGTATGCACGTTCGTGTAGAAATGAGAATGAGAATGGAATACTTTCCAATACGAGAGTATTGGTTGCTGCGGTTAATTCAGAGAATTTCATAGACACTGGAGCACACACTCTAAGTGTTGAGTCAATGTTGGCTGCTGCAAAGAGAAGAAACAAGAAGGAATGTGGCAGAGCCAGAAATATTATGAACTCATATCTATGTGAGTTTGTTTGGCGAAGAAGACACCACGGAAAAGATTTGTTTAAAGCAATATTATTAAATATCAAAGAGTTTTGAACATGTGAATCACCATAAAAAAAAAAAAGTGAATTAGGTTAATTATAATTAAGGCTTTCGATATCATGTTTTTTTCTTTAAATAACTGGCGGTGCACTTCAACAAAAGACCCCTCAATTAAACCCGAGCGATCTAACAACCAAAAATTTAAATTGGTAGAGTCTAGGTTGCTAAGCGGAAATCTGTCGGTGTGGCAGCCCAGATCGTTCAGAATATAAAATGGCGGCCAGTGAAAGTAGCCTTAAATTGCATTTAATTTAATCCAAAAGATCTATTTTTGAATGAGGGCTCATTTTAAAGCACTGACCACCCTAAATAAAGATATGGATGTCTGGCAGTCCCTCCAGACCACGTCAAATTTACCGAAAATTACATTTACCATAATTTCACCTTGAAGTTAGTAATGAAACACTTAAAAGTCAGGAATAATTATGAAAAAAACTTAAAGGTTATTTGCCTTCTTGGATAGGCATCGGACTGCCAGACCTGCATATCTTTATTCAGGGTGACCAGACCTGAAAAATGAGCTCTCATTCAAAAATAGGTCTTTTCGGTTAAATTCAATGCAATTTCGGGTGGCTAGTACTGGGCGCCATTTTATATTCCGGGCTGCCAGAGTGACTCTACCAATTTAGATATTTGGTTAATTTAGATCATTCGGATTAGATCATTCTTGACATGAGTGCCACCCCTTGGACTATAAACAACAGACATAAGCTTACATTCAATGTTCTTTCTTGTGAGTCTTTTACGCGAAGTATGTATAAAATTAATTTTGAATTTGTTGCGGTTAATTAACTTAAACGATAAATAGAAAACATAAAAATGTACATAGTTTATAAATAGCAATAGAGTTTTTAATTTAAAAAAATGTAAATATAAAAAATATTACTGATAAATGCGTTTTTCCCTCCCCTCTCCCTAAGAAATGAACATGGTGTTCCGCTTCGGGGCAGAACATATCTGGTCATGTCACCTATGACTCATTCCTTGAATGATAAAGTTGACTTTCAAAATTTTGTTGATCCACTAAAAATTGATCAGTTCAATTGAAACAAAGTATCTCACTATAGTTTTTATTCTACCTTTACCAATCAACTACAATCGATCAGTTAAACATGATTCGTGAGAAATCACCTTTTTACATGGAATGTATTATTTGATGTGCGTTCATTATAAAGTTTAGAACGCTTATAGGAAATAAACTGAAAAAAAACCACGACTTTTTATCACGAAGAAATATCAACGTTTATAGCCCACGTGTGCAGAAGAATCTAATATTAACCTAATCAACTTATGGGAAGTTTTTATTTTCAATTACCTCATCATCGGATAATTGTCTTTACATTAACATTATCACTAAAATGTGTTTTTTTTTTCTTCTACAAATAACAGATTGAAATACGAGAATATAACTCATTTTATTAGGCACCTGTGTTTATTCTCTGCACCTTTTTAAATAACGTTAAATAGCATTGTTAAATTTCAACAGATATTTCTTAGATAAGAAATGAGTTCATGCTGAAACAGAGAGTACAGTCATTAACTGAATTACTTTTGTGATAATAATTAATTGATGATATTACTAAACATCTCTTGTTACAATCTTATTTAATATCTTATAATGTTTCGTATTAGATTTTTCTTTTTGATTAATGGTTCCAATTTCACTTCGCTTATTTTCATAGTTCATAACCCTAACATAAAATAATGTTTAGAACCAATTTGATTTTTTTTTTTTTTTTTTTTGACATCTAAGAATAAAATGAATAATTTCGTAGATGAAACAATAATTATTATATCAAATAAAAACCCTTTGAGGCATCCACCACTCTTCAATACCACCTTGATATCGCTGTTTGGGCTACAAAGTAGAAATAAATAATAACAAAGAATGAGAAGTATGTGTATATGCATTAATCAGAAGACAAGTAATCACCTTAATATGTATAATCGCCAAATTTGGAGTAAGTTTAAAAGGATAAGCATGGTAATAGAGTAAAAATTACCAAAAATATTCATACATTCTAGGAGGAGGGGGATTTATCCTTCTATTCCTTCCTTTGTACGCCACTGGGCATGTGATATACACACTGGATCATATATAGTTCTTGCTCTCATTTATATTTTAATAATTTCGATATATACCTGAGATAAAAAAATCCGGTATTTAGGTATGTACCTGAACGAGCTAATGAGCCATAATCATAAAAGTGAAGGATTTCCTTCCGAGTATGAGGTAGAAGTATAAGGTAATGCTCAAAAGTAAAAGGTAGAAATATAAGCTTTTCCTTATTTACACATTTATAATGATTATTTTATAGACCGGGAGCTGAGGACAGTACTAACTCGGCTTAATTACACTTGTCAGCGATTTTAAAGATATTTTTAACGGACATATTTTTAGGTGTAAATGGCGAAGTTCGGAGAGTATTCCTGTCATCCATTCATATAATAAAAATATATTTACGCTATTTAGCAGATCCCGGCTGCCAAAAAGCTATCAGCCAGGAAGTTGGAGCTGATCAGGCTGCAGTATGGCGCACTGCAGTTGTTGGCAGCATAAGTGCACAAACAAACGAATCGATAAGGTTTCTAACCACGCGTATTGAAATAATTGATGCGAAAATGTTACGGCAAAGTAAACGTAAGTAAAACAAATACAAATTATAAGAATTATAAGTAAAAGTACAACGCAATACACGTGGTAGGGGCCAAACAGGAGGATAAACAAAGGTGATTTTCGTACCTGTGGTACCACTTACTTATAGGAGGATATCCTTGCAAGAACAATAGACCGGGAGCTGAGGAAAAAACGTGTCTGATTTCAAGAAAATTTTGATAATACTCTCACCATAGTGTAGAAATATGCACATCTGCCATCATAGATCGGTGGCTATCAAATTTTATTTTAGTTAGATTTTAGGTTAAGAAGCTTTAATGAGCCTAACCTTTTAGGTTTTCAAGTTTAACTGCTCTCTTTCTATAATTAACTGTTTTATTTAAGTATTGTTTTGTGATATTTTTTTTCAAGACTAAGATAAGACTTTTGGGAAAAAGGGCGCCAGCAATATTTTCGATAGTCCAACGACTATCGATAGGCTTTTTGATAGTTATGACTATCGATAGTGGTATCGTACTATAGTCAATCCTAGCCAGCACCATTTCTTTTATCGACAACAGGATATCTGGGCCCACCTGCTGAAGACACGAACTCCACAACCCTTGAATTATTGTATCCTAAGGCAGTCCAAGTCTTTTGTAATGACCTTTATTTGACTAGAGAGATAATTTCATTAGATTTTGTGGTTAACTATCTGCAAAGTCTCAAAAAAGTATAACTTTTATATTCATTGGCCAGAATTAAAATTTTGTTTAAAGAATATACATCCGGTTTGTGTTCTGTAGCATTGCTATTTCCTTCGCAGAGAGAGAGAGAGAGGATACCGACGGAGGAAACCACGAAAAGCAATTTGCTTCTTACGTGATGTTCTTTCTCGCCGATGTCCTTGAAACTAGATCAGTCCTTCAGAACTGAAATATTTTCCTGGATTACTACATACCGGATTATACGAGTATATTCTAGGGTTATAATAGGTCTCTGGGATAAGGGCTATTATACTATAATATTGGTTAATATACCCCTACCATAATAGCATTATAGAATGTTATAAGTCTTGATATTTTAGGTTGAAAAGATTCCAGTTTTTCAAGTGTGTCTCACAATAATAATAATATTTTCGTTAATTTTTGTTTATATATAACTAAAATTCATCACTTAATCCAATGATGAATGCAATATTTCAGTGAATAAAGATTGTTACTACATAATAATTACGTACAATATATGACTTGTTAACCTCAACTTTTTAAAAATTAAAATAAGGAATTTTGTTTTAATTAAATCAATATCAGAATTTAGGTCGTGATTTCTTCTAAAAAAATAGTTTTCACAATATTATAATATTCAATATTACCGTCCTTGAAACTTCATCCTATGTCTAAAAATTATTTAAAAATAATACAACCGTTAAAAAAAATATTTTCATTACATTTTTTGTTCAATATGTTTCTAAATTGTTCAAATAAATTTAAATGAAATATCCAGATTAAAAAGCAGGTTAAATGCTTTTTTTTTTCTTTTTTTTTTTTACGTTTTCTTACAAAATATTTAAGAGGTTAAATGGAAAGATTTTGAGAAGTTAAATAAAATTTGATAAAATGACATTACACTTTCGACCGCGGGAAAAATAAATATTTTTAAGAAGAGTATTCAACAAGCATTTATTGTTTAGAGAATTTTGTCGATAATTGTTAAAAAACTTTGAATAATAACTCTTTGGAAGGTCGCTATTAAATATGAATCGTATCAAACATTATTCCATCAATGGACTAGAATTATTAAATAACTTTGCGAGACCTGTTTTTGTTTCTGTGGTTTGTTCAGTTGATATTGATACATTGATATTGATTTTGATGATTGAAGTTGATATTCAGTTTTTTGTAAAAGTTCATTTGTTTTGTCTCGTCTCACTCTTTAGCTCTATATTTCCTTTTCCTCTCTGCAGCCTTTCATCGCTTTTAACCCATTCATATTAAGACTAATTCCGTGAATCAATGTTTCGATTTTTTTAATGATTATTCGAGATTGGGGGCTCGTTTTTAAGATAATTTTAATAGCTGAGAAACAATAAAATAGAATCGTGTTATAAAACATTTTTTATGCGATTTTGTACAACTTTTATAAATCCTGTTATATAATTTCTTTTGTTACATAGTATGGGCCAAACGTTCTCTAGTATAGGCTCAAAACATCAGCCTTAAAGTAAATGTTTCTGATTTTTGACATTATTTCAGCATAGAAATACTTCAGATTTCTACTACCGATTTTATTTTTTAAAAGATTTTATTTTACAGTTAATTATAGAATTGATAGTAAAAATCTAAATTTATTTTATATTGAAACCATTAGTATTTTTAAAAATACGTACTTATCTGGTTAATATATGAATTCATTTTTACTAATTATACTAATTAAATATATACTTCTATCCTTCAATTTATAATATAAATTTTATATCAGTATAATTATAAAAAATAATATATAAGTGAAATAAGGGTTACATGGCAATGTAAAGTCTAGATTATTTATGAATTGCCTGAAAAATATATATAAATATTTAGATAAATGGTTAAAATGGTTAGAAAATGTAAAATGTATATATATTATGTCTAATTATGCATTGATAAGTACGCTGTGTTGTGTAGCAACTCGATGTATTTGGGCAGCATTGCTAGTAAATAAAGTATTTCTCTCTCTTTGATCGTTTTTCAGTTTTATTGTATTTTATTTGTTTTCAAATACATTGATTATCTTGCAAAAATCCCATCTTGTAAGATATTGACATAATGTGAGATATAGAAACATTTCACATTGAGATAAATAAAATTATCCTTTTTAAAAAATTACTAATTTTAATGATAGCATTGAAAAAGTGTTCAGTTTTTTTAAATATTCTTGTAAGTGAGATTCGTCACTTAAAAAGAATGTATTATATTCTTGATAACTATCCTATATTTAGTGGACAGTTATATTTTATTATAATACGTCCTTATTATTTATATTTTTTTTTGTTTTTATTAGTTTGTACCGCAGCTGAACATTAAACAAAGAAGATTTTGTCCTAAAGCAGTGTTAACAAAACAATTTCGGTAGATTTCAGTTAATGAGGAAGTTGGCAATCGTGGCAATGTCGGATATAGAAGGCACACACGGGATATGACGCACCATGTTACTGCACGCTATAACACGAAGGTTCAGGACACCGCGTATGTTAATATTGCTAGTGTGTTAAATTTAACTCTAGCAGTAGTCTCTCTCATGAGCTTCATAACAGTAGGTCCAATAATAATAGACTACAGCTGAAGTACGTACACTTCTAATTAGCAATAATGAACCATGACGTCATTTTCAGACCTTGGGATAAGCCGTCCTGCTCCGCTTAATTTTTCGGAGAAATGGTTTATCTTAAAAAAGCTTAAAATGAACTTCCGATTATTAAAATAGTTCAATATCTATATTTCAAATATATTTACTTTATCTGTTGTGTAGTCTAGGTTTAAACTGAATTATTTTTAAGATTGAAAAAACAAATAAAAAACGAAAAGCGGAATCTTTTTACTTCTTGGTTTGAGAAACTAAAAAAAAAAAAAATTGAAATCCATCCATTGCTACTGAGTTTTTCATTTTTCAATTTTCATGCCATAATGCATTGAACCTATAGCAAAAATGAAGGAACAACAAAATAAAGTTTGGAAAAAATTAAGAAACCAGAGAAAGTCTTTTGTTTTCTATTTTGAACTCCTCTAATGATTATTAATATCGTATTTTAACGTGTTTATAAAATGTTTTTACAATTTTATTGCATTTGTATTGTCGTGATTTAAAAGCTAATAAGATTATTGTAAATTACATGATTGTACAGCATATAACTATCTTATTTTTTCAACCACGTTAACTAATTAATTAAATCTAATTAAATAATTCCGAACATGGCTCGATCGCCGATATTATTTTAAGAAAATTGAAGCTATATTGAAGTAACAAGTAATGCTAAAGAAATAAAGAAAGAAAATTTAATTTTTTTTTATTTGTTACTTCTTCAAACAGAAACGAAAAAAGGAGAGACAGCTCCTCTAAATTGAGGAAGTTCTCTGCATTTCTAGCGATTCCGGTGTCCGACATAATCTGTAGCAAAACCGGTTTTGGGGCACGACATCTGAGTGCCTACGTTGCATCTTCAAGCATTTTAAGAAACTTTCGAAATTTCTCTTCTAATAAAACAGCTCACGAAATTCGGTAGTTGAAATTTTATAGTTATTTTAGAAAGTGGCCACAGCCATTTTCTCCAGAGAATTTTCTTCTTTAAGTTTTTCATAGTTCATGAATAATTTTTTATTTTGGCTTTATTACCGGCCACGAGGCCCGAATGCCCGAAAACTTGGCCTTATAAGCATGGGGCCCGATCCTTAGTGAGGCCGCGATAAAATCAAACTTTTTTATACTAAAAAAAAATCAAAATATTCGTATTACGTAGCAAAAATATTGAATCATTACCTATAATGGATTAGTAAAATAAAATTTATATCGAATGTGATTCCCGGTATAAGGTACTGGTACTTGGAGGTTTGAGTTAAAACCTGTCGGAAGGGGGGCGAAGGGAGGGCCGACATTTCTATTGGCGCCCCTGACCTTATCGGAAAATCGTATGGATTGAGAAGCTTTATCTAATCTTTTGAAGTTTTCCTCTATACTCAAATACTTACTGATAATTCACGAAGACAATTTTGAAACGAGTATGTTAGCTTTACTAAACCGACTTAGACAAACAGTTTTTAAAGATAAGATTAAAGAAGTGTTCGCACCTAAAAACACTTGTACAAATAAAAATAAAAATGATATTGATTACTTTAAAAGAAACCTCTCGAAAGTGCTAAGCGAAAGCTTTTATAAGTGTTTTTAAGTTTACCTTTTCCTTCCCATCCGCTATCTTGTACTGATAAAATAATTTCATAATTTATTTTTTGCTTATATTCTTAAAAGTATTCAGATAAAATTAAAACAGTCAAGCTAAAAATTTATCAAAACGAAGATGGAGTATTTATAAGAGTGAATAAGCAGGTGGTACGGGAGTAAGTACAGTGAAGTCAAGAAGCAAGCCTGCGAAAATTCGATATTAATTTCAAAACCCTGCTAATTAGCAGTGGCGAATCTAGAACATGTGGGGTCCTGGGCACTACGATATTGCGGGATTCCCCTTAGTAAGGTTTTGTTAGGGTACTATTACTGGTATTAGTGAAGAGGAAAGATTCCTGCTAGTGGGTCTATAGAATACTTCCTAAGTCGGGGGGAAGGAGGAATCCGGTGGATCTCCTCCCCCAAAATAATTTGAAAAATTTGAGGTTAAATGGCAGCATTTTGTCATTTAACCTTTTTAAATTTACTCTGAAAACTCACGTATTCTGCTTATAATTTTGAATTTAAATTTAAATTTTTTATGATTTTTTGTTCAATAACAAATTTTTGTTTTGTATAGCGCGATGAGATAGTGGTCCACGATCAGACAGGCTCTACCACGTAAATAGTATTCGTCTGTACTTTAAGATTCTGTTATTTAATTTTTTTATATAGCACGGAGCCCTGGGTGGTCGTTCCCCTCGACCCTCTCCCTTTATCCGCTTCTGCTAATTAGTAAAAATTCACACTATAGAACGTAATGCCTTTTTCCTAGTTATCGTCGAAAAACAAATATTGAAGTGAAACTGAAACTTTTTAACTCAAACAAAATTTTTAAGTGCACAATAGGCTGTACAAAAACTTAAATAATAATTTTTCATACATGTTTCTGGGTAGTTACTTATCTAACTTGAATTCTACTACTCATAATCCGTGTTTTTCTGACGAAAACAATAGTTAATTGTCTTTTTTTAATGATTTCAAAGATTTAACCGTATTAAGTATACCCTTTTCGATATATCATATCATATCGATATATCATAATAACTATATTAAAATTTGAGGATCGAAAAACGACATGAAAAAAAAATATATAGAAAAATATAAAATTAAAAAAAATTCTATTAGGACAAAAAAAGTCTAAACGAATTGGAGAAAGCTTATCGATATTATAAAAACAATATCTTAATTATTATAACAATGTCTTAATATATCGACATATCGATATTTTTTCTATATATCGAACTACTATTTCAATATATTTAAAAGCTATCGATACGATAATATATATTATTATCGATACGTAATATATGGTTGTGAATATTGAAAAGAAATATCGATATATGGCAACTGCGATGATGAAAAGAAAGATTCCGATTAAGTATAACTTATTAAGTTATGTTGTTATTTAACTAGAGAAGAACTTAGATAGTACTTAAATAAATGATATTTAGACAATACTTTTTTTAAATTTTATTTTAATAAATTTTATTCCAATTATCTGAATGAATTTTATTTTGTAAATTATGTAGATACCCAATTTTATACCACCTTTTTAAGAAAAAAGTTTTTTTTTGTTTCAATGTTACCTATTTGTTAATAGTTATAACTACTGTATTATAAAATAAAATACTGGTAATGGATAATGGCTTTTCGAGGTTTGAAGGCCTATGACACAACACCTACAATTAGTAAAATAACCCTACATAACACTTATAGGTCTAAAATATAATCATGTTCGATAATATTCAAAGAAACAAACAAAATATAGAAGAGAAAAAAAAGTCAAAAAGAGACATAAAATAATTGAAGATTCCATATACGAAGCGTACAGTCTCCAAATAACGGAAAAGAAATAACCTTAGGTTATTAGTTTTCCGTTGTTTTAAAGAACCTAGACTCCGAGCATGGAATCTTCCATTTATATCCTAAGATAAAACAAAATAATATAAATGCGTAGTTATTTTCATATATAAACCCACTGTGCGGTATTTCGCTCCGCTTAATTTGTCCGATCAATGCTTTACTTTAAAAGACTCAAATTTTTTTTTCTGTGAATTGATCGTTTATATCATAAAACGCAATCGCGTGTATTTTGCCTGTCGGTAAAAAACAAATAAAAAATAATAGAACGATGGAGCGAAGTGATTGTTAGTGGAGCACTCGAAATCTTCTTCATTCCAGTCGCTCCACTCCATCGTTCCATTTGGAGTGATCGTCTGTGGCCGCCTTATCCTATCTGGATCCTTTAACATCCCAAAGAGCGACCATCCCTCAAATATTAGTCCTATAGATGATCTGCCAGCAGTATGTGTTAGAAGAAACATCTACATTTCGTTCTAACAAAAATACATTTTTTGAGTTGTGCTCCTTTCATTCTAGATATGGGATATGATTTTTTAAAATAGAAAAAACAGAATATTTTCTAGTGAGAGCAGTTTTATGTGAGGAAGTATAAAGGTCAGTAGGTTGAGCTATGGTATTCAATGAAGTGGAGTGGAGTCACTTTAAGGAATATACATTTCAAAATAAAAATATTTTTTTGATTCTCAGAGATTAAAACAAAATGGAACTAATAAACTTTGGTTCTAGTAATAATAATTTGGGCATATGATTGATTAATTTTTAAATTAATAAGGCTATTAATTATGCAAATATTACCAAGATAATATAATATATACTGTAGGTTTAATCAATATTAATCGATGTAAGCCTATCGAATAATAAACATATCTCAACTGTATAATACATAAGCGATTCCAGTCATATATTATCGATTAGTCGAGTCATTATACATTCAGATCAAGGTGGCAACGACAGACGCCAATCAGATACATCTCCCGATACAGTAGGCCCTTGCTAATATTTAATTAGTCGGAATTAAAATTTTTGCCACGGAGGGAGGGGGAGAGAGAGGTAGGAAGCAAGCTTAACCTCACCTCTCCATAAAATTATTCAGTTTTACAACAATATTGTAAATAATAAATTACGGAATAAATATCATCATGCCATAACATTAATAAATTTTATGGATTGAATTAACGTTAAGACTATCAAAAAGCAGAAACAAATATTTTTTATTAAACATAAAAATAAAACTTCCCTCGGACTTTCCATCCTCTAAATTCTGTAGCCCGGGGCAACTATTCCCTATGCCACTCTACTTCCGTATATATATATATATTTGAGGTAAATGTAAACAAATTTCTTATTTATTTATTTATTATGTAATCTACATTGGAAGCCACGCTTCGAGGCGTTTGTCTAATTTTCAGAGCTCAATATAATTATTAAAAACATACCTAAAATCGAAAACTATTGCACAATTTACATCAAATAACAAATAATATTATATAAATTTATTTAATCAACATGTCTTAATATTCTTTTGAGTTCACTGTTCATTCATTAACTATTTTTGCATGTATCCTATTAATCAAGATATTATCCCTATTGAAAATACTTATGATCAGGTAACCTATATATAATATTATAGACTAACTAATCCTTATTTATTTCATTTATTCTATCCCCTCTCTCTGTAGACATGTTTTATCAATATTTAAAATTTGTAATAAACAATTATTTGATTTAGTTTTTCCAGTATTGTATTGTCTTTAATTATTTATTTAAACTATATTTAATTTATTAAGTATGTCTGCATAATAATTGTTAATGTTTCTGGTATCTGTCTTGAAATTTACTATATTTTAAATGTTTTTAGTAGCGTAAATTGCTTCAAATATTCTTCTATTTCTCGTATACTGTTCTCTATTTAATATTTTTGAGTTTTTAAAATCGAATTCATGTTTCTTTACTACACTATGCTGTTCCAGAGCGGTAGGCCATTACATATCGATTATATTAGTTCAACTAATTATATAGCTATCGATACTATCCCTCTTTCGAGAAGGGCCCATAGAGATTCCTGCACACCTCCTGCCTGACGGAATACAAAGAGGTCGAACCAACAGCCTTGCCCTGTTGGTAAACATGAAACTAGCGGTCATCGGCTTCTCTTGCGCAAGGATAATATTGAATAATTTTCGACGCAGAGCCAAAATACCTTTGTCGAGGTTTATTTTTTTTCGTTCTCATTTACCTTGCGGGTCAAGGATAATCCAAAACAGCTGAATAAGCCATCCGTAATAGAACGCAGTCAAGGTTTTATTAAATTATGACCAAACTTTCCATTTATAATCTAAAAAGCGCTGGTCAGTGAAATAAAATTAAAAAACAAAACATTATTGTAAAACTGAAGTCCCCTAGACAAATTGCAAAAAAAAATGTTGAAGAATCTTAATCACAGTAAAAAAAACAAAAAAGTTGCTGTAACATCCTAGGCTTTTATGTCTACCTTACATACGCAATTTGAGTTTCGTACAACTTTTCATTTTTGAACCAGAATTACCACATAAACACCCAAACAGGCAATTTCTAAAAAAAAACAATAGCTAAAAAACTTAATCTTAATACATTTAATTTATTTCTACTCCTAATATGATAAAAATTAGGAATAAATTAAATATACTAAGAATAAGTTTCTTAGCTTAAAACATTGCCTTTCAAATAGTCTTTATTTGATCTATCTATGCCAAACAGTTTTTGAACTATCGACGAAACCGCAAATGCTTGCATTTACTGAAATTACCTCGTAGAACTGAAGATGGCCGCCATTTATAAAAGGTCAAAGAAAAAAAAAATTCCCCACCTTTTTTATCTCTAGAAACATGGAGGAATCAACATACAAAATATATAAAATAGTCAAGCAACCATTCTTGGACCAATTCATATGAATTTACCCTATGCTAAATAGAATATAAGACAAAAAAATATATTCATTTGTTTGTGGAAATAAAAAAATTTAATAAGTTGACCTTCCTTAAAAAATGCATGGTTTTCATACTATGTGAGAAAAAAGATTATTTTTTTTTAGCGTTTTGTATATTTAAAAAAAAATATTTTCGGAAAAAATTGATGTAACAAAGTTGAAATTCTTAATCAGCACACCAAAAAAAAAAAAATAAAAAAATTCCTCAGAGACCCCTTTCTGGTCTCCAGCTGACTGGATTAAAAAGTTCAGTTATAAAATCGGTTCATTGGTAAATATTTATTTAAATAAAGACCTGGGCCCTAGTTATTACGTTTTTTTATAACAACTATTATATCATTTAGTATTATTTTCATCTTTAGCTTACTTATTACTTCTATTTTTTATTTTTTCAATTTTAGGTTTGTTTTTATGCCTCTACAGTACTCCGTTGTATCTTTACTTTTAGCCCTGATGAAGACCTACAATGTGGGTCGAAACGTTGATATTAACTAAATAGCTGCTACTATTTTATTTTATTCTTGACCACCAGCCGGACCATCTCCTTCATTAATTACCACACGGTCAACAATCGATACAAAAAATTATTACTCATTGTATTCACTAATGACTGAAATGCTTACGTCAGCGTGACATCACGCATCCAACTTTGAAAGATCTAGCCTTGAGAGCTTGCGGTGCTTAAAGACCAGCCCAAGAAATTTGAAAACTTAAAATTCAAGTTGAACTTTAGAATTTGGCAGTGCTCTTTTATTTTTAATATTTAATAGAAATATAAAATTGTTAGTAGTTTTTATTGACTTCTCACCAATATGTTATTTTAAAAAATAGTAGAGTAATGATTATTTGGGTAGTGGTTAGAAATAAAAAAAAATATATATAACTTTTTACTTTATTATTTGTGCCAACGTTTTGTTCTGTGCTGTTGTCTTTCTTCGGAGCTACAAAAATAAGATACTAGTGATACAAGAAATATTATGTAGTAAAAATATATAACAAAAAATAATTGTCCACTATATTTTAATCTGCCAAGGCGTCCAGTGACAATCAATCCAAATGAAGCATTAGAACGATGTAGTGTTTGGAGTGAACTGTGCATCCCACCAGTTTTCCACACTCACAGTCGATTAGAGTGATTGGATTTTGGCGTGGTCTGATGGAATTTAGGATCGATGGAATTCCAGCCGTTCCACATCACTCCAAAAAATCCCCACAGGATTTCACACTCCATTTGGCGTGGAGCGGTAGGAATGGAGTGAACGTCAGTGGCAAGTAATTCAAGATAACACTCATATTTTGTTTTTATAGCTCTGAAGAATATTTAAAACTTAGGCCGCATAAAACAGTGAAATATTATCAACTTTGTAACGCACGTACAACCAACAATCTCCTAGATGTTACCAAGTCGAGAAGTGAGAATCAGGTGGTTCTATATGCAGTTTTTGTGAATTTATATATAGTTACTTAAAATGATTTATTACTTAAAGATTTAAGTATATATGTAACTATTTTGATGTTTTAAACAACACCTTGTGAAATATTGTAAGGAAAATTTAGTTCTATCTGCAAAAGTTGGCACTAAATGGGAACCAGATGGTTCTATGTGCAGAGTCAGCTCATTCACAATTAAATTAATTGAACAGTATTAAAGTTATGTTTGAGTATGTATGTGTCAATAGTGAATTGTTTTACAATGAGTGAAAGTTAATTATTTTTTGGTTGAATAGTGATCCGAAATAAGTTCTTCACAATATAGTTGCAGTGGTGAAGAATGCATTCCTTCTATCAAAAAACGGAAGTTAAATGTGAGAAAGGTGAAATTAAACAGACGATTGTTTGAAGATGGCCGCTCCAGTTCTGAAGGTACATTTCAAGATTCGTCGACTAATTCACTACCTTTTAGTAAATCTGATTACAATCAATATGCTACGTCACACGCTGTAAGTTTGGCCCCTACAGCGAATCGGATTTGGAAAACAGCAATCTGAGGAATTATCACATGTTAAGGAGAAGAGAAAACCTATAAAAAGGCGAAGGAACCCCATGAAAAATGGAAAAAAAAAAGTCGACAAAGTGGTAAACAATATAATAGTACTTCAGATAAAATTGTAACAGAAAAGAAAGCAAAACATAGAAACTGTCGGAGTAAGTTCAATTGTTTTGAACAAAAATCAGTAACGATGATAGGGAGAGTTTAATAATTAGTTTCCATACAATTTCTAATAATGAAAAAAACTACTATGTTCTAAAAAAATAGGACATGCACGACATCCTTAAGAGAAAAACCCAAAGAAAACTCCCAAAAGATTTGAATGAAGAAAAAATTAGAGTTTGCAAGAAAACCTTTTTATAAACTGTTTTAGTTAGTCAAAAAATATGTATACTGCCCACTTTAACAAAGGGGAAAAAATGGAATTTCTAAAAGTGATGAAAGATGTAAAAAAACAAGAGAAAATTTTCCTACACAGTAATTGAATTAAAATCTTAAGATTTTTACGATTTTCAAACGCAATCGAAAAAGTACTCTTACACGCTGAAAATATCAAGCAACGGTCTATTATCGATCAGCTTTAAAATGAACATAAACCAGGAGGATGGATGAATATTGATATATTTAAAGATATATACGACCAGAAAGATAACAGGCGAATAAAATCTAAAGACATGCTTCAACCATCTCCAAGTCTACTTAACTCAATTTCGCGAAATGATCACCAGTTTAGCGCTATATTTGTTCAAGAGAAGAAAAAAATGCCTTCTGGTGTTTGTAAACATTTTCTTCTTTTGATTAAGATACAAATATCAATCCCACATGGAGAAAGGATAGCCAAAAGCAGGTTAGGATTGCTTATAGGTATACCGTTAGCAGACATGGAGAACTTTCGCCCGAGCCCGTATTGCGTCGTTTCTTACTTTCTTTCGAATTCTCTCCAAGATATACCAACATCAGAGAAGCAATACCCTTGTATTGCAAGAGTTACATTTCGAAAGTACTATATTTCTTTTTTCGTTGCCTTAAATAGTAAATGTCTTTAAAAATTAATGCAAAGGTGATACCGAAGGATGAAACATATATTCATAATTGTTAAGACATAAATGAAAAAATCCAAGCAAGAAGGAGAGAAAAAACAAAATATAATAATAAATAAAGAAAATAATGAGAAAGAAAAAAAAAACTTATATAATGAACAAAATGCAGCTCAACATCTCACATGCACAGTCAAGAAAGTCACAAACCAGAGACAGCACCCCACACCAAGACACCCAGACACATATTGAGGGAAAAGGGAGGTTATATGACCACAGCTGGGTTTCCTGAGATTTTGCTCTTGCATATTAATATATTTATAATGTTTAAAAGGAATTCAAACTGTTTATAGGTACTTCTGTAAGTATCTCAGTTTTTATATTTTCAGATTTTATATATTGCAGCACTGCACCAAACTTGGAATGGTTTGAATTAAGGTGTGGACAAGAAATGATTTTATCTAGTCTCCTCATAGGCCATTGCAGGTGATGAACACCTACAAATATTGTACCTCCCAGTTTTCAACTGTAGCCAGAGAGGAGATCACGGGGGTCCGGATTCCCTCCCATCCCGAAATTACAAAATACTGTTACTTATTCTTATCTGTAAATACAAATTGTACAAACCTATTTGAATTTTATTTTATAAATATGATACCCAGGCATAGAAAATATTACATAGAGAGCCCCCTTATATCCATGGTTGGAGTGGGTTTCTTTAAAGTAGATCCTTAGATGGACCCCCTGTTACTGACTGTGAACAAGACCGTTGAAGATATGTTATATTATAAAACCCTTAGGTGCATCGGACCGTGTCCTCATCGTCGCGTGGTTGTGAGGGAATAGCGGTTCAAAACCCGCTAAAATCTAACAACCGTTCAATATTGTGGGCAATGTATAGCCTTCTCTGTGTGTTTCTACATTACTTCAATAGAAAATTTATAGAATATAGAGAATATCTGTAGACAACTTCATTGTGGGAACATAAATAAATTAGACTTAATAAGTAATTAACTAATAAATAAATTAAGGACGAATATTATTATTCATATTTTTTCTCAGTAATTAGAACCGCCCATGGACGGAACCCTCTCTGCCTTCGTATTAATGAAATGTTCAAATAACTTAATAAATCTTGATCAAGTTTCTATATGTGCAATGTTTAGTTAATGTTTCTCTTTCATATAATAAATAAAATTTTTACTAAAGGGTATGTAATAATTTTCTAGGTCATGTGACTGGACCCACCTCTCAAATATTTTAAAGAGTTTCTAACATATCTATATTAAATGGTGATAGAATTCAATGAGAACGTTTTCTTTGACAGAAGTCATAAATTTAAAGTTAAAGAGAGAAAGTAGAATTTCAGCTCTTTATCTGCACCGTCTAAAGTGCAACATTAGACCAGGAATGAGTGAAATAAAAAAAAAAGAGAAAATCTTTACGAAATAGCCTTGATGCGAAGGAAGATCTACAATAATCCAAGGACATAGTTTTTTTTTTGTAGCTTTTTTTGGATACCAACCACTTATATAAGGAAATATACATAAAAACACTACAATTTAATGTAGAAATATTTAAAAGGAAAAAAATTTGTAATGCACTCAAAAATCCTCAAATTGAGTAACAATAGGAAAGAAGTTCTTCAACTTTGAAAATTAGGTATTTATAGTGTAAATAAACGAAAGCGGAAATTATTTCACCACGGGTTCTGTTATTTTGATGCTACGTTTCGGTTTTTATGCCATCCTCGGGCATTTCTGAAAAGGCTCTTATTTAGTTTATTTAAAACATAGGAAAATGTATGTAACTATTGACACACCAATTATTATTGCTAAAAGATACAACCACACTAAAACTATACGATCGTTTACAATAAAAATAATCACCCTCTTTAAATTATATTATTTTTTTCTTGGTTTCAAATATTTAGTTTGCTGATTTCCCGGATTAATAAGACCGTTTTTTGGATTCTTTAACGACTTCTGGTTCTATTGGTTCGAAAACATTGCTTGTTTTCTTCTATATTTATTAAATGGACAAACTATTGAAGATATAGGAGGGCGTTTTTGTTGACCGTATATGTATATATAAAGGGAGAAGTTGGTGATTTGGTCAAAAAGTTACACTTTTATATTTTTATAAGAAACTTATATATTTTTTGCCGACGTTTCGGCCTAAGTTTTAGACCATCTTCAGGGCTAAAAGGAAAGCAAAATAACAACAATGAAAAAAAGACAGAGGCAGTACCAGTAACAGTAAAAAATGGTAAAAACAGAAATTACAAGTAAGATAAAAAAGTATGAAGTATAAAAAGAAAAAGATAACACTAAATTACATAATACAAGTGGCAAATGAAAAATTAAAATAAAATAAAATAACTATGTAAAAATTAATTTAAATTAAAATAATGCTTTATTTACACAGAGAATAGTAATATATATATATATGAAACCTATTAATTAAAAATACAAATAGTATGAAGGTTTGGTAATATGTAAAGCATATAGAGATAGTTATGATGTGACAAGTTATGCAAAAGATGACAATGATGTTAAAGAAGTTGACATAGTTGTAATTAAATAATTATGAGATGAAGGAGTAAAATATAAAGTAATGTAAGCCCCAAAACAAACAGAGGTCAAAATCCTATGTAGTGAAGAAAGAAGAAGGACCGGAAGCAGAGACCGAAAGATGTGTCTGATTTCATGAAAATTTTTGATCGTGTAGGCCGATAGAACTCTCACCATAGACTGGAGATATGAACGCCTGCCACCCTAGGTCCATGGCAATCAAATTTTATAGATCAACGAATTTGTCATTTTTATTTGTCATTTGTCAGATATTTACGGTCCCGCACCTCATTACCTGCAGAGCTAGCTGGAATTAGAATTTACCTAAAATGCCCTGGAAGCGAGTTACTGATAAAAATCTACTTTCTCTAAAATTGTTATTTCAATATTTCTTAGCATTTGTTGAGACTAATTACAAATGTTTTGTATGAATCTTGTAAAAAATTTAATCCTTTACAAGGTTGTTTATTACACTTTTTGCACTAAAATATAGTTATTAAGGAGAAACCACTGAATTCCTAACAGTTTTTTTGGCATTTTGCAGATTTTTACGGCTCCGTATTTCTGTAGCTGTTCCGAATTTAAAAAAATACTATAGATAAAATTTGAAGGAAATTTAGTATTCTTTAAAACTGGTTATGTTAAAGTTTTATCTAAAGTGCTCTGGAAGCGAGTTACTGAGAAAAATCTAAAAAAGTGACGAACAACACAAATTCGTTGTCCTATAAAATTTGATTACAACCAATCTAGGGTAGCAGACGTATATATTTACAGTCTATGGTGAGAGTATTTTCGGACTTGACAATCAAAAATTTTCTTTAAATCAGACACATTTTTTGGTCTCAGCTGGGGATGCTGCTTCGAATCAGTAAGTTCATTTCTGCACATATTAACGATTAAGTATCTTGTTTTAATGCCCATATTTCGGCACCAGTATAGAACTGTCCGTAGTAAAATTGTTTTGTCTACAAAGAGATGTTATTATTCTATTTGACAGAATTTATTTCTCTAAGGATTTTCATTGATTCGACGAAAATACTCGGGTTCTTTTTTTAATAGACAAAAACATTAAATTAGAAATCTTAATTTTTTTTTCTCAATTACTATTACAATATAACGAGTGAGGGAGAGAGTCGTTTTTTTCAGCATAATTCTATTTGTGTTATTCAAAATTTAAATACATTATTTAAAAATGAAAATTATATAAGAATTTTCACCGGATTTTTTTCATTAGTTTAGAAAAAAACAATAACGTTTGATATCAATAACCTTTTGATATATTATCTTGGGATATTAATCTTTAAATACTTCACAGTTAATTGTTTTGAAAAATAGATTGGAAACCTTAAAAGCAATTTTTTTGTAAATTATCAATTACATTTTTTTTTTACTTACATCTTAATCGGGCCAATATTAGCGACACATGAAATGATTTCGGTTATTTGACTTTGCACTCCAAGCGGTGTGGAAGTGGCTATACCAGATATATTTTTTTTATACCAACTGTCTTTACCAAAATGCCAATCGTTATTTAATACACTAATGTAGTCAGCGATGCCTTTTGCGTGCGAGTCAGAATGGTAGTATTTATTAATTATCATTAATTAATAAATTATGTTAATTTCTGAATATATTTATCGAAAAAAAATTGTCTCATGGCATTGGTTATTCCTTCTCATAGCCTTATGGATCACTAATATTTTGCATCTAATAGAATTATCAATCATTCAATACAATTACAATTATCAATTTATTATTATAATTTTTGTTATCATTAGTTATTACATACTAACAATCCAAAAAAGGAATCAATGCTTGTTTTGATGATAATTTTGAGAAGAAATAAGGTTCAACGAATAGAGTGATGTGGGTACCACATCCGAAGAATAGGATCGCAAATTGTCAATTATAATAATTTTGTTGTAGTTATATATATTTTTTAATTTGCCACAGAGGTAAAAAAGATATTGTAATCGAGTTAAATTTTCGAGGTGCAGTTTTCAACAGATCTTAACATTGCAGATTCCCTTGAGTGATTGAAAACCTCATTTTCAGTGCCATAATTATCTCTTGATCGAATGGACCGATTTTATTAATTTTTTTTATTTTTTATTTTGACCCCCAATGTATGTTTACCAAATTGGGTACTCTGTGCTCTATAGCGACCACAATATAGCCGCAAAACGATTTTGATGAAACTTGCCTCAAGTCTTCTCCTTAAAGCCCCGTAAATTTTCATATATTGTACATCCAGTACAATAAAATGCAGGAAAACAACTTGATGACCAAAACCTTTTATATTAAGACCTCTGCTGTTCTGGTTCTAAAACAGTTAACATTTTTACTTTATCTTCATAAATGGTCGAGTTATGGGCTTATAAAATCGCTAATCGGCCGCCATTTTATAACGCAACGACGGATGGTAATGTTGAGTTTGGAGGATCATCCTGGGGTGACCTGTGACTTTTTTGCCGGTTGCAAAATTAATATTTGGATTCTACGTATCTTTAAACGTAAAACCTCAAATTTTAAGGAGGAATTAAAATATTTTTTCTTGGTCGATTGCAAAGGTTCATTATTGAAAATAATAAACCAATATGGGAAATAGATTGCAGCAAATAATAAAATACAATGACAATAAAGACAGTGTTAAGCTATATTTTAAAGGTTATTAAGACTATTGTCTCCCTAAAAAACAAAATAACCTAATAAATTAAGTTAATTAACATTAACCTAACAAAGTTCATGTAGTGAATTTGCTTCCACGGGAATAAAGTTTTCATGACAACGATTAAGGAAACCTACTTACCTACATATCCAAGCAAGCTTTTTATTATACAGATAAATTGTGAATTTATTTCCTCTGTACAAATAAATACTTATAAATAATTAATTATTAATTAACATGGCTCTTTGTTAAATTCCACTGAATAATAATGAACTATTACAATTTTCAGTGAGTGGATTTATTTTTTATCTTATCAGTATTATTTGCAAATTAAATGAAAATATAATTTCATAAAGTTATATAAAGCCTGTTAAGATTCAAGGCTTGTACGTTCAAGTTCAGGGTCAAGGACAGTCACGAATATTTAATACAGTTGAAAGCAGAAATGATTATTATAAAAAATTATCGTTGTTTATATGTTTATTTATTTTATATATTTTTACAAATAAAAAAGAAAAAATATATACAATTTTATGGATAATTGGAACTAATAAAACTCTGACGAAATAATTTAAAATTTACTTATTATAATTATTACTTTTGCTATTACTTTCGGCTATAATACTATCACAAATAATTAATTAAATAAAAACAATTAATAAGGATTGACAAAGAATAGAAAAATTATAAATTATAATTTACAAATAGGTAGTATTTTAGAAGCGTTGACATCGTCGAGATGTCTTGAAAATAAAAAAGAAATAATTGTTACATGAAGTTAATAAATATAATTAAATCCTATTTCTAAAAGCAAAGAAAAAGCCTATATTTTTATTTATTAAATGCTTATTCGGTTCATGATGAAACTATTGCAGTCATGACATAAAATTAAAAATATAACAAAGTAATTGAATTTGGTATTAACTCTAAGAAAATAGATGTAAATCTACAATTTTCGCTTCATCTTTCAAAAGAAGATTTTCAGCGAAACAAATGCAATAAATCGACTAAAGAATTTAAAAAAAAAAACATTATATACACTTTTTCTAAATTTTATAGAAAGGCAACGGATATTTAAATTTACTGAAAGTAAAGATATTTATTAAAATTAATATAAATTATAATATATGTCACGTAAATGTAAAAATATCAAATACAGTGTGATCAAATATATCTACGTCGTTTTTTGAAAAAGGCGTAAGCGCAATTTAGAAAACTTTACAGGAAACACATTTAACAATGTATATCTCAAATACCAATATATTTTTTAAAATTGTATTCTTTATTAGGTGTTTATTAAGGTGGCAAGACAATTATAATTAGAATATATTTTTAAGGTTTCTATCACTAGTTTAGACACGAGTGACGACTGAGAGTCGTCAGTATTCGGTGCTTACGTTATCAATTGTCGATTTTTAGACCATTATCAATTTTTTTTTCTCGATACATTGTGAGCGAAAATCGATAGAGGTGGTTTATACTTTCCATTATAAATCGAAACCTAAATTTCGAATTTTTGGCACTTAAGCCAAAAAAACGATGTCGATATGCAAATAAATTGTGAGGTAATAATTATATATATATATATATATATATATATATATATATATATATATATATATATATATATATACGATATATTTATAATGAACTACTTCACCTCTTTACATTTGTTAACTATATATATTTAGTAAAAAATATTTATATATATATATATATATATATATATATATATATATATATATATATATATATATATATATATATATCCGATATATTTATAATGAACTACTTCACCTCTTTACATTTGTTACTATATATATAGTACAAAATATGCTATTTTAGCCAACAAAAATCAAAATCGTCCTAGTTAGGCCAAAAAGAGGAAAACGTGCAATTTATTACAAAATTAAATTTTAATATATCATTCCATAAATCGTGAATGGTATAGATAATTCATTTTAAAGCTGTTACAAACAAGATAATGAAATTTGCAATAAGATGAAAAACAGGTCTCTACGTATAATGTTCTACCATTGGCTAGTTTCTGCTCAAATCATTGCCACGTCATATTAACAACACTGCACATTTACTAGATGTATTTTAGTCAGTAAATAAAAAATATTTATATAATATATCGCGATTATATATTTTCAACAGAAAAATGATTGTCCTTACTTTATTAAATTACTTACCCATAAGAAACTAAATTATCCAATAAACACATACATTGTGCTTATCTATGAGAGTTTTTTATTTTTATAAATTCTTCTTAAAAGGAAAGGGTATACTGGTTATCTCAGTGAACTAAGTTATTAAGTGTGAAATTTTAATTTTTTTTTTTTAATTTCGCTTTTTTTTTAAATATGTTTTACGTAAAAGTAGAGACAGGAATTCTATATGATTGCAAATTTTATTCGCTTGAGAATAACATCTTTAAAACCGATTATATATCAGAATCACGATTTATTGAATGATATATTAAAATTTAATATTGCACAAAACTGCACGTTTTACTCTTTTGGGACTAAATTGACGATTTTAATTTCTGTTGCATAAAATTGCATATTTTATAATTTTTGAACTAAATTAGATTATTTTGATTTCAATAGCATAAAATTGAACGTTTGAACCAAATATACCATATAACTAAATACTAGTATAAATATATATATATATATATATATATATATATATATATATATATATATATATATATATTTATTGTTTTGATTTAATTTAATTATTTTTCTACTTATTGAACCTATAACTAAATTTGTAATGCCTTCCTCTTTGATCTAGTTCTAGGTTAATCGCAAGTTATTATTGTATTATAATGAGGTTATTTCTCACGTTACATGTAATTTTAATTAAGATGTTGTAACTCTAACACAAGGTTAGAAAATCTTTCCATGTATTAATATTATAAATGAAACAAAAAAGATGATTTTTGCATGTTTAAGGTATTATATACACAATTTTAAAGCACGATTTTGTACATTTTGAATTTTTTACTGTACGTAAATCCTGACTGCACTTATAAGAACTTATAATTTACGATATCTTCCAACCTTTCTCTGACTTTTATATAAGTACTAGTAGAAATCAACTTTTACCACATCCAACAGTATAACTAATTTCAAAGTCCAGTCAACAAATTATTTAGAAATGGTATAGATATACATAAAAGACTTTTTAATGATTTTTATATCGATTAATTTTACGTTTTATAATAATGCATTAATGATAAACTCTTCAAATTATATGCCTACTAAATGTTTTTTAATTATATAATGTTTAATAATATATCTGTATTTTATTCGTGATGTTATGGGTACATTTATTAGCTAATAAATTAATATTAATTATCTGTATTTTTGCTAAACATATTAATTTTTAAAATTTTGAAATATTTAAAAATAAACGAAAACGAAGGATAATAAAACAGAAAATGTATGGGACTGTTCAGATTTTTTAGTAAATTATATATATATATATATATATATATATATATATATATATATATATATATATATATATATATATATATATGGTGATAGTATATATAACTAGTAATAAAGCTGTAAATAAATAATAAAATATATATATTAGCCGACCTGCTCTAAAGACATGATGATACTGATGTGATGTGGCTGGACGTTCTAAGATAGACTGACTGAACTGCAACCACTGCCGCATATATCAACACTAATGCCCTCCCCCCCTCCTCTCCACCAATTTAGTTGGCAACACTGGTCTAATTTGCCATACGTCCAAAGATTTGCATGGTCTTTAGTAACAACAGAAAAAAATTAAATAATATACTCATCGACGTCATTTTTTGAAAAAGATTTAAGCGCCAAAAATTCGAAATTTAGGTTTGAGTTTATTATGGGGCGTTAACACTACCTCTGCCGCTAACGACATATCGAAAAAAGAAATTGAAAATGGTCTAAAAATCGACTATTGATGACGTAAGCACCAAATGCTAACGATTCTCAGTCGTCACTCTGGACTTAACCAGTGATAGAATCCATAAAAATATATTGTAATTATAAAAGTTTTGCCATCTTAATAAACTCCTACTGTACACGATAAAGAATAAAAAAAAAATATATTGTTATTTGGGGAAAAAACATGTTTCATGTGTTGCCTGTTAAGTATGCTAAATTTCTAATACGTATTTTTAAAAAAAACGACAACGATATGCATCTATTTTTTTTTATATACTTTTTTTCTGTATTTTTTTAAAATACACCATGCATTAACGATGATGATTCCACACTGATTTAATGTGTTTTTTTTAAACTTAACATCCTCCTCTGAGAAATGATCTGAAAAAAGCTCTGAATAGAATCTGATAAAAAAAAAAGATTTAATTATTGAAATTATTCACGATCGCAGTACGCAGTATTTCCCCTTAGTGTATATGTATATAAATTTATATATATAAATCTCTCTCTCTCTCTCACTCTCTCTCTCTCTCTCTCTCTCTATATATATATATATATATATATATATATATATATATATATATATATATTAGTATCAAATTCTGTCAGAGGCTGAAGCGAATCAACAAAGTAGGGGACCATGTGGAAAGAAATAGGTACGAAGTCCATAATCTGCAAAATCCTGAACTAAAAGCTAAATTCCAAATTGAGCTGAAGAATAAATTCGAACCCTTGGACTCAGAGGGCCTCGCGGTTGATCAACACTAGGAGGCATTAGAGACCGGGCTAAAAGAAACAGCTAAGGAAGTAATATGTATTCAGGAGAAACGAAAAGCCAAGAAATGGTTCACAGAAGCATGTGAAAAGGCAGTAGAGGAAAGAAGAAAAATGAAAGTTCTCTGCTTAGCCAAAGCTGATCAAGCCACGCTGGAAAAATACGCTGCCGCCAGGATCAAGACAAACAGAATACTAAGAAAAGCAAACAGAGAATTCCTCAGAGAAAGACTGCAAACAATTGAGGACAACTAGCAGGCCGGAAATATATGCGAATTCTACGCAGACATCTGGAAAGAAAGGTTAGGATATAAAGCGAGAAACACGCAAATGCGAGGAAAAGATGGCAAACTGATGACATCAAAAGAAAAGGTATTAAGCATCTGGAAAAAACACTTCCAGCAGCTTCTCAACCAAGGGAACCCCGCAAACGAAGAAGACATGGACCACGTGTAAGACCTCGACCCGCAAGAGGTTGAAAAACCAGACATCCTGGATGAGGAAATACCTATCGACAGGCTTAAAAGAAGAAAGGCCCCAGGGCTGGACAGCATACCATCAGAGCTGTTTAAAGATGGAGGCGAAACTCTAAGAACCAAGCTATTAGAACTAATCCAGAAAATATGGGAGGAGGAAAGGATACCGGAGGCTTGGAACACAGGTCTAATATGCCCTATCCTAAATAAGGGGTCCATGTATGAATGTGGTAACTACAGAGGCATAGCACTCCTTCCGGTTGCCTATAAGATAATGACTAATATCCTGCTTAACCGGATATATCCCCACTATGAAAATATAATAGGGGACCACCAAGCAGGATTCAGAAGAGGAAGGAGCACGCTAGACCAGATCTTTATCCTAAAACAGGTACTCGAAAAACGTTGGGAAGTAGAGCAGGATGTGCACGCCTTATTTGTCGATTTCAAAGCAGCCTATGATTTCGTGGACAGAAACTGCCTATGGAAAATCATGACTGAGCTGGGTATTCCCGGGAAATTGGTGAGATTGACGAAGGCGTGTACAAACGACCCCAAATGCAGAGTCCTGATACAAGGAGATGTGTCCGAAGCCTTTGAAGTTAGAACAGGTCTGAGGCAGGGAGATGGGCTCTCGCCGATGCTGTTTAACTTTGCCCTTGAGAAGGTGATTAGAACATCATACGAAAATGGAGGGATGCACGTCGGAATGAAACACAAAATCCTAGCGTACGCGGACGACATAGCTGTCCTTGGAATCAATGAACAGGACATTGAGAGACTTGTTAAGACTCTGTCACGAGAAACAGTGCAAATCGGCTTGCAAATAAATGAAGATAAAACAAAATACATGATAGTTGACCGAAGAATCCACCCCAAAAATAGTATCTGCGTGGATGGCAGAACATTCCCGAAAGTAGACAGCTTTAAATACCTCTGCTCCACAATAACCTCAGTCAATGACCAGCATACAGAGATAGACCAGCGTATAACAAGCGCAAATAGAGCTTTCTTCTCTCTGTCAAGAGTACTGAAATCCCGAAAAATCTCCAGAAATCTCAGATTAAGGATGTACAATGTGATGATAAAACCAGTTCTGATTTACGGCTGCGAGACCTGGGCTCTAACCGGCACCCAAGAAAGTAGAATCGAGAGATTTGAAAGGAATGTCCTCCGCACGATAACCGGAGCGATATGGGATCAGAATCTAAAATCCTGGAGAAGAAAGACCAATAAAGAACTACTTACAGAAACTGGTCAGTCAATATCTCATGATTTGAAGGCAAGGAGGTTAAGTGGGCGGGGCATGAAACTCGAAGCAATCCATCAATGAAAGCCTCTTCACAACAATGAATGCCACAACAGTTAGCAAGAGACCACGTGGAAGGCCAAAAACCAGATGGATAGACAGGATCAACAAAGATGCGAAAGAGCTGCATGCAACAAACTGGAAACCAGCGGCCCAAGATAGGCAGAGGTGGAGAAGGCTGGTTCAGGCGGCCAAAGATCTACAAGGTCTGTAGAGCCAACCGAAGAAAAAAATTAATAAAAATATATATATATATATATATATATATATATATATATATTTATTTATTTATTTATCTATATACAGTTCAACGGATCTAATTCAAATAATGCCATCCCAAAAAACATTTTTATATAAAAATTATTATTAGCTTATGGCATCTTTTAAGACCTCTAAAGGGCATTCAAGGAAATCGAATCGGAACAATTTTGGCTTCTTCATTACCGTGGTTAGGAAAGCTTTTTATTTATAAATGAAACGAAACAATTTTTTTTTTCCTTCGAATCGATAATTTCCACTCGCGTTTTACGTTTTAGACATCAAGGAACACATTTAGTTTCGTGTCTATCGGTCTGTCTATCATTTGTAGTCAAATCCATATTTATATTTTAAATGTTGTATATTAAAATTTTACGTATATCTTAAATTTTTCAGTAAACTATTTTTCTTCGCGATAGAATCGTACCTTTAGTTTTCGCGGCCTATAATTAAGAGATAATTTATATTTATTTATTTTAGTGTGTCGACCACTAGGGTCATTTACAGTGAAATTACTTTAATTCATCACTTCCTATATTTTGTTATATATTTTTATAGTTTTTAAAAACTTTATAAGTTTTGTTGTTATTTTGGGATCTTCTCTCAACGTTTCCTTTATATCCGTAAAGAATTTATGTGGCTCATGAGCTTTACACTCGGTGAGTATATGCATTTCGGTTAAATCGGTCACACAGTTACTTAATATTATTAAATTGAAATAATTGATAACAGAATAATTATTATCTGTTCCTGGCCATATCTGTTAATGGCACATTCAGTGGTGGATCTAGACCTAACAGGCCTTCCCTTGGTCAGGAGAGGGGGGGTTTAGAGGTATTGTACTGGTACTGGTAATGAGGAGGAGGGGGGCGTGAATCGAAAGATCCTTTAAAATTATAAATATCATATTCAATGCCATAAGTCCTCGACCTTTATACCGTAAAAGATTAAAAATGACAAGTGGGTTTTAAAATATAATTAATTGAATCTATTTCCAAAAAAATCCTGAACAATTCTCGACAAATCTGCTTATCAAAATGTAAACTTCTTATGATTAATTACATCTGATGGTGCATTCGTGGTTAGAGTGGTCAGGGAAGCCCAGACGATATTTTTATACTTTTCAAGACATCAATACTGTTTTCTGAAAAAGAAACGGCTGTATTAAAATAATTATTCTTAATCAGTTGACATCCGCATGATGATATAGAAGGATCAATCTAATTAGGGATTGATGAATTATTTGCCACTTCTATAATTTTGTTTTATTGAAAACTAGTTTCGAATTTTATACATTCATTTTCAGGTCTAAAATACACAAAAATTCAAAAATAAGCAATACAAAATATAGTTTGGTATTATTATACATTTATATATATATATATATATATATATATATCTTGAATTGCTTATTTTTGAAGTTTTGTGTGTGTTTAGAACTGAAGATGAATGTATAACATTCGAAACTAGTTTTCAATAAAATAAAATCATAGAAGTGGCAAATAATTAGGGCTGAGAACAAAATGACAAGTTATTTTCAAAACTGTTATTGTATGAATACTTTTTTGCATGATATATTTTTTTTTTTAATTTGTTGTTAGAGTAAGTGTCATGGCCGCAACTGAAGTTAGACTTAGTTATCGCTCTGCACTGATTCTGTAATCGTAGTGGTATTAGCTCAAGTTGTGCTCAGAAACTTTTGTAAATATTGACTTTATACGTAGGTGAACAATATTACAATAACATTGAGTGAGGTGAGTGCTCCTTAATTAACTTTAATAGTGAGAAGATGTACTCGTAGGCCAGAGAGATCACACACGTGGCAAGGCAATCTGTAACCTGCACGCTACTGGCTACTGGCTATCATCGCGTGGAACAGTCTGTTATCACATCTCAGGTAGCTCAGTGGACTAGGAGCTGTACACCAGTTCTCTTCCTCTGCTTAGTCACGAGTTCGAATCCATAGACTTATTAATCTTTTTTTTTCTTTTTTTTTTTTTTTCCCCTTAATTTCATAGAATGTTTTATTTTGTATTATTTTTTTTTTCATGCACATAATTATAAATAATTAGAAGTTAAATTTTAATTTTATATTCTCTAAAATTTATTTATTTTAATTAATATGGATAAATCGTCGAATATGGACACAGACGAGGAGACGGCTTTTTCCGAAATAAGCGAGACAGATTCCCAATATTTGAAGAGAAGGACCCTCCAGAAGCGTCAACGAAACGCTGCACCTGGCTCTGCTGGGAATTCGCCGAATAAAAAAAAAAATAAAAAAGTAAAAGCCAAACAAACTTCCCAACCTAACACCCGCAGTAAAACTGCAGCACCTATTGAAATAGCATCTACATCAACAGTTCCTACCATTCCAATAAGCAACCAATTTGCAGTCTTAAGTAATACAACCGAATCTACCACTCACCGGCAGTTCTCTGAACCAGAGCCACCTCCAATATTTGTAAGCAATATTCAAGACTTTATGTCGTTTGGCCATGAAATTGCAAATTTAATTGGACAAACAAATTTCAAATGTTTTTCCCGATTAAAGGACATCAGAATTAATACAACTAACAAAGACAACTATAAAAAACTAGTCAACCATTTGACAGAAAAGCAATATGACTTCCATTGCTATCAATTAAAACAAGAAAAAGCATACAGAGTTGTCTTGAGGGATCTTCATACCACCACCCCCACTACCGCTATTAAGAAGGATATAGAAGAGTTAGGGCACAATGTTAGAAGCATTTCCAACGTTTTCCACCCTACTGAAAGATATCCATTGCCACTATTTTTCGTCGACCTTGAGCCAGGACCAAATAATACAGAAATATTTTTAGTAAATAGACTAGTATACTCGTGTATACGTTTCGAAGAACCGAGGCAGAGACCAGAAATTGTCCAGTGCACTAAATGCCAAAGTCTAGGCCATACCAAAGCCTACTGTGATCATCAGGCCAGGTGTGTTAAATGTGCAGGCCCTCATGCGTCTGACACTTGCCAGAAGCCTCGGGATACTCCAGCTAAATGTGTTCTATGCAGTGAAAGCCATCCTGCAAATTACAAAGGTTGCATTGTTTATAAAAACATGCAACGACAAAAAGTTCTAGTTGCAAGAAATTTGCCAAGGAACGAAGTTCATGAAGACCAAATGCCTGGCCCTTCAACGAGGAATGATCCTATGAACCTGGGAACTCCGGTAAACAATGCAGAACGAAGACAGATGAGCTCCAGGAGTAGAATAACGTATTCCAACGTCACCACAAGACATCTGGTTCGACCACAGGCGCCTCAAGTCTCCTTACCTCAGCCTCAGACTTCCCATTCTCAACCCCAGATCCCACACCCTCAGACTTCCAGTTCTCAACCCCAGACCTCTCATCCTCAGCCTCGCCCCTCCCATTCTCAGTCGCAGTCTTCATATCCTCAACCTCAGACCTCCCATCCTCAGCCTAAAATAACTAGAAATGAAATTTCTTCCAAAAGCGCATCCCTAAGGGTGAAGTTATCGCCACAGATTCCACCTCCTTACTATCCCAAACATCCTGAACTATCCCAGTTCCCCTATCCTTCACAAGAAGCTCCATTAAATGTGGAATCCACACAACGATCCCACACGAGGGTTCAACCTCCACCAAGACAGAATAACCCTCCACCTCACGACTCTTCCTTCTACTCCTATCCTAGCCAAAATCCTTCCGATATAACATCAATCCTTTCATCCTTCCTTCGTGATCTTCAAGATACAATAAGACCTCTTATCACAATACTTACCAGAGTCCTAACTGAAATCCCGCTCAATATCTCACGATGAACAAAAATACCCTAACTATCCTTTTGTGGAATGCAAATGGCCTACAGAATCACAGAGACGAACTTGACATATTCCTCCACGAAAATTTCATTGACATTGCCCTAGTTACTGAAACTCACTTCACGACGCGTTCTTTCTTTTACATACGAGACTACATTACACACAGATCAGATCATCCAGATAACACATCCCACGCAGGTTCTTGCATCCTTATTCACAAATCCCTACCTCACTCCCTAATTCCTTCCACTCCAACTGACACCATTCAATCAACCTCAATAACCTTATCCTCCCGTCCTTTAAACACTACATTCTCAGCTGTATACTGCCCTCCTGGAAATTCCCTTTCCTGTAACCACCTTGATTCCTTATTCCGATCCCTTGGTCAGCGTTTCGTTGCTGGAGGGGATTACAACGCCAAAGACCAACGATGGGGATGTCGAACTTCCAATACTCGTGGCAGAATTCTTTCTCGTATCACAACCTCCAACAGTTATTCCATCCTCTCTCCCATGAACCCTACTTATTGGCCTACATCCCTTAAAAAACATCCTGATATCCTTGATATATTCATTACTTCCCAGATACCCTCCTTCCAATGTACAATAAAATCCATAGATGACCTATCTTCAGATCATAGTCCGGTTCTGCTTTTCTTGCATTCAAATCCTGTTCCGAAGCCCTCCCCTCCTTCCCTGATTAAAGGACAAGTAAACTGGAACAATTTTCGGTACGATCTAGAAAACAAACTTGACTTAAAAATTCCGTTAAAAACTAAACATCAGATTGATTCTGCTATAGAGGAATTCACAAGAGCAATAGGTACCACTATCTACAGCAACACATCACACCACAAAATTAGAAATATGCAAGAAACCAACTTGCCACATCATATTCGCATTTTATTAACTGAAAAACGCCGAGCAAGAGCGAGGTGGCATAGAACAAGATATCCATCAGACAAAATTCATTATTCAAAACTGACCAACAAATTAAAAGTAGAAATCAGAAAATACAAAATTCAAAATTTCCAGAAAATAACAGAGAACCTAACTTCTAACGATAAATCATTATGGATAACTACAGCAAAGCTATTAAAATTCAAAACCTTTAATCATCCGCTTCTCACTGAATCTCAGACCTGGTCTAGATCAGATGAGGAAAAATCCCAAATATTCGGTGAACACCTTTTCAAAACTTTTAATCCTCATCCTGATATCCTTAACCCAGCCCATCTTGAGCATGTTGAGGCAGAACTAACTATTCCACTTCAGATGTCCCTTCCTCCTAAAGCGTTTCATCCTTCCGAAATAACTAACATCATTCAGAAATTACCTTCCAAAAAAGCTCCTGGTCATGATCTCATCACATCGCACATCCTAAAACAGCTCCCTCGAAAAGCTGTCCTATTCCTAACCTATATATACAATGCATCACTCAGAACCACCTATTTCCCTGATCCTTGGAAACTGTCTATTATAAAAATGATACCAAAACCAAAAAAACCATCTGAAAATCCATCCTCCTATCGTCCTATTTCCCTCTTGCCCACTATGGGCAAAATCCTAGAAAAACTCATATTAAAGAGACTGTACCCAATCCTAGAATTAAATCAAGTGATTCCTGACCATCAGTTTGGATTTCGAACATCCCATTCTACTATTCAGCAGTGTCATCGTGTGGTGGATGTGATATCCTCCACATTGGAGCGCGGAATGTACTGCACGGGAGCCTTTCTCGATGTGGAACAAGCTTTTGACCGAGTCTGGCACCCGGGACTGCTTTACAAACTCCGTCAATTCCTTCCCCCGACATATTTTCTATTAATCCGTTCCTACCTCACCGATAGAACCTTCAAAGTAAACCATAATCTTGCCTACTCATCACTATTCTCTCAGTCCGTCGGTGTACCTCAAGGTAGTATCCTTGGCCCCATCCTTTACACGGTGTATACAGCTGATATCCCAACCCAACTGGAGAATCAAAATAAATACTAACAAATCCCATCAAATCACCTTTACCCTACGTCGTAAACCCACTACATCCTGTCCTACAGTATCCTTTAATAATATACCATTTATCCCAGTCGAACAAATCCGCTACCTAGGACTCCATCTTGATAAACGCCTTACATGGAATCCTCACACAAGACTGAAACGACAAGAAACTGCTCGAAGATTCCGATTACTGCAACACTTACTTGACAAACGCTCCAAATTACCGATTTTCTACAAAAAGCTCATTTACATCACCATTATCAGGCCTATTTGGACATACGGGATAGAGCTTTGGGGCACCACTAAACCATCAAATTCCTCCCGCATCCAATCCTTGCAATCCAAAATCCTTCGAAAAATCCTTAATGCTCCTTATTTTGTCACAAATAAAATTATCCATAAAGACCTCAATATCCCATTTGTTGCAGATTTAGCCCGAAATAGATATACCTCCTTTAATTCCAAACTCCTTGCCCATACCAACCCTCTTATTCGTAGCCTTTCATCCCCATGTATTCCTGATAATCCTCTGAGGCGTCTGAAAAGAAGATGGCCACGGGACCTTCTAAGTTAAAATAGACATTGAAGTGCTACCAATGGGTGGCTCCTTCACAAGTAATTCTCATGTCTTGTACTTCAAATTCCCATTTACTTGTTGTATTATGTAATACAGTTGTAAATTTCAATAAATAAATAAAAAAAAAAAAAAAAAAAATTTGTTGTTATTTAGGTTAACAACTCATTTTCCCCAAAATGGGTCGTAAATTGAAATGATTTAAAGTTCTACCTGAAAAGATGAATTATTCAATTTTTGTTGTTAATTAGCTTTCACGGGTTTCTAATTTCCTTCACCTAAAAAAAATTAATGTGCAATGTTGTTTTTTATCGTATCCATCAGTTATGTTCAATAAATTATAAAACATATTTTTATCCGAAAAACTAAGTGTACGAATACTTATTTTGATAACTATATATACATTTTTTTCTTTCTTTTTCTGTTGGCACTATAGACCATAGAATTGCCGCCCGGAGAATATCGGGCTGCGTGGCTTCACCTGGTAGGCGGTCACCCATCCAAGTACTAATCACGCTCGACGTTGTTAGTACATTGACTATCTACTGACCAAAATTTTTTATTATTTTTATGATAGCATAGCTTAAAGAATATTTGACAAAACCGTGCAATCCATCGTTCCACTCCATCAGTTTTCTACACCCACAGTCGATTGGAGTGATTGGATTTTCGCATGGCGTGATGGAGTTTAGGACTAATGAAATTCCAGCCACTCCAAAACTTCCACAGCGGATTTAAAACTCACGGATGTTCCGCGTTCCATTTGGTTTGGAGAGGTTATAGTAGAATTATAATCAGTGGCGCTCTTAAAGTTTGAAAAAAAATTACAAAAAAAACAACAAACAAATTCAAGTTAAATCAGATTTTTTATCTGTAAAGTGATACATTACTTTATATTTAAGTGGAGTGTAAACATAACGGTGCACCTAAAATTGTTTTTTTCTCGCCGCGAAGGCGAGGTATGGAGGGAGGAGGATCAAAGATCCTATTTCCGTTTTTATTTTTCGCTTATAACTCGAATTACGGCTTATAACTCGAAATTCCCCCTCCAATAAATTGCAGCAGCAGCGTCTTTGATCACATTTTTTATAAAACTTTCCTTCTAGCTTCACACTGTTTTGTTTTACAGAGACATCGTCAGGATAAAATTTGTAGAGCATTGAAATTCGTTTAAAAATATACATTTGCATAACCACATATCTTCAACTGGTCGAAAGTTACAGTGGTTTGAATTTTTAAGATAAATTTCACTAGTAATTTGCTCATTTCTGTTTTTCATCTTTGAGCGCTATAACTTTCTAAAATATAATCTTGAAAATAGTATGCTATATTACTCTATATATTGTAAATATATAATATCTATTTTTTAAATCTTCCAATCTTGAATCTTGAAATTTACCTTATACATTCAAACCGCTGTAACATTCGAGCAGTTGAAGATATATCAGTTTGTAAATATATATTTTTAAATTAATTTTATTGCTCTATAACTTTCATTCTGACGATGGTTTCGTTGCACCGTTTTCGAATAATAAGCGAAAACCCGAAACAAAAATTTTTAATCTCCCCCACACCGTCGCCGATTTGAAAATCAATGGGACTTAATCGTAAGTTTTTCATGTATCTCTCCTAAACATTTCTGAAACATTTGGAACTGCATGATTTAGTTCAGGGACTCCAAGACTGTACCGCTCGCTGGTGGACGTTCAAGGACGTTCGTTGTATGGGATCAAGCAACACAAATCATGGATAAAATTATTTTTGCCGCATGTTCAATGAGGGATATGTTGTTTTGTTCGTTGCTTTTCTACACAATTTCCGAATATCTTACTTTTTATGGATACACTTTTAATTGTATAATTTTTATTTTATTTTTTAGATTTCAACAACTATTATTATCTGAATTTGATTTTTAGTTATTGCATTTTATTTTAAATGTATTATTTTCTAAAAAAAAAATTACTGTACTATATGAAGGGTGAGAGGAAAAAAAGAGGTGAGTCACCTTTTTTTTAACGAATCAGAATGAAAAGGAGCATTTTTTTAGTGTTTTACTGTGCGGAAAAAAAAAACAGGTTTGGGATCAAGAATAAAATAAAATAGTTGTAACTATTTATTTAATGCCGAAGTTTCGACGCACATACCATCTTCATCAGGGTTAGAAATAAAGACATGGATAAAAACTAAAACTCAAATTGAACAAAAAGAAAATAACAACAAATTAATAACATTTTATATATATATATATATATATTATACCTATCTTTATACAAATTTTTATACCCCTACATTACTTCTATTCGACCGCTCGCCATCTTCTTCCTGATTTTCCATACAGTCAACTATTAATACAAAAAAATAAATAAAAGTTTTTAGTTGTATAAACTTTTGGAAATCGGTTTATTTTTCATTTATTTTTTTATGAATACGAACCTTTAACATCATGAGATCATGTAGTGGTACGGCCGGCTATCTCAAATGGCAAGCAGTGACTTAAGGCTCAGGCACACAGATCTATCACGGCGATCTGCGATCTCAGCCCGCAGCGAGGTGGAGATCTAATGTATTGTTTATTAATGCACTATACATGTCATACGGAAGGGGATATATCGCAGCGAACTAGTCTTGATCGAGCCCGGTAGCGATCCATTTCTATAGACCTAGAGGGATCTAGAGAGATCCCTGTTCTGTGTTTTGAACCTTAAAAGTTCGAGAATCCCTGATTTAGTTTTGCTATGAATTATTAAGTAAGACCTGACAGATTTAATTATATAACATATGAGCGCTTAGAATAAGGGAGGGAATAATTCTACGGAAAATATTTGGGCTTTTACAAGAGAATGATGGATATTGGTGGATAACAGACGAACACCGAACTGAAAGAGTTATTTGTCGAAGCGGATGTTGGTAGGGTTATTAAGAAAAGAAGATTGGGCTGGCTTGGGCGTGTAGGAAGGATGTCTTCGTCGCGATTACCAAAACAAATGCTATATGGTCATCCAAGAGGTTCGAGAAGAAGAGGTAAATCTCGCAAAAAGATGGTTGGACGACGTGAAAGAAGACCTCCAACAACTTAACATCCGACGAAGAGTATTGAATGGAGAAGTATAATGGAAGAGGCTCTGGTTCTAAATGGACTGTGACGCCATTGAGTGAGTGATGGACGCTGATGTCTTTTGAATTTTCATCCTATCTTCAAACTACCTCTTGCATCCAGATAAAAGAGATTAATTTGTGTTTTGTTTTCTTATTCTTTCATTTTCTATAAATTAATTTCAAATCTGTAAGAATATGCTCAAAAAAACCTCAATATGCTCAAAGAAACCACCGAACTAGGCAAAATAATAGTAATATTTGGGGAAAATTAAAGAACCAGGAGTTCTGCGCATGCTCAGAAGAGTTCCTCAATATCAATAATTTTTATCACCCTTTTTTCTCTAATTTCAACTTAAAAAAAAAAAAACAGTTTTATTTGTATTTGTTAGGCCAATATTTGTTAGAAATAGATTGCACTATCGCGTTCTGTTTATTGAGTACACACTTTGGTAACGATCTAAAATTAACTGCAAATTACTACCACACCCATGCTAACATAACTTATAGCTTGAGGAAACGTCGAAGCGTATTCTTCAACGATTTGAGTGGGCTGTAGTACGATAAGGCAATCGATTTCATTTATGTAATTATTGCCATAGATGGGGAATAAATATTGTCACATCAATGTGTTTAAATAAATAATCAAGAAATTGTTTCTTAGTCAAAAATAAATAATCTTCAAGGAGATAATTTTGTTGTTCTGTTAATCTGTCTGTAATTTACAAATGGATTGGCAAATAAATCCTTTTGGTTAATAATTTTTTTACTAATGTAGGGTAAAGTTGCGTTTTAAATATCGACACGGAAATCAACACCCGGTATGGTCTTAAGGCCACCGTAAGAATGTACCAAGTTCTTTTTTTTAATTCATAAAATTTACCGTTTTCGAGATAAACCTGCACGAGCCCTATGCCAACTTGCGTACTATCAATGTCTTGACAACTTCATACCTAATTGAGTTCAAATTGTTTCAAAACACTCATAGGAGTTCAATGAGTAATTTGAGCCATCAAACTTAAAAATCAGTTGAGCCGTTCGCTCGTAAAATCATTGCATACAATACACACTTAATACAATTTTGTCTCAGTATTTCGAGCTAAAATTGTTTCAATACATTCACGAGATCTCACCGAATAATTTGAGATATCAAACATCAAAATTACCCTTACCTTATCTTAGCATTGTATTATATCTTGGATGTCGGAATCCAAGACTCTTATAACTAAATACCAGATTTATATGCAGCAAAAAAGATTAAAATATAGCATATAATACGCAATGAAAGGTCCTTAAATATGGAGTAAAATCTGCAATCATAAAATCAGGCAGTGAAAAATCATAGTAAAATCAGGCAGTGAAACCTGAAGGAAAATATAAAAGATAAATGTCAGAAAATCAACAAAAGGCTATAATTATTGTCGAAATTGCTTTGTTTAACAATCATAATTATAATTTATAATATAAATAAGAAAATATCTGATGTGGGCAACACATGACTTCCTTGTACGCCTATTAAATTATAAATCCGTGGCTCAAAAAGTGATACTGAATTTGGTTACAAGTTTCCGAAGATTGACACTCGGCGTCCCGACATCCATCTATTGGCACACGCACACATACACACACTCTTGTTACTGGAGGTCTCATTCCGTTATTATATGTCGTTTTCCTTCAGTATGTAACTAGTTTCCTAGATATTTCTCCATCTTCCGTGACAATAATAAAACTGTCAATATCACTGGATTAAGCATTGGAAATCGACAGTTTCGACATTTTAAGCGGAAAAACCCACTTAACTAATATCTTATTCTCATGCTGCAGATTTGTTGATCTCACAAACGGAGAGGAAAACCAGTATTTTACAATTAATTTTGACACTTAAAACAAGTAATAAAAATGTTTAATTGGATTGGAAACCTTTACACAACATCTTTACCGTTACAAAATTGCGTTTGTAACCATTAATTCCCAAAACATATGATTTGTCTTTTAATTTAAATATAATTTTTGATGTAAGCTTATTATGACCTTCAAGTAAAGTACCCTTTTCGGCTCACGAATTTTAACCAAAATTTAGTAAATACATTTATATCGATATAAAAGCCTATTTACCAAATTTTTTGTTTTACATTATATTTTAATATAATTTTTGATTAAAGTCTAATATGACCTTCAAGTAAAGTACCTCTTCCGGTCTGCCAATGTTAACCAAAATTTATTACGTTACTTATATTAATATGTAAGTCTTATGTACCAAATTTGAGAAGTTTTTTTATAGTATTTTAATATAATTTTTGATGGAAATCAATTATGACCTTCAAGTAAAGTATCACTTCCGGTAATTAAGCAGTGACCAAAAAGGGAGGTTCACAACTAGATTTTACAACAATCCTAAATACAAAATTACAACTTTCTACAGCTAACCGTTTTTGAGTTATGCGAGATACGAATGTACGAACGTACGTACGTACAGACGCCACGACGAAACTAGTAAAAATGGATTCAAGGATTCTCAAAATGGATATTTCCGTTGAAATCTGAAAACCGAAAATTTTCGCGATTACAATACTTCCTTTACTTCGTACAAGGAAGTAAAAACAGGTAAATCGAAAAACAAATTTTTACACAGGATTGCTTAATATCTAAATAATTCTTAAAAATTAAAATAATTTAAAATACATGTTTTCATTTACTTTTTTTTTATTTAATTTTCTTCACAAATTAACTTTCATTTAATTTTTTCGCAAATAGAGATTTTGTAAGATTAAATAAGAGAATACCAGATACAACCAATGCAAAATAAAGTATGTACTTCATTGAAATGTCTAGATTTGAACAAGTTTAGTAAACAGGGTTTAGGTCTCCAATGCAGGAAAATTTCACGAACCCTTCACATGCAATCGTACAGTAAACAATAAACTATTGCTACATTGAGAAATCAAATTAGAGTATAAAATTCCAGGAATAGTTCATACAAGTACCTGTCTTTACGTGCTGGCCGATTGGAAAATTTCTTTCACATGGCACATTTTTATTGCACAAATTGCAAAAAATGTTTTTTCCAAGAAAAAAACTCCCTGTTGAATTCAAAGGGTCCCAAGTGTTTAATATGGAACTAAATGATGGTCCTGATTTGGGAATTTTGGTTTATGTAAGAAAATTAAAACGTAATTTAAATTGATACGCACAACGGAAGCAACACCCTGACTGACAGAATAGAATATAAAATTTCAAAGAAGAGCGATATGATGCTTTTTACTTTGTTAACGAAAGTAAATGTTCTAGAAAAGTAAGAAGTAAGGGTTCTAGAAAAGTTATTAAAATTACGATGCAAAACATTATTTTCTATGAATAACTAACTATTTGATCTGATATAGTTGATCTTTCAATTTTTATTTGTTTTGAAATACCAATAATAAATAAATAATAATAAATTATTTTAAACTACAGATATACATTCAATGCGGTTGTGATCATAACGATACAAATTTGAAGTTGTCTGTGAGCTTTTGTTTTTTTCATCGTAGACTTCTATCTTATAATAACAAACCATTTATTCCGCATTGAACAATAAAAATTAGATCATTTTGGTTGAAAAACGTATCAGGAAAAATATGCATTTGCATACAAATCCGGTCTTTACTTATAACATTACTACATTCATGACATAAAAATATTTGAATTTTTTTAGTGTATAATACTTCTAAGTATTCGTATTATAAGTATTAATACTATAGTTTCGTCTTCAGATTCTTGAGAATAGTTCAGGATGATCATATGCTAATTAGACAGTAATAAAGTGACAAATTATCTTTAAATATGGCCTTCAATGCGTACGGTGTTTAGAAAAACAAATGACCATAGAGTGATTAAATCAATTATGAAAACAACTTCTTTATCCTCGTTCTATGCGAACGATATACTCTCCGCCATTGTGCAAAATTCAATTCAATGGCCTTATGGGAAAATTATGAAAAGTAAAACCGGATTCATGTTTTTTTCCCGCCTAAGTCATCATAGCCTTCGGTCATTCATGTCCGTGTAGTCAAATATAATTCTTCATTTTTAATCCTGTAATGGTAAGGTTTGAGAATGAAACACAAAAAATAGTCAGTATGATCCGACTATCATTAATTTTCGTTTTTGTGCCATTTAGTAGACTTTAGGAAAATAAAACTCAAAAATACGTTCTAGAGCATTTATTAGTGAAATTATTGTAGTTCTTATAAAAGAAAAAACAATTAAAAAAAATTGGAGTATCTAAATTGCAGAAACACAAAAACAGACACGCAGGCCTTCTCGTTTTTTCTTTGTGAAGATTCTTTAGGAAATAACTTTTCTGTATTCGTCACCTTCATTATGGTGGTCCGAAGCTCTTTTCGAGGTTAGGATTTTTGGTTTTGACCAGAAGGCCTCGAACAATGCGTGTCCATGTTGGGCTATGAGTAGCTGGACGAATGTTTGAGATGAATAGATGCGATGATCGAAGTATCGAAGGGTCAATCAACGTTACTAACGACTAACGAAGCTAAGGGTATTCGCCTTAAACATAGTATGAAGGTTGCCATTAACGGAAGGTTTTTCGCTTCCTGACTTAGAGGAGGTAGCGGTTCGCTTCTGAGAGGTGTTCGCTCTGAAATCTGCATATAAGAATATTTAGGATAAGGAAGTGGTCTCATCTGCGGAAATATCGAGAGGGAAACTTAACTAAGCTCTGGACTATTCACCTTTATGTCGTACTACGGACATCGAGAGTTTTTACAATTTATTATTATGTTGGCTTAGATAAGTACAACTCTCTACCATAAATTTATTATCAGAAAACACAATATATATAAATATTTACAATAAAATATACAATATAAGAAAATAACAATGTTATTAAAAACAAGTCGTCTTCTTTTATATGACAGAGGATTTCGTGGTTATTCAGTGACGCTATCTAGGGTTGGAACATAGAAAGGAAAATATCGATATTCGATATATCGATATATCGCAAAACCAAATATCGATATCCACCGATAATCGCTAGAAAAATATCGATATATCGAAAGGAAATGGATGAAAAAGCAAAGAAAGTGCATCAAACGAGTAATATTAAATACAATTAATATTATAAACTGTGAAGAAGGTTTTAAAATAATATAATGATTATTATTTATAAAACAATATTTTTATTAGCCATGAATCATTATAAAAAAAGATAAAAAAGAATTATTCTTTAAAGAAAAAAAACATAACATATTTTTATTTTGAAGACTTTTAGCCATATTTGATATATTATAGTCTATAGAAGTTTTTCAATTATAAAACCTTCAAACTTCTCAAATTTTTATTTATCTTATAACTCTTCCGATTATATTTTGCATTCTCAAAACATTCATCTAAAAATATGTAATTTATTTGATATACATCTCAGTACCATCAACATTTATATAAATCATCAATTTTTCTTTATATAGGATTAATCAACAGTATTTGTATGTAAATCTTATCTACTAATTATTGTTTGGTAATTAAATGTTGTTTATTGTTATATTTACTGGTAAAACTCCAGAATGATAACCCCAACATGGAGGACATGCAGATTTTTAGGACCTGGATGATCTTAAAAATCTAGACCTCCGCCATTTTGTGGTTACGATTCTGGAGTTTTACCGAATAAAGGAAATTGTTAAAATAAAATACAGTAGAATCTCGATAATTCGTATGGTCAAAGGTTAGAAAGGTAAATATGAATTATCGAGATATCCAAAGTATTGAGATTTCCAATAATCGGCGGTAAAAAATAGGAAATAACAAGATTAATACAAAATTGTAAACCGACCGAAATTCATAGAAACGATTCCTCTCTCACTCACTATTCTTGAAAATATTAAGAGTTAACCAGATTTTTTATTTGGAAATTCGAATTATAAGGCGTTTACATTACTTGGAAGACGAAAATAATACGAATTATCGGGAGAACCGGATGGCAGTGTTTTTATACGAAATAAAGGGAGACTTTCATGAGACCAGAAAATCTATACGAATTACTGGGATATGAATTGCCGAGTTCTACTGTAATATAGTTTAGCATATGGTGTGATCGATATCGTTGTAAAATATCGATATCATCGATATATCGGATGTTAAGATATCGATATAATATATCGGTTTTTCAACTCCGATATATCGATATCTCGCGTGTCGATATTCCAATCCTAACGCTATCTAGTATTGGGCGCATGATCCAGCTGATGTGAAATAGTTTTCGGTATTTGCGTCGTTGTCCGCTACCCTCTAATAGAAGGAATTATATATCCTTGAATATTTCGATTGAAAATGTTGATCTGCCCAAAAAGTTTCACAATATTTTTCCAAATCTAAAATTATGTCGATACCTGGTGGATCTATCGCTTAGATTATTCTTTCTTCTGCACCAAAGAATTAACTCACATTATCATCATTTGGCATTGATTAATCCTCCATCTCTGAACTCAATTCTGCAAAACAAGCATCCCCATCATCTGAATCCTTCTCATGGCGATGCATTTCTCGAAAAACATCTCCCACCCTTCAATAATTCATTTGGCTCGGGCAAATCTGACAGTTCGAGGGTTAACATAATGTCGTCTTCTTCTTTGAGAGTTCCTCGAACATCTAATGCATGGTAAGTAAAAAGATGTTCGGCGTCCATTTCTCCACTTGCACGAAGTACGCAATTAGGATCGTCAGCTACATCAATACGATAAAACGGTAGCTAGCCACGAACTGGCTACGTCGGAGGTTTATTGGAATTCGTCCCTTTTAAAATTCCCCATCGTTTTCCTGCTAATTTACCTTTAAACTACTTGGCTACAAGTTCGGCGACTGTTGCTTTTATTTCCCTTTTTGCGGCCGGCAAAGTCAATGGACGGTTAGGCTGATCTATTAGTGTCCCTTCTTTGTCGAGTCGGTCAGCTTCCTCGTTTCCATGAATTCCTCAGTGACTCGGAATCCATTGAAACGAAACAGTCCATCCTTTCTTTATTATTTGGCTAATAAGGTGTCGGAACTTCAGAGCAACGGGGGAATCGGTGAAGCCTGAACTCGAAACATAAATAATGGCCGAATTTGAATCAACAAAGAACGCCATTTTTCTTTTGGTTTATATTTGAGGGTTTCCAAATCAAATTGGATAGCTGTCATTTCTCCCTAAAAATTTGTGGCCATACCAAATGGATCAGAAACGTGGAAATCTTCACTGCATCTTTCGCGTTACTTATTGCAGATCCATTGGTCTATAGGTGATACTATTTGTCAGAGGGATAACGCTCAGCAACAGTCTCCTACTGGCTTTAAGAATGTGTAGTCGGTAGTAGCTTTCTCCAGCAGCTATATAAGTTCCAGATAATAGTGCCTAGGTGATCCCATCTATGGTGTGTGATTGTTGGAAATAGATGGAGCTCAATAAATTATATTCCATTATAATTTTATTCCCTGAAACTTAGAAGTTGGCTTGTGTTTTTAATCTTTGGAATGACAGTGTATAGTTGGCCCGATAATTAAGGTTAAGTCATAACTTTTCAAATAAAGATGTCCCCATTAAGAAGAGCAAATCACTCCCACTCTGTATTCCATTGTTGGCCGCACTTAGGTCTTGTAAGTTAACGTCAGCATATCTTGGTCCATTCCTCGTTTTATATCAGCTACTCTTTCTATTTACCCCATGCGGCTAGAAGGTAGTCTATTTTCTTGGCAATATGTTTACTCTAATTTAGCTCGGGATCGAATTTAACCCTTGGTTCCTTGCCTACCATGTTCCTGTCAGGGTTTAGCCATCATACTTTAAACAGACGTGTGGCGCTTTGTGAGTGTGAACAGCTGGAACACAGTCTTTTCCATGTTCAGAATCATTTTATTGGAATGCACCCGACATTTCAACTTTTCCAAGGCTTGGTTTAGACAAGTTTCTAAAGCTTCAATGTACTTGCTTGTTTCCTAATAACCAAATCATTGGTATCATCAAATAAAAGGGCATTTATTCCAGGTTTTGTTTCCAAATTGTTTATTATATCATCTGTCATGAAACAGAACAGAAGAGTGCTGAGTACCGATCCATGGGGAAGTCCTTGCTGAGTTTACTTATATTTGGATCTTATGCTTTGGTAGCTTGGCACAAAAAAAGTGACAAACTTTCCGTCATTGCCACTAGAGCTCACTTCTGATTCATCTGGATTTTACCTATTTCAAAGATATTCATCATTAGAAACCTATGAATTGAAATTGAATGTTTTTATGGCTTTGTGCTATATACTTCATCCATAATAATCTTCCAGCCTTTATATTATTTTGAGATACTGATTGATGAGATGATATTTATAAATCTAATCACCAATTGAACTCAGGTATACAATAAGGAATCAACCAACATTTAGTGAAATTGTAGTTTATAAGCCATATTGATCATTTTTCACTTCATAACAAAATCCAAGACACAGTTATTCCAAAAATGGGCATTTTGTGTAAAACGTTCCTGGTGTGGATCACATCAACATTTTTTGACCCCATCAATTTTTATGACTTAATATATACTACTACTGTATTAATTTTTTAATCTCGGAATCGCTGAACATCATTATTTCAATTGATCATAAACAACCAAATTCTTATTCCTTTAGCTTACCTGAGATTCTACATTTTTACTTTCATCAGCCTGCCTATAGATAATGGCAAATCTAGGCTACATTTTGCAGGATAATATTTGCACCAGTTTTGAAAGCCTTTTAAGGTTAGGAAAATCCTCTTGCAATATGCAATATGCTTATCCGTGACTCATTTCATCCCAGTCGCATAATTCGATTCTCATTGCATTGTCAAAGTTTGAATTTCTTGCTTGAGTCTTACACTTGTATTGTTAATTATATTTTCGAATAAAATCTCCCTAAAACTTCTATGAATGAAATTTGGTAGCTGTGTTAATGAGCATTTTGATGGAAAAGCTAGTGAATTAATTTTATTCAATTTAATTCCACCATTCAAAATGTCCAGTTTTGGGAGAATCAACCAGCTATGTGATATAGAAATGTCGTGCTTCAGATTTTTTGTTGGGAAATGAAAATTCTTGAAAAAAATTATTGAAATAGCTTAAAAAACACAAAATGCCAATTGATATGATGGAAAAAAAAATGGTATTCCTTACTAGAATTTTTTTTTCATATTAACAACGAGGATTAAATAAAAAATTACATAACAAATAATAATGTTTTTTATTATTATTATAAAGAATATTATAAATTTCAACATTTTAACACACTAAATATTTGTTGATAGACATATACTCACAAAACAATGTCACAAAATAAAATAAAAATGGTACAATAAACTAGTTTAAAATTATGGAAACTGTGTGTCACATATTTAAAAGTCAGAATAAGTTATTTTTTTTTTTTGGATAAAAAAATGTTAAGTATATCTTAGTATAATTAGATGTTTTTCGAAAAAAAAATTTTTTTTTTTTTTTTTTTGTCATTTCATGCAAAGGAAGGGGAGAATATTAAGTTATAGAATGTCACACAGTCTCCTAAATGAGCAAATCAAAAATATTTATTTATTTAAAATACATACATATACATTATTAAACAATTTTTTTTTTTTTACTTATTGCAACATGAAATTTAGCAATCAAAATGTCGATATTATATGGATATATTAAAAAAAAAAATGATAATCATAAAATAAAACGAACTGGAATTTTTTACTTATCATAAGAAAATTTATAAATAAGCTATTTAGGGGGATATAAAATAAGTGTGATGCCCAGAAATAGACTCGTCTAATCTAATAATAAAAGCCATTTTATTATTTACAACACTGTTAGTATATAGATGGCGTGTTTAAAGGTTTTTCCTGCACAACTACTTGGCCCTAGAATTATTTGCAGTCAGCTTTTTACCACATATACAACTGACACACTCCCCAGGGGACAGAACACAATTTACAAATACAACTACTTTTGTATATGGCTCTTTCTATAGAAATATTATACAAAGTCCTCCTTTTTTTTTGTTTTTAATTTTACACGCTAAAATACATCAATTACTAAAAATGTACGTTATCACTAAAAACTGGCACATACCAAATTTATATTTATATATATATATTTATATATTTATACCTGCTATATAAGATTTGATTTCTAATTTTATTTACACACAGCCTCGGTCATTTTAGGTATTAATAAAATTGAATCGCCAAGGCATCTTACTGACTAGCCTACCTTTAGATCGTAACTAGATCCGCGTCGTCGAGGATAAAATTTATTTAAATAATAGAACACGTCCCGTATGGATCGTTTACGGAGGTCATACCCCGCAAAGAGGACTGTTAGAATATATACCAAATGCACCGCAGTGCTGGATGAGGCTAGGGTATCAAAGCATATACATATATCACTTGGCCTTTAATATTAGCACAACCGGCCATTACAATGGACACAACCATTTTTAATTTTTAGTCCCTTATTACAATAAATATAAAAAAATGTATTTTTACACTATTTTTTTTTTTTTTAGTAACGAAAATATATATAAAAAAAAAATTAAAAGGCGGATCATGATAATACAATAGAAATACTTTAAGCACCGCCCAGAAAATTGGATAAGATTTACATATTGTAAGCGACGTAGATAGGGTCGAGCTGGTCAGCAAGGAAGCCATCGCGGAGGTGCATTCTCTGCTTCTCGCCACGGGAGTTGATTGGTACGACTCCTGGGTCGACGACTACTGCTACTCCTACGATTAGATGGTGTTCTTCGAGGACTGCAGTCGTGACCAGTGGGACAAGATCCAGAGCTTCACTTTCATTTCCGTCAAGCTCGACCACGACAACTAGTAGGTTCGTCCAAGTGAATACAGCACTGTAACAATTATAAATGAGAAAATTAGAAATAGAATAACAATCAAATATTATAATGAAATCGTGCTTCGAATGTGGCTAACTTCAAAAGCACAATTTTCAATAAATTTCCAATATCAATATAAAAGAGTAAAAACTCCAAGAGACATAAATTAATTGCAAGAATACGATTGGAAGATTGCATACGCAAAGCCTTAAGTTTCTAAAATACTGGTAAATCACTAAGCAGTCAGCGTTTTGCCAATTCAGGCATCATCAGGACACAATAAAATCAAATATATGAAGATGATACAGTACATCTCACATCAAAAGTCTAAAAAGACGCATCAATCAGAGACAGCACATCAGTTCAAACATAGGTGCAGACTTAGGGGGAGCAATCGCCCCCCAATAATAAAAGAGGGAGGTGGGAACAACATTTTGCTCCTCCCCACAATAATTTAAAAAAAATAAAATAAAAATCAATAAAAAACCATCTACAAGAACCAATAAAATATGTAAACTAAAACCAATTAAGAAAATAGGAAAAGTCAAATAGCTGGCTAAGGCGTAAGATTAAGTTTGAAATAGAATCAAATTCTGTAAGTCTAGATCTGCCCGTCGTATGCTACTTCGTTTGAGTATTTCAAGAAGAAAAATGCTGCAAATTATTGAGCAATGGTTTGCTTAATAATCTGCAGCGTTTAATAAAATAAAATAAATATTAAATAAAAAGCACGATTACTAGGGGAACAAAGCATTTACACAATCATAGCCAAATAGTTATATTTCAAAAATATGTGGTGTGTCCATTCATATGAGGCATCTAGAATATTTCGGGAGATCTAAAGTTATCAAATAACTAAACAGAGCTGAACCGATTTCCAAATAGACATGTGCAGAATACAGGCGAATGGCAGATATTTAGATTCAATCTATCGTAAAACATAAAACCTCGGATTTTGAGGGAGGATTAAACATTTTTTTCTTCTTGGTAGATCACAAAGGTTCATTATTGAAAATAATAAACCAATAGAGCCTAGATGGCCTAGTAGAGTGGGGAGTAAGCTCAGCTAAGTAGCTCCACTTCACTACTGATACTTACTCAGACTTATGGTGATCTCCCTCTTTCCAATCAAAATGGAAGTCTACACCTGACTCACTGATCTCCAATCATATACAAAAGGCAAAAGGATAACAATGTTAACATATATTATGTTACATATATGTTACCTTCCTTTGCCTGATGCGTCTTTTTAGTCTGTTGAAGTGAAATGTGCTGTATTTGATCTTCATACATGTGATTTTATCGTGTATGTGCTGATGATATCTGAAGTGGTGAAACATTGACTACTAAGTGATATAGTGGTATTTGAGAGGCTCAAGTATTTGTGTTTGGAATCCTGCAACTGCATTATAGAAATTTCCTAATTTTCACCAGATTTGAAAATTAATTATTTTTTAACTTAATTTATTAACAAGTTAGTTATGCTAGATTAGATGAAACCAATCTCTATCAGAGATTGATAATGGTAGAGGATGAAAACCAAATAAAAATAAATAAATACAAAAAATGTTATTTTATAATAATTATTTCTGAATTTACCCATCAGAAGCCATTTCATCCTCATGTTAACCAATCAGACTGGTTTTAGAATTATTTAATATGGAATTCAATCAACAGTCAATAAAAAAGTTGTCACTGATTTTCAATTTCTATATAAGATAAAGCAATTTTTTTTTTTTTTTCCTAAAACATATTTTGACCCCAAGATATGCACTTAAACATTCATGATCTCATATTTAAAGAAATCTTTTCAATTATCAAGTTTTCTATCATTAAGCCAAGTTCAACTTTTTCGGGTCGACCCTGTAGGATGTTCTGATTTGGAATATAGTATAAATCAGATAATTATATTTAAATTGAATATTCTAATAAACAAAACAATGCATTACCATTCTGCAATTTTCTTATGGCACCGCATCACACTATTTTCAATGTCAATCGGGTGGTATCGCATCCCTCTCAGCATCACAGTTTCATCGAGAGCACCCACAACAAATACTGCATCATGAAGTTCTGCAAACACGTTATAAGGATTAATATAATATTATACATTTTATTTCAAATATTATTTTAGAATAACAGTCATGAGATAAATATTTACCCGCTGAGTCCTGTTGCTGAGGCCGGTTGAGTGGAGAGATCTCATGCAGAGAGGTCAAGTCCGTGAGGTCGGACGTGAGGAGTGGAGGAGGCTGGGTCGTACCAGACTCTGTTCTTCGGAGGAAGCCGAGGTAGCCGGTCCTAGCGTAAACTTCTCCAGTATTGCCCGTCACCAGGCGTGCGTTGAAGTGCTCGTTGTATTCACTGTCGTCTCCATAGATTGAAAAATAGCCGCTCGCGTTGTGAGGAGACTGTACCCAGATCTGAAACAGTAAATATTTGAAATTAGTATTGATATAATAAAATAAAGAGCACTTGGGTTCAGCACTTGGTAAGGACCGTACTGTTTCCAGGCCAACTGTTGTACAAGGATATGATGTGGCCAAGATCACACTCAACTGCCAGTTTTTCCCCCCCCAACCCTTGTACCCACTTTATAGAGGCTGGGTGGTCCCCAGGAGGGTCTCCCAATCCCACAGAGTCGATCCACGACTGATAACAGAATAAATAATTATCTGCCACAGCCGATCTCGAATCCAGGACCGGAAATATGGTAACACAATATTCTATTGAAGTCAATATTCATGATGTCATGAATAGATAAGACGCTGGACTCCTAACTCACAGATTAAATATAAAATTAGCCCAGATTCGAGTCTTGCTGATGCAGAAAATTTATTATCCGTTATACAGCTGTATATCAAGTCTGGGGTCAGAAGACCCTCTTTGGGCACAACCATGCTCTACAAAGTGGGAATCTTGCCCTTCATTGGTTTAGGGGATAAACCAGGCAGTCAAGTGTGATGATGACCACATCACCTCCTTGAACAACTGTTGGTCAAGAAAAGGTAGGGCCTTACAAAATCTTGAACCAAAGACATTTTATTGGTTGTAATGGTACAGGTTAATTTGTTTTTTATTTTTGATATCAATACAAATGCAGAGCCACAACATTGTAATAATAATTTAGTTAAATTTCAGCTGTTTTACTAAAGCATCTTAAATTCCTGGTAGAGCTATAACATACTAAAACCAAAAACAATAAGTCTATAGTAAAAATATTTTTACCTCTCCGAGATGTGAATCTCCACACTGTCCCTTAGTTTCAGGATTGGCAATGATGACTTTAACACCTGGGAGCAGTTTGCCGGATTCCAAGAGACAGAGGGAATGCGGTGAACCTCTCTCTACCAGGCTGACACGGTCGTTACGCAGAGCTCGTAGATCGACATAAACGGATGACGGTTCCGGGCTTGAAGCACCCTAATTAAAAATAAAGATCATTTAGCGTTCCTTTAAATAAAATTATAAAAGAAATGACTAAAATTGACTTTTTAGTCTAAAGTTAGTTAGAATAAAGTTTTTACATCTTTGTGATTCCAAGCAGCAGGGCTAAATATTAGACTTAGTGCCATAACTTGATTAAATATGATTAAAAAATACCTGCAAACAGACAGCAACGTTAACTCTGCAACCAAAGCTCGTCGATACTGCACGCGGACTGAGACCAAGGGTTGAGAACAGTTTGGAGAATGAAGAGGTGAGGTTAATTCTTGGCCTTTCTTCTGCCACCACGACACAGGTTCTGACGCACGCTAAAGAAACACCTCTCGCCTTAAGGGCGTTAACACTCGAACCGAGTCCTTTAGTGCATAGTTCCATAACTCCTATAGAAACCAGATCCAATTAGATATAAATAAATTGTTTATTTTATTTTGTTAAACACTAAATACATTTCTTCAATCCTAAAAATTGTAACTGCTTTTATTAATAATAAATAATCAAAGTGACTTTATGAAAAACAAAATGTTAAGGTCTAAAAATAAATCCGAGATGCGGATATAAACAAAGTAAAATGGCAAAAAAAAGTAAATAAAAAAAGTATAAGAAACAATAATAAAAGGAATAAGAAAAATGATTAAAATTAATAATAGCAATGGGTAAGATGAGAAAAAGTAAATATATAACAGAGAAAACTAAAGAATTATATAAACCAAAAAAAAGAAACATTCCTATTTTTAGGCTACTGTTATAACAATCTCATTTTGGTTTATATAATTCTTCAGTTTTTGGTCTTATATCCTCAATTATATATTTACTTTCTCTCATCTTAACATTGTTATTATTATTTATTTTATTATTACTTATTACTTTTATTCTTAATAAAGGATAAGATGGCCCAGGTAGTGGTCAAGAAATGGACCTTTAAAATAGTAAAATTATTTATTATTAGCCAACAATTCGACCGGCATTGCAGGTTTTCTTCAGAGCTGAATGAACAAGATAAAAAGATTTTTTATATTTTTCTTTTTTCTTTTCATTTTACTTTGTTTATTTTATATTGTTTATCTTATGTCTCTGATTTATTTTTAGCCCTGAGGATTGTCCACATGTTTTGGCCGAAACGTGAGTTTGAAATAAAAAGAAAAATAAACTGAACTAAACGTTTCCTTTTTTATAAAGTCACTTCGACTGATTTTCTGATTACCTATAATCTAGATATATCTAATGAAGTCACCTATCCAGTATCTATAAATTGTTTTATTATATACATGATACACAAATATCAACTATGAAAAATTGAAATTTTTCTCAAAATTAAAATTCTTTCATATTGGACTTTTTTCAAAGAATTTTTAAGCATGATACATAGAAGTTATACAATTATATTTATGTTAATTCTGAGCAACAAACATGGGAAATACAAAATGAAAGATTTTCAGAATAAATTATTTTTTAATAAAACAAAAATTAATTATGACAAAAATTAAATTAAATTTTAAAAAAATACCATAAGAGCAGAAGGTATCTCTGACTCGATACTGGCTAACTGCTGACAACCACAAAGCCGGGTTCACCTCAACTTCGGACGGAGGTATCAGGATGGAATGGTGACCAGAATACACACTGGAAAACAATTTGAAACATTTATTAATAAGAATACAGAAAATAAACCAACTCATTATCTTCAATACAAATAGATTATCATTCAAATCGTACCTGCTAAGACACCATAGTGCGAATCCAAGTCCGCAATAGGGGTCGAGGCAAAGTGCTATGTGCCTTGATGGATAAAGTTCACAGGCTAATTTCATCGATCTGCATAGCGATGTAACGGCTGCGTGGGACATTTTGATACCAGCCAGCATTCCTGTTGTGCTTACACTGTAAAATACAATATGTTAATAGAAAATTTTCAAAAATATCAAAATTCAAATTGTTTACAAATTTAGGTACTTTGATACCTTAATGGTTATATAAATTCAACCTTAAAATAGAGAATTACAAGAAAATTTTAGAAGCCCCAAGTCAAATTTAAAATACATACATCAAAATAATTATCCAAGTTGGCTCTTCCAAAAAGTTTTGAGCACATTCCAACTTGGTTTGTTTCTCCCACTCCTCATATTTACATTACCATGAAATTTTCCTTTTCCATTTCGACACTCCTCACAGATCTTTTGTCCACTTAACACAATCAGTGCGGAGGACGTTAACGTCCATTTCATCCCCACCCTCTTGGCTGAGGTGGTTAACATGGCCATTCACGTCAAGGGGCTGTTACATTGTTATGAGGTAGGAGTGAGCTGCGTACTGCACTGTTTGTATTGAATTTTTTTGGGAAGGAGGAGGCGATTCGTTGTAGTTCTCATTTTTTTTTTTTTTATGTTTTTTTTTGTATGAGGCTATAATAGTATTTTATTTCTCTTACCCAGTTTTATTTTATGATATTTTGCAGAGAGAAAAGCAGAAATGTTTGCTGAGGGTATGAGGTTGTCTTGTTGGTTTGCATAATTAAACTCTAAAACGGAAAGTGACATGAACGTTTTTTTTTTCATAAAAATGTTTAATAATTAAACCAACTAGAATTCAAAAATCAATTTTTCAAGCAGAATTAAAAAAAAAATCTGCCAGATGTTACTAAAGGTATTACACTGCAGGGAATGTGCTAACCAGAAGGCTCCAGTTCGGAATATGTTCGAATTTTCTGCAGGTAGCTCTCTCTATTAGGAACAGAATAATGATCATAAATGTAAAGAGCTGCCTTGGAAAATTTCTTATAAAAATTTTTTATGGAGCTTCATGCCCCAGTCATCTTGAAGTACTCATCTCACGAGAGATCAAACAATAAATTTTGTTTAATAATTTTTAATTTTAGTTTCTCCTCTATACTTTTACTTTTTAGGATTTGCTCCTCTTTTCAGTATCTTAACAAATTTCTTTATGTGCTCTTGTTTACTTCAATGGAATAATAAATCTATAAAGCATAAAAAAATAAATAAAAATATAGCAAAGATTCCTGGCTCGTGTGAATAAAATAAATGTGATTATTTTTCCAATGATTTTAACAAGAAAACAAAACAAAACAAAAATTACCTAAAGTCTAAATAAGCTAACATCTCGGCTGTTGGTGCCCGATACGGAGCCGTCAATTTCTTCTTAGGCATATCATCAGTGTCGAGGATCACAGGCCATGATTTAATATCTACTACATTACTTGCCTCCTGTTGAAATAAAAAAATTATAATTAAAATAATAATTATTAAAATTTTTAAAATAACCGAAATGGTAAAATAAAAATAATACCTTAGACCTAAGGAGTTTGATCACATATTGGTTTGAAAGGACTAGAACAGATTTGCTAACATCGACTATCATTCGTACAGTTGGTAAAGTTGTTTGCAGGTTTTGCGGATGTGGTGGCCTTATCGTCACGGGTACAGCTCCTAAAATTATAAATATATTTATAGATTTTAAATATTTTTAAAATAATATAAATTTGGTTTCGCCCAAAATGAATCACTAAGTAGATATCGTCAAGGCAGCAAAAAATATACCTACAATAAGTAATAATACACAAAAGTGTATAATAAATTGAGGGAATAAGAATAAATTCACGATTTTGAAATAACAGCGTTTTGTTGAAATAAATGAATTTTGTTGAAATAACTGCATTTTGTCGAAATAACTGCATGTTTTAAAAATAACATCATTTTGTTGAAATGACTGCATTTAATTTAAATTACTGCGTTTGGTGGAGATAACTGGGTTTTGTTGAAATAACTGCGTTTTGTTTAAATAACTACATTTTGTTAAGATATTATTGAAAGATTCCAAAACAAAGCTTTAAATCTCTCAAATGGCAGCAAATAACTAACCAGTCCACGTTTCCATGTTTACATGATACTATCTTTTTCTGTTGTGATGAAGCTTGAGTTAGCGAAACGTGGACTGGTTAGTTATTTGCTAACCAGACAGATATGCAGACATATCTATATATATCATACAGATATGCAGATCAGATATACAGATATGATCTATATATATCAGACAGATATGCAGAGAGATATTGCTATGCAGACAAGAGACAGCACATCTCTAAAAAAAGACTAATCTGTTCAATATGTATGTCGTTTATTTGGAAGAAGAATGTTACTGTACGAAAAAGTGGAAATTTACAGGAGAAGCGTTGGAAGTTTTATCTTATAACTTATAAAATATAAAAAATTTACCTTTTTTGTTTTAAAAAAATATTTACCTTCATTTTTTGATCATTTATCATAAATCGAATCCAGGTAGTTTTTTTTTTTTAGTTTTTTTTTTATAAAGCTTCTTTAAAGGTTATGAAAAAAAAAAGTTGTTTACAAAACAATAATTTGTATTTGCAAAAAAAAAAAAAAAAAAATTCAACCCAAAATATTTTATATAATGTGTTAAATTAGAAAATAATATTTTTAACATAAATAATGTTTTCAATTATCCATACAGAAGCAAAATATTGATACTTTTAAGTCACTTAACTGGTATAAGAATAATATTACTAAAACATTAAAAATAATTAATTATTATCTTTATCTAGAGAGTCTATAAAGTTACTCTCTGACAGTTCGATGAAAGTCATTATGTTTGATTAATAAACTTATAATACCTATACATACAATAAATTGTTACTGCAGTAAATGTTGAAACTAAATTTGAATGGAAAGATTGTAGTTTTACATCCTTGTCATACTAAACAATTAAAATTATTTTCTAGGGTCAAAGAAATATCAAAGGCAATCTTTTCAGGGAATTACATTTCAATACCGCTTCATCAATTTAATCAAACTTTTAAGGATTTAAACCATTTCTGATTTCCTCCAAAACTTTCAAACTTTGTAATACCCGAATCACGGTTTTTATAAATTTTTGATATCGTACTCTATGTAGCTTTATATTTTTTTGCCACATCTTTATTTTTCATTAACCTTTTTCTTACTTCTTTTATTAAGTCAAACTTTTCTTTTTCACGCTTAATGATTTTTGTTAAGGAGCCACGTTCACAACAAGAAAGACAAATTTAAACTTAATTTAAAATTAAAATTTCACTCTATGTTAGAACAGATTCAGAGAATCTCATTCCCATTGGTACTCGAGCTTTCATTGTTTTGGGAAGCAATGAAACATGTTTTTTTTCTTATTTAATTATTCTTATGAACGTAAACTAAGGACCCTTTTTTACGACAATTACATTTTATATTTTTTTAAATGTGATTTTTTTGTTCAATATATAGAAATTTTATTCGATATACACAATAAAAATTCAAGGTTCCTAAGAAAAGTTTGATAGAGATTTTCTATTTATATGTAAGTTCGGTATGCAGAGATTCCACTGTAAAAGTTTAACACAAACTTAATCAAATTTAATAACATTATTTCTCTAACTAAAAATCAAAAATAAAAACTAGAATATAATGATACATACCGACATAAAGGCATCCATAGAAGGCCGAAATGAGATCTATGCCGGGTGGGAAGATAAGGGCAACATGGTCGCCAGTGTTGACCTTGGCTCGCTCCAAGAGCAACGAACCGACTCGCTCTGCTCGCTTGTGTAGCTGTGAGCAAGTCAGGACTCCAGCTACGCCTCCCTTCGAGTTGAGGAGGGTGAATATCAAGTGCTCAGAGGTGGAAATGGCTCGCCATCGTAGGATCTCGGATATAAATTGGTACTAGAAAAACAACAACATATAAATATAGTAAAATAAAATAAGAGATAATGGAGACTAAAAATTATATAATTATTAGAAAATTCATGAAAGAATCCTAATATTAATTGTTTTGCTGACTTCAAGCATCTATGGGACTAAAACTTATCAATATAATTATATAGAGTGGATAAAAATAGTATTCGTACACTTAGCTTTTCGGGCAAAAATATTTTAAATAAAGTATTGAACATAAATTAACTGATGGCTATGATAAAAAACAATATTCAGCATTAATTTTTACAGGTGAAGAAAATTAGAAACCGATAACTGTTACCGTATGAATACTTATATTTTTGCATGATAAGTTTTCAATTTTTGTTGTTAATTAGATTAACGACCCATTCCCCCATCAAAAAAGGGTCGTAAATATAAATGATTAAGTTCTATCTGAAAAAATTAATTGTTCAATTATTGTTGTTTAAGTTCTATCTGAAAAAATTAATTGTTCAATTATTGTTGTTAATTAGGTTGTACAGGTTTCTAGTAATTTCCTTCATCTGTAAAAATTAATGCAGAATGTTGTTTTTAATCATAACCATTGGTTAATTTATGTACAACAAATTATTAAACATATTTTTACCCAAAAAATTAAGTGTACAAATACTATTTTGTCCACTGTATAAGCTCATATTCTTGGATATAAGCACTTAATAATCAATTTGTCAGTCATTGCGCTCCATGTGATTTTTACAAATACATTATTAATCTAGACTAAAAACTTAATAAACAAAATTATTATTGATTGACCATATACATTATTATAAAGGATAAGATCGTATAGGTGGCGGTCAAAACATAGAACCACAAAATAGTATAAACTATTTATTATAAACCAATGTTTCGACCCACACTGCAGGTCTTCATCAAGGCCTGAAGCTCAGAGTGTAGTTGAGTGAAGACTTTGAGTGCCACCTCAGTGAGGACTTTGAGTGCCATCTCAGTGAGGAATTTGAGTGCCACCTCAGTGAGGAATTTGAGTGCCACCTCAGTGAGACTTTGAGTGTCACCTCAGTGAGGACTTTGAGTGTCACCTCAGTGAGACTTTGAGTGTCACCTCAGTGAGGACTTTGAGTGTCATCTCAGTGAGACATTGAGTGTCACCTCAGTGAGGACTTTGAGTGTCACCTCAGTGAGGACTTTGAGTGTCACCTCAGTGAGGACTTTCAGTGTCACCTCAGTGAGGACTTTGAGTGTCACCTCAGTGAGGACTTTGAGTGTCACCTCGGTGAGACTTTGAGTGCCACCTCAGTGAGACTTTGAGTGCCACCTCAGTGAGGACTTTGAGTGCCACCTCAGTGAGGAGTTTGAGTGCCACCTCAGTGAGGACTTTGAGTGACACCTCAGTGAGACTTTGAGTGTCACCTCAGTGAGGACTTTGAGTGTCACCTCAGTGAGGACTTTGAGTGTCACCTCAGTGAGACTTTGAGTGTCACCTCAGTGAGGACTTTGAGTGTCACCTCAGTAAGATATTGAGTCCTCACCTACAATATGTCAAGCCTCCAATGTGGGTCGAAAAGTTTGTTTTATAAATAAATAGTTCTACTATTTGAAATCCATTTTTCGAATGCCATCCAGACCATATTATCATTCTTAAAATTATTATTCTGTGAATAGTTTATCTATTGGTAAATTTATTTTTATTAGTAATGAATTTCTTCATACTTATATTCAAGAGTATTAGTCAATTATAAGTTTTAGTCCTGAAGTTAAAATGACTGGTTTGTATGCAATCTTTCAAAATACCCTAAAAATAAATATAAAATATTATAAATAGTAACAAGAAGGAGATGGTCCGGGTATTGGTCAAGAATAAAATAAAATACTTGTAACTATTTATTTAATACTGACTTTTTGACCCACATTGTAGGCCTTCATCAGGACATTACAGCATAAAGGCCATCATCATAGACTGTAGAGCGCTGATGAAAACCTGCAATGTGGGCTGAAACATTGGCATTAAATAAATAGTTACAAGTATTTTATTTTATTCTTCATACCATCTGGACCATCTCCTTCCTGTTATACCAAAAGGTCAACTGTTAATACACAAAATTATAGATACAAAGTTATAGATAAAACATACTAATTTTGAGATGGGTAATATTACTTCAAGTCATAAATAGTCATAATATGACCTATTCATAAATATTAATAAAAATCAGGCATATAGATTATAATAATGTTATCTCCTGAAATTTTAAAATCATTATAAGGAATATTCATTAAGTTTATAAACTCACTTTTCGAGCCGAGTCAGACTCTTCGTCAACAATGCCCATGTCTCTACCCTGAGCCGAAGCGAGCCGGTTTCCTTGAACGATGTTTCCAACCATTACCGAAGCGGGACCTACGTCTGAAACATTGGCACCTTGTTGCAACAAAGATGTCTTAGTATCCACTGTCGATAAAATCTTATCTAAATTAAACATATGGATGTTGCGTAATAACAAGTAATTCATTATTGGCTTTCTTTACTGATGAGGCTAATGTTTCTTTCATATTTCTTTTAAAATTGAAAATAAATAAATAGAATCCTATTAAAAATATTTTATTGTAAAATTTTAAAACACTTTATTGAACTAGGAAATTTTTATTAGTCAGCATATTTCGTACGCATTATCTTCGACATAACATAAGATGGTTTTATGCATTTTAACAAAAAAAAAAAAAAAAATTTGTCTCGGCAAAGAAAATATATCTTTGAGGTCTCTGGAACTCAATTGAGGAACTTCCTCAACCACATATATCTTCATTATAGAAGACATATATATCTTCATATATGTGGTTGACAAAGTTCTAGGTTGGTAGTTTCTACTGATTTATAGAAATTACTATGCATTGGAATATGAGGCTACATTATACCTCTTAAGCTATCAATTTTCTGATGGCCAGTAAAATGACTAGATAAAGATATCAAGGACGCATCCAGCTGAAAACAAAAGGGAGGAAATTTTCTAAATTTAATTTCTTTTATGAAGAGGGAGAGAGAGTCCAGGGTGCCATACAATAATTTACAGTTAGATTCAAAAGAACACAATTTATTTAAAAAAAATAATTTTAAACAATATTTTACAAGGGTTAGCTGTGAAATTTTAAACTTTTTCCACCTTGCCTCCCTGTATTCGCCCATAACAGATGCATTAATCACTACTATGTATTATTATGGTAGTATAGATTCCTTTTCCGGCTCTCAGGAGCGATGGATTTTGACGAATGAGGTATCAAAAGAAAGGGAATTTCAAGGAGAAGTGACAAATCCTGATTTTATTTATTAAATTCTTACTAGAGCTTAAATAAAAGTGATGAAAAAACTGGGAGGTTTCAAAGATTCGACGACTGAGAGTCGGCGGATCGAGACGGGATAAGTTGGGTTTTAATGATTTTGACAAGGGCATCAAGATCATTTATGTTCCCTAGGAACATATTGGTCTAGCGTTTTAAAGCTCTAAAACCTATTCGAGATAGCGCATGATGTAAGTCCGCAAGGGCCCTATGCCATATTGCGTACGTGCCGTTGTAATGGCAGCTTTATATCTGTAAAAGTCAGTTGAGACTTACCAAAAACTTATTAATAACTATGACATCGTTTTGTAAATCAAATATTGTTTTTATGTTTCCATGAATGATAGAATACTACAAACAGAAAGTGGTATAGCTGAGTCTTATTGCTTGAATGTTAAACTGAGGGGGTAGTTTCCAGTAGGGTAAGCTAATTACTTATTAACTATTACTTGAACATAGTCATTATAAACTATTATAAAGCTTCACCAAATGTGTGTGTTAAATAAACTTTCTTGATAATATTATATTGTTTATAAGAATAAATATGTTTTCCTAATATTGCTTATACTTCAAATTCATTAAATATTCATTAAGATAGCTAATGCGAGAGTTCTCGCTCAAGTAAACTAGTCTTTTATTAAATATGACTAAAGTTCTTAGCAAATCAAATCCCTTAAAAATAGAAATGAAAGAAACAGATGCCTTATTTTTCCTCAAAAAAAAAAAAATAAATAAATAAATAAAAATGATATGATTACTCTAAATATGATCAAAACATTAAAAAATATTAATCATGATAAAAACATTTTATTACACAACAAAAAAAATAAAATAAAATAAAAATCATGTAATAATACATAAAATATTGAACTGCTGTCAGATGAACATTTAGAGGATTCACAGATAATTACTAAGAAACTAAATACTTCTAATGGCTTATAATTTTTGGTATTTTTAACTTTCCGAATTTTAAATTTTCTTTTAGTTTCGCAAATTCAATATTTTAATTGTCTAATTTAATTAACTTTTCAAAAACTTACGTTTTTAAACATTAAAAAGTAATAAATTTATTTTTTATCATTTTAAAAAGAAACACATTTAAATTGCAAAAATTATTCTATTTTAATAATAGTAAATAATAATAATAATAATAATAACATTTTATAATATTAAGATATACCAAAATAAAATTTCATTTAATTCTTTTCTTATAAAGTTTTCCTTAAAATATAAATTTATTGTTAAAAATAAAAAACTATATTCAATATTTTTCTCATTTGTAAAATCAAAGATCATTAATGTTTTTGGTTTTTCTTTTAAACAGATAATTTTCAATTAAAAATAAATGAATACAACCCTATATTGAGCGTTATAAGGATTGATTTATAGAAAAAATAATTATTTAATGGACTATTTTGTTTCAATTTCTTAATTTAGATAAGTTGTAACCAACTGTTATAAAAATATCCAAAACATAATTTTTTACTAGACAAGAGCTAGTACAGGACTATTTTCAATTTTTTTTTTTATAGTAATAGTAAAATATTTGATCAATAGTTGAACAATAATTTCCTAATAATAAATAATTTCCTCAGTATATTCCATGATTAGGCTGGTTATGATTAACGTATCTTCTTTGTTATAGTTTAAATATTAATCGATATCACAGAAATTTAACTTTGCAGTACGATCTTAACAGAAATATAATTAGTTGACATCCGCATGATCGTATAGAATCTAATTCCTAATGAGAAATATAATTAATGTAAGTACGAATAGGAAATTAAAAAACAGTGAAAACGTTTTCATAATATTTTTTGGGAAGTGTTAATTGCACAGTTAACAATATCAAGCAACCAGAGCAAGGTGAAGAGGCTGTGAAAGAGAATGCATGTGCACAAGTTTTAAAGGCAATCAGTTGTGAAAACAGAACCGACGAAGCAGCAATTGCATAAGAAAAGACACAAATAAGATAAAAGTAAATTTTACCTTGTAACCCATGTTACATTATTAGCTTAAATATTAGTAAAGAACATCATAATAATTGATTCCAATAAAACCTTCTTAATTTTTTAATAAATAAAAAAAAAATTATTTGAGTGATCTAGATATAAGGAGGAATAAATTTTAGTAAATACTTAGAGAAGTTGAAGTGACTGGAATTTACTATGTCCAAAAGAAACAAAACAAAATCCTAGAGGGAATTAATGCAACATTAAAACCAGACATTATTTCTCGGTAATAAAATTAAGATCCTGCTTACTGTTCAGAAATCTGGAATTACGAGTTTACAAGGCTAACAAGTATTCTAGTATTTTTACATATGCAAAATGTAGTCTACTTGTAATTTTTTTAAATCAGAACTTTCTTGATTTTGGTCGTAAAACTGTAGTAATTTAAATATCTGCATCATGCGACTTTTTTCAATTCTTAGTATAATTTTATATTACAATCTAAAGCACAAAATTTTACAGTGAATATTTAAATAATTATTTTCTTTCAAAATAATAATCAGTAATAAATAATACAAGAAGGTTTCATTGGATACAAAGTTCACCACCATCATAACGCATAGTGAAATCATACCTACATTTTAATATATAAAACTAATATAAAACTATCAAACCTCTTATTGATAATAGAAAATAACATGAATAAAAGTTTCTAATATAATAATCGAATCACTCATAAACATGTTATGAGAAAGATAACATAATAGTTTAAGTAGGAAAATAAGATTGTTCTCCACCATAAATTTCCTAAACAATCAATTAAAACAATAATTTAATTACTTGAATTGACGATCCATAATATATAAATCTGACAGCAATTCAAAAAAGAAATAAAATTTAAAAAGTTAATTTTTATCTTTTTTTTATAGATAAAATATTTATACATTGCTTAAGACTAAAAAGATAAAAAATTTAAAAATTCAATAAACTTCATATAAAACCAATTGACTGATCAAAATAAATAAATAATCCTCTATCAATATTTATAACTTATAATCATCCTTTTGCTGCATCATTTCATTTATATAATTAAATATACTAACTGTAAGTCCATCACTTTAATTGTATGGAGAAAAGAGCTAAATAGAATACCATTTACGTTGAGAATCAGCCTTCTTAACCAAAGCCCCTTACTGATTTTTGTGGGAACACCTTTATTATTAAATTCGTTAATACAAAAAAAACAAAAAGAAGTTTTCATTGTATTAAAACATTTGAAAAACTTGTTCCATGTTGCATCCAAGAAATATCACCCTATTTCAATATTCCATAATTTAAACAACTGTACAAATAAAAAAAATGGTGTCTTCTAGTGCTTTTAAATCAGATTTTAAAAAGTTATATATAAAGCCAGCCACTCGCAAAGACTACCGGCCAGCTACAAAAATTTATTGGAGGGGCAAAATCTGAAATTTCCCAAAAATGTTGACCGGATTTTCCGACTATATTAAATATTTTAATTTTCCCAACTATGAAATACTGTAATTTCTCTCCAACTCTTTTGGATTTGAACTTTTCACTTACCTATTTCAAATGTTGGCACTTAACAACAATAATTTTTTTTTTTCAATTCAATCAACATTGTATAGATAAAATCCCTCTCAACTCAATAGGCCCCTATTGTTATTGGTTTAAAATTTTTAGTAACTCTTTAAGTAAAATGTTTTACCACAATTTTAGCAGTTTGAAGTAGGTTCTCTCAAATCTTAAATTTTCCAACTTTTTGGGTTTTCTAATTGTTGGGGGGTCCCTTGGGCACCTTGCATATCAAAAAATTCTCTATGAATTAGGTGTTGGAGTGAGAGGCTAGGTGCAAGAAATCTGGAATTTCTGCCAAATAAAGGGGGGAGAAAAGTCGAGGTGAGTAGACGCCTAAAGACGCCAAATTCTAGACATCTGAAGGTTATTTACATCAGTTTACCGCTTGTTTTCAAATGAAATGGATACAAAAAAATTATGTTTTTAGTCCTGAATTTTTAATTCAGTTTATTGAAATGTATAGAAAATGTATAGAATTTTTTTTTTTTTTTTGCCTTGCCTATGGAAGGCTAAGAGGAAAGATTATTCAAATAATATTATACTGCAAAAGGCATAATAGGATGATTCAGTATAGTTTAATAAAAAAAATAAAAATAAAAAAAATCAATCCAAGTACAGATATTTCTTGGGTAAATAAATGGGATCATTCTGCGAAGAAATGAAAAAAGTTGTGGCCTCTTCCAAGAGAAGATACAACTAAAATACATTGTAGTACATGAGTACCTTCCATTAATGAAAAGCGAGGAATTTTCCAGGAACATTGAGATGAGAAGACTTGGTAGATAGAAGATTCTTCTATTATAGCAAAATCGGGCATCATTAGTATACAAAGGGAGATTGACCAGAGGCCAAAAGTCCGGCGTCTCAGACACGGAGAGTCCCCAGGAGTGGAATATGCCAAGCGTTCGAGGTGCCAAAAGTCCCACAAGGACTTTTGAAAACCTGGAACGTTTTTGACACCTAGGTTACTCATGAAGTGACCATCATAATTAGACAAAATCAGAATCTGATTAGAATTAAAATATAATATAAATAATCAATAGCCAAGTTCCTGCCAAATTTTAATTATGTGACAAGATATTATTTATATGCATCATACAACATCAAGAGTGAATATATTTTTCAATAGAAAATGTTCTGAGGATGGTGTATCTTTCCGAAACGTTAAAATGTATCATATATGTTGTATAGAATAAAAGAAATAGAAACTGAAGTTTTTCTTTGCTAAATACTTAATTTCACAGATATAGACTTCCTGCTAAATTTGAAAAGAATATTTTGAAATTTCAGATATAGTTCTTCAAATATAGAAAAAAAAAAAAAAAAAAAAAAAACAGCACTGAAATAATCCAACTTATTACTGAGAAGGATGCTCAAAATAATAATAATTTACAAAAAATATTAAATTTTAAACTAAATAACAAGGATTCAATAGGAAATAATGCAGCAAAACTACAGATTAAATAAAGGATAACTACATATATTATATTCAAAAAAGAAAATTTACTCCATGGATTATATTAAGATTTTTTTTTTTAATACCAATAATACTTGATAATAAGCTTATAGAAGTTATTCAAGAGGTTGATCATGCACTGTGAAATATATTAAATATGTACCTACATCTTACGAGAACATCCATCAGAATGCTGAGACTTTTGAAACTGATAAAATCAAATAATTGAAACACTAAATTAGATTTTAAGCAAACATATTTAATGGAGTTAATTGTATTTGTTTAGTTCCCAGTCTAATAATGATTCCTAAACGTAATAATAATAATAACAATATCACAAAATATATTTTTATTGTATTTTATTGTTTCTATTTTGTTTGACTGTCACTACTTTTAGATAATACTGCTCCCTATAGACTAAGGTGACAGAAATTTGATTTACAGAGCTCATGAAGAACTGAATCCCTCTCAAAAAAATAAATAAATAAAAAAAGCTAGGAAAGCATATTACTGTTAAGATTCTAAAACAAAAAATGTAAATCGACATTTTTTTATTTTTTCCTCTCATCTTACCATAAGTTATTAACATTCTCTTTTTAGTCCTATTTCTCCACAAAATAATAGTCTTTTGCACTGTATTGAAGGTCATCAGAGAAGGGTGGGGGTGCATTTAAATCCATTTCATAAACCCTTTAACATGGAGTTGAGGGTTTTAGGGATGTCAGATATATATTAATTTTCATTATAGTTGGGCATTTCCAGCAGCCCCCATTTGATCAAATGAGCTGAAGTTCAGCATTCATATTTACTAATAACATAGAATTAGGGGTAAATTTCAGTCAAAATTTCAGAATATACAAATATTTTTTTCGCAATTTTTAGGTTTTTGAGCACCTCTACAAATTGTTTTTGAGTGTTGAAAATTTGTATGTGAATTGGATTTGTGCAAAAGATGTGCCTTTAAGAGGCCTCAACTTTTTTTTCCCACCCTTTCCATTTTGATATTTTCAATTTTGTATTTCAGTGAAAATACGACAGAGCTCCTGCTGCTCATTTTTTTTTCTTATCTTTAAAAATTATCTTGAATGATATAGCTTTCTAAAAGTCTCAGCATTCTAATGGAATGTAACGGTTCAAAGGCTTACTTTAAAAAATATATATCTATACATTTTAAAAATAGTAATTATAAATACTATGGCAGTCTTTGACCCGTTTTACGCAACAATATCCTTACTGACTACAATAATAAGAAGCCAAGTGGTATTACCATTGAAGGGGAAGTTATTTACAAAGATGTCCAAGATTCCATCCGTCCGCCTCGTATTGTGTCGGGGGGGAGAATTTAAATAAATAAGAATATAGTAAGAGTTTGTGTACATCACAGTACAAAAATAGACACATGGAAAGTTATACATCTAAGATTTATCATAAGAAATATTAAACATTTTATTTATAATATAGAAAAACTTTCTTTTTTTTTTACACTTACACACAGCACAAGCAAGTTAATATGTGAGCGAATTGGTAGCAAAATAGAAAAATTAAAAAGCCATTTATTGAGTGACCATATAATTTTTTTAAATATTTTTAATGTTATTATCAAGCACCTCAAAATATCAAACATTTAACATAATTACACTGAACATTCACATATACATGGGAGTGTGATAAAGGGTGGAAATGATTAAAAAAAACAACAGAAAAAATATACACACATATTACAAATGGAACAACAAAAAATAATACATGCTATTAAAAAAATAAAGAGTAAAAAGTAATTAAATGTTTATAAATATTAATTTATAACCACAAAAATAAAAAAAAAAACTGTAAGCCACCTTAGATGCATAACTTTTCTAGTGTCACATTCCTAGAACCCCTTTCTAATCTCCATACTAATTAACTACATAATGAAAAAAACAAAACTACAGCCTTCTAGTTACAATGCATAAAAATAAAATAAAATAAAAAATAATAAATGAATTAAACAGTAAAGTAAGAAGAAAATTACACGTATCTCCAAAAAATTTATAAACCCTAATAATTAGTTTAAGGTTTGATATTTTATTTAAGAGGTGCGGAATTTGGTCAGTTTCTTTTTGCTCGTTTTTCATTACGGTCAACCTCAAAATTAATAATAAAATTTTGAGTAAATTGAAATAAAATTAAATAAATAAAAATAAAATAAAAAAGTGTACTGTGTGTTTTACCTTGATCTTCACCGATTTGGTTAACATATTGGGCCATTTTAAAGTATTCATCTGCAAAACAAATAGCCTGGATCATTTGCCACATAATTGCCGAATGTTATTTTTATTTTATTTAATTATTTATTTTTGTAAATTTTTTTGTGATTCATAAGGCTTTGTTCTGTTTTTTTATTTTAGCTTTGTTGAAAAGAGGTGGAAGGGTAGAGTGAGCTGGGTGAGGATGTGCAGGGGTGATACAGAACAGTTATAGCAATCTTACGTAATTCTAATAATACAATTAGGTACTGACCTAGGTGAACCTCGCGTGGCTTCGGCAGGTTGGTGACGCAGGTATGAGGGCAAAGAAGTACGTTAGCTGGGTGGAGAGTGCCCTCGAGGAACCGTCGCTTGCATTCTGACAGATGGATTCCTCCGAGTGGTGTTTTGGGGAGGTAGTTTGGAGGGACGAGTGCCAAACAGTACAGGCCAACTTGATGGATAGAATCGACAGCTTGGAGCACTCGCGACATCCATTGGAAGCTCTGAAATAAAGAATTAAAAAAAGTTTTAGATATCGAGCCATTAAAAAGAAATAATGCTTTGAAAAATTCCAACCACAACTGTTCACTAAAAGCGTATTGCAAACCCTGAAGAATAGTATGAAATCTAAAAGATTAAAAATAAATCCCAAATCAACTTTATCTTCTGCCATAACCCTACATCATCCTGTACAACAGTGCCTTTTGGTTTATTATTTTCAATAATGAACATTCGTAATGGACCAAGAAAAAAAAAAAATTATTCCCCTCCCATCAAAATTTGGGGTTTTACAATCAAGCTACGTTGAATCCAAAAAAATCGATTAAAAAAAAAACACAACAACCGTTTGTTCCCCGTAAGCGGATTTTCTCTGAGGTCCATTTTTTGATATTTTGCACCAAAGTCACAAGCCACACCAGGATGATCCTCGGAACTCGACATTATCATCCACCATTTTGTTTCAAAATTGCGGCCGATTAAAGGATTCATAAACCCATACTTCAGTAATTTATGAAGCTAGAGGAAAAATATAAAGTATTTTGGAATCATTATACTAAAGTCTTTAAAAGTAAAAAATGTTCAATCCAAATAAACTTTTTTTTTCCGGGATATATAACTACTTAACTTAATAAAATATAGTTTAATAATTTGTAGTCTTCTTATTATGCTTTGCTACTAAATAATGAACAGATTCTCTAATTTGGACTTCATATTGACAATTGACTAATAAAGAGTTTAAAACAAGACTGAAATGGTAAAAAACTGCTTGACTTTTACTACTTCAATATTTATTAAATATCGCTCTAAACTTTTATCTTATTTCAAAATGTTTGTCTACATGTCAATTATCAGGCCTATTTGGACATGCAGCATTCATTGTCTTTTTGGGCTCCACAAAATCACCAGCATGGTTCCTTATGCAATCCTTACAATTCAAAATAATTTGTCAAATCCATCTTATCATGTCACTTATAAAATTTCCCATTTATCACTTAATAACTTCCTGCGAATTAGACCCGAAATAAAGGCCCATTCTTTCAATATGAACTCTATCTCCATTCAAACCCACTAATTTAAAATCTATTTTCAATATCCTGACTGAGCCAAAGGGGGACAGTCCTGAAAACTTTTAACATACTTCAGCTGTTCAGATAATGTTTTAAAATAGTGAAGATCCTACACTTAGGCTATCACATATTTAAATATGGTTCAAAGAAATGATCGTAAGCTTCCATTTAAAAAAAAAAAAAATGCAGAACTTGTGATGATTAGCTTAGATTAGTTAGTAAATAAGCATAAAATTTTCATCAATTTTTTTATAAACATGAACTGAACAAAAACTGAGTCGCTCACCTCCTCCTCACTGCAGTCAGGCCTCTGCTCTGCGATTACACATATTCTCTCATCGCGTAACACTCTGATGCTGAAAACTGCGATTCTACCACGATAGATGAACTTCATCGGCTCAACTGCTAGAACAGTGGCGATAATATCGTCAGCATTATGTTTCCTTCCGGTCACTGTCATCAGTCCGTCTCGTGAGCCGCATACGAACACTAATCCTCCCTGGACAGAACATAATAAAATTATATTAAACACAATATATCAGCTGCTTTTTGATACAAGAAATAAATAATAATCTTGAGCTCTATATTTAACTAATAAGAGTTTTGACAAAATAATATGAATTATACTAACAGGGCCAAGAAAACCAAGGAGTCCAGATCTGGTGTACGGTGAGTCAGAGAGAAGACTATTGTCTGAGATGAGAGGCAATACCCTGAAAGTGTTCTGGCTGACACCAGCTAGACCCCAATATTGAGTTCCTGTGGCAGGCGAGTTGACACAGATTTCGCCAACCTCATCAGTCTTACAAACAAATGGAGGTCCATCCATCTTGATCACACTTATGCAAGCTATATAAAATATCACAGATATATTAAATCAAATTTTTAAATAAAATGTTTACAAATTAACTTTAGTACAAAAAGTTATAATACTCACAAGCTGGCATCACTTGACCGCAGTCCTGAAGCGTGAGAGAGGTAAGAGAATTCTCTTGGTCCACTCGGACTACTCCATGGCTGAGCCCGGACATTGATAATACTCCTCTTCCAGTAGCGTTTGCTCCACCACGCCCAGGCCTATGCCATTATATCAAATGTATTAAATGCAAATAAATATTCAATCTCTCAAATACAAGTAAATAACTGAGCAGTCAATGTTTCACAATTCAGGAATCATTAGAACAGAATAAGATAAAAACATTAATGTGTTAAGATGATGAGAAGACACTCTCAACGGATGATGCTTTGGACTCAATTCGTACCTGACAAAACTTTTTAATAGTAAACAATGGCCTTCAGAGTGACATCATCAAACAGAGCATTGAGGCTACAATATATTATAAATACACAAATGTTCGAAGCATTCATGTTTTATTATTATTACTATTATTATTTTATTTTTTTATTAAACAAGTGTAATGTTCTTAAATATTAATGTACTATAATTGAGAAATTTTATTTGAAAAATATAGTAAAAAATACAAAATTATTGCAAGGGGCACAATTTAAAATTGCTAACATCAGAAATTTTAATAGTTCTACCCCTGTCATCCCAAAGAGCATCCTATCCTCAAACACCAAGCCAAACCATCAGAAACAAATAGTGATTTGCCAGCAACTTGTATTAGAGGAAACGCACTGGATGCTTCTATTTAGAACTTAACCTGTGTCTAATGTTCATTCTACCAAAAATACGTATGCTGAAATGCACCCCTTTCATTCTATGCAACATGGATCCATAAATTTCATTCTTAGAATAAAATTAAAGTAAATTCCTGTTTTTGACAATTTGTTTTTTATGTATCTTTGAAATTTTCCATCTTCCAGAATTTGTATCGCTTATAACGAACACCAGCTATTATGACGAAAACTGACAACCCCATTCAAGGTCCTTATAAACAATATCTAGGATATTAAGATTATGAGAGCATTGTTAGATAGAAATTAGATTAATTATCTCTTGTCTTATTGCATTTAATGCTTAAGTTTTATTTTAAATATTAATTATCAATTGTCTTATTGCATTTAATGTTTCTATTTTATTTTGAATATTAAAATCAATTGCCTCATTGTATTTGATGTTTTTATTTGATTTTAATAATTATTTTACCATATAACTTGATGTCTATGTATGTCTGCATTGTGTTTGGTCCCGTGGATTTATTTTCTACTTATACATTGTACTCACAAGTTCAACATAGAGATATTTCAAGAGGTCGAGGATAAATATTGCTAAATGAGCACTCGATATTTAATGTAAATGTAATATTTGATAATAAAGACGAATACTAAGAAGACACCTTGTAACCAGCTGGGCAAATATAGCACTGGTGTAATCTCATATTCTTATATTATTCTAATTATAACATAATTAATTAATTTGCTAAATATATTAAAATAATTTTTTATAAAAAGATTCATTTCAATATACGAAACAAACAACATATATTTTGTATTCGGTATATGTTAAAATGTCTTGGAGTTATTCTATCTCTATTTGGTTACTATTATTTTAGAATGTTGATCTGAGATGTATCTCTGTTGATGTGAGACTATTTTTAGTCAGCATTAATATTTATCTTGCCTTTTTCTGTTCTAATGATTCCTGGATTGGTGAAACTATGAGCGGTTAGATATTTCCTGGTATTCAGAGATTTAATGCTAAGTGTTAGGATTTTCCAATAATATCCTTCAATAATTTTTTTCTCTGATGTAATAAAAATATGTGCTTCGATACTGTTTTTAAATGCGCAATATGAATGCATATTTATATTATAACAGGCTGATTGATTATAACTTGCTATCATGAAGGACTTAAGAATAAATGGTCTTATATTTAGCTAATCAACCTAAGCATTATAAAGGTTTGCTGTATATGACCATTCTCTGATGACTATCAACTATTAATTTAACTAAAGAATCCAGTGCTGTAAATTTTTTATTTAAAAGTTAAGTAATATTTTAATTTTTATTTCGTCTTCAATATCAGGTTGGCTAAAATTTGTGATTGTAGGTGTCAAGCATTCCAAGGTGTAATGATTTATTTCTAGTCGTTTTAGTATTGTTTCTTCATTGCAACTCTTCTATTTCAAACGTACATACATATGTCATCAATATTCATTGTTTCTTCTTAAATAGCACAGATTTATTGTTATTAATTATTATTACTATGTTAGAGTTTATTGTTTTATTTGTTATAGAGATACTGATGTAAATTTTAACTGTAAAATAAACTTATATATATATATATATATATATTTTAATTACTGGTGAAGTATGTATTTCTTTTCCTCATTTAATAAATCATAGCTCCCATTAATAAAAATAGTTAATTTAAAAATTTAATCATAAGAAGTATAGAAAAAGTAATGATGAAGTAAGTAATGATTTAGGATGAGTATGTAAAAAGTAATAATTATATGTTTATGAAGAAGATATAATAATACATTTTTACTTGTGATCTCCACATTTGTCTGTAATTGTTCACTTTTAACCATGAAATTATTTTTATAAGTATATAGGAAATTTCAGCAACAATTTTCAAGTCAACTGTCAAAGTGGATTACTTTGTGTCAAGTTGTGGACTTTTTTTATTATGCAGTTCTGATCCACTTACAGGAGTCAGAAAAGTCTGAAATTTATGTCTTAGCTAAAAACAAAGAGTGAAAATGAAAAAAAAAAGTCCCTAGTTACAAAGTGGAGCAAAGTTTATCGATATGCGATGAGAATTTGCACCACTTTCCAAAACTCAATAAAAACACCTGGGAATCAACAGCTAGTGCAATTTAAGGCTGTTTCCTTCAATGAGAAGATCTACTAAGAACTTAGAAATAAGAATAAGAATTAAAAATAATTTTTTTGTTAGAAAATTCTATAAAAATAGCAATTTCTTTTTTTCAAACTTAATACACATTTTCCCTTGAAATGAAACTAGAGTAAAATAATTAAAAATATCAAAACTGAAATTTTTATTCAATATAAATCAAGATTAAAATAAATCCAAATTATATACATATTTTTTTAATTTACAAAAATATTTATTATAATTTTGATGGCTCACAAATCCAACCCAGGGACTTTAACCAACATTCTGGTGGTACATGTCAAACATGATCCGCCTAATACACACCTATCATATCTAAAGTATCTTAACATTTATTGGAGTAAATTTTCCTCAATTTCTGATCCAAAGTTACTCACTGTCACATTTTCGGAAATTACAACTAAGGAAGAGATTAATAACTAAAACTGCTTCTTAATCACAAATAGATTTTGAACAACTTGGAGATCACACTTATTTTTATAATACAAGAACAAGGAATTCAACAATAAAACTTTAAGACAAGTTGTTTAATGGAGAACTGTTTAAACCTTCCATTGGACTTTGCCCCCACCAATCAGAAGGTATACTTCTGCCAGCTCTTTCGTGCTTTTTACAATCACTTGTGGGCCAAACTTTGGATGTCATTGGAGCAATGCTATACCTAAAGGAACAATCCACTGTGACGGTAATAAAGATTAAGTAAGTAAAAATTAGAGCTGAGATTTGATTGGTGATAAAAGAAGAATTTGAGACTTTTTCTGAACTAAAATTAAATTTAGGTTCACTTACCTCCTGATGGAAACAGTAAGGCACTCAGAGCTGGAGGCTGAAGGGCAGATTGCATCTGTCCTCAGGCCCTTGGACTGGAAGACAGCCAAGAACTGGTCACAAGAAGACAAGGACCAAGGGTTGGCCCCGTCCCCGACGAGCAAGAGTCGCAACGATGAAAGGCTGATGTCTTTATGGTCCTTCGTGGCGAGGAGGCCCCAGTGGAGGTCTCTAGATTTGACGACAGCGACACTGGCTGAAAGACGAAACCACTTATAAGATAAGCTTATTTCTCACAAAGATCTTATAAAATAATAATTTTATAAATTTCCTCTCAATAAACCTATTTGACATTAAAATATAAATTTAATAAAGAAATAAGAATATTTTATTTTATTTTCTAATCTTGGAAAAATGATTATTAATTAAACAAACAACTAAAAAAAAAAACAGGATATTTTAACTGGCATAAATTTCTAGAAAATGTAATAAGCATGTATATTTGAAGTGTAATATCTAGCCTTTCTCTTCTACCGCTTTTGCAGTGTATAGGCCATACATAACTTTCTCCATCTTCATTAAGTGATCCATCCATAATGATTAGTAAAAAGGAAAATAAAAAAATAAAATTGTATCAATTACAATAAAATTAAAATTACAGATATTTTGATCATTACGAAAATTCTAACACGCTTGCAAACATAAATAAAATAAAGCCTTGATTATTTCAGAAAGTCTAAACAACAAAATAGCAACTGAAAATAACTTTAAAAAGATAAAATTTTATTTCTTACCTCTATATTTGGTTATCATCTGCATCCAAGATGCTGGATTGACTTTCATCAACGCATACGGAATGAAAACGACATGAATGCCATTCAATACTGATGTTAGAACTGAATGCCAGAGACCGGCTTCCCTCTTGAAGTCGAGAACACAGACCATGTTCTCACCTTCGGTATAGCTGCAGGCCATTGTGAGCATTCTGCAGTGGCTAAGCATCGCAGCTCTGGATACTGTCACTCCCATGACAGACCCGTCTTTGTCAGTTGTATACTAAAGTAGAAAAATGAAATTTTTTATATAAGTAATTTTTACTTACAATTACTATAAAATAGCTTGATAAGTTTATATAAATATGATGAATAATAATAATATATTCTGTTGAAATCATGTTAATTCAAAAATAGTAAATTTTACAACTGATAGATTTTGGTATAATTTATCAAGAATAGCTTTCAAAACTGTTCGAGTGGCAAAGATGAAAAGCTGGGAAAAATTTGGCAGAAGTCTACAAAATGATTACAGGAAAAATACCAAGATTTTTTGGAAGATAATAAAATCAATGAAGGGAAAGGCCTGCAAACCCGTGAGAAATGTTAAGGACGAATCAGGGCGAATGATTACTGAAGATGGGGAAATATTGGAGAGATGGCGACGCCATTATTCTGCATTGTTTTCTGGTGTCTCGGAAGAGCGAGTGGAGGACAGGCGGGAAACAGAAGAATATGATGACGTGATATGGGAGGAAGATGTCACTTGGGCTATAGAGAAAATGAGGAGTGGCAAAGCTGCAGGCAAAGATGGTATTGCTCCAGAACTTATAAAATTTGGAGGTCTACAATTACATAAAGCTTTGCAGGACCTGTTTCAAAATATTTTCTCTTCCAAATCCATGCCTGAGGAATGGGGATGCAATTTCATCATGCCGATCCACAACAAGGGTAGCTCTAGTGAATGCCAAAACTATAGACCTATATGTCTCTCCCCTGTAATCTATAAACTTTACTCCTCTATACTGGAAAGAAATCTCCGATCAATCGTTGAAGACAAATTGGAAGAGGAACAAGCAGCTTTTAGACCACACCGACAAACACAGGATCACATCTTCTCGCTGAAGACGATTATTGAGAAGGCATGGGATAGAGGAAAGAATTTGTACCTAGCGTTCCTGGACATAAAAGCAGCATTCGATTCAGTCCCTAGAGAAGAAATTTGGACAGCTCTAGCCGCTAAAAATGTGCCCGCAGCATTAATAAATGCCATAAAAAGCACTTATCATAACGCCAAAGGCATGGTTAGAATTAATGGAAGAATGTCAGAGGCTTTCGCCATGAGAAGGGGTGTTAGACTGGGGGACAGTCTTAATCCTCTTCTTTTCATCACTTTTATGGACGAGATATTGAAAATCTGCAAGCGGAGGACAACACGGATGGTCGTTGGAAAGTGGAACATGAGGACAATCCTAGCACAAGTAATGGTTTTTGCAGATGATATTGTCCTCATTGCCGATTCCAAGGAAAATCTACAGCAGGCTGTTACGGAGTGAGAGGCTGAGCTAGAAAGGAAGGGTATGATATTGAATGTTGGAAACAGCAAGGTGATGCACATCGGACGTGAAGAAGAGGAGGGGAGAAACCTTGGAGACAGCGCAGGAGTATACCTATTTAGGAGTAGTGCTCACCAGAAATGGGAAAATGGACCAAGAGCTCTCAAACAGGATTAAAAAAGCAAATAGCATATACTACCAGCTATGCAACAAAGTGGTGGGGAAAAGGGAATTGGAAAATAATGTAAAATTACATATCTTCAAGTCCATATACCTACCTACCACTTACCCTCATCTATGGAAGTGAGAGCTGGGTCCCATTGGACAAGCACTGTAGTAGGGCTACCACGGCAGAGATGAAATATCTCTGGAGAATGGCAGGCAAAACAAGGAGGGACAGAGTTAGGAATGAGAGAATAAGGGGAGAGCTGGGAGTGACTGCACTGAGGGAAACAGTGGAGAGACGACAGCTGGGATGGTTTGGTCATCTGTGCAGAATGGATAAGGACCGGGACCCAAAGAAATTCTTTGAAGCCAGGCCTACCGGACGCCGCCCTCGAGGAAGACCAAGATTGCAATGGATGGACCACATCTCAGGGATTGGTGAAAGGAAGGGAAGGTCAATAAATGTAATGAAAGCGCTGGCTGGAGATCGAGAAGCTTGGCAGTCTTGGATCGGGGCACCTCCACGCTGAAAGGCACTAAAGGAGGAAGATAAAGAAGAAGAAGAAGAAGAGAAGCTTTCAAAACTATATATGGCTGCATGACAATGGATAGTATGTAAACCCAAGAATTGTTTATAAATAAAGATATCAATGGTCAACTTGGTCAAATTTGGCTATTACAGCACTAAGAGTTGGAATCTATCTATCTCAATTTGAATGCAAACATTCTCCAAATCCTAACACGTATCCAAAGAAGTATGACTGATATTTTATATTCTTTAAAGATATATTAATTCAACTCAATAGTTTAACATTCATAATAAATATACAACTCACTTCTATATAGGCCGGATTGTCGTCTGTTAGTCTCGGGGAGGGAGTCCAGTCTTTCGGTGTTTTCGCTAGATGTTCAGTCACAAACCAGTGGAGTTTTGGCCAGCCTTTAAAGCCGACAACTTCTCCAGCGGCTGTCTTCGGAAGGCCTTTCAGGCAGGCCTCACTGGTTAAAGCAACCTCGACACCGCATGAACCTAGAAGAAATCCTATTTGCTGCGACCCAGCGTCCTGAAAACGAGTAAAAATATACAAATTTTTAATCTATAATATTTTATTAAAGTGAAATAAAAGCCAATAATGGATTTTATGATGGAGATATTGTTCACCATAGATGTAATCTAAGAGAAGATGGTTGACAATGTGGTCAGAAAAGAAACATAAAGAGTAAGATAAATTATAATGCTTTAATATGTCCTAATGTTTTGACCAGAGTTTCCATTATGCGGAAGAATTTCTCTTTTAAGAGAAACAGTCCAAAGAGAGAACATTTTCCCTTTTTATCAAACTCAGCACCTTATCTCAGCACTGGGTCTAGTTAAATCTACAACTATAAAGTATGAAAGTGTTATTGGGAAAATTGTTGGTCTGCATGGATCGATATTAAATTTTATATTTGTTTTATTTCTTACAAGTGTATTCTTTTCTACTATTTTGTATTTTGCTTGAAATAAACATATATATATATATATATATATATATATATATATATATATATATATATATATATATATATTTGTTTGATAGTTTTTATTTTCATTAATAAAAACTCCAATGATCCATTTAATCCAGTCATGGTATGGCAAACCTTTTGCATACCGTGCGCCAATTTTTTCACAAATGAGTTCAGATGCGCCATAAAACTCGAGCTTATTCTTATCTTTGTGGTTAGGGGTTAGAAAATAAAAGCACATGTGCCACAGTTTTGGTACTTTGCAGACAAATTCAAATGGTAATAACACTATATGTACAAACAAACTGGTGGCTTTGTCATAACTAGGTAATTTATTAATCAAAATATTAATATATATATATATATATATATATATATATATATATATATATATATATATATATATATATATATACCTTGAATGCACATATAGATAGCATTTGAGTAATATACTTTATCTATGCTGTTGTACACATTTGGACATGAGGGGAAAAATTAAGGGCTCTGATTGAGGAAAAATCTGACTGAGCAAAAGGGAAATTAAAAAACCAATGATGGAAATGCTGGCTTCGGCCTAAGTTGTAAGCCTTTTACATTGAAGGGTCATATAAATAACCTGTCACTTGTCATCGAATCAACCCTAATGAAGGTCTACAACATAGGCCAAAATGCCTCTGCACATTAAAGCAGTATAATTTACTTTATTATGCGTTTCGTTCTTGATTGATATTATGATTTAAAATTAATCAATAACATAAAAATAAAAACATAATTAAAATTAACTTACCCTCCTGGTAAGAGGCACTTCAATAGGAACAGGGACGATACCAGCAAACATGCAGCCGTAAAAGGCGCACATAAAATTAATGGGGTCATTATTCGGGTAGACGAGCGCTATTCTATCACCTGACTTGAGCGAACAAGTATCACCTCCTTTTGTGAAGTTCTTGGTGAGGAGGGTATAGGCGATCTTCTGTGATCTACTCAGCAGCTTACCTGTAAATGAATAATAAATTAATGGAAAGATTAATTTTTCAACACAGAAATTATAAATGCCTATTTGACATCTAGGCAAGTTAGAAATATAAACACACCATAGGTCAGAGTGATGCTGAGTTTTCCATTAGGATCAAGCACAGTCGCAACAGGAGCTTTATAGGTCGCGGATCCATATCTTTGAATTGCAGCTTCGAGGTTTCTAGGCAAACCTGATGGAACCTAATAGAAAACAAAAGTATTATTTATACAGTATTTTTTCACATAAAAAATCTTTATCTATAACATAAATCTATAAATCGGAGAACAAATTCTTAACTCAATTTATAAGAAAACTAATTTTAATCTACCATGTGGGTTTCACAATGTGAAATTATAAGCTTATATTACAAGCAGCTGATTTAGCAAGGTAATCAAAATTTGAAACTGCTCTTTTGAAAAATTGGAAATTTTGACTTAATCACATTTTCATTTAGGCTACAGATATAATATCCATTGATTTTTACAATAATTCAGCATTATGATTTTTATATTAGTTCGAAAGTGCTAATATTTTATCATCATAAATTAATGTTTTTGAACATTTAAAAATTTTTAAAATGAAGTTAAATATAGAAAAGACATAAGGCCAGTACACACCGGGACTCATTGAATACTCTTTTGCATCCCGGGTGAATCCCATGCGAGCCTCGCTTGTGTCCGGGCTGCACAGCTCATTTCGTGAGGAATCTGTTGGTTTGAGAGTCAGTATTTTCTGCGTCTTTTGTGTCCCGATCAATAAGGGATTCATAGACTCATGCTACGCAACATGTTGGCAGCGTGTACGTGAATCTGAATAAGCTAGTTCCGAAAATCACTTTACTGCAGCTGTCGTCAACAACTCAGGATCAAACTCGGATACAGCTTACTTTTAACATTTTAAAATTGTACATGAGGATCGTGCACGAGTCATTGCTAGCCAGGAATGGAAGAATCATTGCTAATTGATTGGTTGTTGGCTGGGAAAATAGACTCCCTAAAATTGCTATAACTTTTTACGAATCTTATTAGCAACTTGGTTTAAAATAATTTCAAAGCGGTCAGAGACACCTCAAAAAATTTCAAAATCCCATTCTGTCTTCCATTAGAAGTATCCAATAGACCAACTACTGCATAGTTGTTAACATAATTAACAATTATTGATAGATGAACACTCCTGTGAGAGCTAATCCCGGCGTGATTTTTTGCTTGGGACTAAATGGCAACATGAATCTTGGTATGGAAATAGTTTTTGTTGCAGGACAGCTTCTGAACTGCGTAAGAACAATGAATCATGACTTATGTAATTCTGAATTGCAACGTGAGTCAATTCAAAGAGCCCCAGTATTAGCCTCATAGGTTTGAGTCACCTCTTGAAAATCATACTTCCCTCTCTTATCCTATTTCTAAATAATAACCATATAAAATCTAATCATTAAAAAGGGGATAAGTTGTTCAAGAATAGATAAATATTTTATTATTTTCGACCTTCTTCCTGTTCTACCTAGACATAGGTCAAGAGCTGTTTGGAAAAGGTAATCATTGATATTTTAAAATTTTTTAACGATGCTCACAGTCCCAAACAACACAGTTTTCTGAATCTTTTCCAAAATGTTCATAGGAAAGTCCTGTGTTCAAAGCTATCTCTGGCTTATAAAGGTTCTTCGCTTAGATCCGAATATTTTCGACGAACACCTTGTAAAGACTATCATCTGATAGTATCCCTATTAACACAATCTTTACATTTTTTTCTTCCTTTATAGCAAGTAAAATATCAGGTTTGTTGAGAGGGATAATATCATTGTTATGATGTCTTGGTCCTAGCACATCCTGATAACCTATTATTGGTGAAATGTTTAGAATTTTTAGTTTGCTGTGATAATCACAATCCACCATGTTATAGATATGAAGATTTATAAAAGTACTTACAACAAGCTGGTCTCCAACTGCGGGCGTCATCGTAGCTCCTTCTGGCTTGGGGGCATTAGGGTCTTTTGGATTAGCTGCTATCTCCAGTTCTATGTCATCGTCCTCATAGAACTCTGGTAGTGGTCTCCTCTTAGGCCGTTTGAGGGTATTAAGCAGCTGCTGGATCTTGGCGGACACCTTCCACCTGCCGGTTCCAGTAACTGTATCTGTATTGGGCAATACCAATCTTTGAGTCACTATAAATAACAAGATATTAAATTAAATTAAATTTTTTAACCAAGTTCTTTAAATACTTGAACAGTCTACCGTTGATAACTCATTTAAAAGAAATAAAAAATCTCTTGGAGTAATATCTATAACTCAAGATAAATAACTATCTAATTTGGAGTAAAGCTTTTGGACATTTCGAACTGTTGAGTTAAAATTTTTTTTTAACTTTAAGAATAGAAGCTTTAAGAAAAAACTGTGTTCATAAGGAATCAGGTTATCAAATAACTCAAGGTTCATATTTTCAAGAATGAACAAAAAAGTAAATTATTATTATCAGAGATTGTAGACATTCCTGGCATGTGATTCCTTTTTAATAACAGCAGGAACTCTTAAAATTCCTATATAACTTCTTAAAGATGAAAAATACAAACTAGAAATATATAAATAATATATAGGAAAATGCATACTCATTCCGTCTTCAGAAGACTGCCGAGCTCTGTATCTGTTTACTCTGTCAGCTGGGGTAATTCTCCTTGCCTGACCTGTGTTATGTGTCACATCGGGCGGCTGAGAATCTAAAAAAAAAAAAAAAAAAAAATGAAACATTATAAATAATTAAAAAAATAATTAGAGTACACTAGATATAATAGAAGAATCCATTAACGCAATCACGTTTATCATCATGTTTATCAAACATGAAGTAGTAAATGGCCAATAAATATGGGAATAAAACTTATAACTGAAACAAAATTATAAAATGAGAATAGAGAGAGAGAGAGAGAGAGAGAGAGAGAGAGAGAGAGAGAGAGAGAGAGAGAGAGAGAGAGAGAGAGAGAGAGAGAGAGAGAGAGAGAGACTTAAATTAAAATTATTAAGATATAATTTTTATTAAAATCTATAAAACTTGTCTTCTAACAAAGGTGTCAAAATACAACTTTTAAAACTATGTTTTAAGTTCAATCTATTTTTCACAATTATTTTTTGATATAATAGCTGTAAAATTAACTTATCATTTTCCTCCTAGATCTAAGAATATGTATATGGTATACTTGTTTATACCATGAGGTGTCCTTTAAAACCTTAAGGATTTCTTAATAACTTGACCTGATATTTATTTTTAAATCATGTTACATATAAATATGAAAAATAATTACTATCAAAATATACATTTATTTCAAAATATGAAAGATAAAAATGATTTTGATGACTTATAAAACCACCAATATATATTTTTAATCAGACAGGACTTAAAATTAAAAAAATGAAATGGTATAACCTTTTTAGTTACTCTATTAAGATAATAATAATCAGAAAAAGCAGAATCAGAAAAAAATTATATTAAGATTAAATACTAACAAGGCCTCAGATTGTGCATGACATCAGCGAGATCTGTTATTTCTTGTTTATGTCTTCTTTCCTGCTTCTCCCTGCTCCCTCTGTCCTGCTGATCTTCCCAAGCGACACCACCTGACCCGCCGTTGGCCAACCTAAACAACAGGCATATAACATTAAGAACAAGTCGACAACTGACAAGGGAGACAATGGCATTTAGCTGTGAAAGATATCTCATCTAAGGCAAATATTTAATGGAATTATAGAACAATAAATAAACAAACTTTATCTCTATTTTAGAAAGTACATTCGTTATCTTTATTAAGTAAGCTAAAAGAGGCATTGAAAATATGTATGAATACAAATAGCCAGTTCTATATAATGAATATTTAACTTATTAGTATAAGAATTCTCTATATCAAACAAAATTTCTCTACATGAGTCATTCACTTGGAAATGTCACAATTGCACAATTGCAGTTGTGAAATTTTGCAAACATTATCTTACAATTTTTCTCCCAAAGCATTCAGAATGCTCCTTTTCATATTAAATGTAAATATATTATAGCCACAACTGATCAGCCACAATCATTTGATATTTCAAGTCCCCGCTATAACTCAAATTACCACTAGGTGAGGGAATGAAACGAAATTCTGGGACACCCTTTTAATACAATCCCTACCATTTTCACCTTTAAAATTCTAAATTGAAGAATTTTAGAATCTTCAAACCATACCTTAGCAGCTCTGATAGTACTGAAACGAAATAAATATCCGTTGTGCCTTATGTGCTATATAAATAAGTATAAATCAATACTAAGTGAGAAAATATGGTAATGATCTTTAAAAATAAAATAGGTAAAACACAAAATAAGACAAGATGTACGTACCTAGGGTGACGATGGATTTGTGGTGGTGTCTCCCTGGCTGAACCCGTGCTGCTGGTGTCGCTGTGTGGAGGAAGCGGAGCAGGTGCCCTCACTCGTTCCCTTTCAGGTGTGCTCTGGGCCTCATTACCTATGCTGTCCTCGTCAGAGCTTGAACCTGAAATCACATCATTGTCATCGTAAGCTTTTCGGTCATTCAGTATGTAAAAGAATTTGTGAACATTAAGCCAAGTAATTAGATGCTAGGGTTCACAATATTTTATCAAATATTATATTCAAAGGTAATTCGAAAATTAAGAATGTTTAATCTTAGTTGATAAGAGAATCTTTCAGAAAGAAACCAAAAGATAGGAAACATAAACATAGCGAATATTTTCATTTATCTTCCTTTTAAAAATTAGTATATTTTGTGGTTTATTTCTGAATTAATTTCATAAATACTTCCTGATTTATAAATAAACTAGCTGTGCCAGGTTGTTTCACCCATGTTAAATGTGGATTAACTTATAAAATACAAAACAATCCTTAAAATAATAACGTATAACATACTGTTAAGTCTCATTTATTGTAAACATTGCAGGTCATACAATAAATTTTTATAAACAGCGTTAAAGTTTAACATGTTCACACTTTTTTTTTCATAGCCCTCCCATTTTATTTACAAAATAACATTTCCACAAAATAATTTTAAACATATTAAACAGCTTGTGTAGGCAAATTGCTTCGACGGGTATGAAGTTGTCATGACGATGCGCAAACTTGTTGGGCACTTTTTCTCTTAGCAATTTATTTATGGTTACTGCTCTATTCCTCTGAGTTGTAGCATGATGTTATAGAGTATAAAGCCTTTCCCAAAAAACAGTCTATCTAATGCAAAAATAATTTTTCAAATTGAACGGTTAGTATCAGAAATTAGCGCATTCAAAAAAACAAACTCTTTAGCTTTATAAATAGGTATAGATTATTAGCTATATTTGTTGTAAGTATTTTTCTTATTTTGAGGTAAATAGTGTAGTTACTATGTCATAAAATGTGAGGTGTTGCTTTGAGTTTTCATTGAATAAATGTTTTATAAATAACATATATAGTTTTATTTTTTAAATTAATTAATTTTATTTTGATATTTGCAATAATTATATCAACTTGTATAAAATTTGTATGTCTCTTGTTTGACATCAGTTTGTAAGCCAGTATTTTATGCCTCTGGAATCTCCTCTTCACATCATGTTTACTTCTAACAGAGTTGCTCTTATTTGTACATATTAACTCATAGTTTTGAGTATGTGTTATAACTGAATTGTAAATAAAAAAAACTCAGTCAGTCAACTTCATATGAAGTCGGTATATGTGAAGTAACTACACAACAAATTTAGTTTCCAAAAAAGGTACTGAATAGAGATCAATTCATACTGCTTGTATAACTATTACAAGTATTTATTTTCTTTTAATTCATTTTATTTTTTTAGTCCTATGATTGAAATAGATCTAGGATTAGGTGCCCGATAAATAAATAATATAAAAAATAGGAAAAAGAAAATATCTCACCAGAGTCCCTACGCTCTCTGTCTGGAGATTTGGCCATAACAGAAGTCCTCTTTGAGGGCATCGGCAATGAAGGCTTTGGCCTACTCTGCATCGCAGCCAAGGCCTGCTGTACAGCTTCCTGTCGCACTTCTGTAATAAATAATCCAAATTAAATAATTTATTAAGTTAAAATAAATAAAAAACTAGACTTATAATCAAACACAGCTAGTTCAAAAATTAGCTAATTTTTAAGGGGTAATTAAACTTATGAAAAAAATAAACATTAAAAAATAACTGACAAAAGTTGTGTTCGTCATTAAATGCTGAAGTACTAAAACCAACTACAGTTTGTTTGCCGTAACTTCAGTCACACATAATTTGTTATATGGCATGATATACCTGCCGAGGTCAAGAAAAATTTTTCAACTTGGAAAGTTTTCTAAAAAAAAGTGATAAGTTAAGTTATATAATATCAGTTTAGTTTCATATTGAGTATAAAAGTTATTAGGAAAATAGCCATAACCATGCTGTAGTGAAACTTTTCAAACGATCTTCACTTTGGTGGTCAACAAAGGTTGACTTTGCAGATCAAACAATCATTTCATATTTATACTTGTTAAGTGGTCTCACTGTTACCGCCTTTTGATACAGACAAACTAAAATTGGAAACCAAACAAGAGGTACTAACAATGAGCCCGCTTAAAAAGTTCAAATTTTAAATTCTGTTAAAGTTATCCCATCGGTCTTAAATACAGTTTCCGGTATAAAAAATAATAAGAATCATAATAAAATTTAATACTTCAAATAGGTACAACAAAACGTTTTTATAATTTTTTCAAAAAATAATAAACCTTTACAATTAATAAATCGTTATTTTAAGTATTTTATCTAACCAAGGAAATGACCAAAGTTGTACAGAAAAATGAAAACGTGGTATAATTATATAAATTGTATCTATAGTATTCTTAAATTTTATTCGTACTTAATTTCTATTTAAGGAAATTAGAAAGAATTTAAATGTGTATCTTTAATTATTTGTTTCAAATTGACTAATAATTAACATCTCCAATCTTTTACAATTTGATTAAATGAAGTTGTATAAAATAATTTGGAACACCCGACATTAAACAAATATCAGAAGTACTTTACTTTTAATTTTCTTTTTATAGAAATTTTAATTTGAGCTGCAAGTACTTCCTCTTCAGGCGTTAATCAATGCTAAAATTTGATATGACATTGGCCTAACAAAAATTTAAATTCATTACTGTGGCATATTTACACATTCTTTCACCAAATGAAGACCTTAAAATTGGGCGCCAGATAATTGGTCATGATAGCTTATCTATCCTCCAGATATTAGCTAAGTTTTAAATCTGAACTAAATAATGGCCACTTTTTTTATCTGAGTATATGTTATTGAAAAAAAATCTTAAAGTTACTAAAACATATTACTTCATGTCAAAAATTTTCTAAACAAATTCACTTTTCTTTTTTTTTTTTAATACATAACAGAAATACTTATTGATTGATACCATATAAACTACAAAGAAAAATAAATTCATGAAAAACAAACATATAATTCTTTTCCAAAAAAAATGTCATGACAAAATCAGCTAGGAAATAATTATATATATATATATTTTTTTATAGGACAATTATAACATGCAAATTCCTACAAATTCAAAATCAGCACACAATTCATGCATTATGTACATCAGTTTCACAAGCATGCAGAACATCCCAATGACAGTGGCTAGGCTCCGAGCGACTAACAACAAAGCATTACTTATCCATGAAGCATCGCAGGTGACTTACTTATGACTGCGGCATCTGGTACCTCTTCAAAGGGTTAGGCTTGTATTTACATATTGAAGTTTTAAATAATAACTTATAGTTTAAGTAAATAAAAAAATAATACTGACGATTCAGAGATGAATTAAATTTATAAGGAAGAGAATAGAATTATAAAATAATAATAAATCAATCCCATGAAGGGTCTATGAGAACAGGTATTGATTCGTGGACTGGAGGGGGACTTAAGAGACAGTATGGTAAGCACTGTGCTCTAACTGCCTCATCAATTCCCTGGCTAATATCAATTGATCACTTTTTTAGTGTTGAGAGAAATTCAGGAAGCGTCTATCAAACCACAATCTCCATCAGAACAAACCCTACTAATTTTCAGTCAAGAGAAAATAAGAAATAAGAATCAAGAGGAAACTAGACTATCTCACTTTCTTGAATGATACAACAGCAATGTAATGGACATATTTACCTAAAATTATAATCAATTTCATAAGTCATTCTTATGCTCAATTTAATTTTAAGCAGATACAAGTGTTGTATTATGTTTTCCAAACATATCTAGCTGATATTAAAAATACTAATCAAACACTTCTGCCAATGATGCCTAAATATGACAAAATAATTAACTTAAACAAAATTGAAAGTGAACTGTATCAGAACATCAGCTGATTGTTAGAACAACTGAAAATATTGAAATATATGAACACTACAAAAAATTGGAAAATGATGAGAACAGGGTTTACGTATTTAGTTCTGATTAAAAGTGACTAGGGCCACGATCTTAAATAGACTAAAAATTTGATCCAATGGAACTAGATTAGAGACGAAGATAATGCTATAAATTTACTCAACTATGACAAACTGTATATGGAGTATCAATAATTAGGGAATCTTGGGAAAATTCTTATTCTTCTCCTGGTGCTACAGACCGAAGTGGATCTTGGCCTGCTTCAACATCTCCTGCCACAGGGCTCTGTCGTCCACCGAACAGATGTCTGCATGTCGCATGTTCTCTTTCACCTTCTCCTTTCATCGTGCTCTTGCTCATGGGAAAATAGCGATTTATAATAACCTTGTGATTTATGCAGCTTTCTTTCCAGAAATTAAAAATATAGTATTTACTAAACTACTATCTTTCCTATTATTCTTTATAGGCGCGAAACGTTGCTCCTTACTTTGAAGGAAGAACAACGCATAAAGGTCTTTGAGAAAAAAGTATTGCATAGAATATTCGGTCCGAGGAAGGATGGATTCACTGGAGAATTTAGGAGGTTACATAAAGCAAAACTGGGGATGATGTACCCAGTCGTTATAACAGCTTCTCGATGGTTGAAATGGACAAGTTAAGTTGTAAAGCTTAAAACGAGCAAATCCCTTAAAGTTAATTAATATTAAACTAAGGATTGAATTTAATATGATCTTTAGCCCAGTGAAATGCGGTGAAAAAAGATTGAACCTCAGAATGGAAGATACTGAGCTCAAAATTTGCATGGACATTCCTTATTATTTGTAAATGTCGGTTAAAAAATATCATAAATTCATGTGTCGGCATCTCAAGTTATTAAAGGTCAAAGGTAAAAAAGTGAAAAAAATATTTATTTTTTTAAATATCTCGTTTTCTATACCTCCCAGTCGTTAGATGTTATTTTAAAACTTGTAGAAAAATAAATTCTCTACAGTTTGGTCTTATTAATTTTTCTGCATGATCAATTGTTTTCTAGATATAACGCGGATGTGGCAGGACCAAAATAGGGTACTCATTTTAGGAGAAGCTTTGAATGTGAGTTACGAAAATATAGGACATTCTAAGTAAAATAAGCCTTGTATGGTGTTCCAAAGCAACTATCTTCAAAAATGGTGACATTTTATTCAGATAAAAACCTAAAATTTTCTCTCATTTTTCATTTCCTGCTCAATATCTTGAAGACTACCAACGTGAAAAATATTATGAATACCTTTTTAAAGAAAATTAAATTTACTAAAATTTGAGCCCTAGTAGAGCTCTTTACGTTCACTAGTTCCTGTGATATAGAATTAAAAAAAAAACACGAGAAATTACCATTTTGTTAATTTGTTTTGCTAAGTATCATGGAAACTGTTCTTCCTACGAAGATAATCATTATAAACTACTTTATGGTGCATTTAATTAGCTCTTATTTGAGTGGTAATAGACATCTGTACGTCAAATAGATTCCGAGATATCTAAACTTTTTCAAGATATGACTATGCTGCATAATGTCAAAATCGTGAACAATATGTTTTTGAAATACTTTATTATAACTGCTTCAGGTAGCAACTAACATTAATTAATAAATCTGTGGTAAAATGGCAAAATGTTATAAGACACTTTTCACATTCCTGAGTCTCATTCCTTAATTTCATTATTTTGAAGATTCGCGTTTTTGTCCTTTTCTTTAATTTTATGAGTGAACAATGGTTGCAAATTGTAATAAGTTGACGAAAGCCACAGAATCGCTGGAAAAATGTAATTTACGACTTGTCACCTTAAAGAGACGAAAAAGTGACATATAACATTTTGCTGCCATCTTAGCACAGAAATAATCAGTCCTGAGGATGGGTTTACTTACAATGCTGATTAGCAATTTTTTATTTATTTTAGCTGCTAACCCCTCAGTTTGTCAGTTAACTTAGCAGCTTAGGATGAATGTAAAAACATTTATTTGTTATTTTTCAATTGTCATTTACGAATAAATACTAATCAAGAATCGGAACCAAATTCTAAGCGCGATTATGTCTTGTCTTGGTTTAGCAGATTTTAAATTATTTAAAAAAGAATTACAAAATCTTCCTCTGCTAAAAAAAATAAAAATAAGATAACAGTAGAATTAACGAGAAGCAGATGCAGGTAGGGAAGAGCCCCTAGTGTGGGTGTGAACCCGAGGACAAAGACAGTACAGTACCTGTTACCTGGAGATCCGGCAACCCAGCCCTAGGTCACCGCGCACCATATGCTCGATCCTCGTTAATATCGATGCATCGAACGGTCCTTGCAAAACCTATCGGATAACCACATCACATCCCCTATATTATATATTAGACCTTGACCCCCCCCCCACCTCTTTCAAGGGTCAGTCGATATGGAATATATTACATTCGATACAATTTCCTTTTTTTTTTTTTTTTTCAAGGACTCTTGATTATATAGAAGGATCGAATAATTTCTCGATAATTGCCAATCGTGATTTTAAGGCGATATAACGGTCAGGACACGATTCTGCCATTGATAAAAAGATACAGCTTAAATGTCTTGGCGTGTATATAGGCCTTCCATGGATACTGCGCAATACGGATTGGCATTTCAGCGAAGAAGTAAACTCTATCCTTATAGAGATAATACAATATTGATATTTTAAAAATAAAATCATCAAGGCTTCATTTGGTTACTGAAACAATTACTTCCTTGTACGCCTATTAAACTATAAATCGGTGGCTCAAAAACTGATTCTGAATTTGGTCACTAGTTTCAGAAGATTGCAGTATCTCAAAAAAGACACTCGGCGTCGCGACATCCATCTATTGACACATAAACACGCACACAAAAGTTTTTTTCCGCAGGTCTCATTCCGTTATTAAATGTCGTTTTCGTTCTGTAGGTAACAAGTTCCTAAGAGATTTCTTCGTGTTCCGTGACATCAGAACTGTCTATGTCACTAGATAAAGCATTGGAAATCGACTGTTTTGACATTTTAAGCGAAAGAACCCACCTAGCTTATATCTTATTCTCCTGCAGCAGAATTGTTCAACTCTCAAATAGGGGAGGAGAACAAGTATTTACACTCAATTTTAACACTTAAAACAAGTAATAAAATTGTTTTATTAGAATGAGAAAAAAAAACAAAAAAAAAACGCGTTTGCAACCTTTATCACAAAACTATATGATCTCTGTATTTAATTTTAATATAATTTTTTATACAAGTTTATTATGACCTTCAAGTAGAGTAACCCTTCCGGCTCACCAATTTTAACCAAAATCAAGTTTATTATTTATATAAAAGTAATATATTTATTTTTTATTTATTTTTATATAATATATAAAAGTTATATATTTACCAAATTTGAGATGTTTTACATTATATTCTATTTCAATTTTTGATGAATATTTATTATCACCTTCAAGTAAAGTACCGCTTCCGATTTGCCAATTTAGATGTTATTGAAATCAATATATAAATCATAAATACCAAATTTGAGAAGTTTAGCGTTATATCTTACTGTAATTTTTAATGGAAATCAATTATAACCTTAAAGTAAAATACCACTTCCGGTGATTATGCAGTGACCAAAAAGGAAGGTTCACAACTAGTAGATTTTACAACAATCCCAAATACAAAATTTTAACTTTCTACTGCAAACCGTTTTTGAGTTATGCGAGATAACGTGACAGAAGTCACGACGAAACTAGTCAAAATGGATATTTCCGTTGAAATCTGAAAACCGGGGAATAAAAATTATATAATTTAGTTTCCATGGTCACCTACAAATTTGTAGATTGCTAGCGTTCGGTCAGCTTCTACATCCGCCATTTTTTCAACTGTCACAAGGTTTAGAAAACATTGCCGCACTATCTCACTGTCGTGACAGTACTACCACGACAGAAAACTGCCACTCTGTAAATGAGGCTAAATAATTACCAATTCGAACTTTATTAAGTGTTTCAGCAACAAAAATATATACAGTCGAACCTCTGTTTACCGAACTTCCATATATCTAAAATCTCTATATATCGAACTTTTTTTAGGAACCCTGAAATTTTTATTAGAAAACAATATTCTGTAAATCGAATCAAATTTCTACATATCGAACAAAAAATATAAAATGTTATTGTCATCAAAAAGAGCCCTTAGTTTACGTATATAATAATGGGTAATAATTAAATAAGATAAAAAAGTATCCCATCGGTTTGCAAAGCAATGGAAATTCAGGGTAGGTCTTGTTGCAGAAGAAGCACAGGAGTCTCTAAACTCTATGAATCTCTTCACTAGCATAGAGCGACATTTACATTTAAAATTCAGTTCAACTTTGGCTTTCTTGTTGTGAACATTGCTCCTAAACATGAATTCGTCATACCCAAAAGAACATTAGAAGCTGTTTTGTACGAAAACAAAACCAAAAAATTTTTGATGTATGTTTGCATATTTTTAACTCATGCCCTTATTCAATTATAAATGTACATTTGTAAAAAAATTGCAATCACAGATGTAATGTTGTACAATTGTTCAAATAAGTGCTATTGATCGTTCAGTTTTGTTTTTCTTTACCCTTGAAAATTGTATTTTTTACATCATTGACCCCAAAAAATTGAATTAGGTACTTCTTTAACCCTAAAGAATAGCTGCAATTGTTTTTATCCTGAAAAGGGTGAAAAATTACAATCTTCCAATTTATCGAATTTTTTTCAAGGAACCTTCATGTTCGATATATAGAGGTTCGACTGAAATTTTCTCAATTGAAAAATGCACCGAATTAATAATCAGACAATTAGATATTAAACATTTTAAAAATTGAAACATCATGTTGTGATAGTTGATAAGAATATGATGTTAAGGAACTAAAAGTCGAAACGTAAGGATATATCTTATCTAAGAAAATAATTTATAAATTATCCAATGAATATTTTCAATAATTCGTGTAAAATTATAAACCCTCCTAAAAAAATAATAATAAAAAAAAAGAAATATTGCAAATAAGGTTTCTCGACTTGAAATGCAGCGGCTTCACGATCAACCTTCGACGCACGTCTCTGGACTGAAAAGAATCCTCTGTGAATTATTTATAAGCGATTCAGCGGCTGTATAATAGTGAATATCCCGCATAAGCGGCTAAGGTAAGGTGCCGCTCTTCTCATTAGATATGAAAGTATAGTCATCACTACGCTTCAGTATGTAGGAGCTGCAACTGGGTCACGCGAGTTACACTGATTCCGTTCATAGATATTTGACAATACAAAATGATGAAAAAACTTTCGAAGAAGACAACAGAAATGTAAATATCTTTCGTGTAATTATTTCAAATTATACGGAAATGATTTTTAAGCAAATGGAGTAATTTTCATTATTTATTTCGTTTTATTTTCTTCGTGATCAATTTATTTGAATGTCCTTTCCAATGTCTTTAGTAAAAAATAACATTTATCATTCCTACTTTTATTTTATTGCCAACATTTTTTATGAATTTATATTATTATATTTTTTAAATGACCCCAGTAGTAAGATGAAAAAAATAGAAATAATTAGAATAGGAAATTAATTTTCATACAGATTAATTTTTTGAGTTTTTCAGCATTTTTAAAAATATTTCTTTGAAAAGTTTGAGGTAGCGAAGTTGAAATTCGTATTCGAAGTTGAAATCAGCAACCCAAAAAACATAAATGAGCAAATTCTCAGAGCTTCTACAAATTGTTTTCCTTCTTTTTTTTTTTTTTAAATTGTTTTATTTTAAGCAATTTACTTCATTTTTAACTAGTTTCCTAGTAATGAGTCTTTTTAATAATAACTACGCTTTAAATTCTATTAGGAGTCCAGATACCTCACTCCATAAAAACGAAGGTAATTTTAGAAATCGATACTTAGGACAACTTTTGTAATCAAAATTTTAAATTAGAGAAAACAAAATTATTTATTATTATATTTTAAGTGAAACCACAAAGTTCTTTATCAACAAACTTTTTTCTTTTTTTTTTTACATCTTCAACAACGTTTCGGAGTATTTCTTCGTCTTCAGGATATTTTTCTTCTTAAAAACTATCTTATTTCCTAAAATTACTCAATCTTTATAATATTACAGGTACTGTCCACTCTACTATACTTCAATGTTACACTGTCTAATAGTAGTAGAATGGATAAGTATGTGAATATCGAAAAAATATCCGTATTTCGATATATCAACCCTAGAGATTTATAATTTTTTAAACTCCTTTTATTAAAGGGTGCTTCAGGAATGTTGACAAAATATCGAAATTTTAAAAGACACACATCGATATTTTTGTCGGATAGTTTTAATTCGATACCTCGTAATAACGATATTGAAATTTGAGTATCGGAAACCGATATTTTTTCAGGAAAAGAATTAAATAAAAAAAAAATGTTTAAAAGGTTTATAAGTTTGATAGGTTTCAGTCATTACTAATTAAATTGCGATGTTTTCCTCCTTTTTTAAATTGTTTTATTTTAAGCCATTTAATTAATTTTTATCTGGTTTCTTAGTAAGGAGTCTTTTTAATAATAACTTAATATGCGCTTTGATAGGGTTTTAGTAGTTCATTTTAGCTTTAGAAACACATTCTTTTGAAAATTCGAACGCAATATACCATCCTTCGAACTGTATATAATGAACCCTAAAAATGGATAATATCTAACTCTCGAATAGAGATTTCATCTTGAAAATTATGGATGCTGTTCAATCCAGAAACCTGGATATACAGTTGGAAACAAGGCGGAATATACAAATAAATTATTCCTTCTGAATACATTTTAAGATAAATAAATACTTTTATTTTTATTTATTTATTCTTAATATATTGATACATACCTGAGTGGTACCTGCTCTCGTTCCTCGTTAGTCTTCTGTTCCCCCTCCTTCTCGCCCTCGTCGTCGGACTGCTTCCTCCGCTACCGCGGGCTGCGTCACAAACACCTTCATCATCATCAACCTCATCATCATCAACAACACCTACACCTCCTGTTTTCTATCATTTTATTTAATTTATTTTATTAATTCTTCCTAGAAATGTCGGTTACACGTCATCATCATGAACAAGCAATAAACCTTTATTCGAAAAATTCTGACTCAATAGAGCCGTCGAATCACGTACACGATAATTTGAATTTCCATTAAACTGCAATATGCCCTGAATACGAAAAGAGAATACGTTTGTATTCACAAGGGCACATTTAATTACCATTTCAAAAAATCTTACATGATTTTTATTTCCCCCTAAGATCTTTCACTGAATTAGTCACTCTCTGAAACGGTCAGAGAGACAACTATTGTATCCAAAAATAATTACAAAACGTTTTGAAACAGACGACTTGCTTTGGTGCTCAACAGACAGCCTCCACTGGCTTTGAATATTAGTGATGCAGAAGAAAGAGAAAAACTGGGATCTCTTGTAGTCTTGCTTTACTATAAGTGGAAGAAGGAGCTGGATCAGGAGCCCCCAAGCAGAGTAATATTGTAATATCCGAATATCTATGAGTTGATGATGTTAATATTTTTTTAATATTATTAGTTATTTTTTAAAGTTTAATATTTTTAATTTTATTATAGAATTATTATGGTATTATGGAAATATTTTTAAATTATAATTGTTTATAGGACATTATTGGATAATTTCAACACAAAGCCGTAGTAACGTTTCGCGAATTCAGGCATTATCAGGACCGAAAAATATGGACATCGAAAAAATCATTAGAACAGAAATTGTGGGTAATTTACTCTTCATTAATTAAGTATAACATTAATATTAGAAGTTATTCAAAGAATACATGTTTTTTAAGTAATAAGCAAAGGAAAAAACAATTTTTTTTTTTTGCGTTTTCCTTATAATTTACTAATAGGAAAAATTCGAGGAGGCAAAGTTACAATTCGTATACTTTGCAAAAACAGTAACTTGCAGAACATATAAGTAATTAATCAAATTGAATAATTTAATTGATTTAATCAAAGTAATTAATCATAAGTGATCAAATTTTCAGAAATTCTCAAAACTTTTCACCAAGATAACTTTCAGACCCTCGCCCATTTGATTGGAAACCATTGGACTAAGAGCGGAAGCTCGATTTATAAAACTTTTAATTTAGTAAAGGTTGATGTTACATAAAAAAAGTGCATAATTTTCATGCGATTAGAGAAAAATTTTTTTTAAACATTTTCTGTTTTATTTTATTTTATTTCTTTTTAATTTCCGGTAATAATTTGAGTCGGCAAAGTTATAATAAAAAACATAGGTGTGCAAATTTTCAGAACTTCTCTAAAATTTTTATAAATGGCCAAAACATTGTTCCGAAAAAGAAAAAAAAAATTTGAAAGAGATTTGAGGTTAACTCTTATGCAATGTTGTTAGATTAATTACAATAATATAAAAATATATAATATAAAAAGATTAATTAGGAATAAAAAGATGAAAAGTAGATGTATAATAATTACTTAAGTTTAGGTAAGAATAATTTAAAAAGAATTTTTCATCGTTTTAAAATAACATTAATTAACGAAATTAAATTATTCATAATGAAACTGACAAATAATTTAAAATTATGCGTAAAAGTCAAAATAGATAGAAACGTCAAAAAAGCAAAAATCATCATAGAAAACAGGAGAGTTACACCAAAACAAAATCCCAGACAAAATATCTTTATACAAAAAAGAAGTCTCTCCAAAGATGCAATCGACACAAATATAAATACAAAATAATGAACGTGTAATCACTTTAAATAAAAATAACATGGAAAAAAACTATAAAAATAAAACTAAAAAGGAGAGGAAGGATTAATATAAACGTAATATAATACCACATGTTTAAAATAATGAATTGATAAAAATTATAAAATATAAATAACACAATTACATATTTTAAAAATAAAAATAAAGTAATCCTAAGGCTTAATATATTATTGTTTTCTCAACTTCAAAACTGCCGAAATTTATCCAATCATATCCAAATCCCAAGTTTTTTTGTTTTTTTTTAATAAATTAATTACTATCATAAAAATACTATTCAGATAAGTTATCTTTTGATAAATTATAAATAAAAGTTTTATAAAAATTAGTTGCTATATGTTTTGAGACCCCTGGAACTATCTTACGTCAAAGAAAAACTGGCCGATGTTAATAAAGCACGGAGAAGAATTCAAAAAGTGGGTACCTGCTTTTTCCAAGTACCGAAGATGAGAGATCTCTCCCTACGTGACTGAGTACCCAACACTTAAGAATATTCAAATTGGCATTTTCAAATAAAAAAATAAATAAATGAGGTTGTGGCCACAATGAGGTTCTGCTAATACAGCCCTCAGAGGCTAGAGCACGTAGCCATGAGCACTTGGAGAACATGTGTCCAAGATTGGAACCTCATGTGCCCAGTCCGCTCGGGCTCCCAACGCTAAATTTACTGCCCAATTGTTCTCCGCGGACTTCTCCTTTTTCAATCTCGTAAGGATTTGATTTATAGCCTTTCAGGCCATAGTCGTAAAGAGGCTTTTAAGAGTTTTAAGAAATAATGAACGTCGCGAGCGGTGGTTGACAAAAGAAATGCAACTTGTAAAAGAGAACAATTTAAGAACCTACTCGTGTAAACGGGAATGGAAAAAATTGAACTATTTCTTGCCCTTATCTTTGTGCGTGTGTATATGTACACACATATATATACACTCATAGATTAATTCTAAAACAAATTCTGGTGTTGCAGCCAGCAAAATGAAAATTATAATTAGGTATTGATAAATTATTTGCCACTTTTATAATATCGTTTTATTGAAAACTAGTTTCGATTATTATACATTCATCTTCAGTTCTAAAAACACAAAAAAAATTTAAAAATAAGCAATTTAAAATATATTTTGGTATTATTATACATATTAAATTAGATGTAATATAAATCAGTATTATAAAACATTTATGAATTATGAATTAAATTAAGACAAGAAATCAAATACATGTTGGTACTCACCAAGGTTTAAATGGATTATATCAATCAGAGAAGTTTGTACTGGTTTCTTCCCGCACTGAACTAACAGTGAAAGAAAGGTGGGATGCTTATAGGTAAACGGTTTAAGGGTCGGTATTTTTCCAGTAATGCTGGTGAGTAATTGGTTTTTCTGTTATAGATGGGAATAAATTTGAGATGGGACTATTGGAGATATTTATTTGGCCATTTAAGCAAAAATGTGGATTGGATTTGAAGGATTTTATTATTTCAAGTGCTTCATATATATTTTTATAATATATACATATATATATATATAATAAAATGTTTGCTTGTTAAATTACTAAAAAGTTTGTTTATTAAAGAAGATAATTTCTTCCTAAATTTACTTAGTTTTATATTTAAATTGGTTTCATTAATTTTATTATATATTAAAATATTTCTTGTCGAATTTCGTTCATACGAGTATATCGAAGTCACATGTTTTTACACCCAGTTCGTCTATCTTCTTCAAGAGGGCAACATGGCGGAGTGTCTCGTCATTAAAAACACTCTTAATACTACTAATGACATTTGTTCCTCTGTCGTTACCTAACCACAGTGGTTAAATTCACCTTCAAGAGGTATATATCATCAAGTCTGCAAGATACCACATAATTTCTTCTCGTATTCTACTGATGTGAGTTACATTCTAGTCTCAATCAATTCATTTATGAACTCATGGGCCTTTAACTACAGCTCATAGTTCAATGGTGGTATTCTTCAAGAATATTTTTTATACTATTCCTTTGTAGATGTTTTCTATTAGTAACTCTATGTTCATCATTGTCAAAAATAGTTTATTTCATTTGCTTACTTGAATTTTCTTACATTTCTTTTGTATTATCATATTTTTTTTTTAAATATATAATTTTGTTTATATGTAATTTCCCTGAACTAACCTTTAATTTTGCGACCGACTTATTTCACTTCTAGACGTTCCTAAACATAATTCCTCAATTGCGAAGGTATTGCGGCTGTCACACCAGGAATACTCCAAATATCAGTAAACAACTATCCAGTCAACGTTTGCTAATTCAAATAGAACGTTTCATTTAATTTAAATAATTAAATGGATGACAGTTTATTAAGGGTAGGAGAAGTCATTAAGGTTACCAGAAGCAAAGTATCCAAATGAATTTAGGTTTACTGATATCGATAAAAATATTATATGGGTGATTCTCAGAAAAAAAGTAAAAATATGTCCCTCCTACATTACATTCAGTTGACGAGTAACTGAGGTTTTTTTTTTTTTTTTTTTTTTTTAAACCATCATATTCATTTTGCTTTCCGGCACCATGAAAAAACAAAAACTATGAGCTTTCACTAAATAACCAACTTTTTTGTTGAATCAACCATCTCATTTCAATCCATTTTGGTTAAAGATACAATTAAATGTAATTACCCCATCGTTTCCGAAAAATGAGTTTCATCACCGATGAAAGGTGATGGTATAATATACTGTTCAAAACTGAAATCTTTACAATTTTATTTGAATTTTGTTGATTCTAGAATAATATAAACTTTGTCCTTGTTGTTTGTTATTACTTTTATCAGCACTATTTGATTTTTTTCCATGGATGGAAGTATAATGTAATTTTTATCGAAAGTTTCTTCATAGATGACAAGTGGTAGCCCTCCATCGGAGACCTTTCCCAATGGTCCACCCTTTCACTTTAGTTATTGAAGTCACATAAAATTGACGTATTTTCGTTGAATATTTTTATTTATTATCATTACCACTGCTTAATATTTTTCCTAAAGTATTGCTTTGAAGTTTTTAAAATTGATTACTCTTTTTCTCTACAAAAATCATAACGGCATTTTGGTTTTTGAAATAGCTCTTTTAATTTTACTTTAGTAGACTCTCAAAGTTCATATAATCATTATCACTTCTTTAATCTTCTCATTACCACCACAATTTCATTTTGAGGTGGCAATAAAATAATAGTGTGGTAATGAAAACATGATTGAAAATCAGTTACTTTATTGATTTTTAACAAAGGTGAAATCAATTGAAATTACATCTCCAATTTTTCACCTCAAGCCCAAATCCGAAATTCTTTCCGCAACCTCTAATGGCGCATTTCCTGTGTAAAATGATACTAATTTTGGTTTTTTTATAGAAGCGGATACCAAAAGCATCTGAAAAATTTTCTGTCCCAACGCTCCAGATCGGGGAATGCAATTCTACGATATAAAAATTGAATAACAAAGATAACCTTTCTGTAATAGAGGATAACATTTCCTCCTTAATTATTTAGGTAATAATGATTTTTACAGCCATATCATCAACAGCCATATTCGTTTCTACGCTCTAACCGCGAAAACTACAGAACCAATCTTTACCAAATTTTAACTATATCATCATCAAGGTTTCTGAATGGTTTTGTAATAATAAAACCTACCGATATCGATATAGCAGCTTAGCAAAAGCCGAAGAACAACCTTTTTCCTAGAGTATAGCGACAAAATGGTTCAAAAGATTTTAATTTAAAACTTAATGTAAAGTCTCCTCCTTAAAGCCCTTAAACTATCCATACATGAACTATATACCGCAGAAAAAGAAGGAAAAATTTATGACGGAAAGGATATTTTATTTACGCACAACTAGAAAAGTACACATTTTCTGCTGATTATAATGCTCATTTGAAATATAGTTGAATTCCCCACAAAACAAACAAAAAATCATCCAAATCGGACGATTATTTGCAAAGATGGAGCGCAATGAATATTGTAGCCATGTTTTTAATTTCCTAGCGCTGCAGATCGGAGGAACTGCAGGACCTAGGCTCGTTGCTAGATAATTGAGTAAACAAAAAATCTGTATTTTTGGCCATTGCTCTGTCTGTGATTGGTCTAACTCCGGTGAACTAATTCTATTTTGAACTTCAATTTATTCGATTATTTAATACTGCATTTAGACATACGATAATTTTATTAAACGTTGAATTGTGTTCATTTAACTATATATATATATATATATATATATATATATATATATATATATATATATATATATATATATATATATATATATATATATATATATATATATATATATATTCTCAAATCAAGCAATAGCGAAGCATTTTCATCAAGTAACATAAAACAGACGATCCGTACAGGTTCGTTCTGTTTTATTTTTATTCTAATGACTGTTTAAGGCTATATAAAAAAAATATATTATAAAATTCTAATATTTACAATTTCAAAAATTAGAATAATTTAAATTTCATTCTTTTTTCAATTTCTATCATACCAGCACTTTAATCAAATTAACATATAAAAATGTGGTATTATGCTACGCTGATATAAATGATAAAACATAAAGAAAAGGTAATTTCAAAGGATAAAGGATTTTTCTTTCGGAAAAAGTTGTTAAAAAGAATACAGAATATAGAAAAAAAAATGTTAAAAGTGTAAAAGAAGCCGAACAAGAACCAACACCAGTAAGTGAAACAACAAATTTAAAAACCAAATCCAGAAACATATAGAGATATAGAACAGATAACCAAAGAACCTCGATTAATATAATAAACAACTACCAACAACAGAAACATTCAGTTGTCGTACAGTAATGCACGGCTGCACTGGTAATTCCAGGCTGTTACATTTAATAAGAACCACATTGCCTTCAACTTAAATTTGTATTATATATAATTCATATATCTAGAAAACTTTCAAATGTTCATATAATCGACATAGGCAAGTAAAACATATATTATAATACATACGAATTAGTTGTATAATAACCACTTGTTTTCAGAAGAAAACAAAAAAACCTTAATAAAATATACAGCTGAAAGCAAAAAAATTTCAAACTTTAAATAATTACCATTCATTTGTGTTTGTGAATGTGTGAATTTGCGTGAATGTATATTTGAGTATATAGTATAACTATCAAAATTAAATTCAGAAATATATATGTACTGTTTAATAAAAGATAAAGAAAAAATAACATAAAATATGTATTAATAAAAATTATCAAAGATGGATAAAAATTGTATTCATACTAAAATTCACAACGAGTCGAAAGGAAAGTTTCGATGAGCAGCCTTCACAGATCTTAACATTTCGGAACCCCATGGGTACAAAAAAAACGCATTTTCGGCCATTGGTCTCTGCTTTTTTTCCACGAATATTTCTTGAGCGGATGGACCAGTTTTTGGTTGCAGGATTTCGACCAGCTGATGCCAGTGTACCAAATCGGGCATCTTATGCGCAATAGCGGCAGCGCAAAAACCAGAAAACTTGTTATTCAATTGACTTTAGTGCCAAAATGGGGTTAGCAATTTTGACGAAACTTGCCTGAAGTCTTCTTCTAAAAGCTCTTTAACTATCAATATATATAGTACAAATATATCCCCGAGAAAAAACGAAATAAACGATATGACGTAAATTTTCTTTGCGCAAATCTCAATAAGTACACATTGTATGGAAAAATCTGTATAATCTGAAATATAATTGCATTCTCTAAAAAACAAAAAAAAACACATTCAAATTGGACCCTTATTAGCAAAGATACGGCGTATTGGACTTTGAACCCATGCTTTTAAACTATTCTGCGCATGGTCCCATGGAAACAAAGTTCACCTTCTGGTTTTTCAAATTACACGAAAACTATACATCTCCCGGAACATTCCAAATGCTCATTTCAAATGTAATTAAATGGTCTACAAAGCTAATCTAAAAAAATAAAATCCGACCAATATTAGCGAAGATAAAGCGATAATTTTTGTATTGGACTCTGCAGCCAAAGCGGTAATGAAAGTCGTGAGAGCGGACATATCGGATATTTTTTAATTAGTTCCATTTTCGCTAATAATTCATTCAATATAGAATACGCACATGTATGTATAAATATATGTATTTATAATTATAATCATTCAGACTTTATGGTGATAAAATTGAATATATACACAATGAAATGGAGTAATATATATACAAGCAAGCAGATTACATAAAACTCACTAAGCGTTGAACCTGATGGAAAGTTGTCGACTCAAAATCAACATATACATCGAGCAATATATAAGGAACAAAGGAACATTAAATATAATCTAAGGAAACACAAACATGTGAGCTAAAGAAGTATATACTAACAATAAAGCTAATATACGCAAAGCATAATAAACAGAACCAGCTAAAATATAATAAGAGAAGCAGAAAGTAAAAGAGAAAAAATTGAGAAAGAGTTTAAAATAAGCGGCATGCAAATGATGAAACTAGTCATGCTGATAACTACACTCAAATTGTCAAATGTAATCATATTCAAGGGACCACCAAAATTTCTAAATTACAAAAATTAATTATAAAACAATAATTTTAAAACGAAATGTAAACTAACCAAATTAAATTTTCGATATTTTTAAAGAGTGATCAAAGTATATTTTATACCTTTTTTTTTTATCAAAATATTACATGAAAAGTAAATAGGATTTTTCGGTCAAAAACGGTGTTTTATTCCAATTTTTTTTTTAAAGAAGTTTCGAAGATAAAAAAATATCTTAGAATCAGCGAAAATTTCTTTTTTTTTTTTAAATTAAAACAAACGATTTGACTACAAATTTATAAACTCCTTTGAATTTAAATAATTTGCTTTTAATTTTAAAAATCTAAACAAATACAAGATATAATTTAAAGAATTTATAATTAAAAAAAAAGCAGTGGAAAAAAATGTAGGAGCTGTAGGTACCGTGACAATAATAGTGTAATTTAAAATAAACTATAGTCAATTTGATATTACTTAATAAACAGATAGCCCGTTATGCGGTATGGTATACCTTATACGCCGTGAAAAGAATCTTTTCAATAAAATAAGTTTTTGTGCAATTGAAAAGTTTTTCTTGGATCACCAAACACCTTATGTATTTAGTCGCGCTACAAACTAACCGTCAATCAAGTAACATCTAACAGACTAAAATAAAATGATTTAATAAGTGTTTTTCTTTTTTTTCTTTTTTTTTTTTATAATATTAAATTTGTCTTTATTAGAATAAAAAAAATGGAGCATATAACTCTGATCACTCTGTATGTCATTAAACAAACATTTTCTCACGGTTTGATAAATGATGATCCTATAATTGCGATTTTTTTTTTTTTTAAACAAGCTCCATAATTTTATAATTAATTACTCTAAATATTTGAAAATATTTCATTTGGAAAAAATTATTTTAATAAATAATATACTCTTATTTATGAATGAATTTTTTATTTCCAGGGGGTACTAGACAAAAACCACGAAACTTCAGGGGCCCTGATATACACTTAAACTGCGACAAAAAACTCCCTTTTAACCATCATGCGATTTTCTACATTTTTATGGGAAATTAAGCATTAATGCTTTTTTTTTTTTTAATTCTCTACTTTTTCCACATTAAAATTCTTCTATCTCATCCAAAAATGATCTTTCACGAAATCTCAGATCATTAGATAGGTATAAAAAAAAAAAATTGTATGAGAAAAAGGAAGAAGTTATTCACAATAAATGTACAAAGTGTCCAACCTCTTTTCTGAAACAAAAAGCAGACCTTCTTCGCATGGCATCTACAGCACGACTTTCATGCATTACGTGGATGCGTTCCATCAGTTCTTCTCGTACAATCAGATTTCGTGAGAGATCATTTTTGGAGGGTATAGAAAGATTTTAATGTAAAAAAAAGTCGAGAACTAAAAAAAAAACATTAAAGTTTAATTTCTCAAGAAGCCGTTTAAAATCCGATGACGGTTAATAAGGACATTTTTGTCATAATTGAGGTGTAGAATCGACTCCTGAAGTTTCCTGCTGTTTTCTGGTATATACTGTGCAGATTGATCTAAGCCCGACTTGTGCATTTGAATATATAGGTACATATTTCATATATATTGGAAAATAAAAATAATATTAATATTGAAGGTGGCCCCTTGCTACAGAACTAGTGCGGTAGTGGGGGTACCTGAATGGTATCGCTTCTCGTTGTGCGTGAGGCGACGGTGTGGCCTGCGCGCCCTAGTTCCCTGCCTCCCCTGCACAGCGCTAGTGTTCCCTGTCCGGGCATCATCATCATCATCATCACACAATGTCAGCTCAGAAATATCAGCCATTATATAATACATCATTTCACACTTATTATAAAAATCTCAATTTTATATATACATTTGCAATGAACCGACGAAAGGCTGAGAAGTCAATGGGTCGATAAAATTAAAGAAGTTGAAGGCGGACTAGAACGCAATAGAATATATTTGATATATTTGAAATTTGATTCCAATAACTACCTACAATACCGCATTATGTTCCCAGAAGGCTATATAATCTCACAGTTTGGATGGAGTGTATAAAGGTAAATTTATGGGTCTCTCTTAGAAAAACATGCAAAAGTGAAAAACAATTTTATTAGAAACACCAAAAATTTTCCTATTTCAGATTCAGACTATTTTTTTGTGAGCTTGGTACTACGAAACTCTTCATTAAAATTTTGCTTGATATAAGTCAACTTTGTGTACGCCGAATCCCGTATTATAATACTGTGTATCGTTTTACTGTTTATTTATTATTTAAACTGTTTATTATATATATATATATATATATATATATATATATATATATATATATATATATATATATATACACACGCACACAAACAATTATATTACATATACGAGTATAGAATTATTATATATCCGGCTGTAAAATGAAAATAAAAAAAAATAATGATATATATATATATATATATATATATATATATATATATATATATATATATATATATACACACGCACACAAACAATTATATTACATATACGAGTATAGAATTATTAGATATCCGGCTGTAAAATGTAAATTAAAAAAAATAATGAAGATTTTGCTGAATAAAAAAAGTTGTGGGGCCTGGCCAGAATTGTTAGCTCTAAAGATTCAATTTCAAAAATGAAAGATTTTCTGATAGAAATCTTGAATAATGCCCGAATTTCATCAAGGTTTTACAGCCCTTTAAGACATCTCGGCGAGGAGGCAAATGGAATTTCCCTCCGACAACTGAGGCCAACTAGCAATTTTATTAAGATTGCGAGGAGCCTTGGGGAAGAAGTCACGCTTTATCTGAAGCGATAACGACGGGGATAGGTCTGGAGAAAAATTCTTCGTCAGATGGAGACAGGATACAGCGAAGTTGAAGAAATCCTTGAGGGCCTAGGGGGGGAAGATGCAACGACAGGACAAAGAACCCAACGTGCACCGAAGGTAATAAGCCTCGCCACAACAATGGCTTTAGTGAACTAGACAAAGCCTCTCCTTCGGGAGCCGCAATAAAGAATATTATCTTTTGACCGCTCTTTTGAATATCTTCCATGAAAATGACCACGTACTGGAGCCTGTCCTTGGCCAGGATAAACATGGGTGTTTACCAGAAGAAAGCTTAATGTTTCGTGGAGTCTTCGACAGTAAGCGCAAATGGGTATTCAACTCGGAACTACGATAAAAGTTACGACCGTGCAAGTTAATAACCGTAAATATATTTCTGTTTACTATCACCTAATATTGGCACTGTGATTGGCTAGTTATAGAGGAGTAGGAATATTAAGAGGCGGAGCCTAATGATTACGTCACTAAAAAGGGGCGTGGCCCGAAGTTAAGGTTAGGTCAAGGTTCAAATTTCCTGCCATGATCCCGTGACTAAATTCTGGCTTCTGATTGGCTACTCCTATCGATGCACGAGTTCGTCTGTTTTCGCTCTATTCGTTAATGAAATGAATAATCCAAAAACAATGCCTTAAGTCTCTCAAATACCAGTTAATCACGAACCAGTAATAAGGTTCGTTACCGTAAGATTTTCAAATTCAAAGAGTTACTATAAATTAAAGAATTAATCAATTAATAATTAATGTCTTGAAAGAATGAATCTTTTAAATCAATCACCAAAACAATAATCAGGAAAAAAAGTTTAACTTGTTTCCGAGTAATTTCTTATTATCCTTCTCATTTCCAGATTCTTGTAATATCGAGTTCGAATTTGAGAAAAATGTTTGCTAAATAATTTCTAGCAGTTGATGATGGTGTTATAGATCAGGCAGCTAATTCTATATTCAAATATGCTGTAAAAAAAAAATCCGGCTCACGCAAGGCAGCAAAATTGGATGGATTATAACTCTGGAATCAGTTGAATTTCTGTCACCGAATTTGTGTCATATGTTCCTACCATACAGAGGTAAAATCTGTATCACTTTCATAATTTCACTCAGTCCCTTTTGAGATATTCCGCTTTAAATGCTTCAGTAAATAAAGTAAGTTCGGAAAAAAAGGATAAAATTATCAAGATTGAAATTTTAAATGTCTACAGCAAGTAGTACAACGATAATAAATCAAGAATGAGTCTCTTTTCTTTAATGCATTTTTATCACGCTAAAATTTTCGTTTTATTTCATTTTTTAAAATTAATTTTCTGAATACTTAGGTGATGTTTTGTGGGACACAAAATGTAGAACACACTCTTATCATAATTTTAATTTTTGTTTTGTTTTTATACCTGCAAAATTACCAGTGTTAGGGAGATTTTACCAAAACTTGTTTTCAGCTGTGAAGCTAAGTTAAGATGGCTGCAAAAAAGTATGAGCCTTAAATATAGTTTACCCGTGGTTTGGAATTCTCCAAATTATAGGGAATAACTGGGGAAAAAAAACTCAGCAACCGGGTCTGGATGATATCAATGGGTGTCTTAAGATGATTTGACGAATTTGAGAGACTAAAGGCTTTGTATTTGGAATCAAAAACATTGTTGGCGTAAAACGACACAAAAGATACGTTGACACTTATTTTGGAATCTTTAAGAGATAAGGTGAAATTCGAGCATCACATGTAAATAGTTTACCAAGCTTATAAAGTTAAATCTTAGAGGGTTATTTTCACTATTATAATTTTATTTAGACGAGGCTATCTCAAGGAACATAGAAAAAAATAATAATATTTATTAAACATAGAAACTGAACTATCAGAAATCCAAAAAGTGATTATAATCCAGAGGAAATATTAAGTTTTAAAACAACAGCTCGTCCTGAATAAGATGGCAGCCTGAGGGCGAGCTCTCGCGGCACTAAGCTGAAACTAATGTTTTGTTTTATTTTACCCTCCGATTATATCTACAAAATATTTACAAATATAAATAGATATTACAAGATTTTAATAGCATATTCTAATATATGCATATATTTTTGTTAATATGATCGGAGAGTAAGGAGGAAAAAAGCAACCTTAGGTTTAACTTAGTGCTGCACAAGTTCGTCCTCAGGCTGCCAACTTATTGTGGGAGAGCTCTAACTACAAAAACATACCAAGATAATTTTGGAAAAAATGTATTTTTTCAAACAAAAACTTCTACTATTTACTGATTGACGTTACCGTTATCTATAAATAATATCAAAACAATAATATTATCAACAAATAATATAATTATCTATAAATCTAAAATCGACCATTATTGATAATGACTGATATGGAGCGTTGAGATAATTTTTAGCCTAGAGAGAATAATCGATTTTACAGGCTAGTTGCAAAACAGCTTCACACAAGATCGATTCGAGATATCATACCAGGGCGTACTCGATTAGCAAACACCTTGAACAATATAAATTAATCGGACAAAACGGATCCGCGACTTGCACAATCCTATACCAAAACTGCAGAGCTTTTAAAACGTTATTAGATTATATCGATAAAACCTAAATATATAGTGCACTATCGAACGGTAGATAGCTAAAATCATTTTATTAGGAGGAGAGATAATAAGTAAAATCAGGAATCGAAATTAACTATTTCTTTTCTCGAAGTACAAAAAAAGTCGTCCTAATTTTATTTTAAAAAATAAATCGATACGCGCGATCTAAGAATCGATAGTATTTTCATAAAAAAAGCGTCTCCGATAATCCAATAATGGACCTCAATATCGAGAATATCCAAAACTTTAATATAAACCTATACGTCAGCGCGCGATGTTAAAATCGATACTATTTTTAAAAAATAACGACCTCAATACTGAGAATATTAGAATAACTTTTATATTCATAATCAAATAATAAAATTTAACAGTAACTTTTATTTTTAGACTTCAAATAAATAAATCAAATCATGGATTTGTTTATCTTTCAAGATAAAAATAAGAGTTATTTTCAATCTCTGACCACAGTCATAACATTTTAAAAATAAATACGGAATTCTTATTTTTTTTTAGTAAAACTATAGTCCGAATAATAATCTATTTATTGATAATTTATAATTATTAGACTATGTAGCTGTCAAAACTTTCGGCTAAAACTATTCCGAAGTTTTAAAGGATCTCAGCTATTTCTGAGAACCTTTTAAACTTCAGAACGACATTTTCTTTTTCGTAAATTAAAAAATCATCCTTTTTTTGTACCGTAAAAAGAAAATTAGATGAGTTTTTGAAAAATATAATTCGAAAAGAAATTTTGTAGTTCAATAGATAAAATAAAATACATAAACCATAAAATTAACATCTGATATTTCTGAGCTGCAATAGGAATACAGTAAGACAAATAAATAACAGGCCATATTTCGTTTTGTTACAACAATAAATGAGTGTATTACAGAAAATATAAGAAATTGTGTTAGAAAAGCTTGAAGATAGTCACAGTGGATAAGACAATGCAGTAAACTTGTTAGAATTAGATAGAAATAGAAATGGAAGAGGAATTGGATGAGGATATATTTTGGTGTATATTTTATTTATAACATTATATATTTGCACTTTATAACCATTTATATAATATAATGGATATATTGATATATCTATATAGTATAAACCATAATAACCAAGCTAAGCAATAATAAAATTATTATGGATCAAACCGAAAGTCAGCAGCACGCTGTATGAGACATTCAATCCTTCACCAAAACTAGCTCTTTGCACATTTTGTCCAAACATTACCAAAATTATATCTTCAAATTGAGCGGTGTGGTTCAGAATTCTAAATTCCCGTTTTTATAAGACAACACAAAATAAAAATGCACTTTCAAATTAATCGATGCACCCAGGAAAAAAATAAATAAATAAAAATATTCGTGGAATTTACATGCGTGCTGTTTATATCAAACTAAATAAGTAAACATATGATTAACATAAATAGACAATACATTAACATAAAGGTTGGTAAAACCGATAAATATGAGAAGGAAATTAAGTATTATTTACTGCATACAGTCGTTCTCGAACTATCATAAAAAAGGGATGATTATTTCCCCCGGATATTTTATACTCGTAGATAACTTTTGAAAGTTGTGATTGGTCAATGATTAGCAATATGTTATCTTTAAACAGTCCTTTTATTTCAGAGATTGTTCACAGCCATATCGTTCATTTGGAAAAAGAGTGTAGTTTTATAAGGGAAGCGTCTGAAGTTTGCAAATTTACTTAGGTTCACAATAGGCATAGGCTGTCCCTCAACTCAAAAAATCCAGAACTTAGGTCTTTATTTTTTTATCATGAATCAGGAATCAAATTGTGGTACTTTTTCATGAAAATAGTACAAGTTCCTATAGAGTTTATGTACAATAAAGACAAATATAAAATTGAATTTTAAAAGTAAAAATCAAGTCAAAATATTTTATTGAATGTGTTAAAGTACAAAATAATATTTTAAACTATTCATTAATAGAATAAACATTAACTAATGTTTTCAATTATGAATACAAAAGCAAAATATTGATACTTTTGGATCGCCTAACAGGCAAAGAATAATATTATTAAAACATTGAAAAATAATTCATTATTATCTTAATCAAGGCATTATTTATAAAGTTATTCTCTAATAACAGCTTAAAAGAAGTATTATGTTTGACCAGAAAACTTATAATAAATAAACTAAGAATAATTTTTACTGTAGTAAATATTGAAACTAAAAATCTAACATTTATTCTCAAAGAAATATACGTTGCTGGAAGCTTTCCAAACAAAAAAGTTTTTCCTATTGTGGCAGTCTCCTTCCAAGTGAACGATACTTAGATTGAATAATAACAGTTACAAAAATAACAGGTTCCTTTCATTCAAGAACTAAATATATAGACAAATTATTCATATCATCTAATTAATATTATTTAGAGAACTCTGATTATTTTATTTATTGTTATTATTTTTTTTAATCAAGCCGATTCTTCTATTGTCCTTTATCAATTAATACCCAAACAATTCAACATTTTCTTATAATTAAATAAGAAAATTTCCATGTTTACATCAGCCATTTGACAAAAAAGGATCCTTATAAAAGTTGAAGTTACTTATTTTCTCCAAGCGGTAGTTCGGGGAACTCCTTGCCACTGAATGAAATTATTTTAAATGGATTTTATGAAATTATTTCAATTCCATAGACATAATATTTTAATAAGATAATAGAAATATGGGTCAGTATTGTGCAAGAACGACTGTATAACAATTTAAAAAAAATTATTGAAGTTTTTAAATATAACATATACTACCATTTGAAAGAACAAAGGAAGGGTTTAACTTCTAATTAGGATTAGTTATACATTCAGGTTGAACGATATCAATGATTTTAGTAAGATTACTCTGTACCATAGGTAAGGCATACGACATAAACAGTCCACGAATACATATACTATATATTCATGTATCACGAATACATTGGATAATTAAACATCATCATCATCAAAGTACATACCTTGAGCCTGCTTAGGGACGTAAGGAGCAAGTAGCCTTGCCCGCTTCTTCTCATAGCCTTTTTGGGTAATATCACCTGTTAACAAACATTAATTATTAAAATACAATAGCTTACAATATACAAATATATACATCCATATCTATTATAACTGAAATTTAAAAAAATATATATAAATAATATAGTGGATCTTTCTTTCTCCCTAGTTACATTATTTTGCATCCTCACTACCGAAGATAGGAAAGGATTTGTGTTCATGCAGAAAGTTATTAAGAAAAATTTGTTCACAGTATCGAAGATTTCTAGCCATGTTTCACCTTTTAAATATCGAGGAACAAATTTTGGTCCCATGTATGTCTGTAGTCATATCCATGCGTCGAACACCTACCCTTAATCCGATTGTTCCGGCTGGTATCTAGGCGGTTCAATTTCATCAAATCCCATCCACTACTTTCGCCTCTGAATGCGAGAAAGTATTTTTCTTGACACGCCTATATTTCAAAAACGGCTAATTTGATTTGACCCAAAGTTGGAGACCAATGTACAAGTAGTCCAAAATCAATTTCATCAAATTCCATATATATAATCTTTTTTTGTTGTAATTTTCCGAAATTGACAATATTAAATTTGTTTTGCCTTACAGATTTATTGTTTAAATTTGTTTTTCTTTACACATTTGTTGTTTACATTTGTTTTTCTTTAAACATTTGTTGTTTAAATTTGTTTTTCATTATGTAATAGTAGAAATGGTGAGGAAGCTATCCTGGCCTACTTGGCAGACTCTTCCATAATGACCCAATAGAGTAGTCACCTCAACCACTTTATTAACCACTTAAATTAAATTATAATATAAACAAAGTTAATGACGGATAAAACATAAACACATTTAATGATAAAATATAAATTAATTTATTGTTATTCCATATTCCACTTGTTCAATGTAAATATTTATTTTTCGTTAGTACATAACAGGCCCCACGTTAAACTTATTTATGTCAAACATTCGATTTTTTTTGGACAATTTTCGATAGTATTTATACAGATTGTAGTAAAGTTACGAATCTGTTATGGCATTAGCAAGTACTGAAATCGCTGTTGCATTTTTACGAAAAACGTCTTTAAGTCTAAAGCATTCCTGTTAAAGCAATGAATATGGATATTATTATATAAAGTTAAAACAATAATTACACATGAGATTATGAGATAAAAAATATAACAGCAACAAAAAAAATTAAAATAATCGGAATCGGCCCTTATACACAGAAGAATGTAACAGTTTCTTTGCTCTCCTGAAAAGTAATGGTTTTCATATTTGTAAGTTTATAATGGGAACGAAGATATATCCAAGGCATTACATTTTATTTTAAGTTCTTCTTATTCGATAAGTTTTGTATAAAAAATTCTTTTTAATAGGTAAACCATATATTGTAAGCTAATATGTTATTTCGATACATGTTAGGTTGAGCGATAGTACGCGCAGAAATATGTATAAGCCCATTGAAGGGTTAAAGCAATGTGGAAAAAAAGAAAAGATAAACAAGATTAAAAATAGATGAAACAGAGCAATAATAAGAAAAGAGAATATATTAACAAAAATATTAAGATAAAACTACATAAAAACATAACAAGAAAATTACAGAAATGAATCAGAATGTAAACGTGAATAAGCTTTAAACATGTTAAAATGTTTTTTTTTACTAATTAACCCTCTTATACTTATATTTCAAGATGTCAGTGAAGATAACAGAATCTAAAGACTTTTTAAAATAAATTTTTTTGTGAAAAATATTAGGCTCGAAAAAAGAAGGCTCAACTAAAATAATCGTAGCGATTAAAATGGGCGAACTGGATAATAATGGAGCCTTGAAAAAAAGTTACCTGAACGACGAGTAGACTATCCAGAGACAGAATGAGACGTAGGTGGGAAGATTGGATAATAGCTTGTAAATTTAGGTTTTAGTAGATGGATGTACGTGGTTGAAGATCTTTGATATTGTAGCCAAAGTATGCTTGCATGCAGTGGGACCGTAATTATCCCGGATAATGACGAGGGAGAAGGTGCACAGATCATAATTTTTTTTTTAAATATTTAATAATGTTTGATGAAGGTGAAAGAAATATCATAATATATAACAATAATAAATTTATATTTATTAGAAAAATAATCTGTACATATATAAAAAATATTGATATAAAATACGTGTTTATTTATTGCGCGAAACATTTTTTACAAAAAAAGGTGGGCGGAGCATAAGTCAAAAGGCGTCATGGGTCACGTGATCAAAAGGGGAGGTGCCTAATGGTTACGTGACTCTAAAGGGGCGCGGCCCGATGGTTAAGGTTAGGTCGAGATGAGACCACGTGGTGGTTAAGGTTAGATCGAAGTGAGACCACGTGGTGATTATGGTTATGTCGAGGTGAGACCACGTGGCAGTTAAAGTTAGATCGAGGTGAAAATTCAAATTCAAACTTCCCGCCATAGGTCATGTGACCAAATGCTGGCTTCTGGTTAACTGAACTTTTTCGTGCGCCAGCTCTCCTATTTTCTCTTTACTTAAATATATGCAATACCAAATGTTCAGATATTAAAATCTTTATCACCAGCACGATTCATAATTTAATTTTTTTTTAATTTTTTTTTTTAGACATAATATATTACGCTTTCGTTTTGCCGACATTTTCGATGCGAACGGTTGAAACTTATGAACAACACTGAAATACGATGTTAATACGTAAAAAATTAGAGGAAGATTTTTCATAGAATTTTGAAACCTAAACTTTAGAAGCGGGTTTCTTTTAAAAACTCTAAAACTCCGGAAGTACTTAATTATTTTTCCGAATAATTCTTCATCCAGCGTACATTCAACTTTAGGGTGCATTTAACATACATCCGGGCACATTTAAACTTTAATTTAATATTCAAATGCTTCGCTAGAAAGTTAATAAAAAAAAGAAAAAAAGAGAGAGTTGAGATAAAACCACGGCTAATCAAGTACCGGATAATCGAGGTTTTACTGTATATGAAAATATTAAAAAAAAAATGTATAATATTGATTTTTTAAAGATCATATTAGTTGCCTGTATCTATATCCTTCGCTCCTGTTTCAGCACGTCAGGTTTCGTTAAGTATTTGGAACACCAAGTTCGCTATAAAAACCACGTCTTTGGTGGTCCTTCCAGTTTACTTCTTTTTTTTTTCTTCTTCATTCTGGTATTATATCTCCTCCCCTGGTTCCTGTCGCATTGGAGGATTATCCAGGGGAAGTCTCGGATGTCGTTCAGGACACCGATCCTTAATTTCCTACCTGTTTCTCCAATATCTCAGCAAAATCTTGCTAAAGACACAGTTTTTGCCCCTCCTTAACCAGGCTGTTACATGTTTAATTACTTCTGTATAAATAAATATATTTACTTAAGGATTAATATTGTAATATTTTATTAGAAGAACAAGAAAAAACAAGGTAATGCAAGATAAACCATGAAAAATAATGTTACAATACCAATATCAAGTTTCAGAACCGTCCTACCGTGTTACTTCGGAAGGTGTTAAGTTGGATAAGAGCAGAATCTTTGATTTACAATTAACAGCAGTTGTGTGATTTCCAGGACAAGCTTAATTGTAGAGAAAGAAAGGTTTGAAATCCAGGATATCATGATCAGTATTTAAATTCATTTTCATGAGTGATTACTCTAATAAATTACTTTAAATTCCGAACATTCATTCATTTCATTATAGGGCATGGGAGGTATTCTAAATCAGATAACATAATTTCAAAATACCAAACCACACTGTTAGCCATATACGAGTATAATATAATAATATTTAAACCCCAATTAGTCAGGAATTTTACTGGTCATGAGTATTACCTTAAATGAGGAAAATCTCAATGAATCTCATTACGAAATAGCAGAATGTTAAAATTGCGATATTAAATTATATCTGAAACCTAGAGGAATTCACAAATGCTATTTCCATAAATAAAATATCAGAAACAAAATTAATGTGAGTTTACTAATTTCTTTTTTTCTGAAAATCAATGTCACTAGGAAAATGATCTCACAAGCTCGATTCTACATTATTTTATATATTTGTTGGACCTTTTTGTTGGACTACCAGTACCTCCATAATATTTCTATAAATCAATCTTTTCATAAAAGACCCAACAATTTTTTATGATAAAAATTTTCTGTTAATTTTTTTGTTTTTTCATTTTTGAGCCTAGACGTCGGAACTCGGAGCTTTCAACTAGAATGTAATAATTCAGCGTTACGACCATGCGATCCTAATAGAGATGGGTTGTGACAGCCGCTAATAGTAACAGTAATAAAGTTGTTCCTGTTCCACAGATGTATTTAATATTTTTAGCAGATACTTTTTATCACGTGTTCTAAACTTTTTTTTGAGTGTTTAACATTCTTTTCTACGCCTGTTCAGGCAAAAAAGACGGGTTATTCCTACAGGTTAAATCACCCTGTCTAACTAGAGTGTGTAGTAAATCAGATTTTTCAAAACTGATATTTTTTGTCAACTTCATGACACTCTTCATGACACACTTCATGACACAGGACGTCAAAGAAATAAGTATAGCATAATTACTTAACTGTCTAGGTTAAAAAAAAGAAGTGATTATTTTCCATGTTATTAAATAAATGTTTGATTTTCTAAACTCTTATTTACATTTTTTTCTTATTTGAACCTTTTTTTATAATCTAAAATTAATAGTAATACATAAAGCTCGAATAAGAGAAAAGCTAAAATGATAATTTTTTTTTAAAATTACTAAACACTTATAATCATTAAATAATTATTTAAATGTATTATTCATAGTAACGCGATTAGAACGAACGGTTTATTTATAACGACACTCTTGTTGTCAGCGTTTAAAGAGTAAAGTACAAATCACATGTTTTTGCTAACATAGAGTCAACAGCCAAAACTTTTCCGATTTAAACTATAAGCAGCACACGTGTTAATCAATTGGACTACACAATACTTTTATCACACATATAATAATAAATTTTATTATAGATTGAAATTATTTTTTTATTTGCATATAGGTATTTGCTTAAAACCCTCGTGGCTGTATACATTTTTTCAGTCAACTCTCATATAAATTGGGCCCCTTGAAACATTGTTCCGGGAATTTTTTTTCCTCCTAAACCTCCTGCGCGCCTGGTGAAAGGCTGTGACTGAAAGTACCTGCTACTTTTAGGCTTTCACATTTTCGCGTACCTGTTACCAGGTATCTGTGACGAAGTAGCAGGTTGTTACATTCCGACCCATCTCTATTTCCTAATAATTTAAGAAATACATGTTGTAGCATTATATAAAAATAATTTATTATCTGTGTAATATTGCATTTATTTTGAAAATGACCCGCAAGATATTCTAAAAACCGTATAAATTGCGTTCTCGTGGTAAAGGAGGGAAAAGCTACGTATTAACCTGAATAACCTTCATGAAAATACGAAGAAAATCACAGAGGCACATTGGCTAAGACTCCTGCGAACGAAGCCAAGGAAACGACCAGCTGTGCAGGAAGGATTGCAGAAGGCTCTCCCACAGTGCTGCCAACACTCTCTCACAAATTGCGCCAATGGCTAATTGCCCGATATCGAAGAAAATGTTTATTGTTCGCAGATGGTACCTTATCACGAAGACCATGTCGTAAGTGCACTCCTCGGGGGACAATGCCATCTGGCGGAATGGAGTCTAATCATCTTCAGTGAACCAGTATCTAAATGGCTGTGGCTCTCCGGATCCCTAACACATCGCCATATGCTCCTGTCCGTTTAGGAGTTGTGTCCGATAAAGAGAGTTCTGTATACTACAGAACAGTACCATAAGAGCGGAGTGGGGTTGGTACTTCAATGGTTAACAATAGCCACACTCAGAAGAAGAAATTTTTATTTGGAAGGGCAGTATGATGAACGCTGTGTGGTACAAATTAATATTTTTCAATATTGTTCAATAAGCGAACAGTATTAATATCATTCGTTAATATTGAACGTCGCACAGTGGGTCAAGCAGCGACTTTAGCATGATAAAATTCAAACTTTGAATATTTAATATTGAAATGGAAATTGTTCATATCCAAACTGGACTAGTTAGCGACATTGGACCCGAGAGATTAGCCTCCATTGTTTACACTAATGATTCAATAAAACACGTCAAAACAAAAAGAATAAATCCTTGTATTTTCTCTCGTCATGTGTTTATTCATCATCGAGTAAAAATTTTCTGCTAAAATTGAAGCTATGGCCAACTGAAATATTCGGGTATGTATATGAAATGATTTGATTTAAAAAACAATTGAATAAGAGAATATTTTTAATGTTAAAAGCAAACTGCAAGATTTAAATTGCTCAAAAAGCATCCTGCTGTTGTTAGTATATATCGCATAGGTAACCAGTTACCGCTACGAATCACCTCTGAGACACTTCCAAGACAGTCTTTACATAGTTGTTTTAGCTATTTAACATGTTGCAATGATTATAATTAGTTTTAAAAAATATTTTTTATAATATTGCTTCTAAATCAGTTTTTCATTTGTTCCATTCTCTTTAGTCAGTCTTTTTTTTTTACTGTTGGCGTGAGAAATGCAAAAACTTATCTGCAGTGTATGATCATAATTTTCGGTCCAGATGATGTGCGAATTACCAAAACGTTGAATGGTACTTGAGAGACTCAAAACTTTGTTATGTTTCTATAAATAACATATGTTTATTAATAACTGAAATAATGGGATAAAATACAAGATAGTATAGAATGAATTATGGATAATTTATAATAGTAGAGGAGTATATTATAACTTGAGTATAATAACTTGACAATGTTCAAAAACCAATATTTCTTATTTGTGAACATATTACAATAATAGTCATAGAGAGCAATAGTATGGACAATGGTCCTGAACTGGAAATATTAAGAAGAGGCTGGAAGGGCTGGCACACAGACCTCCGAGGGCAGGCAGTAGACGTTTGGCGGCTAACCGCAAGTGACATCATGGCAGCAATATTTATGGCGGAAGTTAGGATAAAGTATTTCCCTGGAATGGGGCATATTCCCCCTAATTGCTCCTGTCTTATAGTGACTTACCGCTCTCGCATCCAGCCCTTAATCAAATACTTGAGGTTTCTGCGGCCGTTATCAAGCACTCCTACGTGTGTCAAGGACTGAGTGATGTTAGTTCGAGAAATTATCTACTGTTATTATAAACGGTAAATAATTCGAATATTTTTACTTTTACTGGTATTATAAAAATAAATAGTACCGAGAAAAGATTAAACTCCAGACGATATAATAACCACTGTTGATTCTATTGATGTATCAGTATTCGTGAAGGTATGAAAGCTATAGTAATTAAATACAGCAATTTTGATGGTTGCTGTTAAAGCATCTACATATCCGGTACATGACCTCACAAGAGTAAACCCTTTATCCGAAAGATTTAGGTTACCCTTCCATATTGAGGAGGCATTGAACACAGCTGTAACGCGATATCCCGGAAGTACTCAACAGCTCCCTTAAGAAGGCAAAAACGGGCAGGATAGGGTTCCTCCATAATATGAAGATATCCTTCCTTCTTAAGATCAAATAAAGAAATATTCTAATAATTATAAAAAAATAATAACGAAATAATTTTATAGTAGGACCAAAGCCTCTTAAGAATAAATACGTACACTTGTAAATATTTACAATTTACAAAAAAGTACTTGCCAATTTTCCGTTAGGATAATTGTTGTTACGGAAATTCATATTATTAACATTTATACAGTACTTTTTTTTATGAAGTAGTTGGAATTTATTAACTGGTGCTTAAAAGAAAATGTCGTGGACTGACGAATAGAAATGGGTAAACTCACTCAACTTTCCTTTCAGGTTTGGGTCAAAGTAAAATACAAAAAATGTTTGCTATATCTTCCTTCAGATTAGAAAGATTTTTTTTTTTGTTATGTTTAGTTTTGTAAACCATCAAATTATCTTTCAAATGTAGTGAACCGGTGCCTAAAGGAACGTACGAAAAATAATTTATAACATGTGTAAAAAGTTCAAAACGCTATATCTCTGCTAATACTGGACCGATTTAGAGGATTTTTTTTTGTTTTCTAGGAAATTCGATTCAAAATCATTGGAGCCGATTTGGCGCTACAGTCGACAGATATTTTTGGAACACATATTTTTGGCTTTTGCGCAGCCGCAATTGCGCAAAGGGTGGCAAATTTGGTACACGCATCGAGGAGAAGGAGGAGGCAAAGTCCTAAAAAACAGAACAATAATCAACAAAATTAGTCCTCCCATTTAAGAGATAATCGTGGCACAGACACACAGACCAATGAGCAAAAATGCATTTTTTTTTTTTGTACATGGGGTTCAGAAACATTTAGATCAGTTGAAAACTGCACTTCAAAAATTTGACCCAAATACAATATATTCCTTAACTGGAAAGTAAAAAAGAGGTAGCACAAATGACAAAGGATTTGTTGAAGGAAACTGTCCTACGAGATGATATATACAAATCGATAGGTTGAGATCTTGAATACAGAGAGTAAGAACGCAGAGTGAGAAGATCAAGGATCAAGGAAGGTTTATTGGGTTCTAAAGACTTGGAAAAGAAAGACACCAAGGAGGTAATGCCATCCGAAAGTAGGATAACGCCACTTCAACTCGGTGTACTAACTGGAGACATGAAAACACCTGGAAGCCTGAAGATGAATTTTATGAAACAGTTTCTGTTCATAAGTCTCTGCAATTTCATCTCTAGCCCAGCAGATAGTCCTCCGAATGCCAAGCAACCATATCAAAGGTGCTGATCGAAGGTGACCTCGAAAATTTTTTAAAGTCGAATGGAAGTGAATGGAAAGATCATTTAGGAAAAGGGACAGTAAGGGAGCGAATGAAGAGGTACTTGAAATGGATGAAGATGGCCTTGGTTTTTTCAACATTCATTCTCAATTCATTTTTTACCGCACACGTGTTGATAATTTCAAAATCTTCTCATAACTTTCGGATTGCTTCAAGTATCTCGGTAGGATGAAAAGATTGGGTAAATTCTGAGGTCATCATGAAGTGATATTGTGAGTGGTAAATGAAACAATGATGATCGGCAGGAAGGCAGCGTCTCTTCTTCTCATTAGCCCTTTGATCTCCGAATTTCTAAAATTCTTCTGAAAATTTTTAATACAACTAGTAAAATTGCGAAATTTTTAGTTTATTTGAATTTTAATATTTATTTATTTTTATTAAAAAAAACGGTTCTATTTATTTTTTTATATTAAAATAATAATATGAAATAATAATTTATCTGCTGTAATACACGAGTCTCTTCTTATCTAATTTAAAATTTTACATTATTGTATTTTATCAGAATCTTAAGCAATATCCTAATTCTTAGTTCACTTCTTATCGAACTTCGCTCATTCCTAGGAATCTTCACAAGTTTCAAACAGCAGTAGTCCCGAGACATTTTTTACATATCTACACTCATTTCCTTAGCGTCTACGCTCTCACTCGCTCTCACTATTTTTCTTCAATTAAAGCAAAGCCATGAAAAAATGTGTAAAATATAATAATTTCAAGATACAGGTACGGTTTGAAATTAACTTTATTTTTCTCTTGGAGTTGAAAAAAAGAAAAGTCAGGATATGATTTTTTATCCAGCATCGAGAAATAAAAGTCAATGCTAAATGTTTACTATTTGACTATGAATATAAAAATGTTTCGCATATTTTAGACATTGAGTCCATTATTTCGTTATCAAAAATGCTTATTCTGAAAATACTATCGATTCTAAGATCGCGTAAAAGTGTACAGATTTATTTTAACGTTTCCAATTTCTAGGTTATCAAGTTCCAATTAGAAATTTTATCGCATCGATATTATTATTTAATTATAGGGCCTGGCAGTGAAACGAGATGAGTTTAAAATCCATTTGTTTATTAAAGAATAAGATTTTTCTATATATTTATAAATATGAAGTATGAGAATAACCATTTAATGTGCAATAAAACAAATAAAAATACAATAAAACTATTTTCTAAACACTGCGTTCGCCAAATATCGTCAATTGAAATTTTTACATTGGAGTCGTACCTGGACAAGGAATGAGAGAATTGCTCAACATGCCAAATCTGCAGATGAAAAAGAAAACTAAAGAAAAAAATGCTTATCAACCTGAAAAACATATTTTCGTAAACTATTCTTCCATGGATGCTCACACGACACAGAAAACTTTGTAATAACTATCTGTAGAGTAGGACGTCACTTGGTGAGAATGACATTCCAGAAACACAAGGGGTGAGAATAAATAGCAGTTGGCCAACCTACCCCTTATTGCAGTCCCGCTTTCCCCAATTATATTAGATAAAGAACAAAAATTATTTTCCTTTAGGCCTAAAGGTCTTTGGGCTAAATAAAAATATACAATAATATTTTTAAAAACTTCCGAAACAGTCGCAATATAATTTTTATGGAAATGGAATGTGCATTTTAATTACATTTTTGTGGAAAATATTATTTTTGTTTCAGGAGTAATGCCCTTTAATTCAGAATATTCGACAGTTAAAGCAGCATTAGACAGAAACACACCCAAGATGGCTGTCGACAACGTCTCTTAGATCGTGGGGAATGTCGAGGGATCAGATACTGATCTCTCAGATTAATGGTCCCTGATCTCACACGTTCCATAGATTGTGGAATCTGATTGGACGGCTACGATAACGTTTTAAGTTAAAAATATAAAACGTTACAGGATTTAGAACTTGCTATTTGTGTAGTTACTCAAGGATGAAAGACAATCAGCTCTAATCCAACCTCTATCATTTGTGTTAAGGATTTGTGAGACGTGGGATTCTCTCGTTTTATAACTTTTTCGTTACAATAAAAAGTTTTTCTACTCAGAAAAATTGACATATTTTATTTGAAAATAAATAGTTTTGATATTGATAAGAAAACTCCTTATTAAAATTTAATCAGTTAACTACGACAAATTATTTTGTCAAATTTCACGAGCATTCTACTCGCTATGGAAAATACAAGACCAAACCAGCAGCTGGAAATCCGTAACGTATAGTGGGAAACGAACGATAACGCCACTATTATATATAGCTTATCGACGTCGTTTTTTTAAGAACCATTTCCCGTAATTTCAGTCGTTTTTTCCTTTAAGCGCCATTTAGCAAACTTTACAGGAAACACATGAAACGGTTTTTCCCTAAATCGTAATTTCTTGTTTTTAATTTTATTCTTTATTGTGTGCAGTAGGAGTTTATTCATCTGGCAAAACTTTTATAATTACAATATCTTAAAAATATATTGTAATTATAAAAATTCTATCAGTGGTCAAGGCTAGAGTGACGACTAAGAGTCGTCAGTAATTGGTGCTTACGTCATCAATAGTCGATTTTTAGAACATTTACAATTTTTTTTGGTTGTGCTGGTTTTTACGTCCCATAGTAAATCGAAACCTAAATTTCGAATTTTTGGCGCTAAAGCCTTTCTAAAAAAAAAACCTCGATATTTTCGTGATGAAAGGAAAGGAAATGTGCAGTATGCGATATCGAACAGTGAAGACATAGCTTATTAGCAGTCTGACAGATGAAATACTAAAATAAAGTTGTTGAAACGGATAATGGATTACAATGAGCTCTGAATTTATTTATTTTTATTATATTTGGGTATAACATCCTAAATCCATAATAATAAAAACAAAATTCATTCTATTATGGTACTATGGTTCTCGTATATTTAATCACTCAAATAAATATCTTACAAACATGGAAGATTATGTATAATATAATATTATACATCATATTATTTTTTATTTTATATTATATATTATATATATAATATATTTTTAGCATAAGGACCTTTGAAGGACCTCGTTCCTGCCCATAGATATTTTTAGCATAGGAATAATCTCAAAGGAATTTCCTCTCTTTCTAAATGAATATAAAAGGGGAAAAATGCATGTTATTTCAATGTCGCAAATTTACGCACTTCGCGCCTTCTTTCAAGAAACTTGAAAGTTAGAATATACTAACGTTAAAGGAAGAATAACACGTCAAGGTATTTGAAAATTAGGTATTTAGGTATGGCATAGAAAATTCAGACAGAGGAAGGATGAATCAAATGGGCACTTTATACGGTAATATAATGACGAATAAAATAGGCATGTAATGCGATTGGATAACTAATCAGCGCTAAACCGACGGTAAAGCTTCCTAGTGGTTGATAAAAACGAAGATGGAATGATTGTCAAAGGTTCGATCCTCAGGATTTGGGTTTTGAGTCCTGATGGGATTCGAGGGAAGTGAGGTGAGCAGGCTTTTATGGTTATTATTAACATTTTAGATGAATATTAGAATCGTTTAGTGTCAATTATTAAACAAATAAAAATATTAATAAAAGGAATAAACTAAGGATACGCCAACCCCTAGAAAACAATCAGCCCGTACAGATAACCGACTGCTAACAGGATATACAAAGATTTGTCAATGGAATGTTGCTACATAGAGAGAAGGTAGAAAATAGAAATGAAGAGGCTCTGCGTTTAATAAATCCGTGGGGGATGGAGAGGGGGAAGGAGGGTCCATTCCCAACTTAATCCAGACTAATGCCGATCCCAATAGCAAATCTTTGTTTGTTTTGTTCTCCAATCCGCCGTTGTTTCTTTTTTCTATTAACTCCATTTTTCATTCTCTTCGTCTCTTTCGTCAGGTATAAAAATAGTTCAAATAAAAGAAACATATGTCAGAATCAATATAAACAGAAATTATATGATACATCTGTCAAAGTCAAGGATAGGATACTCATATAATCAGTGGCAGATCCTCAGAAGTGAAAGGGAAAAATTTCCCCTCCCAAAATAACCACGAAGAAAAAAAAAGGCATTAGCAGCAGAGCTACGTCACTGTCGTATTTTAAAAATGCACGCCCGACTTTCTCCGCTAACCTTCGACCCAGTGCAATAGTCTATTTTATACGGGGAAAATACGACTAAAAAAGTTGAAATTGCCATATCTTTCCTAATACAGGTACGATTTCGATGAAACTTCTTTTGTTTTAAAGGGAATTTAACTTTCATTCGAATGTAATAGCCTATTATCCCAATTCAAATTGGAGGGATTTTATAGATGAACATATACTTAAAAACTCGAAAAACCGCGGAGGCTATGGAAAACACGTTTGAACCGCCAAAAGGTACTTCCCGAACACCAACTCAATTTATAAACAAATTTTCAATCCTGTAACGTAATTAACTTTAACTAAATATAAACTAAAATATAACTAAATGGAACTGAGGAGATGCAAAAATCTTTATAAGCGCAGACATTTTAGGCAAACATGCAGACATTTTAGGGTAAACCTACTAACATTTTTACTGAAATATACCCATACTTATATGTTATTGTTCTGCGTAGAATAAAACATTGCATATCGAATTTCAGCTCATTTGGCCCAAAGGAGGCCGCTGGAGGAGCTAAAATGTAGGGAGGTGAATATATCAGACTTCTCCAAAACTTCCATAATGGTGTTCTCTGGGTTATGAAAAGGGGGATAGAAAATGCACTCCCGCCCCTCTCCGCTGACCTTCGACCCAGTGTAATATTCTAATTTAAACGGGGAAAATACGACTAAAAATACTGATGAATTTAAACCATACCTACTAGCACCAATACTCGTAACTCTGATAAATTATCTTTCATTAGTCAGGAGGGAAATTAACCTTGGCTCATCTTGTGAGAAATCGATCGTCGAATTTGCCAAATCTAAAAATTATATAATTGTCAATTGTAATTACATTTGTTATTAATTTAAATACAATAATTGTGTAAAACTTCTATCGTTTTAATATTTTTATAAACCTGATGAAAATTCTAAATAAGTCCAGTGGTTAAGTCGCTGGACTCGTATGAATGGATTCCTCATAGTTTTAAATCGGTTCAAACTGTATGATTTGTAATTGAATTGTTGATTACTGACATATTGAGTCAATCTCTCCTGTTGCCCTAGGATAAGATAACACAATATTCAGTCAATCTCTCCTGTTGTCCCAGGATAAGATAACACAATTATATAATTCTACGGATCATCCTTTCCATGTTCCCTTATAAATATGCATAGCAAATTAAAATGGTTGGCGCCTCAAAGGAAGAATATATAAAAACATTAAAATATACCAAAAAAATGTATGGCATAATCCCGGCCTGCTCTACGAGTATCCCAAATTTTGTGGTAACCCTGTGATACGCCCCAAAACTACCTCTAGATCCGCCCCTGCATATAATTGAATCCAATAAAAATATAGATGAGGCCTTTAGAATCAAAATCCGCTAAATCAAAAGTTCGAGTTTCCATTTTTTTTTTTAATATTAAAAGTTAGATGTGATTCGTTTTCAACAATAAAAAATAAATATGCAAAACTGAGGGTCAAATAACCACATTTAGTCATAAAAATTAGTGGGAAAACATTATACAACACTTCAACATTTTTATGTTGTTTTGAGTTCCTGGAAAAAAAAAATCCAATTAGATGTTGTGATCCAGTTTTGATGCTAAAGGCCTCATATGATATATATATAAGACCTAAGATTGTTCCTGATATTAAGTTTGTGTATAATTAAATTCATAGGCCTTTTTATAATCCGTATTGGGAGAAAGTCTGTTCATATGTAAGTTTTGAAATTTTGTCTTGTTCCTTAAGAATACAATTATAAATATACATATATTGTCGGCATTCGAGCAAAAGTCACTAAATTCCAGTTAATGAATTTTGTATGATCATGATAATTTATCCATCAAATCGCAGCCAAATAAGTCAGTAAATGACTTTTTGTGATGTTTGCCAGATGAAAATTCATAGTTTTCGAAGTGAAGAAATGAAATATGAATGTGAAATATGACTTTTTTTACAATTTTGGACTTAGTGATTTTTGAGCGAACGTCTGCTATATATAATATGTATACTTAAACATGTACGTGTGTGTGTCCATTATTATTATTATTACATTGTAAGTTCGGTAATACTCTCAAATATTGATTTTTAAAATGGTTATTGAGAACATTAGCTTCTATCAGACCGCACAAGTACATACTCTGACGTGTCTCACGAAAGAGTGCGACGAAGAGCATATGGTTAACCTCCAGTAATTGCGTAGCCAATCTTGTACAACGAGCTATATCATTTAGCACCTGCCTTCCAGATCTTAAATAATAGCTCTCTTACTCAATTGAGTATTGTGATTGTGGCAGCCATGGTCCCTACTGGAACCTCAAAGAGGTTTTGTAGGTGACTGATTTCTTGTGGTCACTTAGCTCGATTATAAGAAATTTCCTATTCAATATTTGCTGGTGATTTAGTGAATATAATTCAGCAACTCGACCTGGAATAAAACGCCCGAAATTCAAACCTAAAGCATAAAAATGTGAATGTTTATTTAATGGCGAACTTCCGACCCAGAAGGGCTTTGCAATCGATAATCTCTATCGCTTGATCATATTAATTGGAATAATCGACACGCGATATATCGATGATCGAATTTCCAAATAAAAAATCTGATTAACGCTTAAACTTTTCAAGAGGAGAGATGAGTGAGTGAGAGAGGAATCGTTTCTATGAATTTCGGTCGGTTTACACTTTTTTTTCTATTCAGTTCTCTTTTTAAAATAATGGAAAAACCTGTAACCATACAGAAGATGGATTGATCTGAAAATTTAAGTTCAATCATGACTGGCAAATCCGCAACAGAAAGGTGTTTTATAAACAATAACGTTAGCGATAGCATATCGTACAAACAAAAAACAATAAGCGAAATTTTCAACGATACGGAATAAAAAACAGGGAAAATTTTCAATAGTTCATTGGTAATTGTATGGCTCACAACAGTACATCACTCACCGATGTTAATCTTATTTTTTTGCCTCCCAGCACAACCTCTAAGCTGCAGTCTCTAGACTTGGCCATAAACGATAAACGCAAGGAAGTTGTGATGCAACTCTTAGAAAGCATCGAGGATGGGAATCACCTACCTCAAAATTAAGCAACTCCCATAATTTTTATAGATTTCGCCTATTTTGACGAAGGTTTAGCGGTACTTTCAGATTTTTTTTGATCTAACTATATCGTTTGTACGTCCATTCATATTAATTAAATTTTGTATTAATTTTTACCACCGATTATTGGAAATCTAGATAATTTGGATATCTTGATAATTCATATTTACCTTTCGAACCATTGACCATACGAATTATCGAAATTCTACTGTATTTTATTTTAACAATTTCCTTTATTCGGTAAAACTCCAAAATCGTAACCCCAACATGGAGGAGGTCTAGATTTTTAAGAACAGTCAGGTTCTAAAAATCTAGCTGTCCGCCATGTTAGAGTCACGATTCTGGAATTTTACCAGTAAATATAACAAAAAAACAATATTTAATTACCAAACTAATAATTAGTAGATAAGATTTATAAACAAATAATGTTAATTAAACCTATGTAAAGACAAACTGATGGTTATATAAATGATGATGGTACTGAGATGTATATCAAATGAATCACATGCTTTTAGATGAATGTTTTGAGAATGCACAATATAGTCGGAAGCGTTATAAGATAAATAGATTTTTTAAAAGTTTGATGGAACATTTTTTTTATTATTGGAAAACTGCTAGACCATAATATATGAAATATGGCTAAAAGTCTTCAAAATTATATTATTTCATAACCTTCACAGTTTAATAATATACTCATTTCATGCACTTTTCTTTGCTTTTTCATCCACTTCCTTTCGATATATCGATATTTTTCTAGCGATTATAGGCGGATATCGATATTTGGTTTTGCGATATCGCAAAATTCGAATGTCGCTATTTTCCTTTCGATGTTCCAACCCTAGATCATTTTCATAGTTTCGCATCTAAAATTTGATAAATAAAGTTAGTTTCTATTTTTTTTTAGTTACTAAAATTGTTTTTTTTTTTTTTTTTATTTCATCCTCATTTATGTATCACTATTCACAAAAATCTGGTGCAATGCGCGCATCTCACAATTTTTGCTTACCATTCTACGTTGAGTAGAAATTAATTTCTACTCAAGTAGGGCTAATGAAATTTTAAAAGTTTCCATTTAGTTTCCAATAAATAATATAAAAGTAGAAATTATAACCACCATTCAGTTAAGTTTATGTGTTTTTCATCACTCTCCATTACCTCCTTCGACTTTATAAATCAGATATTAATTTTTCTAAAATTTGTAGCTTCCCGAATTGTACACATTGATATTACGAATTTTATCAAAATCGTTAGATCCGTTTTCGAGAAAATTGTAAAATGGATGATATAAAATGGCACTTCTGGTAAATCGATTTAACGAAAAGGTCGCTTTTGAGCTAGGCTGTTGCACATACAGACTACTTTATTTGGACTTGGTTATTTGGACCAACAGAGAAGCTTAAATCGGGTGTTACCATTTAATACTCGGATACGAAACTTTTCAAGCTCCCAATACTTTCCATTTCTACATGTTTCACATGTAGATAAATACAAATCTATTTTGATCAATAAATTTGATTTAATAATTTCAAGAAATCGTGAAACGATATCTACTGATACTTTCTCCTATAATGACATTTACACTAACAGCTGCATATACATATTTAATGAAATCCAAAGCATACACTTTAAAAAAAATTTAAACCATGAATATATTTCCTTCAAATAAGTCATATAAATATAATAGAAAAGATTTTATGCTGACTTGCACCACGGCCTTCGATATCTGAATATAGTTAGATAACTAACCGCTCAAACTGTTTCATCCATTATCGGGCACCATTATTTTTTTTAATGTCGGCCTGTCGATTGTGAGCGGAAGTCCTTATACAACAGGTCGATGGTTTCCTGCCCCCCATACGTCACTTCCGATACCATTTTAACCACGACAATACCACTCGGTCATATTCTGTATTTTATAATAGAGAAGATAATAATACCGATTTTATCCTTTATTCTTTTAACTTATCCAAAAATTCATTTTATTTGTTGCGAGCAAGGCGCAACAGATTTGCAAAACAAGTCCTCACGTTGGTCGGTAATTTGGAACTAGGTGAGTACACAAAGGCTTATAATAAGATATTTTAAAGAAACCCTAATTATTTTTTTTTTTAATATCAGCTTTAAAAACAATTAATTAATTGATTAGTTTATATAATCTCTATCGATTCTCTGTTGGGTTGGAACAACATAACCAAGTTGCAAACTAAAAGTGCAAAATCTTTAAACGATTTCAAACGACGGGTTGAGTCTCACAAGAGCCAATGACTTAAACACAAGATACCTTTCTCCATTCACAAATTGAAAATGTTTGGTCATTAGATTTCAGTTAAGCAGTTACCAGCCAAATTTATTTTTTCTTTTTGTTTATTTTTTTACACAATGTTGGTGTTTTGATCGACTAATCAAATCTATTATATCAGTCTAGACGAGGTGTAGGCAGAAAATGGGATCAAGTTTGCCATAATCTTTTCATGAAAATACGCAACCTTCGAACTTAAATTACTCTCTTTCAAGAAAAATTTCTCGTTTTGATTTTAAGACTTCGTTACCACGACTTATCCTCAATCATTTGGGAGGTGTAGACGGGAATAATGGGACGACCTCAATTGACTTCAGGGCTTTGTTTGGACATTATTGGTTAAGAGGTAAACCAATTGGTTAATAGGTAACCGCAGTAAAAGTCTCCGGATCTAGGAGCAGAGGAAAAGAGAGGAGGGGAAGGGAGAAGCTCCTGTTTTTCTTTAGTATCTCGAAAACGGTCGGTCCTAGCTTAAAACAATTGAGGAGGCGAGAAGTCAAGCGGTAAAAGCGATTTTGTTTTCAAAGAGAAAGTTAAGCGCAGTTATTTCAGTGTCATCTTTATTTCAAGCAGAGTAAACATACAAATTGATAATAGGCTAGTCAATGAGGGGTTTGTAGACGGAAATGACGGGACGGTCTAAATTGACTTCAGGACTTTGTTAGGACAAGTTAAGAGATAAACATACTAAAAGTCCCCGGGTCTGGGAGCAGAGGCAAAGAGAGGAGGGGAAGAAGGTCATATTTTCCAATAAAATCTCGAAAACAGTTGGTCGTAGCTTAAAATATTTTGTTTAAGAGCATTGAATTTTCTACAAGAATGTTCCTATTAAGTTTTTCGTATGTGTTATAGAGAAAGAAATATGAACACTTCGAAGTAATAAACGGTAAAGACGACACAAAGAAAACTATAAGACAGTATAATATACAGCAAAAAATGATTTTTTTTTTTTTCAAATTTGTTACTTTAAAGAGCGTAGATTTCTTAAACAATAACAGACACGAAAAAAACATTCTTGTAAGGAAATTTAATACTCCTTATTTATTTATTTACAAAAAATGAAGGAGTGAGAAACCAAGAGGTAGAAGTGATAATTTAATAATTTTGTGAACTCATTTTAAAATGAAAACCTAAAAGTTTAAGTCATCATGCTTTTATTAACGCTCTGGTGTATATCACTTGAATGACAAACTATATTGTTTATTGTAAGTATTTCATTTTATATGTAATGACTATCCTTAACTTTATTACTGAAAAAAAAAACTGCACCGCTTAGCTTCTCAACCCTTAAATGTTTTATGAAAGGACCAATCACAACCAACCGTTTTCGAGGTATTAACGAAAAACATAAAAACGTGACCTTCTTTCTACCTTCTTCTTTTTGCCTCTGCTCCTAGATCCGGTGACTGTGAATACGTTTGCCTCTTAAATAATCCAAACAAAACCCTGAAGTCAATTTGGGTCGTTCCGTCATTTTCGTCTACTCCCTCCCCCCTCCCTCTCCATTTGAGTATTCATTGATTGAGCATAAGCCATGGTAATGAATATAAGTCTTGAAATCAAAACGAGTAATTTTTCTTGAAAAAGGGTAATTCACTTCGAATATTGGGTCCAATATATATAAATAATAGATATAAATGACGTAGCAATGATTTCCGTACAACATACTTTATCTAGTAAACAGGACAATTGTCAAAACCTGTCGTGTCAGATGTAAACATAGCCCTGCCCTACAAAAATAGAGAAGAAATCAAGCAGGCGTGACCGGGCCTGAAATGTTGTTAAATGGGTAAGCAGACCGTCACAGTGCATACAGGGCAGGGCCCGGAGGAAACGGTGTAAAAAGTGGGTTGTCGGGAAGAGAAACAGGAGATAGTCTCTCTCGATGGGGAGGCAAAAAGTGGCGACTTAACAAAATAAATAGTAGGCCTATTGGGATTCCACTATACACTGTAGACAATATACTATACACTATACACAATATACTACAGACTGAGGGGGACCAGTTAACACAGAGCTCGACCACATGTGTCCTCTGTCCCGGCTGCCCCACGCTCTGCTAGGATTTTTTTTTGCCTCGATCCGGGAGACACAAGCCAAATGTGTTCACTCTGTACACACATATAGACATATACACATACTGACCCTTCAGCCTACAACTTACATGTCGAAACCGGAAAGTTTTGTTAATATAATATCTCAATGAGAATTATACATTATGATAAATTAAATTCCATAAAAATTAGGTATTTTACTGCACCGCAGTACGGTTGAAATAGGTTCGTTTGCTTTTCCTTACGCGGCAATGATGCATCATTACGCATCAAAATGGAATAGAATATTTAATTTGTTTAGTAAATGATTATAAAATAAAACTGCAATGTAATAAAATCAAAACTATATATATATATATATATATATATATATATATATATATATATATATATATATATATATATATATATATATATATATATATATATATAATCCGGATTAGTAAAATAAAATAATCAATTCAATTTCTCCTTAATGAAGGATAGACTGAAATTTTAAATGGCGGGTAATGGTCTCTCTATTTATATAAATGCCAATGATATTTATTTTCATTATCAATTAACTATAAAACTTACAATTATTGTAATTTTAATATCCTATTGATTATACAATTTATATTCATGACCAAAGACAGGATTTATATGCAGCAAAAAAGTTCAAAATATGCCATATAATATTCAGTAAAGCCTGAAGGAATAAGTAGGAAAATGTCAGAAAAGAGCGAAAAATCAACAAAAAGCTATTATTGTCTAAATTGCCAAGTTTAATAATTTTAATTATAATTTATAATATAAATATGCACAGTAAAATTTAATATATATAGGCCAAATATATTGACTTGTAAAGATACTCGAATCATTTTCGTTGAAAAACTTATCAGAAAAAATATATATTTGCATACAAATCCGGTCTTTAGTCATGACTTAACCACACTTATCAAAATTAATAATCACGATTAATTGTTTCATTGGATTATTTTCATAATTCAAAAAATTCATTCCATGGAATACACAATGGAAAACTGACACTTACCTGAAGCCTGAATATAATACCAGAAATACGTGTAAAATTTCTTACCTGAAATATAAAAAAAATAAAATTAAAAACATGAAAACAAATAAAATTAATTAAAATATTCTATATAAAAAGAAATAATAAAATATTAAATAACAGCCATTAATCTTAAGCATGTAAGGTGACATCTTTGCATTGCAGAAGACTGATAACTTCCCGAAGAAAAGATAAGGGCTTCGAAGGATAAGAAAAAAGTCTAAGGATCCTTCACACAGTCCCTTCCTCATTTTTTATTATATTTTTTTTTTTGGAAGGAAACCGGTTTTTTGCAGGTCTGCTTGGACAGGGCAAACCATTGTACAGGCAAGTCCCAAGTTACAGTCAATAGTGTGTTAGTTATTTGAACAAGTTGGGGAAAAGTTATCAACCAACAAACTGAGACAGTGTTAAATATTTATATTAAAATGCATAAACATCAACAGTTCAAAGGAAATGAAACATAGTTTTTATGACTATTATTCTTGTCGATACTAGTGTAGAAAAAAAGAAAAAAAAAAAAAAGGGCCCAGGAACATCAGCTCACTGGGGAACTTCAATATTTCTCAACTCAGGAAATTATTCGAATAAATTTCAAACTATCGAGAAGAGGGTGGGGATAGAGCTCTCAACCTCTCTCTACCGCCTCTCGCAAAAAAACAAAGGTTGAGGAAGGAAACGATAAAGTAGATGCAGAAGGAAAAATTTACTGTCGGTGTAAAAGTGTATCCGGAAAGTAAAGGAATCGCCAAAAGTAAAAAAAAAAAAAATGTCCCTTCCAATTAAAATAATTAGATAATACATAAATAGATTGAAAATTATAATAGTTAAATCATATAGTAAACAACAGGTTTATACTTATAGATGATAAAATCCAAAACAGGACAATCCAGAAATGTATTTTATCTAACAAAAAGAGCTAATGGTCGAGTTTTTGGCAGTGATTTAAAAAATATGATTAGATAATTTTTATTAATTCTAATGACAACATATATTACAGTAATACAAAAGGTAACGTAATGTGGAATAAGTGAATTATACAAAGTTCTACTTTAAATGACTGTAACATCTTAATTTTTGAAGCTAGATTTTTTATCTTTTTTCTATGTTACTGGGACGACTATCTTTTAAATATTACATTCAAGCCTACGTTTCGATCATGAGCCTACGTTCATTTTTATGAGATTGATAGTTCAATTTAACAGTATGAACCTAGAACGCACTTGCCCCTGCCTTGAGAGGTACGTGGGTACGAGGTATCCGAAAGACTCAATAGTCTAGAAGTAGCATTCGTGGTGCAAGTGCAAAATAATTTGTTTCCAAAGGATTATTTACTGATGTAATCATCGAAAAAAGTTAAAACTTGTCTGAGATTCACAACTTACAATATCCAATGACAGTTATGAATGTGAGCTGTGAAACATAAATAAATAAATGCATTTGATAAAATTAACTTTTGTTTAATGCGCTAGTTCGTAGTTGTACCGCAAAAAACGATAACCGGTGTACACCACGCGCACTTTTCCCACAACAGAGATCTGCATGTACCCCGAATATCACGTTCCGCCGAGGTAACTACGAATTACCACTTAAAAATTAGAAGAACAGCTTCTGAAGGTCCTACAAACCGCGAAAATTAAAGAAAAAAAAAGGTCTAGTGTGGTCGATTAACATCGATTAGCAGAAGTTGAAAGATCCAACTTTATCAACTGGTTGCAACCCATATCTTTACAACTCGTTATACTTCATCTTAGCGAAGTCTCGTAGCTGATTTGTGATACATCAGGGTTCAGTTCAAGGTTTGGATTTATCGAGAAGATTACGCACGCACTTAATGAGTTATAAATGTTGTTATGTAGGTATTGTTAGGTATAGTTAATTACCTGATTTTTAAAGTATATTTTGCTAGTTGGGACACAACCCAAAAACGCCAACATATTATAGAAGAAGAAAATAAAGTATAAATGGAAGTTCTTTTTTGATAACTTGCTTAAAATCACATAAATGCCGCAATTTTACACGGAGGAATAGGGGTCTACTACTTTAGTGGAATAATAACGATTTTTAGAATAATAAATTAGAATAAAGAAAGACAAATTAGTTATTTTCTGGCAGAATTTATTTTTATTTTAAACTATCACATTTAAAAAATACAATAAAATTGCTGAAACAATGATAAGGGGTTTGGAATAGGAGACATTTGGCGCCGATCCTAGAAGCCAGGATGCCGAAATAGGTTATAAAGGAAAACGACCAACAATGTTTCAACTCACTTAACCAGCGGGCATTGTAAATCATTAAACAAACAGCTTAGATAAATAAAAGGGGAAGGGGGTTCAATTTTCCAGTTCAACTTTATCTCGAAGTTTGAAGGACAATCGATTCTGAAGTGCAGAATTTCGAGTTGTAAACTAACTCATCAAATTACGTTAAAAAGTATACCAATTTTTACTTTCTCGTAAAGCTATAAAAAATATATATATTTTTTTTCCAAAAAACCAAATGATAACCGATACTTTGTCTGATTGAAAACCATTTGATTGTAGGTTACAGTGATATTTCCAGAGATGACTATTTTTTACTGAGAAGTAATACATTTTGTTACATTTAAAAGTAATAAGTAATAGTAATGTATGCCACCATTCATACCATATTTAAAGACAAAACAAAAGTAAACTAAAATAAGTAAATGACATTAATAAAAATAATTAAATCATCACTTAGAAAATTATATTAATATTATTAAAAACATGAGATCACATAAATGCAGAAGGGACATAACGCATCTCATGTCAACAACCTAATGCAGACAATCAGACAGAAATAGCTTACTTAACGTCAACAGTTTTAACTATGCTAAATTGTCTCAGCTTAATTTTTAAATTTAATATTTAAAACAAGTTAATATTAAGTTAACAAGTTAATATTTATAAATATTAAGCTCATAAATACAATAGTTTTGTTATTTCTTAGATCTAATATTGCTTTCATTAAATTTATATTAAATATTCAGCATCTTAAAATCTCTAACCAATCAGTATTTTACAGGCTATTGAAATGAAATGTGCACTATTTGTGTGATCTTAAGTAGGTAAGGAAAATTTAATTTCCAAATATCCTTAATTTTTTTTTTTACAATTAGGTGACGTTTCGGAGTTTTGCCCCAATTATAAAAACCTAATAAAAAAATAAGATAATTAATTATGGCTATCATTACATAATCACATTTATCAATCCATTAAGCTCTTATCCCTAATAGATAAAACTAATTACCTTAGTTATTACAATAATGTAACTGCTCTCAATAGAATTAATAAAAATTATCAAGTCATATTATTGAAAAGTTTGCCAAAAACTTGGCCATTAGCTGTCCTTGTCAGGTAAAATTTATTTCTGTATTGTCATCATTATAAATTTATTGTTTAGTATATGATCTAATTTATCTAAATAAACATATATTTTGTTTATAATTTTCAAACAATCCCGAGCCATCTAGGTATAATAGGTAACGAACTGGTTGACACAAGCGCCAAAGAAGCAAGTATCATGCATCCTACACCAAATACCAACACGGTGCTGCAAGATTTTTATACGACAGTTTTGAACCTTTGCAAAGAAGCCTGGCGCTACTCCTGGTCCAGGGTTCCTAGCAATAACAAGTTGAAGCAGATCTACGAAGATCGTTGTCACACGTAGTAGGGAACCGACGAGAACATTTTTTTTTTTTTTAATCCTCCTTCCTAGCCATTTCTGGTATACGGGGTTCAAAAAATTATAAAACCGACGGGAACAAATCATTATTACCCGCCTCAGGATCGGACACACCAGACTGACCCACGGACACCTTCTCGAAGGGAAACCACCACCAAGATGTCTCAGCTGCGGCGGTTTGCTTACCCTAGAACACATTCTAGTACATTGTTCGCTCTTCTCTCCTTCAAAATCATCGCGGGGTCTCCAGGACTACCGCACAACTTTACAATCCGAAAATTGGAAGAATCTTTTTCAGTTCCTAAAGGAAAATAATTTCTATAGAGTCCTCTAACATACTGCAAGAATAAGGTGCCTCTAACCTATGTTGTCGTATACGGCACCAAAAACTGTAACCAAATAAATAAAATTAAAAAAAAGTATTTATTGTTGTCAATTTTTTTTTTAATCTATCTAATTATTTTAATTGCAATTACCATTATAAATATGATCAATTTCACTAACGAATAATAAAATTTTAGAAGTGAAAAACATGAAAATATATAAGCAAATATAGGTAGACAGATATTTTATGAATATATGGGTATGGAAAATAAAATATTATGACAATATGAAAATTATTGCGTTAAGTTAATATAAGTAAAATAGAATATGAAAAATTAAAATAAAAATAATAAGAAACGCGTGGAAGAATAAGATATAGCGGAGCACTATTTATTACTTCTCTTCAAAGTATCTAATATTTTAGGTCTCTCACAATCAAATGTACGCTGTAATTGCATTTAAATTCTTTATATATTTCTAGTGAGAGATATGCTGACGAAAATAAAGCATACATATTAGTTCTCTTTTGCCCACATCAACATAAGATTAGTATATGCTTCCGACTAAATTAGTAAAGAAGATCGGGTCTTTCATAGAATACGTACACCAGTTACTTTTCGGTAACCGTTTTAGCAACTACAGTAACAGTAACAAATATGATATGATAAAAAATATATATGTATGGGCTATTGAAACATTTATTTAATTTACAAATTATAAAACAATAAACAGTTATAATAAACAATACCAAAGAGGAATTACTCTAGAGGCAAAAATTCCAAAATGTTTTGAAATGTTCTTTCAAAAAGATCAACATCCTGGTATTGGTGCCTTCAGACGAACTCGTAAAAAAAAAAAAAAAAAAATCTACCATTGATCTGTGGGTTGCACACTCATTCTTAATTCGCCTTTCTGCTTGGGCCCACATTGATCACGCATAAATGGTCTCTGCATTTAATTTTTTCAACATTGACTTATCTTATTTTTCTGACCTATCGTTATATTTATGTATAAACCTATGATCAAATCTCATATAATAATTACTAACGATAACAGTAACAGTTACTAAAAAGTAACTGGTGCACCTATTCTACAAAAGACGCAGAAGATTAAATGTGATCTAATATTTTTTAGACATAATCATGCACGAATTAGGTAAACATTGACTGGAAATTTATTAACTACGACTTGAGAGACTCAAAGATGTGTTTTAGTATCTTCTAATATAACGCAAATAATAGTTATTGTCTGTTTTTATGAGTATCCGCTCTCATTAATAACTGAACAACTCGCTCAGATCAACTGGATCAAAGAAATTTACCGACAATTCACAATAAATGTACAAGATAAATGACCAAAACATTGCAGAGGCCATGTGACAATTACAAAGGAATGGAATTTTAATTTGCAATTTAATGTAAATTTTCAACATTCTAGTCCATTCCGAAATTGGCAGTTAAAACCACCGTTCCCACCGGGCGGGTTCCTATTACAGTAGAGCCTAATCGACGCCTAAAACGGGTGAGAAATTCCTGAATAACTGACCACAGCTGGAAAAGGAGGTGGACAAGACACCGCTAGAGACATTGGCAAGGTCGCCTACATATTGTCACCCGGAGGAACAACAATAGGAGCCATTATGGAGCGCTACAAATTGCCGCAATCATCCTCAATAAGGATTCGACCGCAGATGCCGCCGCATAAGGTGTCCCTCAGGTGACCTCCTACATGAGTCCTGGAGTCCTTTTCCAGAAAATCGTTTTTGTACATCCCGCGGGGAGACTCTTTCAGCAGAATATTAAATAGTTCATTGAGCATATCTTAGTTTAAGGATATGTGACAGAATTTTAACTAGAACGAAAATACTTACTAGTAGATCCGTGAACGTATTTTATTTTGCATCCGTCTACGCAAATATGCTTAATATTCGTTTTAATCATATTAGTGCGGTTTTTCATAAACCTGTTTCGCCTCAGTATTGTCCTCTAGTAATACTAATGACATGAAGAATATAATTGCAAATCTCAACAAAAAAATTGCCAGAATTCTGTCTACAATATTCGAGAAAGATATCAAACACAATTCGTAAATAATCACAGGACGCATTATAAAATTGATCAATTGCTTTTCATTAAAAAAATAATTTAATTTCCTCGCAATTATTGTAATTATCTGATTTTATATTCCCTTCACCATCCGTGCCACTGTGTATGCAATATTTACACAGCCTTTCCCAAAGATTTAAGAGACACCAGTAAAAGATTTCACCAGGATATTAAAACCACACAGGATCGTTACCGAGGAAGATGGGAGATTACTGCTGAAGTTTAAAAAAGGACTGTTCAATACAATAATACATTCAAGAATGCCACAGAAAAGAAGCTTCCGAAGTGTCCAGAGACTATAGAAGGACTTCTTTCTTTGCGCTTTGTAAATAGATAAGTAAAATAATCAATATTCTTTATCATTTTATTGTTAATTTAACTTTTTTTTTAAATATAAAAATAAAAGTTTTTAGTTTTTTTTTTAGTTGGCATCCGCATGATGGTATAGAAGGAAGGATCAATCTAATTAGGGATTGATAAATTATTTGCCACTTCTATAATTTTGTTTTATTGAAAACTAGTTTCGAATGTTATACATTCATCTTCAGATCTTTCATTTTCATGTTTCTTCAGTTTCATTTAAATGAAAAAAAAATCATCAAAGACTCAGGAGTTAAATTAATACATCACGTTGGAAACAGTCTCAAATTAAATATATAAGAAGCACTTGAAATAATAAAATACTTCAAATCCAATCCAGATTTTTGCTTAAATGACCAAATAAATATCTCCAATAGTCCAATCTTAAATTTATTCCCATCTATAACAGAAAAACTAATTATTCACCGCCATTATTGGAAAAACCCTCACCCATTAACCGTTTACCTAAAAACATCCCAACTTTTCTTTCTTTCATTGTAAGTTCAGTGCTAGAAGAAACCAGTACAAACTTCTCTGTTAGATATAATCCATTTAAACCTTGGTGAGTACCAACATGTATTTGATTTCTTGTCCTAATTAAATTCATAAATGTTTTATAATACTGATTTATATTACATCTAATTTAATATGTATAATAATACCAAATTATATTTTGAATTGCTTATTTTTAAATTTTTTGTGTGTTTTTAGAACTGAAGATGAATGTATGACATCGAAACTAGTTTTCAATAAAACAAAATTATAGAAGTGGCAAATAATTTATCAATCCCTAATTTTTTTATTTTATTCGATCACTGGATTTTACTGAAAATAGTGTCACAATTTGTCATTTTAGTGTGTAAAAGGCTATATCTTACAAATGTGAGCTCCTAGACAAAAACTAATGCCATATTTGAATTCAGAGGATCAATTTCATATCCAAATACCCAGGCATCGATACCACTGTAATTACCAAATCGAACTTTATCAAATCTTTCGGATATACACATCCTTAAAAGATAAGCAAACTTTTTTGTTATTCCGTACTCAATCAAAATGCTAAACATCTTTAGCCGGTCAATAGAATCATGAGTCTTTTTGAAATCGATATAAAGCTGATGGGCAACACTTATTTCTTATATATTGACTTATATGATTTTTATCATCTGTGCTATTAGTATTTATTTTCTCTATTTATTTTTTAATTCTATTATTGATTTTAACTTAATTTATGTTTGTCTTTTTTCTTGTTTGTTAATGAGTAATCATAAATTTGATTTTGATAATCCAAAAATCTTGGATAAGGAAAAAAACACAAACAATACGAAGACTATGGTAGCTATAAGACTACGGTAGCGATATAAAGCCGATCGGCAACACTGTATTTATTCTTTTCTAAAGGTGCGTTCATGCATTTCATACCTTTTGCCAAGCTTAGGCAAGTCAAACGTAGGCGCTTTCCGCAAGAACCGGTTTCAAACATAGACAAGCCAAGCAAAACAACGCCCATACACGTTTGATTTGCCAAAGGTGTGAACGCACCTTAATGGTTCAAAAGTTTCTTGCATTGATAGTTTCAGATTATTTCCCGGCGTATTCCGTGATTCGAATAGGTAGGATTGACGTAAATATTTTATTATATATACATTACTCAATATAAATCTGCATGAGGGAAATATAAATCTGCTACTTTTTATCAAACAAAAGTATAATTTGCTATTTTAAACTTAACTAATGAATTTAAATATTGTTAAATAGTTATTTAGTTTTTTTCTCTCTCTTTTTTTTCTGGCAATATTTTGAAAGACCCGATTCAAATGGATTTCGTTTATATTTTTTTCAAGATAGAAACAATGTCACTGGAAGGATTAGCAAAAACAAAAAAGAATTAATAACCGTGCTGGAGGAGTCTTCCCCATTATCGGATATTCCGAATCATTTTCGCTTGGAAGGTATTGTATACGTCATCGGTAGGAATAAAAACCTCAATGACAAAAAGGATTTAAAAGGATTTAAATTTCACGATTCTTTTAAAAAAAATAATACTTTCGTAGGAGAATTTTGTGTTATTATTTAATTTCCTTTTATTTCGTCCATAACTCAATTTATATTGTATATTATAATAGAATATTTTATTGATAGGTATCTCATCCATAATAGGTAATTTAATCAATCTGAAACATATAGATGATGATAAAGAGTAATTCGGAACTAGTCCAAACTATTTAGTTTTCAAAATTAATCATGGTATCAAGTTATACCACATCGGTCATGTTCTAATGGCTAATATATTTTCTGAGTCCTTGACGTATTTTTAAAATACAAAATATTCCAAAACGAAATATTCTAGAGTTTATAGTCTCAAAACCAAAAAGTTTCTTTAATCTTGTTGGACGTAAGGAAGATTATTTTTAATAAAAAATAATATTGTTACAGTTTGTTTTTCCATATTTTCTCTCATATGATAAACTCAGTTCATAAACTCCAACCCAATATTTCTGATAAATTTACAAAAAAAAAAAAAAAAAAAAAAAAAACATAATATAAACACACACACACACACACACACACACACACATATATATATATATATATATATATATATATATATATATATATATAAAATCCATAATATTATTATTTATTCTACTTTTCCTGCCTAGCTTTTTCTCTTCCTCTTTTTTTTAAATATATCTAATTAGATCAGTAAGCTGTGTAAATCAGCAACTTAACACAGTTGAGCAGCCACTTATTTTTTCGAGATTTTTCTTCATAGTCAATTTATCATTTTAAAATCGCAATGTAAAAAAAAAATTGTTGTCTTAATTACCGGAATAAATATTTCAGATATAGTTTATTCTAGGGGAGTAACAATAGATAATTTTAGTTCACATTTTGTACTTCTCTGACAATTGTGATTCCCTGACAGTTAATAATAGTAACAATATCTTGTACCATGACTTAATAAACATACTTAGGTCTAACATATATGATCTAATTTATCTAAATAAACATATATTTTGGTTATAATTTTCAAACTATCCAAGTATTTATGTAATGTAATCTATCTAATTATTTTAATTGCAAATACCATTATAGATATGATCAATTCAACTAACGAATAATAAAATTTTAGAAGTGTAAAACATGAAAATAGATAAGTAAATATAAGTAGACAGATATAGATATTTTATGTAGATAGATATTTTATGAATATATGGGCATGAAAAATAAAATATTATGGCAATATGAAAATTATTGCGTTAAGTTAATATAAGTAAAATAGAATAAGAAAAATTAAAATAAAAATAATAAGAAACGCAGAATAATACTTAGAAACTAATGATAAATTAATAGTATTAGCAATAAAATAAAGTATCATCAAAACCTTTTTCATCATCCTAATCTTTTGAGCAAAACTAAAAAATTTACATAAAGACCTTTAAGAATATTCGCAATACCCAATATGCTATATATACAATATTAGGGGCATAGCAAGATTAACTGAAAATCATCAATTCTTGAAGCCATGGGAATCATCCACCACCACATGCATGGTATTCAATGAAGTGAAAAGTTCATAAAAAGTACAATGATAGGAAGTATATATATGACCACTTATTTATAAATTTTTTAAATATTTATAAATATGTATTAAATAGTTAATTTTAATTACATTTTCTATCAATGTGCGAAATTTTATTTATTCATTATACATCATACTTCAGTTTAAATTTTATTAATTGGAGAGGTTTTAAAGCTAAATTTATAACTTAATGTAATAAAAAAATAGGCTTATAAGGGTTAATAGAAAGAAGCAATTTAGTAAAAAAAAAAAAAAAAATTAAAACCGTTAAAAAAACAAAACATTTAAATTATGTATTATGAGTATTGAAATTATGCTATATATTTAATATAAGTTTTACAAATTGTCTATGAAGATATAAAGTAGTATGCCATGTATATAGTAAGCCACACAGTTGGACAGCGCCTCTTAAATAACTAAGTGTTTCTTATCTATCTCCCTTAAATTATTATAAGCCTAAAAAGGGATAGGTCTTCAAATGCCAAGTTGAGAGAAAATTCTGCTGAATAGATTCAGAAATTCATATTAAAATCTGTGACTCATATTATATATAATTCGATTCACCAAGTTTTTCGAACACTATATATATATTGTTCCATTGCAAGAAGTGTCCTAGCCCAAAACAAAATATTTTCAAGTTATCTGCAAAAACTAAGTGTACTTGTAAAGTATTTTTCACTTCTAAATGTTGCGTCATACATTAACCTTAAAACGGATCGGCAGATAGCGCTTTTCATAGTAATGTCCTAATTATATAGGATATATATATATATATATATATATATATATATATATATATATATATATATATATATATTATAACCACAAAAAATCTCAAGACATGATATTTTAAAAATAATTAAAAATCAAGATTTCAAATCTTCTTTCTTTGAATTATGAAAGTCATCTTGCAAAGGAGCAATATATAAATACTGAAAGAGAAAATTATGTTTATTTTTCTTGCTGTTTTTTTTTTTTTTTTTTTTTTTTTTTGCAAATATCCAAGTATTGTAATTAACATAAAGGTAATGCAACTCATTTTGCGGTATGATGTGCATCGGAACATCTGTTTTATTGTTGTTGTTGCCTCATTACTTCATTCCTTGAGAGCTGACCTGCGGTTTTTGTTCAGTTACAGTTAGTCGGTCAGCTCACCTGGGCAAAATGTTCTACCTGTCTGTAATGGCTCAGGAGTTGTAGTGGTTTTACAGTCAGCGTAGCAGTAACAATCTAACCGTTCTGTCCTATATTTCTATTCTGGCTTTAGCAAGATCTAGTTTAACTTAACGAAAATACATTTGCATAAACATGTATATATATATATATATATATATATATATATATATATATATATATATATATATATATATATATAGTATATATTTTATTTATTTTTATATTATTTTATATTATATTATATTTATATATTTTTAAATGGTTCCATAAGTTCCATATTTTAATAATAGAACACATTGAGAAAAAAAAAAACAACTAGCTAAAGAAATTTTTCGGAGATCATTATAATACGAAGTTCTGCAGCATAAGCCATTTTTAAACAGTCGTCCTCCTCAAATTTTTTTTCGGACAAATGGCTTATATATAAAAGAAGAAAAATATCCTTTTTTTTAAGTTAACAAACATTCTATTAATTATGCAATCATTTATATCACAGAAAACGATTCCGCTAATACTTGTCGGGTTTGCTCCAGTCGAAAGATTTTTGTCGTACAATTGTAGGTTAGAGATCAGATTATCACTTATAATAAGGTATAGGTTTAGATGTACTGGAGTGCGGTATGTTATTGTTGTGCCCTATTACGTAATTTTGTTTATGTGAGATGTGCTGCATTTTGTTTGAACACGTGCGATCTTATACAATTTCTGTCCTGATGATGGCTGAACTGGCGAAAAAAAGACATTAATTTGATTGCTAACTATAATAATTATAAATCTATACAATTATATGAAGCTGAAGAGTTTTTGTGTAAGAACGCGCCAATTTCAGGAACCACAAGTCCGATTTGAAAAATTATTTTTGCTTTAGATTGAGCGTGCATTGAGGAAGGGTTTAGGCTTTATTACATCACGCTACGATTTATAGGAACGGTGCAGTAACCATAAATAAATTGCTAACAGAAAAAGTGTCTACCTTTAGTACGTATCATTGTCGTAACAACTTCATACCCGTGGATGCAAGTTGACTAGACAAACTTTTTTTCACGCAGAAAAGTGTGAAAACGTTTTTTTTTTTAAATGGGAGTAAGGGAATAAAAAACTATGATTACGTGAAAATTATTTAAGGGCAAATTTATTGCCGTTTAAATAAGTTTGTCGTATTGGCCTTGTTACTTGAAAATGTTTGCAAGGAATGAGACTGAAAAAAAATGTTACACATTAATATTTTAAAGGTTATTTTATATTTTATGAGTTTAACCCAAATTTAACGCGGGCGAAACCACCAGGCACCAGCTAGTGAATTAAAACTGTCTAAAGAGGGAGAAATGTTTCTCTCTAAATTACAGTTGTTATTTTTTAAAACCAACATTTAAAATAATTTTTAATTTATCTTAAATCACAGTTTGATATTATAAGAACCTTGAGCAAGAGAAGAACAAGCATGCAAACTACTTTATTTTTAACTTCTTATCGAAATTAACTCAGCAGGTCCCTCTTCTAAGATCTTTCATGGATGTGCTATATGTTAAACAAGATCCATCTAAAGTTGAAATAGAAACAAGTCATAAGAAGTGTTGCTAAATACATTTTCTTTAAATGAAAATCAGCCATATTTTAATTACGTAATCATAAATATAATTAAAATAATTAATTAATATTACGAAGTAATCCGGCAAGCAACCCTCCCCCCCCCTCTCTAAATACACAACTTCATTAAAATAATATTCTACAACTGGTAAAATTTACTAATTAAAAGAGATTTAGAATAAAGCGAATACTAGGAAATATAATCCATTTTAAAGACGGAGAGAAACTTCCAGACGAATCAAACAAGTGAAAAGGGAGGGACAAAGTAAAACAAGAACTGGAACTGAAAACTAGCGACAAAGAAACGAGAGAAAAGAAGAGATACTTGTACCGGAAAACCGGAACTTATTGGGATCAATGGAAGAGAGTTCCTGACAGGCCTCTGAAGTGAAGTTGAAACTATTCAGAAGTTCTGTACTTGACAAGACCATTTTGTAACTATTTCAAAGTGAAAATGTTGAAAATATATACTATATAAAACTAGCTGACCCGGCAATGCTTCGCTATTGCTCGATTTGAGCATGTGGAGTAAGTGATTAGCGTCACTAAGCAAACTTTACAGGAAACACAAAAAATTATTTTTTCTCAAGTAACAATATATTTTTTTAAATTTTATTCTTTATTGTGTACAGTAGAAGTTTATTATGACGGTAACACTTTTATGATAACAATATATTTTTAAGGCTTCTAGCACTATTCAAGGCCTGAGATTCGTCAGTATTTAGTTCTTACGTCATCAATATTCGATTTTTCGCGAGCGGCAATCGATAATTGCCTGCGTCTCATAATAAATTGAAACCTGAATTTCGACTTTTTGAGGCTTAATCCTTTTTCAAAAAACGACGTCGATACATACTTAACATACATATTAATGAACACGATTCAAAGTTTGATAAAAATTATTGAATGTATAAATGTAGTATTAAAAATCAGATTAATTGAAGTTCAAAATAGAATAAGTTCACCACAACTAAGCATTCGTATAAGAAGACTTCCTAAGATAACGCAATAGCTGTTTATATGTATGAATAGACGAAACTCCCCTCTCTTTCTAAAGATCTTTTTTCGTACACTTTCACTTTCGCACACATACATGCACACGAAAAATGTACACTTTCCGATTTATGCGCAAATGAAATATAGAAGTGATTATTCGGCTTTTAGGCAGCCGCAATATCGGTATCGGTAGATTTCATTACTAAAAACTATCTAGGAACCATGAAGATAATATAGTTAAAATTTTATAAAGATTGGTTCAGTAGATTTCGAGATTAGATGTTACAAACGAAGAAGGGCCTGTCCTTTTATATAATAGGATGATACAACAAAATTTATATTTATTATTATTATTATTATTAATGGTATCGGTAACAGAAGATGGAATTCAATTCACATCACAAGAATAGTCAATATTAAACAAAAAAAATATTGAGAAATCAAATGAATTGACATGCTCAGATTTACGATGGAATGAATATACCAGTCATTTATACAATAAAAAACACTAGTCAATTACAGAACTATATGCAATAATGATTACAAGCTAACACGACTATTGACAGAGCATGGCAATATAAAATAATATCTATAACGGTCCAATATTATACAAACAGAAACGAAATTTGAAACATATATTTTATGAAAGTAAATTATTTTATAGACACCTCCAAGCAGGGAAAGTTGTGATGTTAAAAAACAGTAAAACACGTGATACAAGAATGTCTCCATATTCGCATCTATAAGGAAAAAATTAGACCAAGCACAAACGTTGAAGGATAGGCGAGAAAAAGCGAGGGGAAAAAATTGATTTTTTTAAATTAGTGAACTTCTACAACAGAATCTAAGACAATGGTGCTGCCACTGATCCTATATGGTAGAGGCAACAAAATTAAAAAATGAATATTTGACCGGCAACTGATTCAATAAAAAGAAAAATTCTCAAAAATAGAAAATGGCCTGGGATGGAATAAAATTTTTTTATAAATTGAAGACAGACTTGCTCAAATTAAATTAAAATCTGGACTAGAACTCACCGACTAAAGATGGGTAGCGCAGTCAGTCAAGCAAGTCAAATTATTTTTAATAGAACTATGCGATATCCATTGAAATTTGAGTTCTCAGAACTAAGAAGACATTGAATTTATCGAAGTTATTGAATACAAAACTGCTGACAACCTCTTATCCAATAACGAAGACAATAACTATCTCAGACAAAATTGAGATATTTGCATAGATTAGCCAATGAACAAATATAGAAATAGGAACATACCCTGATATCCAGACTCGAATGTGTGGAGCCAAGCGTAGAGTTCCTCCAAGTCGATGAGAGAACTATCCCTAAATGGAGCGGAGCCGCTGCTAGAAGCGATAAGTTCCATCCTAACCCTTGCGAGGGCCGGCCGTCACTGCTCCTGTCTGAGGGCGAAGGGCCCGACGAGACGATCGGGAGTCTACGGCCGGAGATGACCGAGCGCTCAGCGGCTCTAGGAGGTTTTATGTGAAGGGCACCCTTAAACGATCAGTCGGAATGACATTAAAACTGACGATAGGATTGACGATTGATCATGTAAACGCAGTTTACACGAGTTTATACGATCAATCGGAATGGCAATTGTAAGTTTGGATGTCATTCCGACTGACCGTGTAGGGGTAACCAAGGGATGGTAACAGTTTTTTGTATCGATGAATTGATGATTCATAACATTCAATTTCAAAATGTCGATCTTACCGATACTCGTCATACAAACATCAAAGTTTCAGATAATTAGAATTGCTTTTTATTTTAATATTAGATATGCAAAGGAATTTAAAAATGAAAACGTCCACTGTGTACTTTCCAGTTATTAATCTTATAAAGAGTTGAGTTTATGAACAAGTAGTTATCTGGCAAAATGATTTAAATAATCAGACTGACTAATAATGTTTAGCACATGACAACAGAAATATTATTGAAAACGCTGTAAATTATCACACAATGGTTTATTATTTCCAAATAGTAATATTTAAAAAATATCTGGTCTGTCTATTCGTAAGACTTTCCGTATTACTTTGGTTTACTGTTCAGATAATTGGATTATCTTTCAAATGAGCATTTAGAGTGTTTCGGGAAAGGAGCATGTCCAGAATTCTTTATAAAACAAAACTACCTAGTCAAGCAAAGAAAGTAACCAATAGGAACAAAAGGAACAGAAATTTGAAACTTGTCCCAAGATGATCGCCGTGAAAGTGCCGAACTGGGAGTGCTAAGAAGAAACTGTGTCAATGCAAGTAGCTAAAGGAAGAGCAGAAATAATAAGGAAGGATAAAGTAGAGAGATGCGATCAAGCCAGAAGCCCAATAGATAAGTCAGGAGGCCTAGGGCCACGATGACCAGCGGCGCCGGAAAATTAGTCCACGAAGTTCATTACGCTATATTATACGCTGATACTGGTTCGATTTAAATGTTTTTTTCCCCTTGTTTTTAGGGAATTTCATCAGGTTTCGATTGAATATAATAAAACCTTCTGCGGACAGCGGACGGAAGCGTTTTTTTTTTATTCGATATTTGGTTTCTACGTATCTTGAAACGTAAAACCTCAAATTTTGAGGGGGGTTACACAATTGTTTTTCTTGGTCGATTACAAAGGTCTATTATTGAAAATAATAAAACAAAATGTGAGGTAATTAATTTTATATAGCAGCAAAACTAAATGATATTATGTATAGTTCGACATAGATTTTTTTTTTTTTTCAGAAATATGTGCTGAGGATAGGAACAATACTCCGAAGCGTTAACGTATTATAAAAACTATATAATAAAGAAGTTATTGGAAGATAATCGTTGCTCATTGACTCAATATATTTTTTTATATTACTTATATTATTCGATGTTAATTGGTTTAGCTATTCGTTTCTTGTCCAACCCTTCTAATTCACACATCCCTTTCACTGGCTTCGAAGTTATTTCTACAATTATATTTACTAGGTGTATATATATATATATATATATATATATATATATATATATATATATATATATATATATATATATAGACACACACACACACACACACATATATATATATATAAAATTCCAGTCCATTGGTCTTCCAGCACAAAAATTATATAAATACTCTATTTAGTCCAGTCAATAGAGATATGAAAGAGGTGTCGGTGGAAATTTTGGAGAAGTTCTGAAAATTTACACATTTATGTATTTTCGGGATTTGATTACTAATTTCAACTTAGTTTTTTTTAATTTCAACTCGATTTTTTCTCGGAATTGCAAAAAAAAAAAAGCAAAAAACAAAAATAACAACGTTTTATAAAACTTATTGAGCACAATAATTTAGTAAAGGTCGATGCTACAAAAAAAAAGGCATGGCTGTTAATTTATTAGTTGATTCCCATGATTTTATAAACTAAAAGTATTATATTTTTAAGTTTAAATAGCTAAAACAAATATTTTTCTTAAAATTCCTGTTTAATTAGTATAGTCAAAACAAGAAAAAATGTGTAACATACATGATATAAAGTGGTACTTCCGGTTAATTGATTTTGGCGAAAATGTTGCTGTAATATCCCAGACATATAACTATATTTTTCGTTTCGTACAACTGTTCGTTTATGAGCTAGGCTGTTTATATACAGTGATGAAGTTCAATACGCTGTATATATGCTAATACTAGTCCGATTTAGATAATTTTATTTATTTAGGGAATTTAATTATCTTATATTTATTTATATATATATATATATATATATATATATATATATATATATATATATATATATATATATATATATATATATATATATAGGTAGCTATATATATATATATATATATATATATATATATATATATACATATAATATACATTATAAAATCCATACTTTTTGGGTTATGTCCAAATCAAATTTTCTTTTCATCGTAACATTTTTATCTGCATTTTCTCCGTGATGTACTACATATATGAAAAATTACAGAGGTCTGAGGAGAACGTTTCATCAAAATCGTTAGAGCTGTTTTCGAGAAAATTGTAAAAAAGTGTAAAATTGATAACATGAAGTGGCACTTCCGCTGAGTCGATTTCAGCGAAAAAGCTACCTTAAATATGTAATTTAAATTTCTCACAACTTTTCCTTTTTGAGCTAGACTGTTCACATACACTCACAAACACACACACACATACATACACACGCACGCACAAACCATTTTTTATGCACGTGTATTTCCGTTGAAAACTCGAGTTCGAAATTTTTCACGATCGCAATTGATTCTCTTACTATATATTTCATATGTAAGTAGAAACTTTTTTTAACGATAATTGTTTAGTTTCTACATAAATTTACTCAATAATACACAATATTTCTTTTTTAATAAATACAAATATTTCTTAGCACAAAATGAAGCCAACTCTTCTCTCTGTATTTACATTCTAGTTTTAGATCTCCGTTTCTCTATCCTAGCTTTTGCCTCTACTTCATACTCAAGATATATGAGTCTAATGGTAGCTGTAATTTTTTTCATGAAGCTATGCAATTGATCAATATAATGTATATAATACTCGTATGGGAGAAATCTGAAAAAAATTATTATTTTTAGTTTTTTGTAGTAATTTTATTATTTTACAGGAAAAAATTGGGAAGTAAAGGTTGAAAACCAAGCTTTTTTTTTTGTAATAAGTTAATCAGGAGTAAATTCATTACATTTTTGTACTCAATAATTTTTATAAAACAGGTTTTTCTTTTGAATTTTTTTTTTTTCTACTTTCGGAATAAATCCGATGTTGTAAAGTTGAAATTCGTAATCAGTCCCCAAAAAACATAAGTAAGCAAATTTTCAGAACTCCTAAACTTTCCAGGTAATATTCTGTAGGGAATATTCTTATAACCATATGTCTGGACTAATTAAAACATTGCTCTTCCCCAACCGCAATTGGCCACTTTAAGATACAATTAAGAACGGCCTCTACCACAATAGATATTATTTCTCACTCTTTACTTATTTCGTGGTTAGAGGCCGATATTTCAATGTCATCGACAATAACATAGCTATGCAATTATCGGGGGAGGGGTCATCAAGTCATCAAGATATCCCAATTTTAATTTTGCTTATTTTAAAATTATTTTCTATTTTATTTTTTCAATTTCCCCCCATAAAGGGTTTCAATATCCAAAAACCGGTTTATTTAATGAGAGTACGTATTGTAGAAAAAAAACATAACCCACTTCGGTTTCCAATCTGAATAAGGCTATTATTTTTAAAAATATTTCTATCATGATTTTGAATTTTTGAATATTGCGGTTCTGTAGGATGGAGAAGATTATAGATGGGTTAATATCATGTATGCATATACTTGAAACATAAGTCACAATCATGATCCATAATCTATCACTCGATTCCAGAGATCAATCGATTTCACAATCTAGTGTAAAGCATAAGTACAGCCTTATAAAGGTCATTCTCAAATGAAATAACATTCGAAATATGAAAAAAACAAAATATTCACGTTCAAAGATCAGTGTCAAAGATTGCAATCTAACTCGGTTTGCCAATTTTAGATTATTTTTTTTCTATAAATCCTATTTTTGAAAAGTTTTATAATAAACAATGTTCGAGATCAATCTTCTCTTATTGTATCATATACATTAATTAATAAAGTCCCTATAGAAGACTTTCTGGAGAAAATAAAGGTTGAAATTTAGAAAATATGGCAGAGAAAATGGGAACAAAATAAATCAAAGCTAAAGGAGATGAAGATACAAAGCTCCAAATGGAAAACCTCAAAAAGATCATCTAAGAAAGAAGAAACTGTCCTATGTCGGTTGAGGATTAGGCATTGCGAATTTTCACAGGCTTACCAACTAAGAGAATCCCAATTCCCAACCTGTGAAAGCTTTAATGTTCAAAGAACAGTAAAACACGTCTTACAAGACTGCCCCATATTCGCAGCTATAAGGAAAAAAAAATATGCTACCAACGTTAGAAGAGAATTTATATGACGACGAAAAATCGGTTAAAAAAACATTTGAATTTTTGAAATTAATGAATTCTACAGCAGAGCCTAAAATAATGGTGCTGCCAATGACCCCGCAGGATGTTGCTTGCAACAAAACAAAAATTAATAAAATAAAAGTAAAATAATAATTTTTTTACGCTACGAAAAGCCACTGTTTTTAACAATCTCCTAGTTCATACCCGATGAAGCTATTAGCCCACAAAGCCTATTAGGAATGTCGTGAGGAAGTGGGTCGGGTAAGGGGGAATAGGAGGGTTGAATGTATACATATATTGTAACGCTCTACAAATAATACTGTTTTTGACGAGGATAGAGGTACTTCGAGAGGACCTTATAACAAAAATAGTCGGTTTTAACATTGATACAGGCTCCGATAGATCCTGCCTTGTTATTAAAACATATCAATAAAAAGAAAATAAACAAAATTATATCAGTATTTTTTAACATATATTATCCAATCAATATCATACATGCTAACTATACCGTTCTTACCGACCAACAGTTATTATTATTATTAGTATTATTATTATTATAGCACAAGCCGAAAATTATGTAAAAAAACTGAAAAGTTTTGTAAACTCACGGAAGGTTGGAGTCATTGAATTTTGGCAATGCTTCATGGAGTTTAAGACAAACAGAATTCGAGCCGCTCTTAAACACTTAAAACAAAATAGCTGACCCGGAGAGCGTTGCTCATGAAAAGAATTGCGACTTAAATACCCTCCCAAATTTCAAGTTTCTTCTTTTTTTATGTTTAACTTTTTAAAGATAATGTGAATAACAGAAGACAGAACTATTGTTCTTATCAATCATAATCATCATTCAACATCACACTGTAAAGTTTGTAAAAATCGTTTCCAAAAAAACTTTAAATAAAAAAATTAATGAATGATTTATATATTGAATATATATTATGTATTTATATATATATATATATATATATATATATATATATATATATATATACACATATAAATATATTGCATATTTAATCAAACTTATTGCTATATAAAATAAATGGAAAAGTAAATAAAAGTATCACAGCGAACATAGATTCATCGACCGAGGAAACTAACCATTCAATTCAATAGTTGAATTAATCACCGATTTTATTAACAAATTACGGTTTCATCCAATAATTTTACTCTTGTTAAAATGTTTTCATAGTAAACTTATTTTCACATGTTTGAAGTTGTCATAACAACGATTACACAATTACCTATTTTAAAAAAAATTGTTTTTCCATATTTCACCCCTCAAGGGGGTGGGGAAGAGGCCTTTTAAGGGTTATATTTAATACATACATGACTACTTTTCCAGTTTTGCGATCACAAATATTCGCAGCCTGATTTTTTTACATAAATAGATAATATGATAAGCATCTCAGTGCTTTATGCTCAATTTAGGCTTACTTGAGCTGAATTGTATTGATTATGCAATTGATTTTAGAGAAGGAAAGGAGAAAAATGATTAATTACTTGGATGACGCTGGGATTTAATATAGTCCTTGTTCTCTAATAGCTTTGATGTTGGCAAAGGGTACAAGAGCAGATCCAATAGGATTAGAGCACTGAATCCTCTGCTATACAGTGCTCAGTACATAATCTAATAACATATACACACAGGCGGGCAAAGCTACATATGGTATAGCCTATAGGCACTATATGCGATAAATACTCGCGACTCGGCCATATTTATAAAGAACACAACGGTTGCTCGGTATGGAACTGCTCATTCGTTATTTCTCTCCTCATCTAGGCACCTTGAGGGGGAGGGGAGGAGGGAGGCGGAGTTTATGGCACTTTTTATTAGGTAATAATAGGAAGGTGGCTTTTATTTCCAACCTCCACTCCTTTACGATAAGGCTTAACGTTTTCTGTTTACGTCTCGGCTCGGTGTTACCTATATCGAAGGTAGTGTTTTTATCGACTCAAGTTTTATTACAAACCTATATAGTATTACTGGAATAGTATATTTTATTAGTCCATGCATTGATATTTCTTCATTGAAGCATAGAATGTTTGCATGGAGGCGTATTATCGTCCTAGCTGATCCAGCAAATATATATATTTGTGTGTGTGTGTGTGTGTGTGTGTGTGTGTGTGTGTAGAGAGAGAGAGAGAGAGAGAGAGAGGGAGTGAGAGAGAGATTATATGAACACAATTGATTGATCAATTACTGTATTTAGTTAAAATTAGATATTTGCATACAATTTATTATTTTTACATTTTTGGATCACTTAAATTTTAATTACTGTTTAATTCAATTTTCTTACGAGAGAGTATCTCTGTAAATTTAAAAAAATATTGTTCATTGACAAAATACCTATGAAGACCCATCAAGCCGATCTGAAAAAAAGGAATAATATATATTTAATTTTACTTCATAGCCAATGCTCCTGGATATAGAAAATTTCAGTAAAAAACATGGGAAACGGTTTGCAGCAAGTAATACCTGCGCAAACATAATTAATACAATGACTGACAGATTATAACAACCCGCATTTTGTATAGTAATTAACCCACAAAAATACAAAATAAACTTTAGCATAATAACCAATAAAACGTTATTTAATCTAATTTCTTGCAGATATTATCAAGGAACAGGGTCGCAACGAATAATAAATTTATCAAAACGATAATCAGCAGATGCCATTTTGGCTTAAGGAAGCATCTCAGTAAACCAACAATCTCTCAAGGAACCAAGTGCCTAATTTACAAAACCTTCATCAGGCCGCTCCTTACTTATCGATCTGAAACAAAGACTCTAAAAGCCATAGGAGAAAAAGAAATCCCGTATTTCTAAAGGAAAATATTACGAAGGATTTTTATTTATTTATTTTTTATTCTCAAGAAGCTATTGGAGAGGAGGCTGGACTGCTCCAGAGGTAGAGGCAAACCAAGACTCCGGTGGGAGACGCTATTGCTAAGGACTCTCTGACCCTACTGAATGTACGAAACTGGAAAACAGCCGCACAAGATCGAGCCACCTAGTGGAGCATCATTAAGATGCTCCACCGGTCTGTAGCGCCACGAGAAGAAGAAACGGAAATTCAAAAAAGTTTCACAGTTTCACAATTTTAATTTATTAACCTCCGATTTTATTCACAAAATAAAGTTTTCATCAATAATAATTTCAAACTTATAAAGTTTTTGTAATAAATTTTCTTTCACGGGTATGCATGGTTAAGGCACGTACACAATTTGGACACTTTTTCTCGTAGTAATTTATTAATCAATTTTTTAGTAACATTTGAATGAAAAAATAGGTTGATTTTATTATTGCGAAACTTTGAGGGGACCATGAAGATGATGTAGTTAAAATAAGGTAAAGATTGGTTCAGTAGTTTTCACGGTTAGCGGTAAAAAAAGAAAAACGGGCAGTCCTTTTATATTATTGTATATGACTATAAAAAAAAAAAGAACGAAATTTTAAGACAGAAATAAGACAATTAAAGAAGTTCATAATAATTAAAACAAAAAAGATTAATTATTAAAAACAAAATAAAATAATAGGTTAGTATATGATAGTGAATAATTAATCATATTTCAATTAACCTGTTTTGAAATGGTTACATAAATATCTATACGTCAGAAGCAAACCTAATTTTCTGAATTTGAGTTAATGATCTTATTTGCGTTATTCTGTCAATATTTTCCAAGTATAAGTATCGTAAATAAGTTTAAAAGGTTGTAAAATATGCAACACCTCAAAAATAAATATTTCTCACTCTCCAAAATACAATACAGTGCTATCAGAAACTTCATTTTGCTCTCACGTAAAACTTTGAAAATGCAACAGTGAAACTGACTGGGTAAGCAAACGCCTTTAGACTAATCATACCGTCACGTGCAAAAATAGATCACATGGACGGGTAAGTGTCAACCAAAACATCTAAAATAAAAATAATGAAAATAAGTAACACATTAAACCAATTCATATTGATTTTCTTAAAAGATGGTTTTCATACTGATTTTAAGTAATATTAAAATTTGTATAAACGTGTGAATATGATGATAAGTTAATAATATATTAGAATAATTAAAAACCATTTAGTCGTAATTTATATATATTTTTTTTTAAATATGTCATGCCTAAATTTATTGAACAAGTTAAATGTAGCTATGGACCAATTTTCTCCTATCAAAAATAGATTAATAATTATTTAATCTTTGTCTGCCTTTTATTAGTTAACCATAAATTAAATATGTATGTAAAAGTTTGTACATGCCTGTCTAGAGAAAAAGTATTGTCATTAATTGAATTCAATAATTGTAAATAAAATTCGGTCTAAATCTATTTTGTATGTAATGAGTGAATTAAAATAATCTTTATATTTTTTATTTCAATTTTGGGATTAAATTAATATAGGCTTAATATTCCTGATGATGCGATTCGCAGCTCGTAGGGGGAGAGTATTGAAATTAAAAGAGATAATACACAATAAATAATTTTGTAACAAAATTTAACACTTTAAATAAAATATCAGTTCTATAATTTATTAAACAATTATAAAAATAAGAAATTGTCCAATTGTTAAGTATTTATAATTAATCAAGTAGTTGTATGGTTGTTAAAACCAAATAAAATATTTAAAAAATACTAATGTGCTCATAACAGATGTGCGTTGCGGGTTACACGCCTAGCGCCTTCACCTACGCACCTCTAGGACCATCACCACCCCACCCCTACCTTAGTTGTTTAGTTAATTATTTTAAATAAACACAAAAGTTTTAAATAAAAACTAAGGTTTCATTAGCTTTAATACAAGTATATTTTTAAATTATCGAAAATTTTTAATTAAAGAACACATAACTCATCATGAATTTGAACGAGGGAAAAGAGAGGGATATAATTGGATTGCAATATAAATTTAAAACGAATAAAATTTGATAATAATGCATTTTACAAAACTTTTTCAATATAGTCTCTTAATAAGTATAAGGATAACTTTGGATTCAAGACTGAGAGTAAAAAAAAAATATTGTAATTTTAAAACGTATACATACAACTATACAATATATATAATTATTTTTCATACAATATAAAAGAAATTAACAGAAGATACAACGAAAAAAGAACTACAATAAAGGAATTTTACCATACAATTTTTATAAAAACATATAAAACGAATGTAGAAGCAAAATTATACGTGAATTCAATGTAAAGTATATAGAAAAATAGTATACTAGTAGTAATTATAAATTTAATGATATGCAAAAAATACTCTGGTCAACTTCTGTATGAAAGGATTGAGGGATAGCACATCGATAACAGTGACAGAGTATAATTTGATAATAAATTATGAATGATAACAAATTGAATGTGAGAATATAACCTAATTAATTAAAAAAACAGTAACTCTAAGATGTTAATCCTTCCAAGTTTTACCGTGACATTGAGCACGCCATATATTAATTAATAAACCATACTTTAGTTAATTAATATTACTTGTAGACCTAACGAAGACCAGGGTTGAGGTAAATTACCTTTGGCTATTGATATAGACTCCTCAAGATTGGGTAGTTAAAGGCATCAATGCTTCACCCATACTATATAATTTCTTCAAAACTATATAATATTCAAATATCTCAAGTGTGTGTATATTAGTAATGTAAAACAATCGATAGTAATATCGAAAATAAAAAAAAACTTTTTTTTTAAATTTATTTTAACATCCAAATTACTAAAAAAACACACAACAAAATTATTAGTTCAAAATCGTCGCTATTCAAGTTTAATCATATTATTTATTGAATATTTTAATTTAGTTCAAAAACTAGAACGTAGGACTGTAACGTGGTAGTGACGTCACAATACTTAAGGGATACTTAGCCATAGATATTAGCATATTAATCGGCACATTTAGTAAATGCTTGTAAAATAAATTAATAAAAAAAAATTCAAAGTGTGTATTCAAACGTATTATTCTAATCATTCTAATTTTGAGTTTCTAATCATATAATAATGGTGAATCCATTTAGCTATAGATAAATCGCCCAAAAAACAACAATAACTTTCTCACTCTAAAAAAAAACTCTACGAGGGCAATATAAAAATATATATATATATATATATATATATATATATATATATATATATATATATATATATATATGAGAAATGAATTTTAAGAGGTATTGCGGATTAAGATATAAACTAATCTGCTTCATAGCTTCAATCTTACAGATCTATATCTGTTGTAAAAATATGGAAGGAAGTAGCAACAAAAGATTAACAAAGACGTAAAAATTCAAAATTTAAGTAGTAATTATGCAGGCATCATTAACAATTTAAATATAGTTTAAAGAAATAGAGATATCATAGAGCATTACATTAAACAAAGATTAATTATAAAACAAATAAGGAAAACGTTAAAAAATGAGTAAAACAGAGGAGCGAGAGAGTAATAAAACTATAACAGTAAGAATTAGCAGATTATAAAAGGTTATGTGATAGTAAATCATAAAACCTGTACTTAACATAGTCCATATTATGGAAATTTTAGTATTTGACTGTTAAAATTTGCAATATATTTTATATATAATAAAACAAATCTGTAGACTATGAGGATTAATGAATTAACCAGTAAAATTAGTAAATGCCTCGAAACGTTGAAAATAATAGTATGAAAGAATAATAAATAATTAAGGAAGATTTGTTCACATAATAATTATAACTTTATTAATTACTGTGGTTAGCTTCCACAGGAGTGAAAAACATATAAACAACAAATGTAATAGCCAACATTTCTTTTTATCACAAATTACAAATTGAGGATAAGTGGGGGTTTTCCCAATGACTCGCACAGTTGATTTTCCTTAAACGGATCATTGAAAACAGTGCGCTATCAGTGCTGTTACGAAATATCAGGTAATATCTGAAAAAGAAAACCTGTCTAATGGTTTAACGATGCGCACAGCACATTAAGGTTTTCGAAACATCGCACAAGCGACACCATTGCGTTGAGTCGATCGAGATAAAAGAAGGGTTGAGGGCCAGACGTTCTCATTTACGCAATGGCATATAAACACTTCTAAAATATTCAGATATACAGCATATACAGTATTAAATGTAAATAAACAACTATTATTTTTTTCCTTAAATTATTTATTCTTAATCGTTTAGTTCCCCAGCATATCATATCTACCTTCTCTAACTATCGAATATGCAAATATGGGATTTTCAAATAAAAGAATTCAAATTATTCACTGTAAAACACACTAGTTGGCAAAGTCATGCATTCCTGACCTCCAAATTCACAAGGCGTCAACTCTTTAGGATTAGTAATTCAAAATTTTGCCTAGTAAAATTCATAGTAAAATACAATGCCTGCCTCAATTAGAACGTTTCGAAGTGAAGGATGTAAAAATCCTATTGCTGTATATCCGATAGTACAAAGCTAAGTACTACATCAAGCTATACTCGTATGATATTAGTTTGTTACTTCCTTGTACGAAGTAAAGGAAGTATTGTAATCGCTAAAATTTTCGGTCTTCAAATTTCGACGGAAATATCCATTTTGACTAGTTTCGTCCTGACGTCTGTACGTACGTTGGTATCACGCATAACTCAAAAACGGTTAGCTGTAGAAAGTTGTAATTTTGTATTTAGGATTGTTGTAAAATCTAGTTGTGAACCTCCCTTTTTGGTCAATGCTTGATTACCGGAAGTGGTACTTTACTTGAAGGTCATAATTGATTTCCATCAAAAATTATATTAAAATACTATACAAAACTTCTCAAATTTAGTATTTATAATTAATATATTAATTTAAATAACATACTAGATTTTGGTCTAAATTGGAAAACCGGAAGCAGTACTTTACTTGAAGATCATATTAGACTTTCATCAAAAATTTTGTTAAAATACAATGTAAAACATCTCAAATTTGATAAATAGACTTTTATCTCAATACAAATATATTTACTAGATTTTGGTTAAAATTCGTGAGCCGAAAAGGGTACTTTACTTGAAGGTCATTAATAAGCTTACATCAAAAATTAAATTTAAATTAAAAGAGAAATCATATGTTTCGGTAATAAAGGTTACAAACGCAATTTGGTTTTCAATCCAATTAAACATTTTTATTACTTGTTTTAAGTGTTAAAATTGAGTGTAAAATACTGGTTTTCCTCCCCATTTGTGAGATCAAAGAGTGTGCAGCATGAGAATAAGATATTATTTAAGTGGTTATTTCCGCTTAAAATGTCGAAACTGTCGATTTCCAATGCTTTATCCAATGATATTGACAGTTTTATTGTTGTCGCGGAACATGGAGAAATATTTTGGAAACTAGTAACCTACTGAAGGAAAACGACATATAATAACGGAATGAGACCTCCAGTAACAAGTGTATATTTTTGTGTATGTGTGTCAAGATGGATGTCGGGACGCCGAGTATCAATCTTCGGAAACTAGTAACCAAATTCATTATCACTTTTTGAGCCACGGATTTATAATTTAATAGGCGTACAAGGAAATCATGTGTTGCCCACATCAGATATTTTTTGTTTATAGGCGTAAGACCCTTAGATCATGAATGCCTATGGCTGTTTGATTTACTCAGATTTGGAACAAAAAAAATATATATAAAAAAATAAAAACAAAAATATTAATAATAAAAATATAAATAAAATAAAGATAAAAAATAAAATAAAATAATAGATGAATAAAAATAAATTAATTATTAAAGAGAAAAAAAAAATGGAGAAAATTCTATAATGCTATAATATAGACAAGAGATGATGTGCTTTCAAAAACGTAAATACCAATGTTAAAGAAGTCATATATTGTTTGTTTGTTTATTTTGTCTGTTTATTTATTTATTTGTACATTTCATGGTATAATATATACCTTATGGATAGAATAAGTATTAATTATAAGAGTGAAATGCAACATGATAAATTTAAGAAGAAATTTCCTTTAATAAACAAGGAACATGAATCCCGATCCCTAAATGCCTGTCAGAAATTTTTCAGCAAAATATGATGGTGGCAGTGCTGCCAACAGGCGTCATGACACTACCAGAGTGATAGGGGTACACTTAGTCCTCCTTTGTGCCAAGTGCCAGCCTGTCGATATATCAAGATGGCGGTGGGCAACAGAACCGTTCCCTTTTAATGGACTCTTTGTTGGAAATTCCTTTAGGCAGTATTATAACCATTCTTAATATAAATTTTACATATATATATATATATATATATATATATATATATATATATATATATATATATGAGAGAGAGAGAGAGAGTGAGAGAGAGAGAGAGAGAGAGATTTATGTTCGGAAATAAATTTTAACATTAGTATCTTATTTTTAACATTGTTGACCAGATATTAGGCTTACTCATCGGAACACCGGTGTAAATACTAAAATCCTACTTAATTCGATGGCGTCAATGAAAGAAGTGATGACGTAAACTGAGGGGCGATTTGTTTGAAAAGGTGGGAGGTATTGTCGCCTAGGGAGGAAAAAAAAACGTTATCCAAGATGATAAATGGTCAGTTTTAAACCGTTCTGGTCAATATTAATTTTTATTTTAAACACTATTTTAAATCTTGAATTAATTTTTTGTTTAAAATAATAAATTTAAGAAAGAAGAAAGCATAATAATTTTCACTTTTCTCAGTAATTTATTAACTAAAGAGGCCAGTATTTTTTAAAATAAAAATAATACATGTTCCATTTATTATATATTATTATTGCAGATATATTATATACCTAGCCACATTTCAATAATTTATATATTTTTTATAAAGCAGGTAGCATAGTAACGTGATTTTAAAATTAAGAAATTTTTATCAAGAGATAAAGTGGTTGGAGCACAGTGGTGACCACATTGTTTCTCACGGATACAATAAGTATGAATACTAACAATAAAAATCAGGCAAAAATGTTAACATAATGGAAAATATTATAATTAGGGATTGATAAATTTTTTGCCACTTCTATAATTTTGTTTTTATTGAAAACTAGTTTCAAATGTGATACATTCATCTTCAGTTCTAAAAACACCCAAAAATTCAAAAATAAGCAATGCAAAATACATTTTAGTGATATATATATATATATATATATATATATATATATATATATATATATATATATATATATATATATTATATTAAATTAAATATAATATAAATTAGTATTATAAAACATTTATTAATTTTGAGTTTAATTAAGACAAGGAATCAAATACATATTGTACTCACCAAGGTTTATATTACATTACCAAGGTATTTTTATTAAATTTAATCTAATACGTATAATAATTCCAAACTGTATTTTGAATTGCTTATTTTTAAATTTTTGTGTGCTTTTAGAACTGAAGATGAAGGTATAACATTCGAAACTAGTCTTCAATAAAAACAAAATTATAAAAGTGGATTTTAATTTATCAATTCCTAATTAGATTGATCCCTCTATACCATCATGCTGATGTCAACTGAAGATATTATAAAAAGTAACTGAACACTGTGAGATAAAAAAAAAGTTTATTATATTTAAATTTATATAACAAACAATTTAAGTATAATTAAAACTAATCAGTACTCACAAATAAGATTGATTTTCTGCTTTTAAGATTAGATAAGAGACACAGCTTACCTGAAAAAAAATTAAGTCAATAAATTTAATAATTCAGACAAAATGAAAAATTAGAAATAAATCATTATTAAACATAAAAAATAAATTAATTATAAAATATAATCTTTAATTTATAGACAGCCATAAAAAATTCAGTTCCTTTTAAGAAAATAACACTTATATGGCAGTAGCTGTTTTTCCTTTCAAGGACTTATTGTTATTACAGAGAGACTAAACGTCTCAATAAGAATTATTTTGAATAATATAATAATAATAATAAAAAAAATCTTGCTAAAACATTATTTATTTTTAAAATTAAAATTAAAAGAGTGACGAAATCTTGATATAATCCTCATCTAGTTACCGAGATGATTTAATTTATTTATAAAAGTTATATAAATAAAAAAATTATTTTCTTTATATTAATTAATTAATTTATAAAGAATTGAAGTAAAACAAAACAAAGATGTAACAGGTTTTTTACGTCGAAAAAAAAAATCATTACTTTAGATGATAACATAAGCATATGTATAAAAAATCTCTTGAGGTGCGCGCACCGCAGGACTATCACTTACAACTCTACTTAAAATAAATTTTAAATAAATCCATGGAAATCTTATTTTTGGAAATTGGTTTTCAGCCTATTTTTTTTTTCTTTTTATATCCTTTAGTTAATTGCTAAATGCTCTCTTAGTTTATATTCATCCATTTCTAGTAACAATGAGAGACAGTTAATTATTAAAATAAAAACATTAAAGGAACTTTAAAGAAAGCTACTTTAGAAAATCATCATTTAAGACCCGAGGTCTTATTGAAGACCATTTAATTATTTATAAATTGATATAAAGAGTTTAATCAAAATCGTTCGATTCGTTTTCGAGAAAATTGGAAAATCGATGATATAAGTGGCACTTCTGGAAAGTCGATTTTAGCAAAAAAGATGCAGTAACATTTCAGATTCAGTTTTGCGTAATTTCAGTTTCCCACAACTTTTCGACACACACACTCACACATGCTCCCGAAAAGTCAATAAATATATAGATTAAAGCTATTGAGTTTTTTTTGTGACCTTGAGGCCAAATAGTTAAGGAAACCAAATAAATATTTAATTTAACATATATAAGACAAGATAAAAGATGCTGATGGGATAAAAAACGTATTCTTCCTCAATAAAAATGACGACTTGTGAAAGTAATTTGGCAATAATTTCGAAATATATCCCAAAATTGGATGATGAAGCAATTACACGAGGCTAGGTGGGCTGTGATTGGTGGTTGCATGTTATTTAGCCGTAACCTCGGCATTGCTAAGGGTACAGGTACAGGTACCTAGGAAGACAAACAAGAGGCGCCCTCGAGGCAGGCGGAAGTAATCAGCTAAGGCCCGCTCCTTGGTGATGTCATATCGAAGGATAATCTCTCTGTAAGGACCTCTCTTATTGGTCCATCCTGGCCAATGACATCACGCCGTTTAGGAGGCAGTCGTGGGTGAGCATCCCATTGACCTTCAAATCGTCATTATTTTAAGCCATCTTGGAAACTTTTTTATCTTTTATTTTTAACTTAATCAATCCCATTACTTTAAAATAGAGGCTCTCCTGTTTATCTCTTTGCGTTAAAAAAAAAAAAAAAAATGTATTTAGTTATGATATATTAACCATTAACAACAAAAAAATCCCCCCTCCCTCTAACTTCATACACGTGCTGAAAAACGAAAGAAAAAAAGGCCAACATTCTGAAATTCGGCGTAAAACTTATCAAACTAAAACTTTTTCAGAGCTTCATAAAGTTCGAGAACCGAGGTGAAATTTGGTGACTTATTTGAAATAAACTTTTAGTCATATATTATCTATTATATTATATCCATTAATTTCCATTCTGTGTATCCAATTTGCACTTACCTACCAACGAAAAGCAAGAGGGTTTCAAAATGGCGCTAAAAAATTGGTAATAACAAATAAGGCGAGCTATTAAGGAAAATCTTAAAAAAAAAAAAAACACATTTTCTTAGCGGTTTTTCAAGATGGCGAAAACGCACAAGAAGGAGGAGATCGAAAACTTGGAATGTTCACAAGAGGGAAAATACATACAACATACCTGAAAATCGAAATCTCTCCATTTTTTGCAAACGAAAATGATATCTCTACTGGACTAAAACGCCAATTGCCATAGATCGGGAGATTGTCAATTTCGCAAAATTGCTAAATGGACGCACAATTTGATACTCTAGAAGTGTTATACTAAGAGTTTTTATCTTAGAATACTCATTTCCAAGCTGCAGATTCATATATGGTACTCTGTCTCTGTTTTTCGACAAAATCGTCGTTTTTTTACCGCGGTTTTCGTCCACATCGCTTAACCAAATTATTATGTTTTGAAACTCGTTAGAAGCAGAATTTCATGCTCTTTAATTTAATATACCATATATTTTTCGATAGAATGCACTGTTTAGAAAGTATAGGTGAAAACTAAAAAAAATCCTTAAATGTTGAGTTTTTTTGGCCGACATTTTGAAATCCTACCGTTTTGAGTTGGCAGACAAGTGCTAATTGAATATTGAGGATGGACATTATAGAGACATATAACCAAACGTTTTCTTCAAATAAGTCACCAAATTTCGCCTTGACTCTTGGCCTAATAATATGCTGCAGGAATAGACAACTGCAGGAATAGACAACTGCTGAAATATCAACTCAAGTATGGAGTTATGTTATTTAATTAAAACTAAATGTCAGTTTCATATAAACTAAATAGAAAATTTTCAAATTTGTTTTAAACTTGGCAAACCAAAAATATCATATATTGAGAGAAGATTTGAAGAAGCGCATGCTGCTGAGATTATTACACGAAGTGATTATATTTAACTCTTAAAATTATTATAATTTTAAAAAAATGGATAATTATTATATGGTAGTAAGTGATATTAGAGTGAAGCGCGCATAGCACCCAATTTTTTCTAACGTATTTATTTTCTTACAGGATAACATTATTTGTAATAAGCATTGCGTGTAGAGGACTTCGGATTGACAATCGCAATTTATCTCATTTCCTTAATACAAAGATTATTCAATGCTATTCTTAGACAAATCAAGGTGGTATTCCGTGCAAAATAATTTTTTTTTCTTTAATATTTTTTTTCCTTCTTCAAATATCAGGTTGTCGGTGATTTTCGTTCAACTGTAGTTCCATTGTGTAATGTTTATATTCCACCAAACATTCAAATTGGCATACATTTAGTATGAAATTTTATAAGATTTCGGAAAATCATTATTCAACACGTAAGCATTTAAAACGGGCTTTAAGTATACAAAAAAGAAGAGGGTAGTATTTGTCGAAATAAGTTGTAAAAGTCCTCTTATAAGAGACAATTTAAAATGAAGGTCAAGTACTCGAAATTTTATCGAGCTCAAAATAAAACTGTAGATTTTTAAAGCACGCACTCAACATCATATACGAATTTTATTGAATATAAATATTAATTGCGATATATTCTGATAGCAAAAAAATTTGAATTTTCACCATACCTTACTTAACGTAAGGGAAATTGGAATCAAGGAACGTTTAAGATTAGCGAAAGTGTGCTGTTGCGGAATGTTGGATCTAGTCTTAAGCTTTATATACATAGAGCCTACGAAACATGACCTTTATCAACATAAGTGGAAAAAGCAAACGAAGCGTGATGTTGGCTTCAGCTCGACTCCTTAAAATGATGCAAGAGTACCACACACCACACTATACTGCACTGCCTACTGACCTCGAAGTCAAACGTGAGCTACAGATCATGCGATGGTGTGGATATTGCAGAGCCACCTGAAATAATAGTTGCAATCTCTTATAACTAAAACTTTTTTAAACAACATTATATGGTAGAGAAAAAAAAATGCATATATACATACATGTATATACAGCCGAACCTCTATAAATCGAACTTTTTTTAGGAATCTTGAATTTTTATTACAAAAACATATTCTGTATATCGAATAAAATTTCAATATTAGAACTAAAAATTCGAATTAAAAAAAAATATAAAATGTGATTGTCATCAAAAAGAACAATTAATTTCTTACATTCTTACGTACATAAGAATGGGTAATAATTAAATAAGGAAAATAAAATATTCCACTGGTTTGCAAAGCAATGGAAATTCATGAAAGATCTTGTTTCAGCAGAAGCAAAGGAGCATCTAAATTCTCTGAATATCTTTCTTAACATAGAATAAACTTTTCATTTTAAATTCAGTTTAACTTTGCCTTTCTCGTTGTGAACATTGCTCCTTGAACATGACTTCGGTGATGAATCATACACAAACAGACATTAGAAGCTATGCATCTTGAATGTAAATAAATAAATTTTTATGTATGTTCGCATATTTTCAATTCATGTCCATATTAAATTATGAATATACATTTGTAAACAATCTGCAATCATAGATGTTTAAATTTGTATCATTTTTCAAATAACTGTTATTGATCGTTCAGTATTGATTTTCATTAACCTTAAAAAATTGCCTTTGTTACATCATTAACCACAAAAAATTACTTTTGGTGCATCTAAAGAAAAGCCGTAATTGTTTTTAGCCTGAAAAGGATAAAAAATTGCAATTTTTCTATATATCGAAATTTCCATATATCGTTATTTTTTTTTTCAAGAAACCTTCACGTTCGATATATAGAGGTTCGACTGTATGCACATGCATATATATATATATATATATATATATATATATATATATATATATATATAACTGTCGGCAAATGTATTTCAACAATATGATATATATATATATATATATACATATATATACATACATATATATATATATATATATATATATATATATATATATATATATATATATATATATATATATATATATATATATATATATAACTGTCGGCAAATATATTTCAACAATATGATATATATATATATATATATATATATATATATATATATATATATATATATATATGAAAAATATGATTAACTAAACCATTTGTACCCAGTGTTGCGAAAAAGTAACAGCAGACTTTTCCAGAAATAAGCGTAATTCCTGACTTCACTTTACCGCCGAGGGGGCTTTGATTCACAGGAGCAATCCCCCATCCCTAGACGAATAGACTTCCACTTAGTTAAAAAAAAAAAATTGACAGTAGTGACGGTCCTTTTGGTTTCTTATCGGTTTTATTGCCCTCTTGCGGTTTGAGTTTCGTTTGAACTTTTATTTACTGTTTCCATTGTGACGGAGGTAGAATCAGTGTCGGATTAACAATATAGGCAATGTACAGCAGCGTAGAAAGTATTTCATTTCCGGAGGGGTCCATCAAAGTACCTACTTCAATTAGGGATTGATAAATTATTTGCCACTTCTATAAATTTTTTTTATTGAAAACTAGTTTTGAATATTATACATTCATTCTCAGTTCTAAAAACAAACAAAAAATTCAACTTTGCAATTCATTTAAACGAAAAAAATTATAATTTCATCAAAGACTCAGGAGTTAAGTTAATACATCACATTGAAAACAGTCTCAAATTAAATATATATGAAGCACTTGAAATAATAAAATTCTTCAAATCCAATCCAGATTTTTGCTTAAATGACCAAATAAATATCTCCAATAGTCCAATCTTAAATTTATTCCCATCTATAACAGAAAAACCAATTACTCACTGGTATTACTGGAAAAACCCTGACCCTTAAACCGTTACCTATAAACATCTTACCTACCTTTCGTTCATTGTTAGTTCAATGCGAGAAGAAACCTGTTCAAACTTTTCTGTTTGATATAATCCATTTAAACCTTGGTGAGTACCAACATATATTTAATTTTTTGTCTTAATTAAATTCATAATTCATGAATTTTTTATGATACTGATTTATATTACATCTAATTTGATATGTATAATAATACCAAACTGTATTATGAATTACTTATTTTTGATTTTTTTGTGTCTTTTTAGAATTGAGGATGAATGTTTAACATTCGAAACTAGTTTTCAATAAAACAAAGTTATAGAAGTGGCAAATAATTTATCAATCCCTAATTAGATTGATCCTTCTAGACCATCATGCGGATGACCTACTTTTGAAGAAACACCAACCCTATTATTTTCTATGCCTTGGTATATTATTATTTATGAAATAAAATTCAAATAGGTTTGTACAATTTTTGTGTACAGATATGAATAAATAACAGTATTTTTTAATTTCGGGAAGGGTGAGAGAGGGGCGGAAGGAGGTTCCGACCCTCTGGACCTCCGCCACTGGCGATGTAGACAACTGCCTATGGGATCCCGAGCCTCATATGGGCCCCCTGGCACGTGAGGTAAATAAATTATAAATTGCTTTATAAATATTTTAGATTTATAATTAAAGGACTAAAAATTTCACAAAATAAACTTATAAGGTACATACTTATTTCCTCTGTAAAAGAAAACTCGATTACACTGAAAGAAACAGGCAACTGTCCACGCGCTACCTTCCTAAGTTTCCAGGAATCATTTTTTAAATGAGATATATTAGTACTGGTATATTAAAATTTGATGTTCGTATAAAATTTAATTAAATGTTAAAAAAGTAGTACAAGAGAACTGGAGAAAAATGAAGGTCTACATCTGTAAAGAAGTTATAAAGTCACGGAAAGTGTTTAAATCAAATCATTCGAAATTCTAATTTTAGCAGCTTTTAGTTTTTCGCAAACTATGATTCAAATCTGATCTTCAACTAAAGTTAAATAGATTTGCTACTTCATTCCTCACGATTTTCCTCGCACTTTAATGATAAACTGCTTTACTGAAATACAACTCAAAAGTTGACCCAATACTTAAAATTTTAAATTTTGTAAAAAAAAAAATTACCAATTTATAGAGTATCTCGGAAACTACTGAACCTAACGAGCTGCGGCTAGGCACAGATTGTTGCGAATTTACTCTACTTTGCTAAAAGCAAGAGTATTTTTTTCGCTACTACACATACTTTTAGGGATTGATAAATTATTTGCCACTTTAATAATTTTGTTTTCATTGAAAAATAGTTTCGAATGTTATACATTCGTCTTCAGTTCTAAAAACAAACAAAAATTCAAAAATAAGCAATTTAAAATACACATTGGTATTATTATACATATCAAATTAAATGTATATAACCTTTTCTGTTTGATATAATCTATTTAAACCTTGGTGAGTAGGAACAAGTATTTGATTTCTTGTCTTAATAAAATTCCTAACTGTATTATAATACTAACTTATATTACATTTAATTAAATATGTATAATAATATCAAACTGTAATTAAATTGCTTATTTTTGAATTTTCGTGTGTTTTTAGAACTGAAGAAATTACCTGAAACTAGTTTTCAATAAAAATAAAATTTTAAAAAAATTTTTTTTAAAAAAAGTGGCAAGGAATTTATCAATCCCTATAGTATCAATAGTATCATGCGGACGTCAACTGACACATACTTTTATAATTACAAACCAAAAAACAATAAATATCTCAAAACGGACCTAGACATTTTGTTAGATAGCTCCAGAGTCGGATTCACAGCCCCCATAAAATATAAACCGGCTACTTCATTTTTGCTACGCTAGACCAGTTTTTGATGTACCGGTATATTGTTGGAGGTGGCCTGAAGAAAATGGGGGAAGGCATCACAGCTGCTGGAAACACGATTTTTTGGGTTCCTTAAGGTCTCAGCAGATATTTGGATTACTTGGCTCTTCTTCTTATTCCTGTACTCAGTACCTGTGTGTGTCACAGGGTCAGAGAGATGGACTACATAGCAAATCAGACATTAACTCTATACTTTACTTCATTTTGCATTTATTTCTATTTATTTATTTATTTATCTATGTATTGAATTGAAAAGGTGAGAGGGGCTCCGAAATTTGCATTGCTTAGGGGCCTTTACGTGGCTTAATCCGGGCCTGATTATAACTTTCAAATTTGGAATGAATCTTCTCATCCAGTAAATCCGCAGTCATTCAGTAAATACAACAGGGAACAGTTAAATTTATGACATGGCATGCGTTATTCTAATGTAAATTAAACTGTTGCGAAAAAGCAAGAGTGGGAAGAAGTAATAAGGAAAACTAGTATACCCGAGCGAAAAATCTCGCGTTAGATATTTAACCGCCGAAGTGCCCTTTAGGGTTGGACCTGGGAAACAATGTATAATTTCCCATTCATTAAAAGGTTTTGTAAACAGACTCGAAATGATTTAAGGTTGCCATGACAACGGCACGTACGCAAGATTGCATAGAGCCCTATATCGTGCGTTATTTCAAAAACAGTAGGTTTTAAGCTTTAAAGCTGGTCTTGATGTCGAAATCTTTAAAACGCGACCCATCCCGTCTCGATTCGAAGACTCACCACCTTCAGAATTTTGAAACCTTCCAGTTTTTTCATCAGTTTTATTTAAGCCCTAGTAAGAATTTACGAAACAAAATCAGGATTCGTCACTTCTCCGTGAAATTCTCTTCCTTTTGATACCTCACTCATCAAAACCATCGCTCCTGAGAGCCGGAAAAGGGATACCGTAATAATACATAGTAGTGATGGTTTTAACGCTCAAAATGAAAACTTTATAAGAGACGCAAGCAAAATTTAAAACTGTTTTTGTTTTCACGAAGATTTTCACGAAATAATTTTAATGTTTTAAGCAATAAAAAACATTGCAGGCCACAATGCTAAATTTAAGACCATTCGCCATAGAACAGAGAAAATCGAGAGCTATCGTATTTAACAAAAAATAAAAATAAAATAATATTAGATTTTTTATAGGGTTACGCCCGTGGGCCTTTTTACCATCGAATAATCTGTAATAATAATAACGGTCGATCGGGAATAATTATCCAGTATTTTTATCAAGGTTTTTTTTTTTTCCTTCAGCAAAGCGGAAGAAACGAAACGTAAAAATAACAAAAGACTACCTTGAAAAAGAAAAATGAACGGAAATGTTTCACTGAGAATTTTCCACAAGACAATCTCTTGAATTTGATTATTATTGAACATGAAAAATTGAGTTTTATAAGCCACCTTCTTTTTTCAAGCTTCATATTATATATAAATAAAGGGAGAAGTTTGTCGGGAGGTGCGGTCAAAGAATTACACTATTATAAGTGAACTTATATATTTTGTGCCGACGTTTCGGCCTAAGTTTTAGGCCATCTTCAGGGCAGAGATTCATATTATATAATTGTATATCAAAATTAAAAACAGATTTTCTCAAAATTCTTATTTTCTTAAAACGACTACTTTAGTTCCCAGTGAGTTTTCGTAACAGGGCTTATCTCAGTTACTCCATTGTTTTTTTTTTCTTTTTTTGAAAATAACATTTCAAGGTGTCGATGAAATTATTTTCATAATTTTCCGCAGCAAAAACAGTTCTAGAAACAAATGGGCTAAGATTAAAGTACTAGGTTGTTACAAAAGTCATCGTGCATGAACACAACCCTTGATCCTAGCACTCATTTAATTCTATAAGAATGTTTTTGTTCCTACTATTGTCAATGTTTACTTTGACTAATCCTTTAATTCCTTGTGATTTGAGTTGGCTTTATGATGTCGTATACATTTTTACATGGTGTATATATTTTTAAAACGCACGTGCAATGTCAGAAGAAAAAATCGTGATTCGCGTTCTTTTGAGACTTTACTGGAAAAACGTTTAAGCGCAAAGGCAGCCGCCGAAGAAATTTGTGCCATAGAAGGAGAGTCAATCATCCATCGAAATACTGCCGCACAATTCAGATCAGGTCTCCCATCGGTCGTTGATGATCGTTCTTCTTGAAGGTGTGAACCAGAACCCACATGCAACTACTAGTGATTTATCTGCGGCAGTAGGGACACAAACTTTTACTGTGAACAGCTAGACAGAGCTAATGCAATTATAAGTAAGTACAAAGAACCCCGCTTTGGTCAACCGGAAGCAAGCCATTTTGCAACACGACAATGCCTCTGCAAATCGTTCTCGTTTGATCAAGGAAAAATTATCGGAACTGCAAGGAGTAAACATTTTGCCTCATCCTGCGTATAATCCAGGTATTTCACCATCAGATTTTGGTTTGTTTGGATCAAGGGCTAATTTTTTAAAAATCGGATATTTGATAATTACAAGGACGTAAACATTGGACGTGAAGAGTTCTTCACATCTAGAGTTCTTTGCCTCAAAACCAAACGAGTGGTACAGGCATAAAATCCAATTCCTGGCAGACAGATGGGTGAAAGTAGTTGAAAATAATGGACTTTACTTTGAAGAGCAGTATTCAATAATGTTTAAAATATGTGATCTGAAATAAATCTATACTAATGCACAAGCACTTTTGTGACAATCTAATTTGGGAATAGGTAAAAAAAGTTTTCGAGATCTCACTTACTTAATCAATTTTTTTTAAATAATCCACCCATTCAAGTTGAAAATAATAAAAGCAAATATAATTACGTGCAATAAATCAAAATCAATTTTGAGAAGATCTGACAATTTTGTTTGTTTTATTGAATAAAATAAATTGTATTATTTATGGTGATTTTTCGTTCACATTCGCAAAAAGTTTTTGCCCTCTCCTCAAAGTACGCCGGTTAAATGAGAAATTTCCTTCAACTCAAAATTATATATATATATATATATTAAAATTAAAATTAAAATTCGTGTAATCCTTTTTAAGGGTATGCTTCTATTCTAATTGACCTGTGGTGAAATTCACTATTATTTAAACAAAAATTAAATTCATCGTTTAAAAAAGAAATTAGGTTCAATTTTCGCTAGCAGTATTGCCAAAAGAAATTAGGTTCAATTTTCGCTAGCAGTATTGCCAAAAGAAATTGTAAATAAGACTTTTAATAAATGTAACTTTTTATCTCTGATCTCACAACTTAATTTTTTTTCATTCATATTGGACATGACAAGACCAGTAAAACAATTTAAAAAAAATAAATATGATACAATTGTTGGTTGTGATTATAAATGTTCATAGTATTATTATTTACAAATATTCATAGTTTGTTACAACGTTCTTGTTTTGACATAAAAATCAAATGCTTCAAGTTAAAGGAGTAATAAAAATAAAATTTCTCTAAGTTTAATCAATATCAGATGATAGGTGAATTAATAGTAATAGGTTGAGTAATTAGATATAAAGATTTTAAGAAAATTATTGTAAAACATGATGTGATCATAGTTTAATACAAGAATATCATGTTTAAGGTATGTTATTTTTTATGACAAAATCGTTAATTGTAAAGTAGAAAAGACATTTAATTAGGCTATATGCTAACAGAATCCCCTTGATAATGAACTGGATGGCCGAAACGTTGGTTATGAAGGGTGGATCATACTTTTTTCATATTAATAAAAATAAAATGAAGTGAATAAACAAAGGATTTTACGAGTAATTAGGGATGGATGTATAGTTCAAAAATAATAAATTTTAAACCTAAACTTTGTAATATTTTTTTTACATGCTTTTTCTTTTTATCACATTTTTTTTTTATTTTAGTTTTACCTCCGTATATTAACTAATAAAAATAAATTTAAAGTGTAAAATAAATTGATTAAAAATAAGAAGGATTTTTTGGAAGAATGACACTTTTTGAAGTGTCAGCAGTTTAACTGGCAGATAAACAAGAGTTACTTTAGATAAAAAAAAAAAGATAACATAGACGACAGTATTAAGATACTCATAGAATTTTTTCAATAAACTGATGACAACAAGATACATAAAATAATCATATAAAGCCTTGTTTTATTCTATGAATATTCAATTAATTTTTTTACCAACCATATACTCACTCGAAAGGTACCTAAGATATTTTTCCCACAGACCATAATAACTCAGAACAATGGATACGTGAAGAAACTTTTAAAAAATGTATGTCGAACTTGGGATGACTCAACGGTAGCCAGGTACATCCACTGTCAGCGCCTACCTGATAGGAATTCACATTCTTCCAGCTGATTAGTCAACACCTTCCGCGAAGGAATCTAGTCAGGGTAAATGGCGAAACATTTTTAATAAGGATAAATGTATATGTAAAAATTGTCCTTGATTTCAGCTTCAATCCGTTTTTTGATGCAATGAGTCGTTTCTCATTGCTGTTCAAGACTGAATTTGCAAACCCATGTACATAAGAACTATTTCGTTCAGCGTTACATTTCAAATAAAATCCTCTAGGATTAGCCTCCCTCTAGGGAGGAGGGAGGGGATACATTGTATATGGTATCAATGGATTAATATTAGCTTGTATTATTTTTTAATTTTTTTTCTTAACCAACTTCGTTCCTACTTTTGTTATGCTTCTCGTTTTACTCATTAGATTTATTTTCAATAAAACTTTAATTTAAAAAAAAAAAAAACAGACAAATTAATCAAACGGGAGAGAAATACATTATTTATTGAACGTAGCTGCCCGCGTTGCAAAAAAACAAACAATAAATGATACTATTTTAGTACATCATCAATAAATAAAGATAGGGGTGCATATTTTTCTTACCATTTTAATAGGATTTTCTGTATATATATATATATATATATATATATATATATATATATATATATATATATATATATATTTTCCCTCAATAACATCCTGTAATTAATATTATATTTGAAATTTCGAATCAGAGAATTGGGAAAATTGAGAGATAGAAGATCAGACGAGTCATCCGATACACAATTCCCTGAGGATTGGATGGAAAAGAACATGAGATCTCGTTAGTGCAACTGGAAATAGTGCGCTCCGTACGGGTTTAGATCAAACAATCTTCTGGAATATTTTTATAAGTAACCTTCAAGAAAATATTATACAACAGGAGAAAATAATATAAATAAGGTTTATTAATTTCGCATTATAACATAATCTATATTGAACGCCCGAGAAGTTCTGATAATATTTGGATAATCAAAGAAAAACCTCTTATGTCTTCACATTACAATAATAACCAGGAGTTTCGGTGTCGGTAACATTATCTACACACCTCATGTTTTGACATCCATTATGGGGATAATGGATGTCAAAACTAAAGACTACAAGACCAGAACTAACATAATCCTCCCACCTACGTTTCAGTCGACCACTTGGACGCTCACCTGTCGACTCAACGCTGTGCGATTCACTTGTTATTATTTCTAACCTTCCACTACTATTTAAATAGCCTAAATTATGGTGGCCTTAAGCCCCATGATTCAGATATTAAAAAAAAATATATTAATAAAAAAAAAATTATTCAGACATAATTCGAAGAAATCTCAACACAAATTATCATGATAGTATTCATTGTGAAAAAAATCTTTAAATCTATGAATGACAAACGCGTTATATTTATAATTATTAAATATGATGTAAAACATACATTTTTCTTCAATTTTCAATGTTCAACAGAACATGAGTTTTTCAACCGCAAACTACTTTGCGGTTGAAAATTAATTAATTTGATTTTGATGAAAATTAAGAGAGGTAATTTTTCATAAATCAGTTATATGAAACCATAAAAAGCTTGATATAAAAATAATGATCGCTAAAAAATATTTGTTTATAACATACTCGTACATGAAACAATACACTAAGTCAGTGATCCAAGACCTCGAATAAGAAACCGTTTGTATTAAATAAAATTTATATACATACATAATATTTAAATATATGAATTTTATTTTATTTCATTAAAAAAAAAGAAGAAAAAAGTGACTCTTATTATCTAAAAATCAATTGCTTCTTCATTTTATTTTTTAGATTTAACTACTTCTTTTTTTTTCCGCACCTGAAAATTCCTTACATTTGAACATTCTCCTATTCTTACATCATTAAGATGCATATAGTCACTTTAATTATAATTAGGGTGACGATATCATGATTCTTCGCTAATTATTGATAAATTATAATCATATTCAGGACTGAAATATGTTTTTTCCAGAGATAATTTATCTTAATTTTTCGGTTCCTTCTTTCATCCCACTCCCTTCCAATAAAAGTTGACAGTTTTATAACAGCATCTTAAGAAATACATCGTTGGTTTGGAGGTAGAAGTGATAATCGGCAATTTTTGGGAAGATGATGTTTGTTCCTATTCACGTGTGCCTGAACCAAATTTACGATCCATAATTGAAAAAATTGTGAAATTATCAATAATTAACTAATTATTGATAATTTAAAAATGTTGACATCATCTTCGCAAAAATTGCAGTTGATAACTTTTACCTTCAGACGACGAAATTTCGAAATAAATGTCATCTCATATCATTGCATCATTATATTGACGGAATTAAGGCCAAAACAATCAAAAAGCAAGGAAAAAAATGTTTATTTAGCCTAAAAATTAAATTTCGCTCGAAATTTGCCGGCCTCAAAAATCTGCTGTAATATGCCCCTCCTCCTCTAGTACCGGCCCTCGTTTTAATTTAATAGGAATGGGGCAAACTTTTTTTTTTCAAACTTTTGAATTAATATTCCTTTAAAAACAAATGTTACAAATATATTTTACCTGGAACTCTGGAATTTTGTTTGTTATACTTTTAAGGATCTAAAAAAAATTCTTACTTTCTCACTAATGAACTCCTCGACTCTCCGCAGTTTTAATTTCTCGTACTGTTTCATGATTTTAACTTTAAGGATGTTCTTTTTTCTATTTTTCCTCTTGTTCCAATTATGAAAAAACCATTATGAATATAAATATAAACATTAAAATATTCGAATATTCACGTGTCACAATATATATATATATATATATATATATATATATATATATATATATATATATATATATATATATAGCATGATTTTTTTTTTTAAATAAACTACATATAATTACTTTCAGTTGTTACTATTAAAACAAAACTAAGAAAATCGAGATGCCATACTACGCAACATTGGATAACACTTAGCTCCAGGAAATTCCAAGATAAGGTCATAGAGAAAGTAAACCTGAGCTTGAAGGCGTGGACTGGAGTTGAGACCGGACATGAGAAATTTAAAGATTTATCTAAGGAATGTCTTTCACTATAATCCATTAACCAAATAGCATTATTAGTATTATTCGATATTATTAATACATTTTTAATAATACATATTACTTGTTTTATTTTAAAAATCCATTTACTTAACTAACAATATTTACATTTCTTCTGTAAATTACTTAATACATTTTTTAATGAACACTTTCCATTTCTTCTAATTCAAATCCGTTCGTGTTACTTTTGATCCTTTCGTGTCCATCGAACGTGGGCGAGCTGCAGTTTATAAATATACCATTTACACAAGAAAAAAAACATATACAAATATTACATTTGAAAATTTAAAGTTTTTACAACACAATAAGCTTCCAACTAATATAACAGAAACTCCCTAATGTTCTAATACTCTACAAAAAAAAAACTCATTTAAATAACAATTATTACACCTGAAATTACAATCTGAAATCGTTAATGCTCCTTTTTATTTAACAATTTATTATTTTCTTAAGTAAACTTATTGTAATATATATGTATTGTTAAATAAACTTTTGAAGATCAGTTAGAATTTTTTTTTTTTTTTTCATCAAAACGAATCTTGAATGATAAGATCATAAGATCAGGTGATGGTCCATCCAGTAATCTCAAAAATGGAAGAGATACGCTGGGATCCAAGCAATTGTAAACGATCTGACAAAAAAACATATATATGATTTTTCTACAATAAACTGCTATTGTAATACTCAAATATATAAACACGTAAACTCGCTTGTTTTATATTTCCTGATATTTCCCAGATGAGCCTAAAAAGGAAATGGCCTCGTAAGCTTCCAACGTAATAAATCACTCATTCGAGTGTTTATTATCACTGTGTAGCTTCTCCCATGGTATATTAATTACATTTCTTGTACATATATAACTATATATTATAGTTATATATATATATATATATATATATATATATATATTATACACATATATATATATATATATATATATATATATATATATATATATATATATATATATATCATTATGTTTATTTGTCTTGGATAATGTAATTGTATATTTCAATGTTTTTTTTGTTCGCCCAACAATAAGTAAAGCCATCCCTTAATTATGTGTCAGAATGTTGTCTCTCGCCATTTAATTAGTCGTTTATTTCATCCTAAATAAATAAAATTTAAAAAAATAATTAATTTACAGAGCTTTCTCAGATTTTGTGTTTCTGGAGATATATACACACAAGCACACATATAAAGTATATATATATATATATATATATATATATATATATATATATTCATATTCCGAATGATCCCATTGCACTGCGTGCGCCTTTATGATAGGCGACATCTGTGAAGGCAGACATCTTGAGACCGCATATTATAGATGAGGAAGGCCGAGTCCTTGCCACGAAGCACCAGAAGATGGCGACATCTGGCGGCCCATTAATGTATCCGCTGCTGTAAAAGGCAGATAAAGACAGCGGCGAGATGATTGGATGAGTGCACCAGGGTGCATTAGATGAGAATGTACCAATCAATACTTTCATTGTATGCAAATGCACTCGGGTCATTAGGTGTTGTGCAGTCTTATCGGTGTCTGGTCCGTGTGATTAGGATTACAGAGAGATGTATGGATCAATACTACAGCAAAATTAGTAAGGCATGATACCTCAATAATAGCCAGAATTATAGACAGGATAATCATGAAACGTTGCAATGCATTATAACATTTTAGAGCGATAACGAGTGGGTACTATCGTATCTTGCTAAATACATCCGGTGGCGCTGTCTGTTGTAAGTTGGTGTAACTTTATTTTATTAAGTTTTATAAAAACTTCAAGTAAAAAAATCCTAACAAGGATTTGAATTAAAAAAAAAAAGAAAAACAATTAAATTGAAACAAACTAAAGCAAACAAACAAATAACCAGTTGACACTTTTAAACCTCATGCAGACTCACTGTAAGTTGACAAAACAATATGGCAACCATTTAGCAGTGACACAGCATTTAGTACACCATCGGGTCTGTTAAACATGCCCCGTTTAACAGACCAGATTATTGGACTTGTTTTGTATTGTGACATTTAGCATGCTATAGATGAAACTCTACGAATAACACAAAACAAGCTAAGTGAGAGATTGTGAGTGCCCTTACTCTTATGTAATATGTGTTAACATTAAGACAAAGAAATACATGAAATATTACGAGAGGAAACATCAATGCACAACTGATATTGATGATGTAGATAAGTTAAAGCACACAGAAATCAGGGACGTACGAAGAATTTTTTTTTCGAGCTGATTTAATAAGTCAAATAATCATCTAAATATCTATAATCTCCAAATTGAGAGTTTGATTCAAGAATAAGCATGAAAATTGAATCCAAAATTATTGTTAAAAATTTACTAAAAATACAAACCTTGTCAGTTGACGTACGCATGATAGTATAAATTAGAAGGATCAATCTAATTAGGAATTGATAAATTATTTGCCACTTCTATACTTTTGTTTTTATTTAAAACTAGTTTCGAATGTTATACATTCATTTTCAGTACTAAAAACCCACAAAAATTCAAAAATAAGCAATTCAAAATTCTAGCTGAGAGACTCCTAATTAGAATAATCCTTTTCTGTTTGATATAATCTACTTAAGCCCTGGTGAGTACCACTTGCGTTTGATTTCTTGTCTCAATTAAATTCATAAATGTTTTATAATACTTATTTATATTACATTTAATTTAATATGCATAATAATACCAAACTGTATTTTAAATTGCTTATTTTTGAATTGTTGTGTGTTTTTAGAACTGAAGATGAATGCATAACATTTTAAACTAGTTTTCAATAAAAATAAAATTATAGAAGTGGCAAATAATTTATCAATCCCCAATTACAAACCTTATGTTGGTAGGTACGAAAATCATATCTTTTCGTAAAGTTTGGAGGGGGTATATATCCAGTCCAATCCGATATCCGAAACTATGTCAAATAATAGCGTTTTATATTTAAAAATATTTTTATTCATGACGAAGTTAAATCATAAGCAATCTAATTTTGTTTAAATTTGCCCTAAAAAAAAAAAAAAAAAAAAAATCAACAGTTACTTTAAGAAAACTTCTTATAACTATTATAAACTTCCGATTGATTAAAAAAGCTAATATAAGTATATGACCATGAACAGGACATAAGAAATTGAGCTTTGTAACATCACTAAATCATCGACTTCCTCAATTATTCAATAGCTGCAATCTAAATTTCTACATAAAATCCACAATTATTCTTAATATGCCTAAAAAAATAATAAATCCAAAATGACCTAAATATTTAAAATTTTGCGATTTTGCGCCATATAGATAGCCTATCTATTCATTATAAAATCATACATTACAAATACACTAGTTTTTAACCTATGTCCCTATTGGTTCCCGTTAATCCTCCGAGGCAATAGAAGATGGTCTAGGGAACATCTAACATAGAACTGTGGTTAAAGCGCTACCAATGGGTAATTTCGCCACAAGCCACTAACATGTCATATTAATCAAATAACACATTTACTCATTGAATCTAACTTACAGTTGTTAAGAAAACTTTCATTTTAAAAAAATATATAAAAAATAATTAACTAGTACTTACACATAAATAAGAAAAGTTTTTCCATAAAGTAAATATGCAACACAGCTTACCTGCAACAAAAAAAAAATGTCAGCACAAGAGGAAATGATATTAAAATTATTTTAAAAGTTTGCTGATAGGATATGATTAAATAAATAAACTAAAGTTTCTCACAAGTCATAATTTTTTTAAAAATTATTTTTCAATCATTTAGAAGTAATTTTTTGTTCATTTTAATATTACAGTCATAGAACCCGTAATCATAGATAAAATTAAATAATAAAATAACGATATTATTTAACAAACGATACAACAATAATTATTGTAGATAGAAATAAATAATGATAACTATAGTAATCATTATCAAATAAAAGGAAAAAAAAGTGTTGCTCTGACGTCATCATTTCTGTAATTTCCGATTCGGTTGCCCATCATTTTCTCCTGCTATTTTATACGGATTTTAGTGAAACTTTACAGATTGATAGGCTATCGGCAAACGTCGAAAATTCCACCATTGAATCACAGAAATTATGACGCATTGCTGAGAAATAAGCGCCTAAATTTAAAAATTTAATTTGCGATAACTTGAGTTTAACCCTACGCATTTTAACTTTTTTAAGTTTTTTTTTTTTTTTGTTATTTTAAAACTAAGATATTTTTACACAGTTTAATCAGAATCCAATAAAATTTCAAAGATTTAGGACTGGAATTAGTTGAGGAATCTTGTACGAACCCATTCAAAATCCAAAGTTGCAAGATTGCAACAAGAAGCAAGATTGATGCAAGAAGAGGCAGAAATCCCACATACTACCTAAGATTAGACAGCCTTAACATTGATTTTTGATAAACAGTAATCTTGTGGGACTTTTAAGAAAATTATTGTAATATTTCAGAAAATTATTATCTCATTAAACTTCTTAACCCACAAATTAAGTTTGAATTTTATACATCGATATTATTTTTGTAATAATGATTTTATTGTAAAGGTTTCAGAACGTAAATATTACGTAATCAAATGTAACAAATTTTACTATATTTTGGAGTGACACGCACGCACCAAGTGAATTATTTTGTTCATTTCACGGTCATTTTGTTTATTTCGAGTTTGGAAATAGAAAATATCGATAGAGAATGTTCAAATGTAGGGCACTATAGTAAAAGATGGTACAAATTTGAGTTTTGACTGATATCCAGAAGAATAAGTTGGCTCAATCCATTGTGCGTCGGTTGGATTGATTGGATTTTGGCGTGGAGTAATGGAGTTTAGGAACAATGGAATTCCAGCCACTCTCCAATACTCTGAAAAATCCACACATGGTCTCACTCTCAAGGTCGTTCCACATTCCATTTGGCGTGCAGCGGTTGGAGTGAAGTGTTCGCCAATTACCCACCTAAGATGGATTTCCATTTTTAGATTCACTCGCCATATTCAGACCTGCTCGCGATGACCAAGAACATAATATATATTACTAGCCATTAAAAAAAATATATCTGTAATAAAAAGTAATAAGTAGTATTAAGAGATAGATACCTATAATAACGTATATAGAGATGTAGCAATACAGTGTGAGCCTTAAGATGCAGGATGATGCAATAGCTGCTTTCTAATTCGTGTCTCTGGCTACCGTTGCCCTTCCCTCTCTAATCCCTATCTCCATCTCGTTGCTCTTCCCTCTCTAATCCCTATCTCCATCTCGTTGCCCTTCCCTCTCCAATCCATATCTCCATCCCGTTGCCCTTCCCTCTCTAATCCCTATCTCCATCCCTTTGCCCTTCCCTCTCTAATCCCTATCTCCATCTCGTTGCCCTTCCCTCTCTAATCCCTATCTCCATCTCGTTGCCCTTCCCTCTCTAATCCCTATCTCCATCTCGTTGCCCTTCCCTCTCTAATCCCTATCTCCATCTCGTTGCCTTTCTCTCTCTAATCCCTATCTCCATCTCGTTGCCCTTCCCTCTCCAATCCCTATCTCCATCTCGTTGCCCTTCCCTCTCTAATCCCTATCTCCATCTCGTTGTCCTTCCCTCTCTAATCCCTATCTCCATCTCGTTGCCCTTCCCTCTCTAATCCCTATCTCCATCTCCTATCTAGTCCCTCTATTGTATTATGTATTGCATATTGTATTTAACAGTACACAATTTGCTACTCTCTTAACAACGGGTAAGAGGGTGATTACGTTATATGCTAAAAATTGTCCGGAAAAAAGATTAAATTCTGATGCAAAGCTTAAAAAAAAAACTGCACTGGCTTATAATTTCGAAATACTTATATTTCAAAAATATCTGGAGTTCCATTCATACGGTTTTCCTTATCGATTAATTAGATTATTTTTCAAATAAGAGTCTCGAATGTTCCAGGAGATGTAAAGTCTTCGAGTTGTGAAATAACTAAACAAAATTGAACCGGTTTACATAAGATCACAATACTTTATAAAACATGTCTAGAAAGTTCAGCAGAACAATGGCTGGTAACAGAGCCTGATACGCAAATCTGAAACTTCTCAAGTCTCAACTATTGTCAAAAGCAACGAAATTAAAATTATATAAATCTCCTTATAATAAAGGCTAAGTATGAAGCGGAAACTTGGTATTTGTCCCAAGATGATTGCTTTAAACTGAGAATGCCCGAAAAAAACTGCATCAAAGCAAGTAGGCTAAGATGTGTAGGATATGTAGTCGGAATGGGGTGTTAAATGGTACAGAGGAAAATATTAGGAAATGAAGAAGATGAAGACCAAGAAGCAGGTGGGTGTGGAAGATGGATCCAAGGAAGGATTAAGTGGATAGAGAAGCGAGGAAGAAGGGATTCCGCAATTGGAAGAGAGAGAGGCGTAGGACAAGGGGAAATGGAAAATGATAACTCTTGAGGCGAACGGCCAAGCTGACCTGTAACACCGGAGAGTTAGTCAGCAAAGTTGATTCCAAAACACTTTACATCTTTCCTCTATCTTCATAAGTAGCGAAGTTATGGGCGAATAAAATCACTAATCGGCCGCCATTTTTAAACGAAATAGCGGACGGTCATGTCGAGTTCCGATGATCATCCTCGGTGACTTAGGTGCTAAATCTCAAGAAAATAGGTCCAGTAGTCTCGGAGAAAAGCTGCCGATAGCGTAAAGCTTGCAGACGATTTTTTTTTTTGCATTTGACTTTTGGATTCTAGATAAATGTGAAACGTAAAAGCTCAAATTTTGAGGAGTTCTAAATTTTTTTTCTTGCTCGATTACATAAGTTCGTAATTGAAAATGATAAACCAAACCTCTCTTTAATAATTTGTTTAGAAAATTTGATTTTCTTAACAAGAAGTCTATCTATAAAAGTAGAGGTTCCCAGATGGTGGTACGCGAACAGGTAAACAAAAGTCATGGATAAAATCATTCTTTTAACACGTTCAAAAAGGGATAACATTTTTTTTTTTTTAATGATTATTGAATGTATCAATTTTAAGATGAATATACACGATCTACAAATAATAAAAATAATTCAGGATGTTGTGAAAGCATTCAGTGTCGAAGAGGACTTAAAAGGTTTTTACTGGGCAGAGTGGAGGGAGTTATCGGCGATTTTTGTTTTGCTAAGTTTTATTTTTAAATTAGACGTGAAGAAATACCAGACAAAATAACATACTTGCCCTAAAGTTTATATCGAAAACAACCAAATTCCTCAGAGACACTTATTCCTCAGACTTACCTTCGACAGAAGGATGACATCGGGTCCGCATGTTAAAATGAAACGACAGAACCTTAACTAACGACTCAAACTACTTTACTCGCTTTTATCAAATCTTCAAAAATGAAACTAAGACAGAAACTAAATACAAACACATGCTTACTTATATATATTATACTTATTTAGAAATACTGCCCATAGATATTCGGTATAGCCAAAAAGACCTACTTACAGAAACTCCGAACATTTCAGTCCAAAATATTACTACTCATTACAAATGCACCTTAGCACGTGACTAACAAAATCCTAAATACTGATTCACACCTACCAACAGTCGACGAACATAACTTATATAATGTATCCTTACACGGCTACGGTCGACATGCCAATGACTATGAGGAGGAGACTAAAAAGTGCTGGATGGGAGATCTCCTTTTTACTAAAAAAGGTGAGATATTCAAGCCAAGGAAGGAAGTAATGCTGGGTACTATCCTTTCTCATGCCTCGCATGTTATTGGTACCTATATTATTAGCTCATTTGATTATCGACGTATTGTTGACAGATGCAAATCAATATTTTAAGAGAGAAAAAAAATTACACGTACAGTAAAACATAGTATAGAAAATTCCTCCACCTACCAAAAAATAATTTTGAAAAATAAAATTCCCTTCTCTTGAAATGAGGAGCAAAATGATGCGATTGTCAAACTGTACCTTTCATCAGGGTGGCCACATCATCGGGTAACGGCGTTGACGTCAGAGCAGGGTCGCCAACCTCCCTTCACTTAACAGTCCCAGCGGTTCGAAGGTGGTCATTGCGGTCGGGAAAAGTGATTTTATTTTAGAAGAGATTTAGAGGTGGCTGTTGTAAAGGATTTTGTCTTATTTTCAGTTGTAATGCAGCAAATCGAAAATATTTTTATTTCATTTTTCTTTCCAGACAAAATTATTTTAAATAAAAAACATTAAAAAGATAAATAAAAACAATGGTATATTACAAAAACGAACATCAAGTTCTTCGTCGTTGAAGACTCATTGTTAAAAAAGTTATAAGAATAAAATGGAAAAACAAAATTTTATAATGTTCTCAAAATCTTATTGAAAAATTAAAAACGTATATTGTCTAACATTTGCATAATAATTCACTGAAAATAAATGTATTTCCACAACCAATATCTTTACCATCAGATATTTGTTTATCTCGAAATTTTGTTTCTCACGACTCAATATTAATAAAACAAATAATTACAAAAATTAACTAGAAGATTTAAACAAATCATTGTTTATTGACTAATTAAAATGCTAAGCTATAACTTAGATCGGACCCACACAATACATTAGCACTACCTGCGAATTAAAGCCATGTTTTTATACATTTTCTTTTTTGAACGCTCACTTTTAAAAGATTATTTGCACAAAAATAAAATTAAAAATCCATTGGTGTTAGGATAATAGATTGATTGTAGGCCTCAAAGGTGTATAAATTATCCCACCAGTATTAATAATATTATAAAGTAAAAAAAGTCTCTAATGAAGCCATTATGAGCGGACAACGCCATCGTGGGTTTTCACAGTCAAGTTTTAATCGATTTTTTTTCTTCTGTTAGGATAAAAAAAAATTATATAGAATAAACACGGGAGATAGGGAAAAATAAAACATAAAATTCAAGGAACAAAAGGAAGAAGTTAAGAACCCTAGGAGTAGTGGAGTGGAAGGTGACCTCGGGCCGCCCTTGTCCGAAGAACTCGATGACATCACCGACAGCCTTGTTTGGTATCTTCTAGGATAATGTTATCCATCCAATGCATATTTTTTTTTTCTTTCGCAAAATGGAACATTAATAGGGAAGCCCCTCATTGAAAGCTCAAGGACATTGATATTTCCGATGTTTATCTACGGAAGGAGGAAGAGAGGAATATTTCTGAATAAATTTATATATATTTTAGACAGTAATTATTTAAAAAATATATATTATTTTCTTATGCTCTTTTTCAAGTTAACGTAAATGTTGATATGTTGACACACTCCTTCACTCCTTCTTCATGACATGCATGTTATAGCAATTCCAAGTCAATTGTAACCTTTTCCAAATCAATTGCCACCTTTTCCATTTCAAATTTCGGTAGTAAATTTGACATTAACAACTTCGAAAACCTAATGAACGATCACCAACTCGATGAAATCCACCCTCCCCCACTAAATAAATAAAAAATAATAAATATTTAAAAATAAATAAACGGCATTTTTTTTTTCAAAAATTTAAAATACCTGCTTGAAATTAGCACTTAATATCAATTATCTAATAAACGAAAAAATGTCGAAAGAATATGCCGAAATTATTTCAAAAGTCATTAATGCAATTAAAATAATTATTTTTCAATAATAAAATAAATAATATTGAATTAATTCATGTCCGGTTGGGTTACAATTGAAATGGAAAAAGTTACATTTGAAATGGATAAGGTTACATTGGGTAAACCCTTTCCAAATCAATTGTCACCTTTTCCAATTCAATTGTAACCTTATCCATTTCAAATGTAACTTTTTCCATTTCAATTGTAACCCAACCGGACATGAATTAATTCAATATTATTTATTTTATTATTGAAAAATAATTATTTTAATTGCATTAATGACTTTTGAAATAATTTCGGCATATTCTTTCGACATTTTTTCGTTTATTAGATAATTGATATTAAGTGCTAATTTCAAGCAGGTATTTTAAATTTTTGAAAAAAAAAATGCCGTTTATTTATTTTTAAATATTTATTATTTTTTATTTATTTAGTGGGGGAGGGTGGATTTCATCGAGTTGGTGATCGTTCATTAGGTTTTCGAAGTTGTTAATGTCAAATTTACTACCGAAATTTTGTTCATAAGGATAATTTATTTCATAAGGATTTTCCACATTCTATCTGAGTCGGAGAAGTAATATGCTTAAAACGATAAAGAAAAAGTTAAATAAATAATATTTGATTCCAAAATCTTTTGTCTCTCAAATCTGTAAAACATAAGACCACATAAATGCAGACCAGAGGCAGCTTATGTCACTTCAACAGTCTTAAAAATACTAACCAGATGGAGATAGTCACAGCAATGACTCCAAAACAGTTGAACATCTACTTAAACTAAAAGTATTATTTCTAGTTAACTTAACTGCAATCACTCCAAAACAGTTGAGCATATACTTAAACTAAAAGTATTATCTCTATTTAACTAGTCTTTTTCAGGAAGTTGAAGTAAGAAGTGCTGCATCTGGTCTGCATTTATGCGACCTTAAGTTTTACATAATAATAATAATTTTGCCTCTTTTTTTCGACCTAATTAGTAATGTATGTATAGGAATACTTCCTCGTAAATTTAATAAGGAACATAGGGATGGTTATTTATACTAAATAAATCCTATAAATCCAAATATACCAACGGTTTGAGGTTAATACATATATCATCTCGTTAGCGAATAATAAGTCTCCAGCCATGCCGTTAATCCGATCAGGCGGATGATTGGCTGGAAATGTCCACATTTATTGAGCGATCGTGACCCTGCCCTAAGATGGACTCAATCAATCCGGACCGTTGGCCTCTCCGACCGAACACGACGACGCGGCCCGAGACAGACGGAGCGGAAAAGATTTACCGGAGCTCTTTATGTAATCAGCTGTCAGCGGCTTTCTAGCCCGGGGTAACCCCCAGGGCCTCGGGTCCCGATATCGTCCTCGCTAAAGGATACTCCGCTCTTGATTAATGACAGGATCTAGGATAGCGCAGATGGGTCTCCGAGTGTAAGAAAGCGAAAACTTTCGACGGAATTCATTAGGAGGAATGAGAAAAAAATCTGAAAATTTATTTAACAAGAGTTCAATGTTGAATAAAAAAACTACATTCTATATGAACGATTTTGGCATTATTATACATATAACATTAAATGTAATATAAATATAAAATAAATCAAATACTTAAATTAATTAAACTCCTAAATACAAAATCACAACCTATTGATTTGTATATCCTATCCTATAGAACCTATCCTATAGAACCTATCCTATAGAACCTATCCTATAGAACCTATCCTATAGAACCTATCCTATAGAACCTATCCTATAGAACCTATCCTATAGAACCTATCCTATAGAACCTATCCTATAGAACCTATCCTATAGAACTGTTTCCTTTGAAAAATCTTTTATCATCCGTGCTACTTTTTTTTTTTTTTTTGGAATTCCTTACGCATCTCCATTCCTCAAGCTTCCTCCATAACCTCATTTAAGCACCATTTATTTCTCCATCTCTTCAGTGATCAATCTTCCGCATTCGTATAAAGAATTAATAACTATGCAAGTTTGAGCAAATATGTGTATATATATTAAATTTTTATTTTATTCGTTTAATTATTATTTTTCTTTTAATTAGTGATACAATTAATTTACCATACTGAAGCCAGACAAATGCTGCTTAAGTTGTACATTTTTGTTATTCGTTGGGGAATGTATATCTCGAGATAAAAATTATTTTTTCATTCATTCAACTTTCGGATGCTGCAATGCCAACATGTATCGTCGGATTTTGTTATAATTGGATTGCATTCATTACGGTCGCTACTTAATTCATTGACGTATTCACGACGAAAAATGGTGGAGAAGTGGTGTTATATGCTTATTCAATAATTCAATAATTAAGGATCAAGGCTGGATAGGTGGGACCTTGACTCTGGAGGAACGGTCTGCAAGAATATGGGGTGCTATCGGAGGTCGTTATGTGCGCTACGTGAGATTCAATAATTTGATAACACGTTAGTGTAAATTTTAAAATATCTTAAAGTTTATGTATATTTAATTAGATATATGTAATAAAGGCCTGAAAAATAAGATTTAATAAATAATTTTATTTTAAAAAAAGAGAAAAATCGAGAAAAATAAATTGCTTCTAGAATATAATTGGAAGATTTAAAAAACAAAACCTTATTTCTCAAATAACTTATCAGTCAACGTTTCACTGATTTAGGGTCGGATGCACCAACTGCCTTAATTAAAGTTAAATTTCTCTATTAACTAACTATAGTTAAAATGTAATCATAGTTTAAGTTTAGGCCCAGTTACTCCAATTAATACTAAATTTTAACATGTATGCAGTCAATTTCACCAATAACTCCAGGAAAATATCTAATATTGTAGAAATCTGTTACTGTTATGTTTTTATATCACTATCTGTTTCAATCATTTTAATGTAATATCTTGAATTTTTTGCAACTAATTCCGTATTTATTAGAATTATTAGTACTATAATTAGATACTATTTAAAGTTATTAGTGATGTCGACTTTCGGTTCTAACTGACCGATTTCTGACATCTCTAAGTGCCGGCTGTACCGGCCGTTGTTAGCTTTAATTTTCTGACTGATAAGTTAATCACCGGTTAACAGAATTTTCGTTGCACTAAACTTGATTAGCCTTGACACCCCGATAAGTAATCATGGTTAGCTAATCGGCCTTGAGACCTCGATTAAATCCTTAGCCAATGTTAAAGTGTTACCTTCCGTACGGTTCCCTTTAACCACAAAGAAATAGTTCGTGTTAAATTACAAAGAAACCAATTTTGTGCCGTTGATTTAATTTGATTGTTCATGAGAAATATGGTTTCTGTTTTATACACAAGGAAAAATGGATATGATTCCGTCTGGAGAAATTTCGTCATCAGATGAAGAATTATAACGACTCGTCAATCTTTACAAATTTTACAGAGTAAGAAATAACCCTTTTGATAATTACGATGAATCAGAATTTAAGTTAAGACATAGATTTACAAAATAGTTAGTTCACGATTTGATAGAGTTTTTTGACATTGAAAATTTGACATATTGTACTGGTGGGAGTTTACAACAAATTCTAGGAGACAATATTAATAAAGATACATCCGATTGTGTAGAATAATTCCACTTATAACGGAATTAGTTGCAAAAAATTCAAGGTATTAGATTAACATGATTGAAACAGATAGTGATATAAAAACAGAACAGTAACAGATTTCTACAATATTAGATATTTTCCTGGAGTTATTGGTGAAATTGACTGCATACATGTTAAAATTTAGTCACCAGATTTAGTCACGAATAAGATGACGTCACGCGTTAGCCCTCGTTAACAAAATCGATTTAAAAATTAATTGGAGTAACTGGGCCTAAACTTAAACTATGATTACATTTTAACTATAGTTAGTTAATAGAGAAATTTAACTTTAATTAAGGCAGTTGATGCATCCGACCCTAAATCAGTGAAACGTTGACTGATAAGTTATTTGAGAAATAAGGTTTTGTTTTTTAAATCTTCCAATTATATTCTAGAAGCAATTTATTTTTCTAGTTTTTCCTCTTTTTTTAAATAAAATTATTTAATAAATCTTATTTGTCGGGCATTTTATTACAGATATCTGATTAAAAATACATAAACTTTAAGCTATTTTAAAATTTACACTAACGTTTTATCAAATTATTGAATCTCACGTAGCGCACATAACGACCTACGATAACACCCCATATCCTTGCAGACCGTTCCTCCAGAGTCAAGGTCCCACCTATCCAGCCTTGATCCTGTGTTTGTTCTACGCGCTGCAAGTTGCACCACACAATTCATGCAATTGTTTCCCCTCTCTCATTTTCCTCAGCCGCTATCATGAGAATCGTAGTATGTGGCAGCTGCTCATTATACCCACAACTTCATTATACAGAGGTGCGATAGTCGAGGTCCCTGATAGTTCAGCACATGGCAGCAATACTTACAAGGGAAATATCATATTATTTTTTAAATATCCTTGAATAAGCATATAACCATTTTTCGTCGTGAATACGTCAATGAATTGAGTAGCAACCGTAATGAATGCAATCCAATGATAACAAAATCCGGCGATACATTTTGACATTGCAGTATCCGAAAGTTGAATGTATGAAAAAATAATTTTTATCCCGGGATATACATACATTACCCAACGAATAACAAAAATGTACAACTTAAGCAGCATTGGTCTGGCTTCAGTATGGTAAATTAATTGTATCACTAATTAAAAGAAAAATAATAATTATACGAATAAAATAAAAATTTAAAATATTTATATATATATATATATATATATATATATATATATATATATATATATATATATATATACACACACATATTTGCTCAAACTTGCATAGTTATTAATTCTTTACACGAATGCGGAAGATTGATCATTGAAGAGATGGTAAAATAAATGGTGTTTAAATGTATTTTTAAATTTATGTATGTTTAAATTTAAACCTCTAGGGAGGAAGCTTGAGGAATGAAGATGGGTAAGAAATTCCAAAAAAAAGGTAGTACGGATGATAAAAGATTTTTCAAAGGAAGAAGCTCTATAGGATAGGATATACAAATCACTAGGTTGTGATTTTGTATTTAGGAGATGAACGGAAGAACGTAGAGCGAGGAGGTCAAAAATTTAGGATGGCTTTCTGGATCTTGAGGGTTGGAGTAAGAAGGTACCGAGAAGGTATTGTCGGAAAGTAGGATAAAGTCACCCTTCCTTGGAATATCTGTGAGAGTGTCTATGAAGACTAAAGATGAATCTTATTAAACATTTCATTAACTTTTTTAATCTTATCTAGTGCTCACCAGACATCCGTACATTAAGCATCCGTAATCAAAGTGGGGAAGAATGAGGGAGGATACTAGAAGATGACGAATAGTTCGAGGAAAATAATCACGAAATCTTAACCCTAGTACACACTAAGCGACAATGTATGAAACAAGGGACATTGTCGCGACGAGTCCCATACTGTCGGGATAAAAATACCACGTGCCCATACCTTGGACTTTGATGGAATTGTAACATGGTGGTAAGCACCATATCACAATTTGCTTTGTGCTATTAATTTCTGCATAAATAATTTAATGATATTACCAACAAAAAAACGTAAATATTACCAGGACCGAAGAAGAAATCAATTTTAGGGAGGCATAGCCCACGCCAGTAATGAAATTAGAAGATAAAAATTAATCCCAGTATGCCATATTATTAAACAATATATTATTATGGTCACCATTTTATTATAAAATGATGAAATTAATCCTAGGATGCCAGCAAAACATTTAATGCATAGCTGATCACATCGTCGTTGCCATGGTAAACTTACGAATGTGAAAATCACTACTTTTCAGGAGAGAAAAAAAACCGATACATTCTTCTGTGTATAAGAACCGATTTCGATTAATTTAAATATTTTTTTTTGGTGTTGTATTTCTTATATCGCATAGTTTCATGTGTAATTATTGATTTACTTTTATAATAATACGCATATTCGTAACTTAAATAAGGAAGCTTCAGACTTTCAGACTTTTTTCGTAAACATGTAACTGAGATTTCAGCACTTTCAAATGCAGTAACAGATTAGTAACTTTCTAACAGGCTGTATCAACTGAAAATACTATCGAAAAATAACAAAAAAATTGATTTTTTAACATTTGTAAGTATAACACGGGACCGACGACATATTCTACTCAAAACTTTGTAATTATGAAACGTTTCTGTCATAATTCATTAATTTTATATTATTATTTAAATACCTTTGTTTAAATTACTGGTTCTCCCAGCGCAGAGGTTTGGTACTGCGAGGTTTTCAAATAATTATGTTAAAGTATTAATTTAATTAAATAAATAATGAAAATATACGAAACCAAAAGCTCAAAATGAGACAAATAATTGTTAGGACATAAATGGAAAGTACCAAACATGAAGGCAAGAGTCTCAAAATTAACAGAAAACAAATCACCTTTGTGAAAGCACAAAATTTTTGAGACTTGGCTTCTAGTTTGGAACATTCCATTTATGTCCTAATTAATAATTAATATTGGTTTCTTATTACGAGTTATTTATGTTTTACAAATTTTATAATACTTATTAGAAGTTATGTTCTTAAGAATGCTTGTTAGAGAGATCTTCCTTCTTACCTTTATAACAATACCCCAGTAAAGTAATATATATATATATATATGACCATTGGAAAGTTATACTTGTCGCTAGCTGTAGCATCTCGACTATTCTATTTCTTCAGTCACGAAAGTAAATACATCCTAGTATTATTTTATTCTTTATCTGGTACGAGATGCTTTCTCAGGCCATCTAGGTCCTCAGCAATATATACGCGTATATATGGCTCACCAGTTTGCTCCAGATAAAGACGTCCAATATAGTCTGTTATTTTTTCATTCTTGTCAGTCAGTATGTCCTTTCTACTTGGATTTATAAGTATGTAAATCGGCATTGTTCTGAACGATATTTTAATTGGGTCTGTGGGCCATTATAATTCTGATACATGCCAGATCCCACTTTTATAATGTAGGTTATGTATAGAAATTGTAAAATATATTTCCTATCATGGTAACAATATAACATGATGTAATTGTCAGAGAATGAAACAAAAAAAAAATTGTATATTAATTAAAATTAATGTTATTATGGTACAATTAAATGTATGCTATTACTCATTGTTGCTTATGCCTTAGATTTAACTGGCTGGAGTTTAATAAAATATCAACTATTTCTTTATGAATACAAACAAAAAATTACATTAAAATTGAGATAAATCATTTCAAATTTTATTTTGAACATTAAGCTGCCGGTTTTGTCTTTTAAAATAAAATAAATCTAGAAGTAGATGATTAGGAGAGCGAAGAGTAAAAAATTGATTTCTGTAATTCTTCGTTCTTTATATTTGTCCCCACCCCAACCATAATCTTGATCAGTGGTTCTCTAACTTATTATTCTTGGGGCAAACAGAAAATATTAAACTGAATTCACGGCATCCCTGTTATAATACTTATTTCTATTTGATAAATGAAATAATAAACCGTAGAAATATCAGAAATAAAAACATTTAAAAAAACTGGAGAGAAAAAAGACAATATTAATTTTTATAAATGTTTAATTATTTATTTGATTTAATACCTTAATATTTAATCTAATATAACTATTTAAAAAATTTGCGCCACCCCTGCGGTAAACTAAAATACCAGTTATAATTGCTGAATAATATTTTACGATTTTTTTTTTTTTAATATTAACGACATTTAATAACATTCGAGTGCTAGTTTCTATTAATACTACACATTTATTTTTTTAAAGAGGTATGCCAATACAAAAATCATTAGATATTTTGTTTTTGATGCAGTAATCGTACAATATTTTTTTAAGTTATTGTTCAAATTTTAAAATTGAAATACAATTCTTTTTTTTTTTTTTTATAGATCAAGATGGAAAACAAAATTATCTAACGAAAAATCGAACACTCATCCAAATTCTGCAATTGGCTTAATTGTTACCACACCATATTCGAAATCATTAAATAACAAGTAAAAAGGTTAATGAGACAGCTTCTGGCTTGCGTTTGTTTGTGTATCTGTGTGCGAACATCCAGTGGTCAACTTCACAGATGTGGTAAGTAATATCTAATTTGCATTACATATCTTTTTAGAAACTGGTGTTATAATAACATCTAAGTAGCCAAATATACAAAAAAAACCGAAGAGAATTAAAAATTCTAAAGATTAAAAATAAGGAATTATAGGATGTGGTATTTCTTAAATGTTTTTATACTCGAACATATAAAATTTACACTAATAATATATGTGAGATTGATCATCAATATATATATATATATATACACACACACACACACACACACACACACACACACACACACACACACACACACACACACACACACACACACACACACACACACATATATAAACACTCACACACTATTGGAATATAGTCGGTCCAAAAGGTGGATTAATCGAAGACAGTAGTAAGGAATCTCCATGGGATGAAGACGAGACAGGGCGCTGACATAATCGATAGTAATTTCGATTCAATTACAGCCAATCCGATTTGGATACTGCAGCTTAGATACTAAACCTCTCAACACAGCATTTCTTTTTGTAGGGTCAACCATCAGCTGACAGAATATTACGATGCTTCAAATCAAGCTTTTGTTTAGAACTCCATCTTCGAATACATGTTCCATAAAATAAAATGAAAAGGAAAAAGAAATACAACAAAAAAAAAAGTGATAAATTTAAAATACAAAAGAATGTTACCCTCATTCCCATGAACGAATTATCTATACAGTAATCTAAAATATGATCGTTCCAAATAGAATAATAATTAAAACAAGAAAATCACATTTATTTTAAGAGTACATACAATCTATCATTTTGCATGCTAAACCTTGCTATTTGTGTTATTTGTCGAGTTTCAACAACAGAATGCTAAATATCACAATAGAAAACAAGTCAAATAACAGACTTAGTTTAACAGACTTGATTGAGTGTTAAATACTGTGTCACTCTGCTAAATGGTCGCGATAATGCTTTATCCTCACAGCTGTCTGCATACGATTTTTAAGTACCAAGTGGTTATTTGTTTACTTGCTTTAGATTTTTTCAATTTAATCAACTTTTCTTCATTTAAAAGTAAATGTAAAGGTTAAATTAAAAATAAAAGTTTCATAAAAAACAAGGTTAGTAAAATTAAACAAAGTTGCACAACATAGCGCCACCGTACGAGTATCTATTCAGCCAGATACAACATCAAATATACTGGGCCATCTCATAATCCTGAATTTAGCATGCTAAATAAGATTGTGAGTCACTGTTATTATTGCCCGTAAAAATCCAAATGATGCAACTCCCAAGTTGACAAGCAATAATTACAAAAAAATTCGGCCACAGTTAAACCTTGCGGCTTCAGTTGTAATCGTTCTATTTACCGCTTGTGAAAGGAAGAGGAAATTCCTTCACGAAGGCTTATGCCAAGTTCTCTTTTTTTTTTCAAACAGATGTATAAATAATGATGATATAATATTAAGAAAAGTAAATTTTTTGATTAAATAACGGAGATATGAAATACGAGGAAGAAAACAAATTCACTCCAGATGAAGGACCGTAATTCTACGTTGAAAAAGTAAATCAAGAACAGTCTAGATAGACGAAAAATCTGCAAATCAATTGAGCTTTATTAATGTTTATTGCGATTTTATATTTTTGTTGTTTCATTAATTAGTATTCAGATCAAAAGATACTGTATATATTATTGTGAGGAGAAATATCATCACGAGAAAATATACTATGTGCACATTTCGGTGATTTTTATATTTTGGCTCCGTATTGTTTCACTCTTAAAATCGATTCAAACCTCCTACGTGGATCGGCCATTCCTTTAATATAAATAATAATAATAATGGAATAATTATAACAATATGCATAAACTGGTTAGAGAGAAGACAAAAAAGTATCAAAAGCTCTGTGAAGAACTGAAGCAACTAACTACACCGCCTAAAAGAAGGAAAAGTCTTTCCCTTTATCATTTTCAGTAATGGCTTGGTCCCAGTGGAGACGATCAGAAGATGCAAAGAATTGGAACTTGCTGGAAGGACAAAAAGCCGAGTTATAATATTAATTGTACACAATGCCATTTGGATTTTTACAATACGCCAGTATTGTCAGGAAATTTTTAAATATTTCATAAATCGAGCTTAACATTTGATTCACTGAGTCCGAGTAGGTGAATATTCCTAGCATAGAATGAAGAGTACGAAATTCGGATATAATAATAAAATAATATTTTTCATCGCAACATATAGGATATTGTCCTACTCGTATGTGTCTTGAGCATTGAGAATATTTTTTCGTGACAACGGCAATTGCGATAATGTTACTATGGAAGAGAAAAAAATAATGAATAATCTGTATTTTGAATTATTTAAATTATTAAGGTTTTCTCTCATTAGAGTGATTCCTTACAGAAAAACATAGACAAACCAACAAAAATTAAATTTCTCATCATGTAATAACTAAAAGTACAGCCCGTTTTTCGTCTGTAAGGTCTAACCGCGAAAGCTAATGAATCAATCTTTACATAATTTTAACCATATCTACGATAAGATTCCTCGATGGTTTTACAATAATAATATTTGCCTATCTCGATATCGCGGCTTCGCAAAAGCCGAAAAACAACTTTTATATTTTATTTGCGCATAAATCGAAAAATCTACATTTTTCGTTTATTATACGAATTTGAAAGATAATTGTTTTTTTTTTTTAAATCGACAAAAATAAATAAATAATTGAAATCGGAATGAGCCCTCCAGAAACAAAAGCCTGTGTGTGTTTCAATAGACGGATGTCGCGATGCAGTATCACTTTTGAGATACTGCAATCTTCTTAAATTGGTAACCAAATTTTTTGAGCCACCGATTTATATTTTAATAGGCGTACAAGAAAGTCATGTGTTGTCAACATCAGATATTTTTTTTTTGAACGGATGACCTAATTCTATTTTGAATTTCAATTAATTTGGCTACAATAATCTCTCTCTCTCTCTCTCTCTTTCTCTCTCTCTCTCTCTCTCTCTCTATATATATATATATATATATATATATATATATATATATATATATATATATATATATATATATATATACACACATATATACTCAAATCCAGCAATAGCGAACCATTGCCGGGTAAGCTAATAAAATATAATCCCTTTATTATAAAAACAAATATAGAGTAAATACTCATTAACTAAGAAAATACCTGAAAAAATAAACGATTCAGAACAGATCGCTGACTCGGTGGGAAAAAGCACTTTTTTGTCCCTAGCACAATGTTGCCTTTTTTTGCTTAACTTTTTTCTCTTTATAAGATAGGAGGAGAGGGGGGAAATGAATTTTGCAAAACCGGTCCTGGCTGTGGCGAAAATTACTCAATCCTGCGTAGCCTCTGAGTCAGCACTTTGCCACTCAGGGGTCGATGTCTCCTAGCGTTCGCCAACCCAAGATTTGCTTGTTTCATCTATTAGCGAAATATAAAGTAATTTCCACATTCAGCGCCTACGATACTCTTCCTTATTAAGATATCAAACGGACTCTTCAAATCCCAAAAACTTAATTAACTCTATTTAAAAACAGTATGTGAATCCATGAAATCTTTCTGTATTTTAAATTCAATACTTAGACACGATAAAAATAAAAGCAATCAGTAAACGGCAATAAAGAAATTAATGTAGGAAGATCCCTCATTAGTAAAATATTATATAATCTTTCATTTTAAAAGTTTGATACACCAGCCATATAAGCAAAAAGTAAGATTTAATTTAAACCACTTTTGAAACAACCTAAGACATATAAATTCGCTTACATCTTAAGAGATTAAAAAATATATATACATCATATAATAAAAAATTTAGTACCAATAATATTTATTATTACAAAATTACAAAAAAAAACCTTTAGTCATTCGAATGACTCGAATAGTTTTTAATAACTAATAGTCTATTCAATGAATGCTCAAAAGGGGATCGTAAATGGAAATGAAGGCCAAAATTGATTTAAAAGGCTTTGTTTGGACAATTTAAGAGGTAAACGTACTAAAAGTCCTCCGGTCTAGGAGCAGAGGCAAAGAAAGAAAGGGGAGGGAAGAAGTTCATGCATTTCGGTTTTTCGTTTATAACTCCAAAACTGTCAAAAATTCAAAAAATCTGTCAAAAATTCTAAATTTAGATTTCAATTGATTTTGGGACGTAAACGCCATCTGTATCGATACCCGCTCACAACATATCGAGAAAAAAAAATTGGAAATGGTCTAAAACTCGAATATTGATGACGTAATCACCCAATACTAACGACTCTCAGTCGTCACTCTGGCCTTAACCAGTGCTATTAAACCTTTAGAATATATTGTGATTATAAAGGTTTTGCCAGGTTAATAATCTTCTACCCTATGCAATAAAGAAAAAATTAAAAAAAAAAATGTTATTTGGGAAAAAATCATTTCATGTGTTTCCTGTAAAGTTTGCTTAGTCGCGCTTACGTTTTTATAAAAAAACGTCGATATATTGACCTTAATTTTATTTTATTCATCATAAAAATTATATTCCGACCTGTCTCGGAGTGATTGAACTACTACTCTCTCTCAGGTAAGTTTTTTTAGACTGTTGATGTGAGATATTCTATCTCTGAACCGCAAAGCAATGATCTCATCTTTTTCTGTCCTGATATTTCCTAAATTGGCGGGACGTTGACTCTTAAGTAATTTGCTGATATTTGAGAGGATTAAGTCTTTCCTATGGAATCTTACAATATCTTAACAATTTTTAGTTGTTTATTTCCGAGTTTTTGTTCTTTTTAAATATTTATTATTTTTATTGTATATAAAAATAATACGCATAAGCATAAAAATGTCTGTAACAGGAAAAACCTGTAAATTATTATGAAAAGGTCTATTATTAATTATAATTATTTATTTGTTAAATTAATTAATTATTATCAATTTTTAATAACATTATTGAAGGGTTTCGGAATCCTTATACCGAAACTAAAAAATATTCAATATATCTCTCTAATAAAAGATAATGTTCGACTGAGTTTGATGAGACATTGACTGGTTTAAATCATAATATACAATTTTATGGAAGTCTCGAAAAAAAGAACTTATCAAAAGAAAATTTTAATTTTAATATTGGACTCGATAAAAGAAAATTAAAATGATAATGTATCAATTTAAGGTTTATGCCTCTTTTTAGAATAGGATATCAAAAGCAAAATATCAGTATACGACAATATCAAAAATTTCACTAAGGTTTAAACGTATACTTAACTAACTTCGAATTAGGAAAAAACTTTTGCATTTTTTATATTTTATATACAGCATTAACTAAGCAATTGACCTGTAAAAGAAAGCACTTATTAAAAAACTAAATTTAAGATAGACACTGAAATTTTAGAGCAAGCTGATTTTTACCGACTCAATAATCCCTCCACTCTAAAAGGACAATTTCATTGTTGTAACACAAATTAATAATAAAATTTTTAAATTATTATTTATTTTTATTTTTTTCGGGGGGAAGAAAGGTTGATCTATACAAAAATCTGAAAGGTAATATTATATCATAATATTTAATGAAAATAAACTGAAATTTTTTACATTTTCAGCTTGTCAAACCAAAAATATATGGCACACAAAATTGTCGTACTGCAATTGTTAAAAAAACAATATATTGTACTTTAGTGAGAGAAGATGTGAAAAAGTGCGTGATGATATTAATATTACAAATAGTATTTATATTTAACTCTTTAAGATTATTTTAATAAATGGATAGAAATTATAAGGTATGGTGTTACGAAAGTTGTATGATGCATGCACCGCACCAGATTTTTTTTAGTTGACATCCGGATGATGGTATAGAAGGATCAATCTAATTAGGGATTGATAAATTATTTGCCACTTCTATAAATTTGTTTTTTGAAAACTAGTTTCGAATGTTATACATTCATCCTCAGTTCAAAAACACAAAAAAAATTCAAAATATAGCTTGGCACCAAAAATTGCTTATTTTTGAATTTTTCGTGTTTTAGAACTGAGGATGAATGTATAACATTCGAAAGTAATTTTCAATAAAACAAATTTATAGAAGTGGCAAATAATTTATCAATCCCTAATTAGATTTTTTTTTGTAGTTAAGCCTTACAGAAATCGATGTTTATAGGCCGATGTATAGGTAATATCGAAGCTTGAATTTGGATGTTTTTATTTTTTTTTTTGCAGACACTAGTTGTGAGCTAAATATCGATGTCCTTAAGAAAATATCAATTTTCGAGAGTATCGAAAAAAGTTCTGAGATGATGCCGTTTAATGTAAACATGATTATTGTATTTTTTTCTTTTCCTTTTCATTTTATGATAATGCCCTGTCACAATAAATTAACAACAAGGTAAGAGTTAATGTGCTGGAACGTAGCCTCAATAAACAAACTCAAATAATAGCGTTGCTAATTATGACAAATCTATGAGACTTACTGGACATTTGACAGATCCGCAGTCAAATCCGTAAGCATTGTCCCATACTAACGAGGCGCCCATATTTTACTATGAGTACGACCCCGTTATAAAGTCAAATCACTCAACGTTTCCTTGGACTTCCTAAAGGACTCATTTGCATCTCTTTAAGAGGAGCCTCCTGCTTACCTCTGGGCCATTGTTTCACTGCCAGGTGCGGCTTCTTCACTCCTCAGTCATCTGGTTCTTGAGTACGAGAAAGCATAGGGTGACATGCATTGTTGTCGTATTCTATTATACGCCATGATTTAAAAACAACCGAAAAATCATATTATTCATACAATGAATGCTGTTATCAACCAAAACGGAGGAAATCAGTATAAATAGTATAATAGGCATAGCAAACCTCTGAAATCTATCAAAGCCCACTTCCTTAATCCCCTAATACAACACTCCCATCTAGGACTCTAGTATCAATTTCACAGAGTTCTCTTGTCCTGATGATGGCCCAAATCTCAAGGTCAAAACTTTGGTTATGTTCGTTATATACTATGATGTATATCACAGTCGACCATCTGCCATTAATATTTAATTTTTAATATTTGTCAATAATTATAAATCATCACGTTATTTTACATATTTATTTTTTATTAATCCAGGACTATTTTATATTGATAATTACAAGAAGAAAAATATTTTTGTTTTTAATTTTAATATACAAATGTAATATTTTAATTGACCAAGTCCGAACTGTTTGGACTAATGTATCATTGACATTTTAATTATTCTCGAGAGACTTTAGTTCTAGGAAGAATTAATAAATTTATATTTATTTTATTAAAAAGTAAATATATAAAAAGCTTTTCTTGTTCATTTATTATATGCTAGCAACGAAAAAATAATTAGGGATTGATAAGGGATTGACTTCTATAATTGAATTTTTATTGAAAACCAGTTTCGAATGTTATACATTCATCTTCAGTTCTAAAAACACACAAAAACAGTTTGGTAATTAAATTAAATATAATATAAATTAGTATCATAAACATTTCATTTAATATGCATAACAGTACCAAACTGTGTTTTGAATAGCTGAAGATAAATTTATAACATTCGAAACTAGTTTTCAATAAAAACAAAAATTATAGAAGTGGCAAATAATTTATCAATCCCTAATTAGATTGATCCTTCTATACCATCATGCGGATGTCAACTGAACGAAAAAAAATTTCATTCCCGTATTTTAATTTTTTATTTTATTTTTGCTATTCACTAAAATGAACATATATAAACAACAAGCTTAACAATCTATACTATCATATAAAACTGAAGAGTATTTATGTTTGAACACATTTATTTCAGGAACTACCAGTCCGATTTGAAAAATTCTTTTTGTGTTGGATGGATCGTTAATCGAGGAAAGCTTTAGGCTTTATAACATCACGCTACGACTCATAGGGACGAAGTGACCATAAATAAATTGCTAAAACTGTACAACTTGAGTAAGCGCTGTTATCATGGCAATATATTACCCGTGGAAGCAAGTTGACTATACAGATTTTTAAATAAGTGTGAAATTATTATGTGAATTTTAAGAAAACGTTATTTTGTAAATAAAATTGGCAGAGTAAGAAGGAAAAAGGAAATTTATAGCCGTTAATAAAAATTTGTTTTGACGCTGCACCTTGAAAATATTCGTAACAATTGAGACTGAACATATTACAGTTTATTATTTTATAGGTTATTTCGGATTTCAGAAGTTAAATCAGCGGGCGACTCAGCGGGGCATAGCCATAGTAAGTCTAAAATAAAATAATAATAATAATAATTAGAACGAAGAAACTTTACTTAAACGGTCATATTTATTTTCTTCCTCATCAAAATAGATAAGCACATCTTTGCATAAGAAACAAAGTAAAATGTCTTATTCTGATAAGCTCAGTAATTGGCAAAACAAATTAAAGAAGACATTATACGGAGAGAGATAATACTAAATAATTTAACACCATGAGCTGAGCAAGAGGCGATATAGAAGCAATTACGTTGCCATTTAATGGCTAGGCAACCATCTCTTTCTTTTTTTTTTCCTCTCTTCAAAAAATGATTTGCATTTCCTATTGACATTCTATTGGATTCACACATTGACGAATCCATGTCAAGGTATTTATTAAATCGAGCCATTTATATGAAAACTTTCTACTCTTCTTGGAGACGGGAACGGAGCTAGATTGCGTTCTCTGAGCCAGATTCTTTTCTTATGCAATCCTCGATATTAATCAACCTGCGAAAAAAAAAAAATTGCAAAGAGGCTGTGTCTACCACACATATGCGGGCCTATAAAAGCGTAGAATTATATAGAGTGTAACACAATGTGAATTGAAAAGAAGAATATCAATATACATAAAAATTCAGCCTGCTTATGTTAATGCTCGCAAAACTCGAAAACGCTGCAAATTATTACACAATGAATTATTATTTTTAAATAGCTCAATTATACGGCAGACGGACGGATTTTTTTAACATTCGATGTTTAGATTCCACGTATCTTGAAACTTGAAACCTGAAGTATGGAGGAGAGGGTTTAAAAAAAAATATCTTGGCCCATTACAAAGGTTCATTAATGAAAATAATAAAACAAAAGCTTTTATACAGATTTTTTTTTTTAAATCCCTTTGTATGCTGATTCCAAAAGGCGTCACATTTTCCCTCTATCTACATAAATAGCCAAGTTATGAGCTTATAAAATAGCAAGCCAGCCGCCATTTTGAAAAGGAACGACGGATGGCGATGTCAAGTTCCGTGGATCGTCTTGGGATGATTAGTGACTTTATTGCTAAATCTCAAGAAAATCAGTGAAGTAGTTTGGCAAAAACGTTGCTGACGGCATACGGCAGACGGACGGATTTTTTAAAATTCATTATTTGGATTTTACGTGCATCGAATATAATATGCATACACATCTGCATACATATGCATGTAATATACACATGTACCGGCGTTTGTTGCAATAGGTCCTAGGAACCGAAAAAAAACCAATAAATTGCTTTATTTTTTATCTCGAGTTTGAAAAATGATATCGACGTAGTTTTTACACCAAAACATTTGTTTTTCAGTGTATAATAAAGGAAAATTTATTTTCTGATTTCGATAATATTTCCAACAAAGATTTGGCGCAATTAATCAAGATATGCCATAATTTTTGGTATAAAAAATCTCTAAGGCTACTTTACCCAATAATCTAAACATTTTTTTATAAATTTATTAGACCAAAAAGCAATTATTTTTTAATGTTTTTATTTTTAATTTAATATACAGTAAAATTCCTATCCTATCCTTTCATTCCATTAAGTCACAGCAAAGCAAGTCCGGGTAATTAAATTGAATTGATCGAGTTTCTTCGGTGAATCTATGTAATATAATATAATATTTCTATTTAATTCTCAATTCATTTCATATAGCAATAAGTATGATTAAATGTGCAATTTATAATTAACATTTTAAAAATTAAATAGAAATCAAAGTTAAACTTAATTTTTTTTTTTTTTTTTTAAAGTTACATTAAAAAGTGTTGTACAAACTTTACAGTAAGGTGATGAATGGTGATTAGCAGGGCTAAGATGTAAATACATATTGTTTTTTTATCAAGATATAGCCTGGAATCAACTCATTTTTTGTTTTGGCACAGTAGAGATCAATTTAAACCAATTAAAATTTACATATTTTTAAATAGTTCATGTATTATTACATATTTCACTCTATATTTGTTATTTTTATTTACAACAGAACATGAATAAGGATGGGTGCGAGAAAAAAAAATTCTAAAATATTCGTTGGCGTTCAAAGGCGATTAGCAGAATTCACTAGAATTGGTCGTACTTTTCTTCCTGCTATTATTCAGTTCTAAGTTTCCTTCCCCATTAATTTTTACTCGGAGAGACGTAGTTTAGTGCCATTTAAGGAATTCACGCGGTTCTAAAATATAATTATCTGAGTTATGATTTTTCATTTTATTTTATTTTATTTTATTTTCTTGATGAGTAAATGCGGAAAAAAAGATAATGATCGGGTAGCGAAATTTCTTTGTGAGTTCACAAATGGAACCTTTAAAAGTGATGGAGATATTTTATATTGTTCTGGCTATATATGTTGAAGGCCAGTATGTTTCAAGTATCATCGTTGGTACACTCTGCTAATATTCCTCTTCAAAGCCATTTTTCCAAAATAGCCATAATTTAAAAATGCAATCATGCGTTTTTTTACGACTCCATGAATCGTCTTGATCCAAAATGTGTGCTACTTAAAAAAGTGATCTTGTTTTTGTCAGACGGCGTTCCGTACATGATCAAAGCTGGAAAGCCCATATAAGTATTTTATCCTAAAATACTTCATGTAACATGTCTTGTGCATATGTTCCTTCGTATTTCTGTAGTTGTTCGGTCTGGATTTCCGGAGGTAAATTTGATTATTTCATCTGTTAAACAGGCTTCTATAAAAGCTCCCAACTGAGAGCAAATTTTCAAGAAAAAATATTCTGAATTGGCCTTACCTCTTTAGCCAGTAGTCACAGGATGCTGAATGAATTGCTACTGAGTAGGCACTATCCCAAGAACTTTGGAAAAATAGAGGACATTGTTTCAAAGCTAGATAGATTCAGTCGCAGACATAATTCGAAAATTATTGGAAAATCCGATTTAGAAAAATAATCTGACTTTCGTCAGCAACGATTGCGCTTCCATCGCACTTGCTATCACGCAGTTTAAATTGTAGAGTGTGCCTTGAGCTTATTAATGAAGCAATTCGAAAAATGTCTCGGGGAAAATAGGGAGCAGAATCCGGACGAAACTGCAACATGTCTTAAAAAACAATCCAGGTTGAAAGGACACGCCTGCATATTCCCAACGCCATTAGTGGAAAGGAGATGGCAGCGACACTGTCGATTGAATGGAATCCTTTTGAAACAGCAACTTTCTGAAACGCTTCAGTTAGTCCACTATACGAGACACGAGACCCTTCAGTTAGTCCAGTATACGAGACCCTTCAGTTAGTCCAGTATACGAGACCCTTTCAACTATGTTTCAGTATTAAGGCCCCATCGACATACTTTTACGTTTGATAATATAAAAATGCATTTCCTTTTCAACTGTTTCCTTGATAATGAGTATATCGTTTTTTGAAATGTATAAATTAAATAATGTTATTATATTTCACATATTCTTTACATATTCACATCTTCATTACGTATTTGTTTTGAAATTAATGTATGTGCATATTTTGGCATTTTTAATTACATTAAAATCCTACCTGTTTTGTTAGCATTTTTAATTACAAGCTACCTACCTTTCGTTCATTGTTAGTTCAATGCGAGAAGAAACCAGTACAAACTTTTCTGTTTGATACAATCGATTTAAACCTTGGTGAGTACCAACATGTATTTGATTTCATGTCTTAATTAAATTCATAATTCATAAATGCTTTATAATACTGATTTATATTAATCTAATTTAATATGTATAATAATACCAAACTATATTTCGAATTGCTTATTTTTAAATTTTTTGTGTGTTTTTAGAACTGAGGATGAATGTATGACATTCGAAACTAGTTTTCAATAAAACAAATTTACAGAAGTGGCAAATAATTTATCAATCCCTAATGAAAATCCTAGCCCTAATAGTTAGGAATGATAACAACAATAGTTCTGTCTTCTGTTACTCGCATTATATTTTAAAATCTAAACATAAAAATAAAAACCTTGAAATTTTGGAGGTCATGCAACTGGCAATTCTTTTCACGGGCAACGGCGTGCGGGTAGTAGAATTATAAAATAGCAATCTCGTGAATGAAGACCATATATTTTAAATAATATTGTTGTAAGCGGTGAAGTCATCATCAACTCAACACTCAAAATCGGTCAACTTTACTCCCTTACTGTACTTCCGCCCTAAGTCCAAATCCAAAAATTCATTTAACAAGCTCTAATGGCTCGTTATATCTGTTAAATGATACCAATTTTTACTTCCTAACATTAACAGAAGCGGAGCTATATGTATTAGAAATGACCCAAAAGCGTCGCAAAAATTTTCTACTATAACATTCCAGACGGAGGAATGTAATTCTATGAAAAATTCTTCCTACAGACCTAATTTTCGAAATAATAAAACCTGTTCAACATTATATTCAGTTTTATAAACATTGTTGTAAACCTGTGTGAAAGTAATTGTAAACATAGAATGGTGTATTTGAGATATACTTTCACGAATATCTAATTAATTAATTTTATTCTTTGGGATACGATTGGAAGATTTCAAAAGCATAGTCTTAAGTCTTTCAAATAGCAGTAAATAAAAAATCAGTCAACGTTTCTCCAATTCAGGTATCATCAGGGCATAAATATTTATGTGACTGGATGTCTTGGAGTGATCTAAGGTGTTCAGTTTAGGTGCCATTTTAGACTGTTGATGTGAGATGCTTTGAATTTGCTCTCCATATACATGATATCGTTGTTTCTGTCCCGGTGAAGCCTGAATTGGCGAAACGTTGATTGGTTAGTTGTTTATTTGTATTTGAGAAATTTAGAGCTTTTTGCTTTGTATCACAGCAATGACTTTGTGTGGACTGGGTTCGCTCTTTAATATTAATTGATTTCATTTTATTATTTATGTAATTTAAATATTTAAAAAATATTCTATTAGAAAATCGTTATAAACAAATTTACAATCATATTGAATTTTTTGTCTTGATAGCTTTAGATGTTGATCAATAAAGTCATAAAGCTACCTAAAAAAGGTAGCATGTTTCTTCACTTTATTTTTTCAGGCAACTGATAGGGAATTTTATTCAAATAAACAAAAGTTGTTTCAATAATAATATCAATAACAATATTATAATTATATTGTAGTAAGAGGCATATAACTAAATACAAAAAATAATAATATACCTAATAGGATTAAAGTTAACTTAAGGTCGGTCTAGGATAATTTCATGAAATTTAGTTGCACCACGATTGTTGCGATTAAATTTTAGTGAAACTAATAATTTTCCTCTTAATGTTTAACCTATACAAATTAAACAACAAACCATGAGGAGTACGTAACTAAATTACAATAGTTATGGTTATATGAAAATTAATACGTGCTGACGTGATGTCTATGAAACTTATTGTCAATGCGGTGTAACTAAAAACTGCAACGGGAGTCAGGCGAAAATTTATCAAAACATTAATAATCATAAAATTGAGAAGTTACATAATAATATTAAGATACCGGTTTCATCTTACCTCCGGCAGGTGCTTTAGGTATATCATTCCTTATAAAAGACTATCAGAGACTCAAGTTTCACTGAATAGACAATCAGTTAGGTAACTTGCTAATTTGTCATTATTGGCGCATATACTGTTGATTTATAAACCGAAATTAAATAAATTAAAAAAATATTAGAAATCAATCATCATTAGATCTCTAAAATTTAGAGATTTTTTTTTTACTTGAATTAATTTCTAGAAAATCACAATTAAAATACAGTTAGATGAGCTGTCTGATCAATACGAAATGACAGCAATTTGCTAAGGTGATGCATTCCAACGAAAGTTTTATTTTAGAAAGTATCCAGCTAAACATTTTTTCTGAAACTTAGATGATTATGAGGAATCGATTATGAAGCGAGGTTAGAAACTAGTTAGTTTAAATGGGGAACATTTTATATCTATAGTATGTGATTGGATGTCTTGGAGTGATATGCTGTCTCTGTTTGATGCGTCTTTCTGAACGGTTGATGTGAGATGTGCTGTATTTTATCTTCATAGATGTGACTTTTGGTATCTGTGATGCTGATGATGCCTGAATTGGCGAAACTTTGACTGGTTAGTTGGTTGTCGGTGTTTTAGAGACTTAAGGATTTGTGCTTTGGAATATTCCAATTTTTTATAGTAAGTAATTTATGTCTCTTGTTGAGTTTTGGCTCTTTTATATATATATATATATATATATATATATATATATATATATATATATATATATAAATATTGAATATTTTTATTTCTGATCTAATAAAAAGCATGGAGGAATTTTTTGTAATGAATGGGAAGTTTAGAGCATTTGTATAGCAAATGCTCAAGCATTCGGAAAATACGAATACAACAAGAGGAGTAGTTTCTTGTCATTTCAGTCTTGCATAGTGAGCTCAGGGACGGTGTGACCATCTCACCTCATTTGAATAAGTTAGGAAATTCGAGAGTTGAGAACCAACTTTTAACTGCTAAAATTGTGGAAAAGCATATTAATGTTACTAAAATTTAAAACTAATGCCAATAGAAATCGGAATTTTATAATTACAAATGAGTACATATAAGTGAAGTGAAAAGATCAAATCAAAAATAGTTGAGAAAAATCAAATATTTCATAATATAGTAGGGAAAATTAATTGAAAAATATTTAATGTAGCTGAAAAATCGGGTGATAAAAAATTGTTGGGAAATTTAAGATTTTGCCCCTCTCCCCAAATAAAAATTGTAGCAACGATCCTGAGACTAAATTTTTTCGCTTATCCAAATTAAGTCTTAAGCGGCGAATCTCTTCAACATATAAGCATGTGGTAGATGGATTTCTTAAGTTAACACGAAAAAAAAATTAAAAGTTTTTTTTTGTAAAATATTCCTCTATATAATTCCATTAGATTCTCATATCTATTTTTCTAGTACTTTATTTTTCTTAGCCATAATGGAGGTCTCCTAGAAAGGCCGAAACGTCGACACACATCAAACAATATATTTCATTGCTCTGTGTTTTACTTCTGGCAGCATCCCAATCCGTTCTGTTCTTAAAAATATTATTGTTTTGCTATGCCTAGACTAATATTAACACCTGCACAACAAAAAGTTTGCGTGCGTACATAGGTAGGTAGGTGTCCGTATTGTGTTTCTAAACCCGCAAAACAGTTCAGTGTTGCGGTTACTGTAGAGCTCGTCCCGTGTCCAAAAGTGAAACTTTGAATAACTTTGACCCAGTTCCTTGAATATGAAAATGGCTTAAATATTTAATAAATTAATTTATATATCAGTTATTAAATCAATGCTTAATAAATAAATATTATAGTTTGTATTTTGGCTCCAGGGATAAAAATCGTCCTTGAAACGTGCGTAGTAATAAGGTGAGGAGGAATGTTTGGGAGCGCAAGATCTGAGACGCCGACAGGAAACACGAGACTAGAAAAGTCACTATCCGGATTCCCGTCAATCCATTATCATACAAATGCCTCTATCAACATTATCTCCATTTCAGCTCCTAATATGATATAATTCGAAATTAAATTGTAATAATATTTAATGAAAAGACAAATCATTTTAATAAATTTTGTTGCAAGTGGTATCTGTAAAGTGTTATGGGTTTTCGTCATTGTTGGAATGTAGACAATGATTTAAAAATAAACTAGACAAGCGATTTTTTAGAGATATCTAAATAATTAATTAGTATATGATCGGGCCAGGTAGCGGTTTGCGATTTGTACTCTGAATCCTGAATACTCTGAAGATTTATTGTGGATTTTCTAGTTTTATTTTCATTTATATCCACCAACATTTATTCCATAGATAAAAGTGTAATAAAAGCAAAGAACCTTAAGAATGCTTGAATGCAAAATGTACAATTAAAATCACTCAAACGTAGCGGAAACTGAGATATCCGAAAAACAGTTTTTGCCTATTAAAAGGCACCTTAGTAACGGTTAAAGGAATTCTCCGGCATTCATTTTGATACAACCGGCTATAAAACGAAACGGAAAAACATTAAAGAGATATTCTCTTGTAAATATAAACTACGAAAAGGAAAGAAACACAAACGCACACACACACACACACACATATATATGATAGTTATTCTATTTATCGAGCACTAGGGTTGGAATATCGAAATTTGAAAAACGACATATCGGATTTGAAAAACCGATATTTTCTACCGATATCTTCGCATCCGATGTATCGATGATACCAATATTTAACAACAATAAATCGGTGATACTTTTATTTCAAACTTTATCATATTTCTTTAATCTTTATCATATTTTTAATTTTATCCGCGAGTACTTTACATTATACCTTAAATATTTAATCCATCTATTACGCTGTCTATGGGCTGTTGTGTATATATCCGCATTCAATCATGGTTATAGTAAATAATTAGATAGATAGTAAATAATTATAGTTAATAACTACTTTAAATTTTATCGTGTTTCAACATTTCACAGAGTGTCACATGCGTAGAAAATAATAGGTCTACTTGCACTTGTACTTTATAATGAAATAGGACCCAGGTTTTCCCTCCTAACCCTTTAAATAAACTTAAGAGTTTAAGATTACCAAAATAAAACATAATATGTACCGATCACTCACCAAATTGAAATAAAATAGACAATACTATAAGTAAATCGCTTCATGCTAAAAGGGATTTTGTCTAACTATTTTCGTAGTGACAAAACCCATTTTAGCATGAAGTGATTCAAATGTAAACATAATTATTGTATATATATATTTATTGATTTAATCATTGGTTTAAATATAGCAAATGTTAATTTATAGATATAATAGAGTAAATATGAAAATAAACAATATTTAGTTACCAAACAATAATAACTGAAATATAAATAATATTAATTAATCCTATGTAAAGACAAATAAGTAATAATACAAATGGTAGATTGTACTGATGTGTATATCAGATGAATTACATGTTTTTAGATTAATATTTTGAGAATGCTAAATGTATGCATGGAAACTTTATAAGATGAATAGAATATTTAGTAAATAAATAGAATAAATGAAATATGGCTAAAAGCCTTTAAGATAAAAATGTGTTATAACATTTTTTTTTTTTTTTTTTTTTTATCAAAATGATTTATGGATATTAAAAAAACAGTTTCATAAATAATAATTATATTATTTCATAACCTTCGTCACAGTTTCATGCTGTTTAATGCACGGTTTCTTTGATTTTTCATCCATTTCCTTTCGATGTATCGATATTTTTCATGCGATTATCTGTGGATATCGATATTTGGTTTCGCGATATCGCAAAATATAGAATATAGATATTTCCCTTTCGATGTTCCAACCCTATCGGATACAAGGTTGCTACTCAAGATTACCCAATACCAAATAAATAAAAAAGCTTATATCAGCGATATACATACAAAAGCATATTTGCAAAATAAAATCTTATAAACACAAATCTATGGCTATGAAAAAAATAAAATAAAGCAAAAAGTTGAAAAAAATAAAGCAAAAAGTTGAAAAAAAATATTGGGAATGGGAAAGTATAAAGTAAATGTAAAGTACTTTTTTGATCTCCTGAAAAGTTGTTATATTCAACTTCGTTACTTTAACGTACATAGGCAACGTAAATATAAAATAGTATACATCTTTCACCAGATAAAATAGAAATCACTTAATACTTAACATGGAAAATTGAATAAATTTCCAAAAAATAAAATAAAAATACATTTCATACAACATTTCAATAATTAGCATCGTAAAAATGGATGTTTTTAGCGTGCGTTGGCAACGCATTTTCCTGAGAAGCAAGAATTAATGTAATTTAAAATTTATTAGTAGCGCAGTCAATTGAATTAAAGTTATAAAATAGTTGCCACTGTTTTATTTTATTCTTGACCTGGACCATGTCCCTTTTCAACTAATTATTAGATTTTCGAAATTAATTGAGCTAAGCTAAATATTTTGTTGCACTCTTTTATTTAATATAATATTCTGCGAAAATTCCCAATCAATGCCGGTATTCCAGATATGTACCCTTCAGGAAAATATCTGATTTGGACAACACATAACGTCCTTGTACGCATATTAAACTATATATCGGTGGCTCAAAAAGTGATGCTGAATTTGGTTACTAAGTTTCCGAAGGTTGCAGTATCTCAAAAACGACACTCGGCGTCGCTACATCCATCTATTGACACACACACATATTCCTGTTTCTGGATGTCCCATCCGTTATAATATATCGTTTTCTTTCTAGTTGGTAAATAGTTTCCAAGAGATTTTTTCTTGTTCGGTGATAACATTAGAATTTTAAATGTCACTAGAAAAAGCATTGAAAATCGACAGTTTCGACATTTTAAGCGGAAGAATCCACTTAACTTATATCTTATTTTCCTGCTGCAGACTTGCTCATCTCACAAATGGGGAGGAAAATCAGTATTTTACACTCAATCTTCACACTTAAAACAAGTAATAAAAATATTTAATTGGAAAGGAAAAAAATCGCTTTTATAATCTTTTTTACCGAGCCATATGGTCTCTCTATTTAATTTTAATATAATTTTGGATATAAGTTTATTATAACCTTCAAGTAAAGTATCCTTCTCGGGTCATAAATTTTAACCAGAGTCTAGTTAATACATTCATGTTGATATAGAAGTCCTATTTACCACATTTGAAATTATATATTAATATACTTTTTGATGAAAGTCTAATATGACCTTCAAGTAAAGTACTACTTCCGGTCTGCCAATGTTAACCAACATTTATTATGTTATTTATATTAATATGTAAGTCTTGAATTTAATTAAATTAAATTAAATAATTCAAGCAATTTATTCCCCCTCCCCTCGGGTATGTGAGACCCGTCAGCCTACTTGGAGGCAACTCACATAGGCCGGGAGTAGGAGTGATGACCCTACCCCGTGTACCTAAAATTGAGAATCGCTGTGTGGTCTTTCATGTGTGAATGCGATATAGCGCGGCCAAGGATCTCCATGGTCCACAGTGCCAATCGAAAAAAAAAGAAAAAAAAATGTAAGTCTCATATATCGAATTTGAGAAGATTTTTATTATATTTCAATATAATTTTTGATGAAAATCAATAATGACCTTCAAGTAAAGTACGACTTCCGGTAATCATGTAGTGACTAAAAAAGGGCGTTTCATAACTAGATCTTACAGCAATCCTAAATACAAAATTTTAACTTTCTACGGCTAACAGTATTTGAGTTATGCGAGATATGCACAGACGTACAGACTTCAAGACGAAACTAATCAAAATGGATTCAAGGATGATCAAAATGGATATTTCCGTTGAAATCTAAAAACCGAAAATTTTCGCGATTACAATACTTTACTGCGTACAATGATTTAAAAATCCTAACCATCACAACTAATTGGTTTTATCAATAAATAAAAATATATAAATATTAGATGACCTAATTGTTTAAAATAATTAAAACAGCGAAGGACTGCCCTATAACCAATGTCATATTTCATTTCTTAACGTGAAGAACGCCTACTGAAGCAGCGGTACCGTCAATACAGTTCGGAGACCTTAATTCGGGTCGTCGATGACTTGTCGGTATGCCCAAATAACCCGGGTCATAACCAGACACTACACTCAAAATACCACCGGTATATTATCTCAACTACTAATGTTTATTTTAAATAAAATATAATTTGGCTATCTTCAATAAATTTGCCTGAGGTCAATTAAAAACTCAGTAGTTATTGGTGAATTCCAAACATATTATACTTATTAAACAGCGCAGGAATTCAATTAATTACAATAGAAAGTACACAACACTGAGTAGACATATAGTAAACAGCACAGATACCCATGAAATGAGTTTTGATGAGGTAAAAAGTTTAAGCAGGGAAAAAATAAAACAAAAAGAAAATTTTCTAAAAAAAAATACCTACAAAACACTTTAAATGTAAATGAATAACTTAAGTTGATTCCAGACATTTGGAATAATGATATATAAAAATAGTTAAATACTAAACTCCTCCTTCTCTAATTAAACTTTGAACTTTTTAATTATTCAATAAACATATCAATATATTTTTTTCTTCAACATCCCTACTTCCAGACTTATGTTCCGTCCACAAGGTACGTACTACCTAAAGTTTTTAATACTTCGTTTGGGAATTTTACAATATGACTAAATATAAATATAAATAATAAATTAATCCTATAATAGCATGGGGGATGAAGGGACGGCAATGTCAGAGGATGCTTTATTAGAGTAATTGTCATTTCTAGAAACAGTGTAGGCAGTATTGTGCAACCTATCCAGTAAAATCAGGTGAACATAACATACTGTAATGTATGTTAATATCATAAACCTTCTGCATTTTGCTGGTAGGCAATATTTTCATTGAACTATAGGCACCAAAAGCATGACGACAACAATGGCCATTCCAGTAGTTTGACCATAAAAATGCGGCTATTCTATTTCCGAAAATTCCTATTCTCATTTTGTCTATTGCGGAAGAGACGAGCTGAGGGACAAATGCAAATGTGGGCCGTTTTGAGAAAATTTATTTTAATTCATTCATCAATGTGGCCACTTTTATTCAAACGCTGCCTCCTGAATGTATATATACCGGCTGATCACGTCACCAATGCCATATACATAACATATTTAATTATGTTCGTAAAGAGACTACCATTGCAGCACTTCCTGATGTAACAACTTCTATTGTCGCGGCAACAATGGGTTTCGTCCCGTGGGAGGGGCTTTCTGTGGTAATGGACGAATAATCAGCCCTGCGATACAGTTAAATATATTCTTCACCGCTAATATAAACTTAATGAATTCATAAAAAAGAAAAAAATCTGTAATCGATAATCAATAATCTGTAAGATAATATGAATATATTTACTATTTTATCTTGTTTTTCTTAGCCATGAAGAAGACCTAGACTTAGGTCGAAACTTCTATTTACATTAAACAGTAAATTTCACTATAGTGAGTTTTATTTCAGGCCGCTCCTCAAGCCAACATTTCCTCGATGTCATCACAAGTAAATTATATCTTCAATATAAAATATAATAATGACGCAAAAATAACTTTAACCAACGCCAAAGAATTATCTATAAAATAAATATTTGATACATTTGTGTACAAATACACTCTAGTTTTTATAGACTACACAAATGTACACTTTAATCAAAATCATTAAAGGTAAATGATACATAGAAAGAACAATATATACAAATTTTAATAAAAAGTTAAACGCAGAAATCAACATAATATATTTGTTTGTTTGTTTTTACTTGAAAAATGAATTTTCAATTGATTAGGGATTGATAAATTATTTGCCACTTCTATAATTTTGTTTAAATTGAAAACTAGTTTCAAATTTTATACATTCATCTTCAGTTCTAAAAACACGCAAAAATTCAAAAATAAGCAATTTAAAATGCAGTTTGGTATTATTGTGCATATTAAATTAAATGTAATATAAATTAGTATTATAAAACATTTATGAATTATGAATTTAATCAAGTCAAGAGATCAAATACATTTTGGTACTCACCAAGGTTTACGTAGATTATATCAAACAGAAAAGATTACATCGGTTTGTTCTCGCTCTGAACTAGTAAAGAAAATGACAGTCATAGAAGATATGAGGAAGAGGAATATATATATATATATATATAATAATCGTATTATTAACTATGATAGATAAGACGAAAATAGAAGATAGATATCCAAATGATATTGGAATACCTCGAAACATCACATATTTTGAATAATCGTCATTAATATAATGATTAAAGAAAAAAATAGTTGGCAGATTGCCTTATTTAAATTAAAAATAAATTAAATGTACTAATTTGAACTCAACGTATATTGTTCAACAAATATTTTCTTATATGGTTTTGGAGTGCATTACTATCTCTGTTATGTTGCCTATCGTATTACTATCGTTGTTATGTTTTTTTTTTTTTTTTAGACATTTACTGACATGGGATGTGCTGTCTCTGGTCAGCATTTATGGGTTATCATTTCTTTTGTCTGTATTTTTTTAGTTTTTGTCATCAGCAATTGATGTTTATAATTTCTTTTAGATCTATATTTGAAGAAAAATAAGCAGCTTTAGAAATAAATATTGTTTATAGGTACTATATAAAAAATATTAATTTAATAGTTATGCAATGATCGATTTTATTGTAAGCACGACGCTAGCAGGACAACATAATTAACTTAATGCGTGGGAATAGGAATTTCTCCTTTAGCCATAACTAATGAGCCCCAGGAATCCATAAAATTGGTTCTAGGTACTGTAGAGTTGAGCATTAGAGGCTAAGTATAAAATATCAACTAAATTAAATAAGAGTATAAAATTCGAAAAAAGTATTAAACGAAAATAATTTCAAAAAATAATCTTTTTAAAAGGAATAGCAAGATGGTGATATAAATTTTCGTGGAAGTTTATAGTTTATCTCATTTCAGCTATTAAAGAGTAAGAATTCGTTTTTGGAATGCGCAGACAACATTTATTAGCTGTTATATAGTATCTTGCTACCACGCTCCGTCCCCCGACGGGGATGGGCAATATTGTGCCGATAACCCAGTCGCGACGCCAAGATTCGATAAAAAAAAATAATCCACAACCTTTCTAGTCACCAAACCAAAAATCAAATACAATTATATCTCCTGTCTATCAAAAAAAAAATAATTGAAGTTCGGACGCCACACTATTTTAAGGAAATTAGTGAAACCCTAAAAGAAAAATTCATAAAAAAAAAAAACAAGGAAACATATACCAATATAAATAAATTTAAACAATGATAAAATAAATTTAACAAAAAAAGAAATATTTTTTTAATCGTCTTGCTCAACAAAGTAATTTAATTAAAAATTCTTAAAAGGACTCTTAAGTCACTAAAAAAAATAATGGTATTAACAAAAATTAATTTAATTATTAACAAAAAAAAAGGTACCTGCCGGAGGTAGTCTCGAACTCAGGGCCTCAGTGTGACTCTATATTGATATAACCACTAAACCCTTTAAGAGACGTAGTTCACATGGACATTCCTAAATTTTCTATGGTAAAATATAATAATACCAGGATAATATAATAAACGAAATAAAACAACTTGTTTGAAAAAAAAAAATATACATAAATCTTTAATTAACCAAATAAAAACATTAAAAACAAACAAAAGAAACTATTCCAGCCGGACTCAAACACAAACAAAATCCTTAGTTTAATGTATAAAAGAAACAAAAGAAATAAAATACAAATCTGAAGAATTAGATGGGGCAGCCAGTCCTATTTTCTTGGTTCTTCCTGTTCTCCGTTGACGTCCTTATTTTCATCTCCTTCTCGGGAAATTCGCCTTAAACTCTCATATGACGCAAAGAACTAACTAACGCCTTGGACGCACACCACAAAAAATCTCGTTAAACCGTACATGACAGAAAAACAAATCCCGCAGCTCGTGCACTTCGATCAAAGTTTTTCCACTTCTCTCCTCACTTGTCTCCTCCCAGCTGGCGAGATCTCTCTCATCTCTGCATATCGCACAGCTGTTTTGGGATCGTAATTAAATTTATTACGTAACTTAAAACTATTTCTAATATCACGTCCTCACTAAGTCTCTTAATAGTGGTTTGTAATAATAACAATAAAAAAATAAAATAAAATAATAAGCATAACGAAATTTCAACGTAACAATCTATCAATTTAAATGTATTATCGGTGTTTTGATTTTGAAATTCATATTTATTCATTGTTTTTATTGAAAACAGTTGTAAATTTAAATGCAGTTAAGCTAAACAATTCAAAATTTCAAAAGAGATTCATAGTATCAGGTCTTAACTCTAAATGGTTAAGATTTAGAGTTATTTATTTTGTTTTTGCGTAAATTTCATACACAAAAATTAAGAAATTGTTTATTATTTTCGCTAAAAAGTATATCGCTTGCAATAGTACATACTACTTTAAAAAAAAAAACTCAATGTAATGAAAATATAATTTTTTTAACTTTTTTGTCTCTCATTGAAAATTTGGAATTTGACAGTTAATAACGTCGTTTCACACTTTTGTCGACGATAAACTACAGCTGAAATATGTAACCCAAGACTAAGGGTACAATAATTTTTTTAAACTGTTATTTAAAAAATATAATATGACTAATTATCAATTTTTTTAAAGTACCCTCCTCCTTTTTACTTTTTTTTCTACTTTGTATTACTTTTACGTTTTAAAAAGTTTTTATAGTATGAGATTTTTAATTTTTTTGTTTCTTTGAGATTTCTCTTCATTTACATATTTAAGGTTTTATGTCGTTGTTGTCTTCCCTTTCTTTAAAGACTTTCTGTTTTCTTAAACTGCTGAACCTGAATGAAGTATTTATACAATGGTGTATATAGCGAAGGATTGTTAATAGTTGCGAGTGAGAGGGCTTTTTTAAATTTATTATATTTAAAATTACAATACTGAATTATTGACCGTCAAGATATATACATGGTGACCTCCCCCTCTCCCCAAAATAAGGATAACTCTTGTGAGTTAACGCTGATAAAATTTTGCGTATACTTAGTTTCATGTTCCACTAAAATTCCATTACCTAAAACAGGCTCGACGGAAACCAATACCCCGAAGAAGAAGATACAGCCAGGAGATGGCCCACCCATTGTCAAGGAGTTCGGCGCCGAACCTCCAGGCGCCTAAGAATATCTTAGTAATAGTTTTCGGGTCCGTCGTTGATGGTTGCGGCGACAGGAACGTGAGGGATTCTAGGTAATACTCAGGAAGTAGTGGAGGAAGGAAATGCAGGTAAAGAAAAAAAAAAGAAAGAAAAGAAGAAGAAGAAATGAAAGTAATATTTGTCATTAGAAATTGTTTCGCGATCAGAAAATATTATATTATCAATTCTACAATAATCGTACACAAAACCATTAAAGATAGTAATAAAAAGACTCAGCAAAGGTTTGAGGCAGATTCTTAACTTAAGCAAAGACAGCAATGAGGTTGATTCTAATTAGAAACTTCCATTAAAAAGAAGGAAAAACAATTTAAAAATACATTTATTCTTCTTTGTTAGCCGAAAAATTGAGATAAGCACACAAAACTGTGAATTATAAAATATCTCAAATTCAAATAATTAAGCCAAATAAATGTATACAATTGCAAATGTATACAAAACTTGTGTTATAAAAAGTTATTTTAGTAAATGCCACATATGCATCATCTTAATTATTTCCTAGCTTCAGGTAATTCACTTTTAATTTTCATATCAATTCTCTTTTTTTTTTAGATATGAAATTAAAAAAAAAATTAAATCTACTGAAAATGTTCAATAACTCCAAAATATAAATTTAGAATTGGAATTTTAATATTCCCGACTCCATAAGTTTTCAAAGAGTTCATTTAAATAATTTTTGAAAGGAAAAAAAAAATCATTTAAAAGGCGTTTTTAAAAATTCATTGATTGACGATTTTCAGCACTATCGAGTTTACACAAATATGACGTGTAATAAATAATTTATTAATTGGTTGTAATGTGTTTATACAATTTTTTGTAAAGTTTTATATAATATTATTATAATATTTTATATATATATATATATATATATATATATATATATATATATATATATATATATATATACATACATACTTGCAATTCATTTAAATGAAAAAAATAAATTCATCAAAGACTCAGGACTCAGGAGTTAAGTTAATACATCACGCTGAAAACAGCCTCAAATTAAATATATATGAAGCACTGGAAGTAATAAAAATCCTTCAAATCCAATTCAGATTTTTGCTTAAATGACCAAATGTATAACATTCGAAACTAGTTTTCAATAAAACAAATTTATAGAAGTGGCAAATAATTTATCAATCCCTTATTATATTATAATCAATACTATACACTTAAATATATCATAATCAACATAATATGTATACATGAGTTTTAGCTATGATTATAAATTCAATAAATCCAAACATGATATTTAATTGAAAAATATTACAGCAACGTTTTGATTCTTACAGCTATTTTCAAGATTCCATATATCTTACAAAAAAAATACCAAACTGTATTTTAAATTGCTTATTTTTGAATTTTTTGTGTGTTTTTAGAACTGAGGATGAATGTATAACATTCGAAACTAGTTTTCAATAAAACAAATTTATAGAAGTGGCAAATAATTTATCAATCCCTTATTATATTATAATCAATACTATACACTTAAATATATCATAATCAACATAATATGTATACATGAGTTTTAGCTATGATTATAAATTCAATAAATCCAAACATGATATTTAATTGAAAAATATTACAGCAACGTTTTGATTCTTACAGCTATTTTCATGATTCCATATATCCTACAATAAAAATAGCAAACATATTTGTAATTAATTGTCTATAGATGTAGGAAATATGAAACACAAATGTAAATTATCCTTGTGACTATTTCAGTACTTGGAGACAAAAAATGTTATCAATTAATTCATTTTTAGGTTTAAGGTGAGGTGAATTGGGTGGAAAACAGAGATTTTGAAAAATACATATTATGTAAATAAAAAAAGATTTTAGGATCAATAACATTTACCATTTATACTATCGTAGATTATTTAAGAAACTTGAAAATAGCTCCAAGAGTGGAAACGTCACTGCACTGATTTTTTTGGTTACAGACCAACTTCATGAGTATAGTCATATTTGAAATAATTCATACATTTAAAAAAAAATAAAATGGGTGCAGAAAATTTTTTGGGAGCACTCAATGAGCGAAGTTGGAGGCGACCAATAGAATCGTAGCTTTACTTCTATCTAACCAATAGGATGCTGCGGTTCAGACGACCAATGTGGTCTGCGCTGAGGACATTGTACCTCCTGTGGGATGATCCAACTTGTTTAAATAGGAGGGCTTCGATCCCGAATGCACTGACTGTAACAGAGCTTTTGAATAGAACGGCTAAGGAGCCCAATAGGTTGCTGATAATTAATTAATTAATTAATGTTTCCCCGAAGATATAGCCGACAATATAGCCGATGACAAAAGCTATAGAGGATATCCTAGAGCCCTGAGTAGGTAATTAAGGCTACTTCAATAATAACATAATGAGCGATTGTGTCGGATGCACGGAGCACGGAGCACAGAGTGTAGTCCACGCTTGTAGTAATTAACTGCATCTTCTAACTAGATTAATATTAAACAGATTCGAATCATGCCACTAAACAAAACAACATCAAATATTTAATAGTTTTCATAAATAAATTTGTTTACTTTGGATAATTAATCTTCACCAAAACTATTCAAAAAAGCCCCATTTTATGAAATTGTAAAATAATCAACTATATTACGCACTATTTAACAAACACTTACAATAGTAAAAATGATGTAATGTATATATGACCATCAATACGTACGTTTCTGACCAAGCAGTCTCATTTCAAGAAAAATGTCAGCTTATATATCACTCACCTGCAAACATAATTAATAACATTAAAAATTGATACATATATAAAAAACAAAACAATAAGTATATAATTATTTTGAGTTCAATTTATAACGCTAAAGTTATTTCTATTAAAATTTAAGTATTTTAGTCGGACTTTAATTGCCTGACACGGAGTTATTTTTCAAAAGATATGTTTGAATTTTTATGAGAACATTCTATATGATGGGTACAGGGGAACGAACCAGTATAACTCATTTTTTTTTTCTATTTTGCAATTGTAGCTCTATGAAAGACGAATAGAATGAACAGTGTGAACTTTTCAGCAGAAAAAATTTAAAATGCTACAAGAGCTGGTCAGGGGAAAAACAATATGAAATTTAATAATATAATTTCGTTCCTCTGAAAAACTTTCAAGGGAGATGAATTGTTTTTCCTCTGTACTCTACATATGACAATTAACTTAAATTAATTATTCATTTAATTAAGCATCACACCTTTAAGTTATTCGGATTTACTTAACAGTAATAAATGAGATTATTTCTCTATATTATAACAAGTACAAGTGAACAAGTACTGACTATGTACCGCTTAATAAAATAAATGCAGAAACTAACTGGATTTTATGAAAATAAACTCAAACCTCAAAGAAAATATCTGTTCGAAAAGTGGAAATAATCTTCAAAACAAAAATAAAACAAATAAAAATTAAGTTTTTATTTAAGAAGAAATAATCGAGATCCACGGGTTATGGCCGTTCGGGGTCAGCAGTTGGAAGAGGACCTATTTTTCTATCTCCGAAGCAGACCGCCTATAAGCCAGAACTCCGGGCTGCTATTTGACGCCCTGGAAGACAATGCGATTCGCGATAAAGGTGCCAGAGTAGGGTCGTCATCATTCCTACGCCCGTTCGTTGTGAGTTGCTTCCATCAGACTGACAAGCCTCACATAATTCGAATGGTTACCCATCCATTTGACACTCGACGTTGCTTAACTTTGATAATCTATTCCAAAAGCCTTAGTACGCTCGGCAACCCCGAGTATATATATATATATATATATATATATATATATATATATATATATATATATATATATATATATATATAGAGAGAGAGAGAGAGAGAGTGTGTGTGAAGGTTTTAAATATTAAAATTAAAACAAGGTGAACAAAAAAAATATTTAGAATTTCTAATTTATTCAAGGCATATTTTCGTTACAGATGCAGGGTCAAGAATACTCCCATCTATAACGAGAATAGACTACATTTTTTTTTTTACCACAACATTTATTTTGTTTGTGTTTATGTTGTTTGATATATTTTGGGCGCATATGATTGTATTGAATTTCGCTAAGGAATATAAGTAGTTCGTTTTGTTTAATTTATTGTTATTTTATCGCATTGAATTTTACAATGAGAACCATTTTCATTGATTGAGTAAGGTGACGATGTTATTCCATATATCAAGGAAAAGGGATACGTTCATCACCATGACAACACGACTTCTAGAACAGAGACATATATCTCGAGCTGACGACTATGCTTCAACCATGTGCGACCCAGTTACACACACTACAAGGCCCCATTTACTATGGATTCTGATACAAAGGCTGTCATGTCCCCCGAAAGCGAATTAGGAAATTCGCTATTAAAGTCGCCTACTTCACCCCCGAAATAATGTGGAACATAATTAGCCGCCCGAAAACGGAGCGGTGTTGCCTTCCTACGCCATCGATTTCGAAACGCTCTGGACTACCCTTGGCACGGAAGGAGAGATATATGTCTCGAGACGCGGCCTTATGGAAATGTCTCTATTCATTAGGTAAATTAGTTTGAAATCACAACACATCTTCTTTTTTTAAATGTCTTGTTTGGCCTTTTAACCTATTAGGCTAAAAATAGTTTAAAAAAACAACAATTTTAAAATCCTAATTGTAGGTTAAACTATAATAAAATAAAAAATATTACATAAATCATTACGAATGTGACAGTGGAACATTGCAATCCAATTATAAAAGATATCCTTAACGGTAAATAAATGACAGTGAAACGGGATTATTTCAAAATTAAATTATTTATTAAACAATTAATATTTTAGTATTATTTCATTTATAAACATGAAGTACAAGTATAGTCATTTGGTGTACAATACAGTAAAAATAAAGAAATGTATATATATATATATATATATATATATATATATATATATATATATATATATATATATATATATATTCAACGTATTCGGGACGAGATTGAAGTAATAGTCGTCAATATGCTGCGAGAGGTGGGGATGTTAGAAAAATATCGATATTTTTGTCCGATATATTGTAATATCGATATTAAAATTTGACTATCGAAAACCGACATGAAAAACAAAACAAATAACCATAAATAGTTGTTGTATGGTGTGCTAGTATTACTATCCATAGTGGTTGTCCTAGCGATGGGAAGTCGAAAGCAAATGCACGATATTTATATTTATATCGATATCGGTTAAAAATATCGATGCATTGAAAATATCGGCATTGCATAGCAAGTCTAAACGAATTGGAGGAAGATCAGGAGATTACCTGTTTCTCAATATTTAAATCTTGCTGGAAATAAACTTAATAAAAACAATATCTTAATTATATCGGTAGAGAAATATCGATATTTCAAAATATCGTGAATTCTTTTATCAAATTAAAAAAACTTCAACGAATCGGAAGGATAGGAAATAACCTGTTTTTTAATCTTTAAAGTGTGCTGTAAATGGAATTATAAAACAATGTAAAAAAAAAAAAAACTTAATTATATCGTCCCAGAAACATCGATATTATAAAAACAATATCATTATTATATTTGAACATAAATATCGATATGATGAAAACAATATTTTAATTATATAGGCACAGAAATAGTATGTGTTCCGTTAAAAGATTAAAAATATCGTGGCCCGATATATCTAAATATCGATATTTATTTTCGATATATAGAACTACTATTTCTGTATAATAAAAAATTATTGATGCAATATATATCGATTGTTTTTTTTTCCGATACTCACATACCTAGCGAGAGGTTATGCAATACTTAAGAACCAAAACGACTCGAATTTCAGTGGAAGGTCATACATAAATAGTTAACTGAGACGTAAATTTAATTATAAGTCTATTAATTAACACTTTTGAAGTCTAGAACTGACGCAAGTGAACCTCAGATTAAACAAATTGTTCTTGCTGTTTAAGCCTGAGAATAGAAACTAACAAGACAATGCTTCGTTATCTTCGCAAGGTCGTTAAGTTTAATTGATAAATCTCTTACCTTCATTCCATCCTTACACACTTACCGAGGCGATGAAATAAAACACGCTAATTATAATAATAGGTATTATAAATAAGGTATTTTATTAACTAATTTTCTATTTATCTATCTATCTAATCTGGCGCTAGAACCCGCTAGCGAGTAATGGCCTCTACCAACAGCAACAGCAGCTGTGCTGCCACCATCCAATTTCTCACTCCAAGCCTTTTGGCATTTTTGTCAACACAGTTCTTCCATCGCAGCTTAGGTCTTCCGACCAGTCGCCTTCCATGCAGGATTTCAGTCAGGAGCTTTTTTTGGGATCATATCATCAGTCATCCTTGCTACATGGCCTCTTGCTACATCTGAGTCGTCCCGCTTTTATGGACTTGACAAACCTATCGTAGACCTCTTGATTTTTTCTGCGCCGCCAATCTCCATTAACAAGCACTAGACCATAAATTCTTCTCAGAATCTTACGTTTTACTAATTTTCTATAGTATAAATAAAAGAAGAGAAATAGATATATAACAGAAAACTGTTAGTACGAGTATTTTCGTCTGTTTGATATCAATTTTTCGATTGCCAATTTTAATATAACTGATCTCAATATATGTGGATTGATGCGCTATTCCTAATTAGTTGGTCCTCGAAGTATATTCATGTGAGGTGTGGATTTATCTGTCTATGGTCTGCACTTATGCCATCTTATCAATCTACTGTCATTTGAGAAACCTCAGGCTTGCTATTCCAATCTTCTTACTCTAATATACAGTCGAACCTGTGTATATCGAACTTCCATACATCGAAAATTTTTATATATCGAACTTATTTTTAGGAACTTTTTTTTATTAGAAAAAATATTCTGTAAATCGAATAAAATTTCTATATATCGAACAAAAATTCCCATATCAAAAAATATAAAATGTGATTGTCGTCAAAAAGGACCATTAGTTTACGTACATAAGAATGGGTAATAATTAAATAAGAAAAAAAATGTTCCGCTGGTTTGCAAAGCAATGGAAATTCAGGGAAGATCTTGTTTCAGAAGAACTGCAGGAGTACTTAAATTCTCTGAATCTTTTTTCTAACATAGAGTGAAATTTTCATTTTAAATTCAGTTAAATTTGAATTTCTTGTTGTGAACATTTCTGCTAAACATGACTTCGGTGATGAATTATAGACAAATAGACATTAGAAACTATTTTGCGCGAAAACAAAAATATATTAATTTTTATGTGTTTGCATATTTTTAATCCATATGTTTGCATATTCTCTTATTAAATTATAAATGTACATTTATAAAAGATCTGCAATCACGGATATAATTTATACAGTTTTTCAAATAAGTGTTAATGATCGTTCAGATTTGTTCTTCCTTAACCTTAAAAAATTGCCTTTTATACTTCTTTAACACTAAAGAATAGCTGTAATTGTTTTTAGAATGAAAAGGGTGAAAAATTGCAATCTTTCTTTATATCGAAATTTCCATAAATCGAATTTTTTTCAAAGAACCTTCATGTCGCGATATATAAAGGTTCGATTGTATATGAATATAACATATCAATATAATTTTGCGCTTTGATATTAAATAATAAAATTAATATTTTTTTTTACATAACGAATACGTATGCATTGTACAAAAAATAGAAAATGAAATGCTACATAAATAAATCACAATATAATATACACAAGAAGGATTTTGATATATTTACAAAAATAAATCTTACAACAAACAGTAGATAGATAACATGTGAAATATAACTTCTGAAATACAAATTTAAAAAAAGTAAAAGAAGACCTGAAGGCACTATATATTTCACAAATGGCTAAAAGATAATAAAAGAGGACTAAACATTTCGTCCTGAAGTGAGTTGATTTATAAAGCGAGGAGCACAGGCTATATGTCGCCAGGGGTCCTTGGTTCGACCCACGCGCACAGCTCTCGACCATTGTCCTGCCTAGTTCCTCCAGCCTCTATAATAAACATTACTCAGGGGTCTTCTATAGTAATATTATACAATGGGCATATTACAATAGTGAATAATATTAAGGTAGTAAGTAATAGTCAGCGAGAGATCTCAGGGTAAATGGTCCAATGAGATATAAAGCGAAGTCCACAAGACGGAAATAAACTAGAAAATTAATGCTGATTTTTAGTCTATTACATAACGGGTTGTAATAGCAATAACTAACAATAATTTCAATGAAAAACGCTATGAGTATTTTACTAAGATCTCTCTATATATTTTACAAATGTACGTATATATATTGTAAAACTAAAAAAAAAAATAATTCTTAATTTACAAGTCATAACACTTAAAAAATTATAATGGATATAAGAACATATTTAAATCATATAAAAGGACATATTTGTTTTTAGTTCGTCATCCTTTTTATAATAAATGTGAACTAATCCTCTGTGTTAAAAAAAGGATATTTTTTAGCAGCCATTTAGTGAAAGTTCGATAATATTTTAAAACTAAAAATTATAATAATACTTGTAATGCTATGTTTTGAAATATCTACCACTATAAAAGTCAATTAATTGATCAATTTTCCTTCAAAAAGGCTTGGGAACTCTTCCAAAATCATCTTATTTTTACGGAATGATTCCCTCAAATCCAAGAATTGGAAAGATATCAATGAAATGTACACTCTTCATTCTTTCACCTTCATGTTGACACATTTCTTATTTTGTTTTTTTAATTCTTGTTAGTTCTTAATGATTAAAAAAACAAAAAAGCAAACAAGACTATTTCCGAGGATGACTAAATAGTTTAGTTGTTTTCCTCAATTCGGGACGAAAGCGAAACTAATCCCCGCGGAAATCAAATGCTTAGATTTATCGAATTATTCCGGAAGAGTTTCCTCGATCGGTTTTCTAATTCGAAGCATTGAGCAGTTCTATCCCACCCTCAGGGGAGTTTACTTAAACAAATGGCAGGCTAATATTTCAGTGTCACTATAAACTATCATTTCCTATGAAAGTTTTCTCATAGAACGCGCTGACTATGAGAAACTAACAAAAACTTAGCAGTAGAATTATTAAATTTCTAACTAGTTGAAAAACTTTTCAACTTTGTGATACTTACTTCAAAGCACTATATAAAAGTAGTGCAATCTGATTAAGCCCATTTTTCATAAGTTCATGTGCTTTCAAAGTTTATATAAACAATCTTTGTACATACCCCCAACAAATAATGAATTTCATCTAGTAAATGACTGGACAAGCCTGTCTTATATAGATGGCATATTTTTATAATGAAATATTATTAACATAAATTAGAAACGTCCGTCGAAGTACTATTATCATCTTCAGAAAATCCCTATTTAGTTTACAATGCTATACCAGGATTTGAATCTGGACATTACAGTATAAGAAGCCAATACTTTATACACTGTCTTATTTCGCACACCATTTCATTACTGTATTAATTGGAAATGAAAGCAACTAAAAAAAACAAACATTAGTAAATAACAGACTAGTAAAAGTTTCGCCAATTAAGGCCAACAATCAGGATTGTTGACACTTCAACAGAGATACTATATTACTCTACAAGAGTTCAACAGAGATATTATATCACTCTACAAGAGTTCAACATATCGACGTCATATACTATATTTCAAAAAAGGTGTAAGCGCCATTTAGTAAACTTTACAGGAAACATTTGAAACGTTTTTTCCCCAAATAACAACATATATTTCTTTAACTTTATTCTTTATCGTGTACAATAGGTGTTTTTTTTAAATGGCAAAACTTTTATAATTACAATACATCTTTAAGAGTTGTCAGTATTAGGTTCTTACGTCTTCAATATTCAATTTTTAGACTATTTGCAGTATTTTTTTTATATATCGTGAGCAGGAATTGATAGAAGTGGTCTTTAAGTCCCATAATAAATTAAACACTAAATTTCGAATTTTTGGACACTGAAGTCTTTTTCCGACATGATCAATCTATTGAGCCTATATATATATATATATATATATATATATAAGAAATAAGACTAAAAATAGTATATATATATATATATATATATACATATATATATATATATATATATATATATATATATATATATATATATATATATATATATATATATATATATATATATATATATATATATATATAAAATAAGACCTATAGAATAAGCCTATATATATATATAAGAAATAAGACTAAAAATAGTATATATATATATATATATATATATATATATATATATATATATATATATATATATATATATATAAAATAAGACCTATAGAATAAGCCTATATATCTAAGAAATAAGACTAAAAATAGTATATATATATATATATATATATATATATATATATATATATATATATATATATATATATATATATATATATATATATATATATATATATATCGAAGTTCATCGGAGAAGAGTGAAGAATGTATTTTAAATCCCTTTTAAGTCTGATCTATATACATTGTCATTATATTAATATATATATATATATATATATATATATATATATATATATATATATATATATATATATATATATATATATATATTCCCCACTACAATTGGAACTTCCAGAACTCTCCCCTTCCCTTTTGGATCAAACGAGCTGAATTTCGGGATGTATCTTTGTTTTATAATCTATTAGATGCTCTTAGAAGTGGAGATAAATTTCAGTAAAAAAATTGGCATGCCCAATTTTTTTCGCGGTAAGGAGGTTTTGAAGAAGTGCATGTTGGGTTTCAAAATCTTTTTCTCTTACCCCCGACATTTCGATATTTCCAATTTTGGATTTTAGTGAAAATACGACCTCAGTGAAGGAGCTCGGCTACTCATGTTTTTTTTTATTTTCACAGAAGGCTAAAGAAGACAGATTAAATCAATATTACATCAATAGTTAATCAAATTGAGCACAACTAATTTAGTGTTATATATCTGACGAAAGTGGTAAAAAGGACAAATGTCCAAAATACCAATTTTATTATAGAGTCAATTCAATGCTTAGTACTTTACAATAAATGGGTATTTCTCGCGATTTCTTTACATGATATTTAATTATCTTCCACTTACTTTAAATTTTATGTGGCCTGATATATACATTTTATACAAACATACTATAATTAAAGCTTAATTAATGGAATTGCTACGTAAACATTACAACTTGAACTTAAAAACGTAAATATATATATATATATATAATTCAGGCGGGCCATTTAAAAAGGACACTCTGCATAACATATATATATATATATATATATATATATATATATAAATATATATATATATATATATATATATATATATATATATATATATATATATATATATATATATATATGTTATGCAGAGTGTCCTTTTTAAATGGCCCGCCTGAATTTCTCTTGAACCGATTACGTTATAAAAAAAATAAAAAATACGTATTTAATATTAATCAGTCTAGTTTAAAATTTAGACCTGTTTTTGAAAAAAAAATAAACAGGATCTCTCAAATTCAGTACAACATTAAAATTTCAAATAGAAAGCTATACCTTCCGATAAATCATTTTAACGGATTTTTGAAACTGAATTCAGTGGTGAAACCAGATTTTAAATTGGTTAATAAATTACAAAGTTATGGTACAAATACATTTTGTTTGTTTCGGTATTAACTCTTTTAAATTGCCTTTACATTTAATTTTGTTACTCAGGAATTAATTGGGTCACATGGTGTTTGTTATATTTTTAGCTGTAATTCATAATAAAGGTTTGTTTTAAAGATGTAGTGAAAAAACAGAAATAATATGATTGGCAGCGTTTATGCCAATCATAACCCTGCAACATCAGTTGAAGAACTGTAGTAAAGAGTGGAAAATGTTTGTCGATCTATCGAGTCAGTAGAGGCAAAAAAGAGCCAACCTTTGCATTGTCGAAGAGGGTAGGCAGTTCGAACATGAAATGTAGGTTCACCAACCTCTGGTTGTATGTAGTATGGATTTTTTTTATTATTATTATTATTATTATATATATATATATATATATATATATATATATATATATATATATATATATAGCTGTCAACTAAAAAAATATTTTCAGGCGAGTTTAAGTTCAACTTGTAATGTTTATGTAGCAATTCCATTAATTGAGCTTTATATATATGTGTGTGTGTGTATAAAATATAAGATATATACAAGATACTAAGCGGTGTTATTACGTTGACAACACCCTTCATATTAATTTATTCAAATATATTCCAAAGCGTTCAGTAACGGCCGCGAATCGAGAAAGTAGCGGAAGCTGTAAGATGACCGGGGGATATTTCCATCATGAGTCGATCAAGAAGGCACCGCAGAGTAATAATATACAACCAACTTCCGGAGGCTCACTTCGCATTAATGACTACCACTCGATATTTATGGAAATAAGTAGATCGTTTTAAAACAAGTCCTCGTTTATTATTATAATATATTACGAAATTTTACTTGTGCCGTCGCTTCTATCTTCTGAGGTCATCAGCGATGACACTTATTCTTGTATCTAATTTAAATATGTATTTGGATCTTTAAAAAAAAAAAAAGAAATGGACGAAAAGGATATCAACCATTTTATTATCCTTTCTAATATTTGTTCATGTATTTTGACATTTATACACCATTTCGAGTCTCTGAATATAAGAGTTTGTATATCTATAATCATGAATATCAGAATCGCCAAACGTAAGGATTGAAATAGCAAATTAACACATAATCATACAAAAGAAACATATAAGCGCAAAGAAATCAGAAAATATCTTATTTGAGGGACAAATTAATGTTTAACCATATAAGACAAAGGACGTCGAATGAAATTGGGGAAAACTGATCATAGTTTGCAGGGCTATTTAGGGTGATTTGGGGCATTTGCGCACTTTTTACAAAGCTCAACTTTAAATTGAATTTTTGTTCAATTGAAGTTCAAAATTTGTTTTTTTTGATGCTAGATTTTATCTATTTTTTTAAAAATGTTCCTTATACAATTATTTTGAAATATTACATTCAAGCCTATCTTCCAACCACGCCCATTTTGATAAGATTGATAATTTAATTGAATTGCACTTAGTAAGCACTTGCTCCTGCCTTAAGGGGTAAGTGCATACAAGGTATCTGGAAGACTTATTATTCAAACATGAGAGGTTCTGGGATTAGTGCAAAATAGTTCGGTTTCCGGAGGATTATTATACTGGTGTAATCATCGTAAAAAGTTAAATCTTGTCTGAGATTCACATTTTACAATATTCATTGAGCTATGAAAGTGGGATGTGAAATATAATTGAATAAATGTATTGGAAAAAACAATTTTTGTTTCATTTTGCTAGTCCCTAGTTGCCTCGACAAAAGATGACATTAGGGATAAGTGTACACCACGCACACTTCTGTCACACAATAGAGGTCTGCACTTGCCCATACTTTCACGTTTTAGTGGGTGACTGCGGACAAGCGCTTAACAAATAGAAAACTGTCATGGAGAAATGTAAATCACGAAGTATCTCGGTAGGTTCCGCACACGGCAAAAAAAAAGAAAAAAATAAGACTTATTAGTAGATAAGCATCGATACAGCTGTACTACAAAAGTTGAAAGACATAACTTTATAAACAGGTTGGAATTAATATCTTTACTACTCGTTATATTTCACCACCTTGACGAATTTTCGCGGCTGATTTCTCACACATCAGTGTTTACACTTCATGCTGCGTAAACTCTTACCAGATGAGGGTTTGACAATTACCCCGAAAAGGCACTAACACCACATCACCCTACTTTATTTTAAGTGAAATAATTTTTTTCGATACTTTATTACTTGTTAGTTAAAAAGGATAAAAAGATAGGTTATATGAGATAATATTTCAAATAAAAAAAAAAGATAACATCGAGTATACCCAAATAAGGTGATGATCCGCCCCATCCAATTAAGGACTAAAACAACCCGCATCGAAATGTCCTTCTAGATCTTCAAAGATGAACCACCCTGGAATGATAATACTCGTACCATCTCAGAACAAAAAAAAAAAGAGGACAGATTCCAACATCTAGATCCACGATTTTTCGAGGAGGTTAAGATCTTGCAGTGAGTCAAGGTGAAGCTGAAATCTAGGAGGCGGTTGGATGAGGGAATATCACGACTACCACAGCCTCTTGTATAAATAAAACAGGTTTAGCATTTACCACAGGCAATCGATATTACAGTTTCACATAATGGCACACTATTGCTTTTCACAATACGTCTTTATTCGTACTATTGTTGGTACAAAAAAAAGCATCAAAGATTCGATATTTTTGCATTAATACAACATTAGCAACTGCGCATTTAAATAATTGATGAGGCTAAGATATCTTGATGATTTTGATTTTCCTGTTTTGCGATATTAGTAAATCTGGAGATCCATAGGTCATTGCCATTTTAATCTACGATCTGGATGAGAATCTACCTCTGTATATTGATCTTCCATATATCGAAAATCTCTATATGTCAAACTTTTTTTTAGGAATCTTGAATTTTTATTAGAAAAAAATATTCTCTATATCGAACAAAAAATTCAAATTAAAAAAAAAATATAAAATGTGATTGTCATCAAAAAGAGACCTTAGTTTACGTACATAAGAATGGGCAATAACTAAATACTAAAAAAAAATGCTCCACTGGTTCGCAAAGCAATGGAAATTCAGGGAAGATCTTGTTTCAGAAGAAGAACAGGAGTACCCAAAATCTCTAAATCTCTTTCCTAACGTAGAGTGAAATTTTCATTTTAAATTCAATTAAATTTTGACTTTCTTGTTGTGAGCATTGCTCCTAAACATGACTTCGGTGAGGAATTAGACACAAAAACACATTAGAAGCTATTTTGCGCGAAAACAAAAATAAATTAATTGTCACGTCTATTTAAATATTTTTAATATATGTCCTTATTAAATTATAAATGCACATTTGTAAAAAATCTGAAATCACAGATGTAATTTCTACAATTTTTCAAAGTGTTATCGATCGTTCAGTTTTGTTTTTCTTTGACCCTAAAAAATTGCCTTAATTACATCATCAACCCCAAAAAATTGCCTTTAATACTTCTTTAATCTTAAAGAATAACTGTAATTGTTTTTAGCGTGAAAAATTGCAATATTTCTATACATCGAAACCTTCAGGTTCGATATATAGAAGTTCGACTGTATATGTAATGCAGAAAAATAAATGTATCTTTTTAATATATTATTTACAAATGCAGACACACGACCATTTTTCGTAATTATATTTTTAATGTATCCTATTTTAAAGATTTTTATATTAAATAAAAAATGGTAACTCTAGGAGGTCATTATTCATCGTATTCAAGAAAGTGAATTTTCCCATTGTCCATTTGGAAAAAAAACAGCAATACGAAGAAGTGAAATTTTTACAAGAGGAGCATTTGGAGTTTGCCGATTTAGTTTTATCGTTCTTCCTCAACTGACTAATAATACACCAAGTCATTTTCTTAGTCAATATTACTTATCTTTTTTGGTTTTAAAAGTAGGAGGTTATGATCTTGCAGTGAGTCAAGGTGAAAATGAAATCTAGGAGGCGATTGGATGAGGGAATATAAAATTACCACAGCCTCTTGTATAAATAAAACGGGTTTATAACTCTTGATTTTTTTATTTTATTTAAATACATATTTATCTTGACTTAACTTGACTGATTACATCTAATTTCGGGTAATAGATCACGTTTTCATGATTAAAACCGCCTATACGATATTTCGAAATCGAAATCGACTGTAACGTTACCTATGTGTAATGTATTATTATATTTTCTTGATCTCGATGATGAATCGCTTTAATCTTTTGTTTGATATTATCTCTCATTTCCATTACGACAGACAATTGTTTTTGTGTAACATGTTTCAAAGATCCGTTTTCGAAGTAACTTTTCGATTAATTGGCTACGTTGATTATGGCTACTGATTTGCTACGATCACCACAGAGTATTAAGATGAATAAAACATAATTTTTTATTTTAATGTTAAAACCAATCTAATAAGAGATAATTTTAAGTGATTAACATAAAATTATGATATAAAACGAGATAAGAATAATCAGACCCATCTATATCCATCAAAACGAGCGCACTTTTACCAACAACAATAAAGACATATTTCTTATTCTGTTACTCAAGTTGTACGGGAAACACACCAACGTATTTCGCAATATTCCGTAAATGTATGTGAATTTTCTCACAATTCATCCCGCTAAGAATCATTATAGCAAGGGAAAATGAGAAAAATCAAACAAGCCTGTAAAGGAAACGAAAGATACTCAACTAAAATGTACTTTCAGCATTATTCCTTGCAAAGAAATGAAAAGAAACGGGTCATTATAAATGGTACAACATGACCTTTGGTCTTCTATGACTACCCGACTGTGAAACCAATCAGAGAGAAAATGATCTGGTCATCGCCGTGTGTACGGCTCCCGCTTTCGATCTGATAGCTCTCCTTATGATGTCCTAGGAGAAAGCTTTAAATAACGGATTATAAGAACAAAAAAAACTAAAATATAAATAAATATATATATATATATATATATATATATATACATATATATATATATATATATATATATATATATATATATATATATATATATATATATATATATATATATATACACATATATATGGAAAGTACAAAATACAAAGCCTAAAATCTAAAAAACAAAACCAAAAAACAACTGACCTGTCGATATTTAGCCAATTCAGGCATAGGGGAAAAAATAGGAACAAAAAAACGTATATGTGTGTGTGATATTTTTTCAGTACAATTATTTAATAAAATAAAATAATATAAATTTTTTATTTTATTTATAAAATAATATAATTTTTTTATTTTATTTATAAAATAATATAAATTTTTTATTTTATTTATAAAATAATATAAATTTTTTATTTTATTTATAAAATAATATAAATTTTTTATTTTATTTTATTTTCTTAATTCAAGCCTTGTAACACCCCCCGACACCCGAGAGGGAGAGGGAGAGGGAGAGAGAGGGAGTGAGGGTGGGAGGGAGAGAGGGTGGGAGGGAGGGAGAGAGGGCGAGAGGGCGGGAGGGAGGGAGAGAGGGAGAGAGGGAGAGAGAGATAGAGTGAGAGAGAGAGAGGGAGAGGGGGGGGAGAGAGAGAGAGAGAGAGAGAGGGTGAGAGAGAATAGAATGCTGGTGTTTTCGGGCATCGAATCTCCGGGGTCATTATTATCATTATTGTTATTTTTAGGACTTAAATGGAAGATTCCTCACACACAAATCCTTGAGTTTATAAAATATCGATAAACAACTAACCAGTCGACGCTAATTGGAGTAATTGAAAATTAAAACCGGACAAAATTCCGAATCAGGGTTTCTGAAAACATCCAGTAAAACCATCATTAATTAAGATCGATAAGCGGCTCATCAAACTGTGATCGAATAAATTTCCTCCACTTTTACCACTTCTTGTAAAGTCAATCGGAATTTACAGACATTGTCAAAATTTCAACACTCTTAGTTATGAGTTTATTTATGTACTTTATTTTAAAATTATCATATTATTGATTTACTCATTACTACATTGTACGTTTACGAATCATGTTTATGAAGACTTTTTGGACAATTATTATTGTTTTTTTCTTAATGTCATTGAAGAAAGGTGTTTATTTTCCTTTCAGGTCTTATACTGATTATAAATAGGATGCGGATTTTCATGTAAAATAAAAAGCTAAATATGTTCATATATGTAATTATATTTTCCCAAATATGAGAAATACTTAAACATTAAAATCCTGAATATTGATGAAATTAAAAAAAAAAAAATCATATACAAATAATTAAGAAATAAATTACAAAATAATTAACATTTTAAATTATTTAATAATTCAAGAAACCAGATTTATATGTGAAATAAAACTTCAAATATGTACATATGTATGTGTATCGATTTTTTCATAAATTAATGAGAATATAGAAAAAATAAAATATTAACCTTTACCACTCAAAATTATTCGTAATTACATACATTTCTTAATTATCAAAAATTTAGAAATATATGTAAATATTTCTCTTAGCTATCACTGCACAAAACATCTCCGAAACCGCAAAAAGTTTCGTTAGGAAATTCGAAAATGTATTCCGACGCGAGGGCTTTTGTGGTCAATTTAATTTTAGGCATTTTAACAACAAACAAAATAAGACACTAACACATGGAATGTGAAAAATTCTGAGTAGTAATAAAAAGAGAATTGGCAGAGTAAACAATATTAGCCATTCGCGGAAAATGGAATTAAAATGTCAGGCACGTGGGATATCTTGCTAAAGATATTTTCAATATATAAAGCATTTCTTCTGTTTTTTCTCGTGTTTTTTCAATTTTCAATATGAATTTTCTTTGTTGTCTAAATATGAACAATAATACCCCTGCACGCAGCGGACATTTACACATATCTGCCTTGGAATACCTTCGGGTAATGTAAGGACTTGAGATATTATTCGTTTATGTATGTAAAAAGAGATTTTTAAATAAACGGAGGATAAGAAAAAATAAATAAAAGAACAATAATATGTAATATCTCCTCAAAATATGTAATATCCTGCAAATGTATAAAATTAAAAATGCTTTATTAGCTTCTGATTGTATGAAACCTAAAGTAAAATTTCGAAAAAGAGTATACAAGGCTTAGAAAAAATATGTAAATATATATAAATCCCTAATTATAAACATGAAATTTAGGCCAATATTAACTGCATTACACAAAAAAATCTTCCGCCTCCTTCCACTATTTTGTTTTATATTGCATTACATACAAACAATCGTCAGCTCAGGCATCGTCAGGACAGGAAAAAACAAGAACGCCTAAATGTAGACAAAATGCAGCACATCTCACATCAACAGTCTAAAACAACACATCAACTAGAGACAGTACTTCAATCCTAGACATCTATACACCTACTACTAAACTTGCAGGCTAATTACAGTTGGATTGAAATTTGTTGATTAAGAAGTCTATAATTATAGAGTCTGGAATTATAATTATAGATGTTCATTTAAAAGTATAAGCCCTGTATTTGCATTTTTTTATTTATTGATTTAGTGGCATAACAGTATTTCAATAGAATATAATATAATAGTATTTAACAGTTTTAATATAATATAACATAATTTTACATTTTAAATGTCACCTAACCGTGTACATAACTTATTTACAAGTCGTGAATCGCTTTTCAAATATGTTGCCACTTAAATTATAGTAGTTAATATAACCTTCCATAGCAGATTGAGTTAGTAACGGCTGACAAAAGAGATTATCGAAGCGAGAACAAAGACATTACATAAAAACAAATTTCTCTGCCCGTCCGAGGAGAATCTTCTTATCCAACGCTGGAGCTGGAGAAGATTAGCTCCATTATCTATAGCGGTAAGAGTGAGGAGGCTTTAGGCTGAAGTAGTGATGCAATTACTCTCAGGCATTTGGGTCTTATTTTACTCCAACTCGAAGTATCCTTTTAGAAATGTAACTCGATGAAAAGTTGAATAATAGTTATTTATTCACTGCCAACGATATACAAATAGTAGAATATTAAGAAAAACTCCTAAGATCAGATAAAGATGAAAACAGATATTGTATATACATAAAATATAGTATAAGCATGCCCAATGCCCGACATCCATAATTATAAGACCATTTCGTAATTGTTGGCGAAATATTGAATTCACTGCGTAATTTGAGCCATCAAACTTAAAAATCGGTCGTGCAGTTCCCTCAAAAAATCTTTAAATACCCTCAAAAGGACAAATTAAACACAATTAATACAGCATTTCTATTGAATTTTGAGATCAAAATAGTTTAAAACGGCATCACAACGAATAATTTGACCTATCAAACATGAAAATCGACTGAGTCATTCTCAAAAAAAATCGTTACAACAGGACAGATCTAATATAACTTTATTTAGTATTTTGAGCTCAAAATGTTTTAAAGCATTCACGGTATCACAACGATCAATTTGAGCCATTAAACATGAAAATCGGTTGAGCTGAACATAATACCCTTATTGGGGATTCGCAGTAGTCGGGTAAACCGGTTAGTAATTTCAACTTGGCTATTTTTGATCATTTTTCCGATATATTTAAACGAAACGCTGAGTGAACAGAAAAAAAATAGAAGTACTTTCAAAGACTTAATTACTAACAGTTATAAAGTCTTTTAATGATTACTCAAAAATAATTAATAAAAATCTATTCACTGTAACAATTATATTCAAATAATTATGCTTTAATTATAATAAAACAGATAAAAGAAGGTGGATTTTAAGGAGTGGAATAATTCAAACCGGAGAACAAAGGGGGAAAAAAAAAAGAAGAAATCGAATTCAACAAACACATATTACGCGGCAAGAGAATTTGAATACAATTTAAGGTTGCCAAAATTTTGACCTTGGATAAAATGAAGTTTTAAAAAAATTTGCATTCTCATCTGTTAGAAATCAAATACGCAAAAGACAGACAATGGTTCCCAAAGTGACAGTTAAGGCCATCTTAATCATATGTAGATAATGTGTGCATAATGCTACGGCGTTTTGGATTATAGGTATTCAGTTTTTTCAAATTTAGTTGAGAATTATGTTAATTTGAAGTCTGTGTTGAGTACATGTTTGTAATTTGCGTAATGTAATGTGAGAAATGTAATTTTGGCAATTTCACCATAATATTGTTAAAATTTTTAATTCAAAATATATAAGGATTCCTTTAAAAAGTTTAATTACTTAGCGAGGAAGAGTTTTTAAAATAGAATTTTTAAAAAATATCATATTATTAATATTTTTTGAATTAATAGTTGACCGTATGGTATATCAGGAAGGAGATGGTCAGAGTGGCGGGCAAGAATAAAATAAAATAGTTGCAGCTATTTATTTAATACCGATGTTTCGAACCACATAGTAGGTCATCAGGGTTCTACAGACTATGAATGATAGGATAAGAATGTAAAGTCTTAAATAATCAGTCTTATCCTACCATTCATAGGCTTTAGAGGCATGATTAAGACACAAAATGTGGGTCGAAACGTCGGTATTAAATAAGTAGTAACAACTACTTTATTTTATTCTTGACTGCCGCCCAGACCATTTCCTTCCTCATATTATTTATATTTTTTTCTTAAATTATTTATAGATTATATGTTATATAAAAGTCATAATATAATATTATTTTAATATCAACGAAAATATTATTTAAAAAAAAATATCCAGTTGGTGAGTAATAATGTTGCCTATAAATAGGTCATTTATTTTTTTAGCTTTTAATAATAAATTAAAATTATTTATTAATTTGAATTTTTTACAGGTAATGATATACAAATATTAAAAGCAGTTGTAAAGCTTTGTTATTTATGACCTGAATAATTTTAGTAGGGTGACATTCAGTCTCGTATTTGTCATATTAATGCTTTAACTTTTGGAATTTTCAATTTAATTTTAAAATGCAACTTAATATAAATAATTTTATTTATTTTGTAAAGCATATGTGTGCTGATGACTACAACTTTTATAGCTGTTGATAATTATAGATCTTATCAGTAATAATATAACATTAATTATTTCTAGGTTGTAATATTTTTGACACTTATTTTTCAATAATGTAGGTTTTGCCGTTACGGAAAAAAAAGTTATATGCATGATGATGATAATTGTGTAATTAGAGATAGACTCTATATCTGTATAAAGTTCTGTCCTAAAAACAAATAATAAATAAAAAAATTATGAATCAATAAACATTTTTTAATTAAAATAAAAAATATAATAATTTTAAATGTTTTAATAATGGCTCCAATATTTGAATATTTCAGGAATAGATAGATTAAAAGTTAAAAAAGAAAAAATAGAAATATAAAATAAATTAAAAATACTGTTTATATTTATATATATCGTTTATCACTTAAGGCATCCAACAAGTAACTGACCAAAATTAGTTATTGGTAAAAGTATTACATTGATTTTAAATTCTGGGACTAAGAATTGTCTAAATTTTAAAGAATTACAGAGTTATTGTATTTAATTATTAATGGTTATTAAATTATTCCAATCTTTATTCTCTCCTTTTGTCGAAGTAGTTTTATTGAAATGTTGATTTCCAGATTACTTCGAAAAAAGAATGAAATTTTAAAAATCTTTCTTACTCAGATCGCTCAATGAACAAAGAATATTTCAGGAATATTCGTACTATTATCGATTAATAATAATAATAAATCATATAGAAATCATTTTATGTTCAGTTGTACGCATGATGGTATAGAAGGATCAACCTAATTAGGGGTTGATAAATTATTTGCCTCTTCTATAATTTTGTTTCTATAGAAAACTAGTTTCAAATGTTATACATTCATCTTCCGTTCTAAAAACACACAAACATTCAAAAATAAGCAATGCAAAATACAGTTTGGTATTATTGTACATATTAAATTAAATGTAATATAAATTATAAATCTAAATAATTTATATTAAATTTAATTTAATATGTATAATAATGTCAAACTGTATTTTAAATTGCTTATTTTTGAATGTTAGTCTGTTTTTAGAAGTGAATGTATAACATTTGAAACTAGTTTTCAATAAACACCAAATAATAGAAGTGGCAAATAATTTATCAATCCCTAATTATTTTATGTTCAAATAATACATATATATGTTCTACTATTTTCATAAAACTCGTTTTCGAAAAGGCTTTTCGAAAAGGACTGCAACAATCTTACTTTACAATCATTAAATTTTCATTGGTAAAAAAAAAAAAAAAAAAATCCTCTCACTTCACGAAATAAAGATGTTATGTAAATGTATTGCTTAAACTATTCATAGCTAAGAGGTGGTACGAACACCTTCTGTAAACTGTAGATAGCGCATTGTGCACATTTAGCTACGTGTACATTTACTCTAGTGTTAGTGATATACCAGTACAAGGAGACACCTGGTTAAAGTGTGCATTAGAAAGTGCCCCTTACACTTGCGAGTGTGGAGGCTACCTCGAAGCTCAGTCGTGTCAGAGAAAGGTCAGCATCGTGCAAGAGCCGGGGGACGGTACCGCCGATGGTACGGGGCTTCGGAGGATGGATATTTCTATTGCCAAGTGTGAAGTATTATACAACAAGTGTTTGGTGGAAGTTAAACAATAAAAGAACAATTATCACTTTTATGATGAAACTATATAAAAGGTTCGATACCGATTGCCAATAATGTTGTAAACAGCGATGATTCACAGAAAAAGCTCAAAAATAGGGCTACAAAAAACTGATTCGGTGAACTCTTCTCGAAAAATCTGAAAAAAATCAATGATTTTTAGGACAGTTTTGAGCTCAATTTCTAATTTTGGGTCAGGAATTCAAAATTTCCAATTTTTGAAAGTGGCGGTGATGATAATAGCGTTTGTTTATTTGTGAGGTGGGTGTAATAAAGTACATAAAATAGTTCAAATACATTTTCTAGACCAGAATTTGAGCAAGTGAAATCTTCAAGACAAGTATTTGAAAAATCTCAAATTTTACATTCTATTAAATTCCTGGCATCATAAAGAACAACATTCAACACAAAATAGAGTTCAAATCACTTTTTGGAGTCTATATTCCAATATAATAATTTATTTTTAGTGCAGCGGTAATGAAGAACGTCCAATTATTATAGTGGCGGTAATGAGAATTGATTGATGCACGGGAATAAGAATTTGATGTTTTCGAGCTTGCTAACTTGAGTTGAGAGTAATAAGCATATTCTCTCCCTTCCACCTAGAAAATTGAACATAGATTGTAGGTAGGTGTACCAAAAAACGATTATCTATGCTAAGGCAGAGCTGCCCATACACCGTTTATCACACAAGGCTGCATGAAATTTCCTCTTGGAGATCCACAAATCGAAAATATCAATAGATGCGTGGTAATCGAAAATTTGCATAAGCTATTGATATTACCAGTTCCATTTAAAATAATTATGAATTTATATCGCAAGCGTATCATGATCTTTTATTTTTATAAAGATTTTTCCATAAAAAGAACATACATCGAGTTCTCATAAGAGAGGTATTATCTGAATTTGATTTCGTTACAGGTGCTGGTTATGATAATCGAGATTTTTAAGACAAAATAAAAAGAAGGTTTACTGAAGGAAATTTAAGTTTTTTTAATGAATATTGTAAAAAGAGATGAGAAAAACGTAATTAAAAAAAAAAAAAAAGATCATCGAAAGATCACATCCATTTGAAGGAGTATTCGAATTTCATAATAATTGACCTTTTTACTAGAAGCAACCATAAGTAGAGATGGGCAAATACCCAAAAGTACTCTTGAGTAACGAGTACAGAGTATTTTACTCGAATACTTTGACTAGCCGGGATTAGATACGAGTAGGAATGGAATGGGTATCGAAGACTGTGACCTACCCCATCCAAATCGAGTCGTATCTAATTCCGGCTAGTCAGAGTATTCGAGTGATATAATCTGCACTCGTTACTCAGAGTACTTTTTGTCCATCTCTACCCATAAGTATCTTGAGTCGCAAATTTAAAGAGAGCTGAAGTGGGATGTCAACTTATATGATTTGGTTCTGGCTCTTACCAATTTTTTTTCCTGAAATGCTGGAAAAAATGAAATGCGTGTATAGGTTCATACCAATGTTTTTTCGTGAAATTTGTTTTTGTACGTTGTCCGTAAAGTGAGTGAGCAATTCCTTTTTCTTTTTTAAGGTATGGAAAAATCAATCCAATCAGTTCAGTATTAATTGGGGCCAACAAATTGATATTAAACATTAAGTGAAGAGAATTCGACATCGTCAGACCGTAAGACTATATATTTTTCCTCTTGGGGGACAATTCGCCCTTGAAGTAATTCAGAAACAGGAGTGCTTTGAGATTAGCGAACTGTAGGCTACTGACCTTAGGGACTCCACTCGAACGGAAAACCTTTGGTCAATCGACTCCTACATCTCTGTGGGAGGAAAGGTCAGCCAGAGAGGTAGGGGGGGGGGGCGGTAAGGTCCTTTATCGTGGAATATTTGAACAGGATACGGGGAAGTCACGCGAATCCTCAGTAAAAGGAAGATCAGGATCTAGCTCAAATGTCAATATCGGCAGAGGGATTGTATTATTATTTTTTTTTATTATTATCATAGGACGTTCGAAGTCACGAAAATAGAAAATTTCAACTGGCCTACGTGAAAAATACATAAACATAGATATGTGTGTGTGTGTATAAGTTAAGCTCCCGCGACTGAAAACTGATAAAAAAAACAAAGAAAGGAAAAAGGAGCAAGAAACAGCACTCACGAGATCTGGAAATAGACTGCTTTATTTGTCTCAATAATCCTCTATTTATACACTCTCTGTTCTATTTACATTTAGGGATGGTATTAAGTCTTACACTGTATACCTACAGACCTTAACTCCCCCCTACCAGTTTACGGCCATCCGCCGTAAACTAACATAAACATAAAAACAACAAAAAAAAAAAAAAAAAAAATACCATTACATACAATAGAATACTAAGATACATACCACATAATAATCTAATATATACAACTTTTAATATGAACATAATACTGACACTTGAAATAAATAACTTAACTTACGACAATCATGCCTGACAAAATATAACGAGATTCCTTGTTTTGAATGATACCGACACATGTTTCGGTATCACTGTAAAAAAAAACATTTAACCGCAAGAATAGCTCTCGCACAATTATGTATGGTAAAGAGGATGCTCTGGCCTTCTCAAGGTTCTTCTGGCGAACCTGCTGGTAACTTTAATTGCTCGATATGCACGGTTCTACGCTTCCCGGGTTCTCTCACGCTTTGGATTGTCACAATGTTGTGCTCTCTAATTACAATCACCCTAAATGGGCCCTCGTACCGTAGCAACTCTTTACTCCTGTTGGAACCTATCTTCCTGTATACAATAGTCCCTATCTTGATACCACGCCCTACGTCTTTGACCTTCCTATTCTCCCGCGCTACTCTCCTACTTTTCTCCCTCTCCGGACGACCGCGTACTTTCCCCCACAATTTTCCCAGCGTTATGCGATTGTTCTCCAATCTTTTCGCCGTTTCGTCGTCCATCGCCGTGCCCGTACTGTCCCTACGACGTCCCCGGAGCCCGAAGAGAATCTCGAATGGGGCGAATCCCGTGACGGTGTGGATTGAGTGGTTATATGCCGCCACTGCTTTCGGCATCGCCGCCTCTGGTGTCAACCCTTTGTCTGCGTGGTACACGCGTAAATGTTCGCCCAGCGTGCTGTGGAGCCGCTCAATGCCTCCTCTACTCTTTGGGTGACCTGGGGTGTTGAAATGTCATTGCACATCCAGCGCCTTCATTTCATCCCTCATGTTTGCGCTATCGAATTCTCTGCCGCAGTCCGACGAGATCCGATCCGGTACCCCATAAAACTGAAACCACACCCGCAGGGCTCCTATCGCCGCCTCTGATGACCGTTCGTGCACTGGATATGCCATAGCCACTTTGCTAAATAGGTCGATCATAGTCACCCACTTATGTCCTCTCCAGGTGAATGTATCTATTTGTAGCTCACTTAACGGTGTTTCTGCCGTGGGAGTTTCTTCCTGCTGTACTTTCGGCGGGTGTCGGTCATACTTGGTAGTTTGGCATATCTCGCACCTCCCTATCACTTCTTTGGTGGTTTTCTTCATCCCCCCCCCCAGAAATATCTGCGTTTTAGTGCTTGAAGAGTTTCCAGCTCGCCTCGATGATTGGTTTTCCCCTGATGGTACGCGAGCGTCACTTCCTTTTGCTGGTTCTGGTCTCGGATCGTTTCTACCATCAGATTGCACCGTACGAACGTTCTGTCGACTCCGATCTGTTCGGTCCGCCATAGCCTCTTTATCTTTTCCCAAATGGTTTCATTACCTACATATAAATAATAGGTTTTCCCCGGTCTCGACGCGTCCTTAAGCACCCGAATAATCTGATCGGGCCTCGCCCCTTGCTGGGACCAAATGGTGGCGATTTTTCGTCCGTCGCATACCCCATATTCTATTTTGATCAGACCCGCAGTTCTCGTCTTCCAGATGATCTGCCGTCTCTTATCATTGATTATTTCCTCTATCTCTTCCATGTCCGTGGATCTCTCCTCTGTTGAGCTCTCCGCTGTTGTCGATTGTTCCGACTCGACCACCTCCGGTTCGTCCTGTTCTCCTTCTCGGTCTGGCGTCCACTCCTGCAGGAATCGTCGTACATCCCTGGAAGACTCCCCTCTGTCCTCCTCAACTGCATTGATCGTAATTGCTCTGGACAGCCAGTCTGCCACAACGTTCTCTTTTCCCGGCTTGTACTCCACCTCCATATTATACTGGCTGAGAAGTTCTTTCCACCTCGTGACTCTCGCGGAAGATTCCTTTAATTTCCCCACCCACTGCAGGGGTCTATGGTCCGTGCGTACTGTGAATCTCCTGCCGAACACGTATGCTCTGAAATGGTCTACAGCCCACACAATACCAAGCAATTCTCTCTCCAACGCGCTATACCTCGTTTCTGCATCCGTGAGGCGCCTACTGGCATACGCCACCGGTCGTTCTCCTTTTCCCCCTTCCTGCGCCAATACCGCCCCCAATGCGTATTCACTTGCGTCCGTAGTAATGATAAATCTTTTATCAAAATCGGGAAACGCTAGTACGGGTTCCTCCTGCAGTCGTGTCAGGCACCTCCGAATGTTGTCCTCCATGTCAGGCGTTATCACCACTTTTTGACCCTTCTTAAGTAGATTATTGATGGGTACGAGGTATTCCGCCATTTCCGGAACGAAACGTCTATAATAATTTAGCGTTCCTAATAGCCTCCGGATCCCTTGTACATCTCTCGGGACTACCATTTTCCGTATTGCCTCCACTTTCGCGCTGTCCGGTTTCACTCCCTCCTGCGATATGACGTGCCCTAAAAAGTTGATCTGTTCCTGACCCAACTGCGATTTTTCGGCGGACAGTTTCAACCCGAATTTTCGAATCTGATTGAACACGCTGCGCAAATGATCCACGTGCTGGTCTTTATTCTTGCTAAATACTATCAAGTCGTCCATATAGACCTGACATATAGACTCGTCTATCCCCCGCAAAAATTCGTCCATAAGGCGCTGAAATGTGATTGGCGCGTTTTTTAGGCCGAACGGCATCCTTGTAAACTCGTAGTGGCCTCTCTCGAAGGTAAAGGCCGTCTTAAGTTGGTCGTCGGGGTGCATTCGTATTTGGTGGTACCCAGCCTTCAGGTCCAATGTACTGAATATGGTCGCCCCGCTGAGTCTATCTAGGATGTCCTCAAATCTGGGTATGGGGTATCTCTCATCTACCGTATTCTCATTCAACTTCCTGTAATCCACCACGACCCTATACTTTTCTTCGCCTGTCACGCTCTTTTTCTTCACGGCCCAGAGGGGACTGTTATACGGCGATGTGCTATCCACAATAATCCCTTGCCTCTTCAAGGTCTCTAATTCTTGCCGGATATGCTGGCGCAGCGCCTGCGGGTATCGCCGCTCCTTTATATAACTTTATATCTTGCTTCAGCGGGATCTCGTGAACGGTTTTCCCCGTCGCCCCCAATATTTCGCCCTCTTTGAAGAAGATGTCGGTATACTCCTTCATTATTGCGTACCTCCAATCCCCCACTTGACTGATTGCGCCTACTCGTGCCCCCCCGTCCTTCAGGAACCTTAGACATCGGTATTTTCTTCCCCCTATGCGAATGTCCCAATGTCCTCCGCCATTCCTAATTCTAGCTCCTATCTTCCCCAGTAGGTCACACCCAATAATCCCCCCGTATTCCCTGGACATTTTCTCCACGATATGGATCTTTAACTTAACCTCCCTTTTTCCCCATCCGTCTAGGTCTATTTCCGTTTCTCCCTCTACCCTACAGGGCCCACCCAGGGTGATTAATCTACAAGCACATACCTTTATCCGGGGCATCCTCTCTCCATTGTACAACCTCTCAAGCGTACTCCTACACAATATGGTGTTAGAACTCCCGGTGTCCACTAAATATCTTCCACTCGCGATTTTAATTATAGGCAGCCCGCTACACTCACCTTCCACACTGTTATTCACTATTATGCGGTTGCCTCTCCGGAACCCCTCTCCTCAGATCTCCTGTCTTTCTCTTCTCTCCACAGCTGCCCGTCGTCCTCGGTTCCTTTGTACACTACCGCTTCCCTCGCCTCCTCTGTTCTCTGGTTCTTGCGCCTCTTCTTCTGTATCGGATGTTTCCGATGATTCTGTTGACTCCCATTGCGGTCTTTCTCTTCTCCACATTCTCTGAGCATTGACCTCCATAGGTTCTGGCGGTCGGAGCCCTTCTCTCCTTCGACTCATATAGGGGCATTGTCTCGCAATGTGCCCCTCTGTCCCGCATTCGAAGCACTTGGTGCGCGAGCATTGTGCCACCAAGTGACCTACCTTTCCGCATCCGTGACATCGCCGGTCTTCTCGCCTTCCGCTATTTCTCATCTTTCCTTGTCTCCCTTCTCCGCCTGTTCGTTCTTTTCCGACGTATTCCGGTTTTCCTTTCCTCCACATGGGCGGTACTGGTCTGGGTCTTCTGTGCATTACCTTGTTCCATCCTGCGTCCTCCTCTACGTTCCTGACTTCTTCTTCTCTTGCACTTGCGTCTATTATCTCCTGGGCACTTTCTACAAAAGTGCGATCTCTTGATAGGCCCTCCTTCCTCCCGATCTCCTTTGCCAACTGCACCTTGAGAATTGTTGACAGGAACGCCATTCTGCCCTCCACTTCCGCTGCGTTCAGAGTCTCCCTCATCTTCTCCGTGATTTTGTTGTAGTGGGCTAACAGTGTTCCAGCGAATTGCCCGTTCGACTGATGAGCTTTCTTTGTTTCCCGAAACATGTAGAAAATATCTTCCTCCGGGGTCCATCTGCCGCCTCCGAACGCCTTTTTCAGACGGTCCTTAACTACGTCCCATGGAGTTTCCTCATCCGCCTGGATCAAATTTAGGACACTTCTCTTGATTCTGCATATTAGTGCTGCTTTCAAGGACTCCGCGTCTCTTGGAATTATCATGTTTTCGGCTGCCTTCGTCTCTATCTCTGCTCTCAACCGGTCTCCAGCCTTAAGAAAGTGGTTTAACTCACCAATTTCCCCAGTGAACCTTTCCAAGTCCGAGATAGCCCGTCTCATATCCTGCGTCGTCGCCGCTCGTACCTTCATCCAAGCTAGCGTATTTGCATGAGCTTCCGCCATGGTTCCTTGTGGCAATGGTGGGATTTCCGAAGATATGTTTAGCGTTGCCGGTCGCACAACTCCTTCTGGCATTGCCACAGCGAAAGTAAAAGAAAAAAAAACGGGTCCTCAGTTCTTCGTTACTCCGGTATCCGCGGTCCCGGGTTTCGGCACCAGTTAAGCTCCCGCGACTGAAAACTGATAAAAAAAACAAAGAAAGGAAAAAGGAGCAAGAAACAGCACTCACGAGATCTGGAAATAGACTGCTTTATTTGTCTCAATAATCCTCTATTTATACACTCTCTGTTCTATTTACATTTAGGGATGGTATTAAGTCTTACACTGTATACCTACAGACCTTAACTTATATATATATATATATATATATATATATATATATATATATATATATATATATATGTATATATTGAACAGCAAACACATTTTATCTAATAATAACATCCCTACAGCAATATCCACATTGTTCGGCAAGGCGTATTGGTCCTAAACAGTGTTGGGCAAATTATACTCAGAAAAAAGTAATAAATAATGAGTAACCCTCTGATTATTGATTGAATACATTTATTCATCATTTTTCAATCAGCAATCAAATTTAAATAATTATTCGACATGCCATACCATGCCCGTTCCTTTCCCCGTTCGTCATTACGAATCGAAAGTCGAACAGTGTAGACATAGCTTAAAAGCATCGCCCCTTTTACTAATGACCATGTATTCGGAGACCGAATCCTTCTAAACCACATATCGGCGTTGGTTTATAATAGTTTCCGAATTTTATTTAAACAAAAACTGTTAAAAACATACACATAACTGAGCGTTTTTGGAACTACTTTAGTTTCATGTGATCCAACGAGGAAATATTTAAAAATTAATAACAAATTGGTACTTACAAAAAGTAACAAAACGTCAGAGCTGATGCTATAGGAAATATCCAACTTACCTATAAAAAAAAAAAAAATTAAAATCACAAATCGAAAAATAATTATATTAAATAAAAATAACATAAAACAAAACAAAAATATATTAGTGAAGCATAGAAAATTAACATAGATTACTAAGAAAGAAATAATACGAAAAGATAATGATTGGAAGTTTTTTTTTGCTATAAGCGAAACTTTTAGATGCAGTTTTTCAAAATACAATGTGATTTACATTTCTCCTTAACAGTTTTATATTTTTAAGCGCTGGTCCGCAGTCACCAACAATCGGTCTATCCACAGCTGACAACAGAATAAATAATTATCTGCCACAGTCGGTCTTGAACCCGAGACCAGAAGAATAGGAGCAGTGCCTTACCACTGAGTTACCCCCGCACCCCTAGTGGTCTGCATTTATGTGATTTAATGTATTTTAGTAGTGATTGGAGAAATTTAAACTAAAAATTCAATTTGTTACATGCTACCAATGCCCAATTATCGAATATGAAAAAACACGGTTTTCATAATCGTCACATGGAAACAAATCAGGTGCAGCACGTATTGTTGCAATGTCTTGATTCCTTACACCTTTTGGGGGCATTCGATACTTTGCTCCAATGCCTCGTCTAATGCTTTTTCAAAGTGACAATATGAAAATCGTATTTTTTCACATTCAATTGTTGGATATAGTTGGGACGATATTGCGACGGTAAAACCTTTAAATACACCATTAATCTTTGGTATAGCGAAATGTGGTACAGTCCCATTCTTGTCGTAATTTTTTTTTAAAATAAAAAAATGATTGGCTAACGTTCACTCCATGACATATAGACCCTCAAATATATGTAACATTTGATCTGTTTATGAAATTAACATCATTACATCATTTTCCTTGACAGTTTTATATTTTTAACCGCTGGACCATTTTTTTATTCGGTTGGATTTTTACAGACCTTGGGATCTCTAGCCGCCTCTACCAGCTTCCTCCACCTTTTAACATCATTAAAAATAAACTTGTACTTTTTTTTTTTTTTACAATACATTTAGAAATTTTTATATCGCCCATACATAAAATAAAAGAGTAATAAATCCTGAATATAGGGGAAATATATCGGAAGATTGGATGCGATAAAAGGGTGATTTATTAAGTGGACGGGCCTTATCTCGAACCAACACGGGAGAGCGACCACGGTTAATGCATCAGTGCTCCAATATCCCAATATCGATAGTAGTCAATGTAATCGATGTGCATAGTCACTTTACAAGAAGTCATTTAATCGAGGTGTACTATACCATTTTTTTATTCGGTTGGATTTTTACAAACCTTCGGATCTCTAGCCGCTTCTACCAGCTTCCTCCACCTTTGTCTGTCTTGGGCGATGGCTTTCCAGTTTATTACGCGGTGTTCAGCCGCGTCCTTTTTTTCAGCCCCTCTCTGGGTCTAGTATCTACTACTGAGGCGTTCATAGTTAGGAAGAGAGGACCTGTTAGGTGACTTCATGCCACATGTCCGCCCATTGTAACTTTTTTGCTTTCATATCAAGCGCGATCGATTGCTGCGTTTCGAAGGTTATTTCTTTATTAGCCTTTCTTCTTCAAATCCCTAATTCCTTATCTCACTTTGGGCCCACTATCACCCTTCAAATTTTTCAACTTTGTTCTTAAGGGTGCCCGTAAGAGACCATGTCTCACTGTCATCACTGCAGATTTTATGATTGAATTATAAATTTGTAGTTACAATTTTCGTGAGATCTTCTTTGATGGGCTACTGAGAAGAAGGCTTTGTTCGCGCTGAGGATTCTTAGGATGTACGATGTAGGAAATTGAGTATAATTATACCAGACTGAACCAGTAGCAGTTCTTGGATAGTGCCAAAGGGGGTTTACACAACTAAACTTCTAAATAGTGACTAACTCAAAAACATTGCGTAAAATACCCTTACATCAATTTTTGTAATTTTACTACTCCAGTCGTCAGTGCATAGCAGACGATTTCCAAACAAGTAAGGGCGAATTGTATACAGCGCCATTTTTGTTTAGGAAGAGGGAGTAGGCGAATAAAGAGTACATAAACTATTTCTTTTTAACGAGTTTATTTATACAGTGATAATAAATAACTGAATTTCAAATTAAATCAACTTTAGTATGCTAAATTAGCTATTGTGAAAAATTCTTAGATCCGTTCGCGGAGCTGGTTGGTACACACTACGCAATTATAGCAGACAGTCCTCTCAGCTTGATCCGGAGGGAACAGTTCTCAACCTGTGCGGGTTGCCTCTGTCAGAATGGAGGCGTCACGTTTCTGTTGATTTACTCAATGTTAAAAAGATATTTTCTTTCTCTCCTTTTTTTTTTTTTTACTGCTTAAGTAATTTTTTTTATAAAAAATAAAGCTAGAAGGATAACGTACTCAAGTGCACTAATGGAATAACCGGCACTGCGTTAAATATATGAGAAGAAATAGTCATTAAATTTATTAATCCATGTTTTAAATAAAGAGAATATTTATTAGGCAAAAGAAAAAAAATAACAGAAGAATATACCAATAATTTAAAAAATAAATTATATGTTGCATAATATATTTTTCAGTACATCTCAGACATATTTCCAAACTAAAAATTACCAGTTGACATCCGCATGATGGTATAGAAGGATCAATCCCTAATTAAAAATAACCAATTTGTAAAACTAAGTCTAAGTAACGTTACATAGTAAAACGCCGTGAACCAATAATTATTAGAAGAATGCTAAGTAATAAAATTATTAATAAAGTTAAATTATAGAATACAAATTAATTTTTTTTTTAAATCTTCTTTATTTTTAAAGGCTAAAATGATAAATTTCATAACAGCAGTTTATTTTTCAAGAAAACTTATACCTTTTTTAAATCCATAATATTTTTCTTGTGGTATTAGGCGACGTTTGAAGATAATATTTCATCTTCAAAGCCACTTACTTCATATATATCTACAATTACATTAAAAAAATTAGCAACATTTCTTATCAAAACACTTTGATTACTCTATTTACATTTAAAAATTAAAGATATCACAACACTATAACAAAATATCAGGTCGTCCCATAAGTAATGTCGGTTTTTAAAAATCTCTCTGTTTATGTTGAAATAACTAATCCCTCCTTTACAATTGAACTGTGTTTACATATTTTGTTTATTACAACATTACGTACTCTTCTATTTATCATGTTTTTGTTGGATAAAATTAGTTAGTCTGCGCTGAAATTTCAATTAAAATGGATCTCCCCAAAAACCACTTATGACATGCTATGCTTTAGGAATTCGATAAAGAAGAAAATTTAATTTATCGGAAACTTGCAGAAATATATGGAGAAAACGTCATTAGCGAACGGCAAGTGCAAGAGGTGGTTAGAAAAGTTTCGAGCGGGCAACAGCAAACCTGAAGACGAGCCTCGGGCAGGCCGAGCAAAAGAGCTTGAAGACGAACTACTGCACCAAACTAACTAACTTTATCCAACAAAAACATGATAAATAGAAGAGTACGTAATGCTATAATAAACAAAATATGTAAACACAATTCAACTGTAAAGGAGGGATAGTAATATCAACATAAACAGACAGATTTTAAAAAACCAATATTACTTATGAGATGATCTGATATAAAAAAGAAATGTCCATTCACACATAATAAATAAATCTTACTTATTTATTATTCCTTTTTTATCCTAGTAAGAATATAATTTTTGTCATTTGTTTCCTTTCATCAGGTGTAAAATATTTAAAGTTTTTGTAAATTTTATATAAAAAAATAGTATTATTAATTATTTAAATTCCAAACAAAATTATGCCAAAACAATTTAAAAATACCAAAAAATCAAACTTACTTATTTTCATTAACTATTTATACCACTACCAATATCCATATATTGTACATATGCATTAAATACTTCTTATATACATATAAGAAAAAATATCATGGATTTAAAAAAGTGCATAAGTTTTCTTGAAAAATAAACAACTGTTAGGAATTTAATTTTTTATTAAATTAAGGAACTATCTAAATAATTTATAATATATTATAAATAAAACGTGTATGAAATAAGATATGAGAGAATATTAAGGTATGATAATAATAGAGAAAAGATAAATGTGCAACAATTATTGGAACAGGACTGCAGAATTACAACAGCATGCGACCTATTACCGGCTCTGACCTACGCACGTCCTCGGACTGAAAGTAAAAGTTCACCCATAACAAACATCTGTGTATACACTCTCTGCATATATATGTATATACATACACAGACATTTAGAGTATAACGGAGCACTATAGTATAGCTATGAGGGTACTCCACAACTGTATGTTCAACACTATCTTGTTTACTCTGTAAAATCTTGGTCCGCTCTGAGTTTGAGTGCCTGGTGAACGTCTAAAGTGGGTCAAATATTTGACTAGGTTATCATCTCTTCTGATTGGTCGATATGTCATAGACAGATATATCATTTTAGAAACTTTTGCAATAGCTTGCAGTAAAATATTTTTTACATCTGTCATGAATTATATAAGTGTTTGGTGGGGGAGAAGAGGAGAGGGGGGTGCGATCAATGAAAAGAAACAGACTAATTAGTGAAAATTATTTTTTACTGCGTGCCCCATCGACAACAATTCCTATTTAGAATAATATCGAGTTCATTTATTCTTCGGAATTTTCTTATACCAAGCTTAAAATTTGAATTTACTGTTATTTTTTCAATTCAAGTCTTGTGAAGTCCTTACCGTACGACCCTACGCCTTGAAATCCTTTCATTCTCAAAATCTTATTTTCAAAAATCTCCTTTTTCATTTTAATATATTAATTTTCCTTTTATCACACACACACACAAACACCTCACTTATCTATTTAGGTTTTTGTTTTGTTATATAGATATTGGTTTCTTTTTCATTATCAATTCTTCATACCAATTTACTTTCCATAATCATATGCAGATCAATTATGAATAGTTCACTATTATTCATGGCGAATAATTATTTATCGTGTTTATTCCGTCCTAGTCAGCCATTTTATTTTTATTAATTTATGACATAGCTAGCTATCTTATATTATTAAAAATTCTAATTCGGGCCTGCCAGTAATGAATTCCTTCATTCTTTCTTTTTGGATTCGCTCCGCCCTTCCTAAGCGATTTGTAGAAAAAAAAATTCTTTAATAAATTATAAACTAAATGATGACTGAGTTGAAAAAATTAGACCAAAGTCCAAAATACAAAAAAAAAAAAATTAATATTATAATAAATTACCTATCCTTTGTAATAACACGTAGACGTTGAGATGAAAATAATGAAGCCGCGTTAAATGAGAGCTCTTATCTTAATACCCAAGATTAACGCCCGAATATTAACTTTCAGCGCTACAACATTTAATACATATTAGCAGCAGATGAAAAAAATAAATGAAGACAAAATCTACAGACACTGGAAGCTGGGATTTAGCAAATGCAATCTCTGAAATGAAACTCTGAGGACGGAAACTGGCAGTAATTGAGGAGTAATGGAGACAATTAGCCGCTTCTTGTTAATTACTTACAAGATAATTAGAGGACAACTAACATCTCATCTGTAACTCAGCTTAGAAGAACCACCGTTTTTGTTGTGTTTTGTTTTGTTGTTTTTTTCATATTATATTGTTTAATTTATTGAGCTAACACCTTTTTCTATCCATTATTTAAATCGTGGAAAACTTTTGGCAGTCATATGAAGCTTGTACGTATAATATTTTAAGTTTGAAACCCAAATAAATTCATAGGTAAGTAATATACCTACTTACTTTTTAATTGAAAAAAAAAAGTTTCAATTTTATTTCTTATAGGTTTGGATATATTCGTCTTCAGAAACCGTTTTTTCTTGTTTTTACTCACATTTAAACCAATAAGGATCAAATTCAATAGTTTCTTCATTAAAAAAAAAAAAAAAAAAAAAATCGATTCTAAATATTCTTTTTTAATTTTAATTTTATTTTTTATTTGTATACAAAACAAAGATTAAACTTTATCTTATTTTAAGATATTTTTGACAAAATATATTCTCTTCATTAACTGAAGTGCGCTTTAGACCAAACTGAAAAAAGAACGAATAGAAAATATACAAATGATAAAACTAATATTAATTAGATTTTATAGCTAATATTAAGCTAAAAACTAATATTAAATTGTATAGCTTCTTTATCTACTATACAGATAATCATGATAAGTTGAAGTAAATGTAATAATTTATTCACTTCCAATTAAATGTTATTTATTTAATTCCATTTCTTCTTGTTGTAACCAGTCAATGATTCTGGTCGGACTATTTAGGCTCCTGTAGAAAATTAATATTAAAAAACAAAATTGTTTTATGTTTCGTTATGTAAATATGACTGGTATTCAATATCCAAGTATTTTAATTTGCGTTCACACATGTTCGAAGCCAAGCCGAGCCAAGCGACACTATCATCTTTACACGGTTTGATTTGCCAAGGCTTGGCCGAGGTGTGAACGCGGTTTACAGGGTTTGATTTGCCAAGGCTTGGTCGAGGTGTGAACGCGCTTTACAGGGTTTGATTTGCCAAGGCTTGGCCGAGGTGTGAACGCGCTTTACAGGGTTTGATTTGCCAAGGCTTGGCCGAGGTGTGAACGCGCTTTACAGGGTTTGATTTGCCAAGGCTTGGCCGAGGTGTGAACGCGCTTTAGACTTAAATACTATCGTTGAACTATATGAAGAAACTAAAGAAAAATATTATGTCACAACTTCAATTGATCCGCTCCAGTATATGGTATGAATAAATTCTCCAGATCATGAGAATTTAACGGATAAAAATTTAGATTCTACGTTTCTAATGCCGCATATTCCTACTTATCAATTTCAAGTAAATTTAATTCAAATTTTGTAAAATTGAAAACATTTATTTTCGCGACTGTGAAGAGTACAGTTCTTTCAACACAAAATGTAACTTACAACTTTAAGCAATTGTATGGAACATAAATGACTGCAAGGAGTCATAATAAACAAAATTTTCTCATTTTTAGGTGAAATTTAAACATTTTGAATGCATTCAGCATTTCGTTCCAAAAAAAGTATTGTACCAAATAATATATTTTTTTTAACAACGTAAAGGAACATTTTCTACATTACATAACTTTATACTTATCAAAGACCAATTACCGCAGATAAACTACTACTAAGACTAATTAATAAAGTTAGAATTTGAGATAGAATCGGGAAGGTTGCGTAACGAATTGACAGCTATATCCTGTCCTGCTCCTTGATTATATAATATGAGATGGCATATCTATAAATCTAACTGCTGCAAGGATATATATTTCGAAAAAAAGAATTCTCTTCAGAGACCGGTCCGTACGACCTTTCCGAGGACGGGTACAACGTCCAATTATCACATTTGTAAGATTTCTGGTATTGATTTCTTCATTAATGGTTGATATAGTCTTCCTCATTTGTCGAACATTTTCGCTAGAAAATAAATTGATACTTAAAAAGTAACAATTTGTCAACACTAAATATATTTTTGTATTTATTGAATTTTTCTCATCTAGCGAAAACGTTATTATGTTAAACTGTACATACACCGTAGATTTACTTGAATACACGAAACAGACTTAAGCCACTACAACATAAACAACGTTAACGTTGTTTATTAGACTAATGACGTAATCATTTGACAATCAAATTAAATTAAATATTCTTCAAATCATTGCAGAAACAAATGTAGCAGGACTTTGAGGTTCTGCAAGGGCAGCCCATTCATTCGGAAAAAATAACACCCTATTAAATCCTCCTTAAAAAAATTCTGCGTACGCCCATTTCTCGATCAGATCTGTTTCGACCAATACGTTTACGGATCTTTAGTTACTAGCGACATATTTGGATAGCATTAGACAGTAATAAACTTTTAAAAAATCATTAAACCAATCGTTGCTGAACTTCATCCTTCAGAATACCTATATAGAAGAGAGGAAGTGGTTATCACATTCCTCAGAATTTGATACTGCCGTTTACGTCATGATTACTTATTAAGGCCTTATTTACAAGATGACCGCTCTCTCTGGTGGTAGCATTGTCATGACAGTGAGACAGTGTGGCGATGCTGCAGTGGTCTGGTCTACAAGCTGACAGTAAACCTGGTGACAGTCAGCTAGAAAAAATGGCGGATGCAGAACAGCTGACTGAGAATTACGCTAAAAGAACAGCTGATGTCATGATTATGATTTTTAAAAATAAATCACTATCACAGACTTGTTTTTAATATCCTAGAATAAATCAAAGTACAAAAAAAATCCTTATTTTTAAAAACCACGGATTCACCGAACAAAAAGGCACTGATACAAACAAAGAAATATTATGTACTGAATGCTTTTTATGTATTGAAGAAAATTACTCCTAGTGTATAGACCATCAAAAACATACGTAGGTAATAGAATACCAATATAAAAACCACCAATGCAATAACAAATAAAAATATTAAAAAAAAAAAAAAATATTGAGGTATTTCAACAATTTTATAGTAACCCCCAGACCGAAATATTAGCAAATATATTCATGAAATTGTACAGCTACCACAATCGACTAGGAGGATCATGTTGCTTCAACGGTGGTCAACATCAAAACCAGTGGTGGAGCTTACTGCAGCAGTACTACACAAACACAAAAATATTCCAAATAGAAGAGCCGAGGGAACATTACCGAACCAGATGAATTACATTTCGAGTTGAATAATGCAATTAGTTTTTTTTTTCTCTCTTGCGAGGCCAAACGAATCCATTTACTCAGCCCAGTTGATCCGCGGCAATGATGCAACAGCAGCCGTTTTGGTAACTACTGTTCGCTCATATCGAGGGCGCATTGCCCAAGGATAAAATTAGAATAGTGAGTGGCTTATAATATGTGAATTGATATTTAGCTAAAATATTTTTGAGAGGTTCATAATAATATAATTTAGAAGATACTTTACTATTAAAATGAGATTTTAAAATATAAAATGACTGATCATGGTTTCCAACGATATTGTTTGAAAAAAAAAAAAAAATCTCAACGGTGTGAACTCGATTTATTGAATTAAATAAAAAATAAAAAATCGGAACCATAAAATGTTGTATCGGCTTCTGATAGAATGTACTATTCGGACTTGAGGATGAATTTGAATAATTATAATTAATTATTCATTTATGAATAATTTATGCATAATTATAAAAGATTAAATTGAATAATAATTTATCTAACTTCTAATACTGAGGGTTCAACCCAGCGCCAAAAATAAAAACAAATACAAAATACAGCGCCGACACAATAATTTCAAGTGTAAATAAATAAAATTTATTCGTGAAATAAATGTCTGGATACCTTCAAGATAGACAAATATTCTACAGAACCATCTAGGCTCTATCCGCTCCCTTCAACTTTGATCATAATTACGTTCCTACATGGAATGGGGAGAACGGTAGCTCATCAGACTCAACGGTAGATCTCTTAAACAGTTCTCAGTTAGCGTAGGATCAGATGGGTAGCGGTATTGGTCCCATTTGGGTTAATAAATCAGTAATGGGAAGGAGTATCAGAGGGGGGAAGAGAGGATAGCAACAGCAATAGGAGAGCACTTTCCACTCCAGCCAAGGATACGGGCTCTCTCTGCTGACCTTTATCGGTACTAGGGGAGCGTGTCGCTTTGCGCAAGGTCCAACAAGAGTATAGCTAGGAATAAAGTATGTATATTAACTTATCGACGATGAATCCTTCATTAAAAACAACGAATATCATTAAAATGAAGTTTTGGATGTAGTTACGGAGAATGACAGAGACAACTATATTTGCATCCAGCGAAATAAAACAAAATATTGCGTTCAGACATTTCTTAAGCCTTTATATAACCCTTGTACGCATGTTGCACCAGAGTCAAATACGTCCATCAGGATTTTGTAAATAGTTTCATTGGGGTATACGTTAAGCACTCTACGATCACCGGCAATAGTCGATGGAGAATGATTGGTACAACGTCTGTACGAGTGACCATCAAGCGTTAGTCCTCTAACAAACTACGATTTTCTACATACAAAACTCTTTAAGTATAAAATCATTTTGATTTACTTATACTCTATTAGAAGAGGTAACAATATTATTCAAAGTTTCTCATCAGAGTTGTCGATAGGATAAAAAAAAATTTATTTCAAAAATTTTCTTTTTTATTGTCATTCCAAAGTACTTACTCTAATGTAATTAATATTTAATTTTAATTAATTTCCAAGAAGTTCAAATACTAATACTCCAAAATACTTTATAAATAGAGTTAAAAATAAATCCATTTTTATTAATTTGAACATTTATTTACTTTCAAAAACATGGTTTTGGTACACAAAATGTACCAGAGATCTCGTAAGATAAGGCTTCTGCAAACTGGCACTGGTACATACTCGTTGTATGAGCCAGTTATTTCCTAGTTTTTTTTTTCATGCAAAAATACAAGAAATAAATATTAGATAACTAAAGGAATAAATATATTGGTAAAAAATTTAGCAATGCTCAATAAATTTGCCCTATAAATTTTCTGTCCTGGCTCTGTTATCACGTATCTTGGTTTTATTTTCTTCAAAAAAAATTGTAATCTGGTTTTTAATGTTTGCCAAAAAATTTTACTTTTTATTTATTTTTATTTTTTTAAGTAGCGAAGGTAGTTGGTTGAGGGTTACCACAATGATGGAAATGGGCAGACGTTGTAGTATTTGTTTCCAGTTCATTTTGAAACATCTCCTTAAAAAAAAGAAAATAATAAAAAGTAATAGTGTTGGACAAAGAATCAAAACCATTTAAAACGAAAAACATTGTGCTTGCAGTAGTAAACAAATTAGGAAACATTTTTGGAAAAAAAAGATCAAGACAAAAAATACTAGAAACTCGCATTGCTGAATGAAATTTTTTTTTTCAAACTCAATATCTCTTCGAAATTAGACTAGCTTCCCAAAGTAGGGTATATTGTTGGAAAGTTGATTAAATGAAGCAACTTTTATGAATTCGCCAAGGCTGTAGCTTCAACATTCAGTCCGTGAGATTCAATCGACGATTTCTGAAAATTATTCATTTTTATTCGTTTATTTTGCTTTGGCTGCTATGATGAAGATATACTTTTCTACAAATTGGATGCTATTTTACAGGAAATTCGTAAATCCAAAAAAATGGTTCCAAAAATTAAAGAAATGTTCAGTTATTGTAGAGAAATTTGAGCTTATATTGCAAAAAAGCGCAGTTTTCTTGGAAAACCCATTAAAAATTCATACCTCGATAACGGATTGAGATAAGAAGGTTCAGTTGGCGGCACTAAACTAAATTTTTATATTGACTAGCCTTCTCTTAATTATTGGCATTTCCTTCTGGGACAATCTGTTATGGTATATTCTTGTAGGACTCGGTATCACTAAGCACTAAGAAGTGGTTAAGCTTGATTTTAATAAGTAAATTTTTTGTACTTGTTCTATAGCTATACCAAATTCTTGAAAACACTAATTCTGTTTTATGGAAGCTTCATATTTATTCCAAAAAAACTCACTTATCTGGGCTGAGTTAACACAGAGATATTGTTATCGATATTATCAAAAAACCTAATATTTCGAAGTCGGAAGATACTTTCCGGTCTTCATTCGAGGGCATCGATCGACTAACTTACAAAAGAAAGCAGAAAGCGCAGATATACCGTCCAAAAAGACAAAGATGGCGAACAGAGACCCGGAGGACAGTTGGAGATGTAATACGATTCGCACGACCCGGATTCCTGGAGCACAATAATCCTCTTACAACACCCCAAGGTCGGGAGATATCCCACGTTCGAGGTCCCATCATTCATCGACCCTATTGAATAACATGCAGATCTGGGACGTGTTCCTGTGCAATGGCAGAGTTACGTGGACTTTACCCGCTGGAGTCCAGGCTGCGGTGAGGCCGCGTTCAGTCACTGCCAGGAAGCGGAGAGAGTTATTTAGCGGAAGGCATATCTTGTATAAAGAAAGCGTTGGCGACTATACAACTGGTAGAGATTACGTAAAGATGGAGACATATTAAAAAAGAAAAACTGTACCAATAATTCACAATATTCCAAGAAAATGGCGAAATCATCCCATCAGATGATATAACAACTGAAACTTTTTTCCAACGACTAATTATTGTTTATTTTAGATACTGCGGCTCTAGTGCCCTCACTCAGTCTCCACTGACTTCAATACCAGTGATGCGGCTGGGAGAGAAGCGCTGGGATCTGCTGGAATCCTGTTTCGCCTCCCACGGAATTTCCTAGAGAATAATGTAAATATTGTACATAGGTATGAACGTGTTCAAGATGATTTATTTTACTTAACTTCAATTTTCTTTTTCTTGTTTTTACTTGTTTTACTATAATTTAATTTATCTATATACATATTTATTTTTAGTTGCGATTAATCGTTTTACTTATTTTTCTTCATTTAGTGTATGTGGTTTGGAGGATACTTACAGCCCTATTGCCCTTGAATGTAGCAGCTTGTATTATGTTTCGATAAAAAATAATAATAATAAATAAATATTAACGGGTTTTACCGTCAAAAATGAAAATCTGCTACATTTAAATGAAATGAGCAAATAATCTGTACCAATTCATACTATATGGAAAAATATTTAAAAAAAATTAAAATAAAGCATTGCAGTTATTAAAGTGTAAATATTGTATACAAGTGTACAATATTTACACTTTGATTGTTACGCTACTTGTGAAGGGCAAAACAATGCTCCAGAAGATCCCATCGTTTCTCTCTTTACCGCGTCACTGGTAACCATAAAATACGAAAGGCATGGGTAAGGCCTAATAAACCCGCTGTTTCTTTGAGACAGCAAAGAATAGTCTATTTATTTATTTAGTATAAAATAAAAACTGTTGGATTCACCTTCTTTTTTTTAAGTACCTGCCTATGTTCAACAATTGCCCATTGTGTCCAAATGTTTTATGGAAAATGTATTATTTATTTGAAAAAAATAAATAAATAAATAAATTTAGAAATGTACCTTAAACTAAACTATTGTAATTATCGTGAGCTAATCTGCTGTTGTCCATCACTTTATCTCTAACAGTATTAAAAAATATTTTATGATGTCTTAAGTATTCACAACTTTTTGTTGATGATTCGTGTAAGTTCATATTCATATTTAATCAAAAATAAATTGCAAATGCTTGAAAAACTAAACAATACTCCATCTCTATAAGTTTTCGTCGGATCCAGAAGAAATTTATAGGGAACTATCCCCAAGGTTGTACCCTATTGATCAGAAAAAGAATCATATAAATCGGCTTACGAATAGCGAAGTCGTGAGTGAACCTACATTAAAAAAAAAAAAGGTTTTATCGGCCACTGATAAAATTTATATGGGAGCATCTTGGTGGTGTACATTTTTGTTAAAAAAAAGAAGAAGAATTGGTTCAAGAAAGGCTAAGTTATATCTGGACATATATAAGACCATAAAGCCAAATTGATAACTTCCTTTTTTGAAGTCGGTTAATAAAACAGAAATGTACTAAAACGCCATGAAAATAAATCAAATAATAAAAGAAATAGGAAGTAACAAAGCAGTGCAGAGGAAGGTTGTAATCAAAAACAGCTGATCAGCTAACTTCAAAAACAGCTGATCAGCTAACTTCAAAAACAAATAAAATAGAAAGGAGAAATTACCTAATTTATCGGAGTCGTCTAAAATACTTAACGTTTCCCAGTAAAATAAATTAAAATTTCTACTATCAATCAATCATATAATTAACAACAATATCCAAATTCTGTGCAATCTGCATGGCCTCAAATATCTTTTCTCTTCTAACCAATTCCACTACATCTGAATAATTCGAACCTTATCAAAATCAAAGTTACGTTTAAATATTTTAGAGTTGATTTTATATTCTTTATACAAATGTTTAAAAATAATAATAACAATAAAATAAATATCACAACAAACGATTCGGGGAAAACCAGAGAGCGTCATCATTGAACCACGAATCGATTCCAAGTAAGAGCGGAAATTCCTATTTCGTCGGAAAAATGAGTAAAAAAAATTAATCATATTGGTACAACTCTACAAACGGGACGCCTCGTATTCATGGGAATTATTAAAATTATTACTTCTTCAATTAGATATTATTTAAAATTATTAGTGCTATCGACTTCTGCTCAATACGTTCGCCCAACAGATTAAAAAAAAAAACCCAGGTATCCTTTTCAGTTGAGGTCGGGCTACTACTATAATTTCAATAATTACTGCTTTAATGAGATCAAAACTATCGACTTCCACTCGCTACGCTCGCTCAAGAGATAAATAAACCCCAAAAGTCCCTTTTCAGTTGGGGGTCGGGTCCTCAACCTAATTTAAATTATTACTACAACTTCCCCAGATCACCAGAAGTCGACAGCACTAATAATTTTAAATTATATCCGATAAAAGCAGTCTTAATTCCAATTAATACGAATTTTAGAATTGAATACAAATGGTATTAGAGTGTGGTAGTGCGGCGATCTTAGGGTAACTTCGGCAGGAGCCAGTGATAAGGCGTCCCGATTGTATAGTTGTACCATCACATTTATTACGAAATTAATACAGAAATAGACTTTTAATTATTGATTTTATTGATTCACGGAACTTCACGACAGGCTCGTTAAGACTACTCAATTTTTTTATAAAAATAAAACATGGAACCCGAAGGTTCGATACCGAAAACACCAGCAATCTCATATAAATACCTCGATGAAAATCCATCAAAATCTACACCAGATAATATTTAACGAAATACTGCCATCTACGTTTCAGTCTACCCCTAGATAATTTATCCGTCGGTTCAGAACTGTTTTGTGAGTCGACAAGAGGTCGGTGGGCAGAGGAATGCTCGTAGTTTAAAGCGATCGGTACTGATAAACATTGAAATTCCACTTAAAGTTTTAGGTAACTTTGTTTTTAATTTTTCGTAGGTATAAAATTATAGTTAACAATCGATTACAACTCGGAGTTCATTCTATTGGTTTGCAGATAAAGGCTTTTTATTAAGCAACGAATTGGAGAAAAGGGGTGTTCCATGGACGGTTTTTATCACAGAGAAAACATAATGTTTATTTATTTATACTATACCACTTCGCTTCAGTAAAAAATATGGGAAACAGATTTTAGCTAAGAATAGCCCCACAAACATAATTAAATATAATGACAATACAGATAGAAATAATCCATATTTTTGAAGGTTGCTAATCCCATAAAATACAAAATAACCTAATAAATGAAGTGAATAAACGTTGTTCTAATAAACTTTGTATGAACTTTCTTCAATGGGTAAGAAAGTTGAGATGACGATTATGGGCACTTATGTATATATAGGTAAGCAACCTAAGGAAGAATCATTTAGTGCGCAAGCGCCTGACAATAACCTTCGGTTATTAGGATAAAAATCAACTTGCAAAACAAATCGAAATTTTAACAAAAAAATTCAAAATCGTACATTTCATAAGTGAAGTTACACAGAAGGAAAGGGCTTATTTGTCTCCTCGAGCATAACCTCCCGCCCAGAGCTCCGCCTACAAGGTTCTTCCGTATATTCTTTGCCTATGCAAGAATATGCTCACCCGCTAGTTTTTTTATTACGTAGATATACTGTTATATTAAAAACTGCATTCGTTGAATTTATAAAAAAAAAAAAAATAAGCATCTTTCGCTGATCGAATTCCGAAATTAGTTTTTTTATATTAATTTTAAAAATAACTATCAGAATGTTATAACTTAATATTTTGTATATTTAAAGTACGTATAACAGTTACATATATAACATACGTATAATGATGGAATTTTTACACGGAGGGGAGGGAATTAAGGATCTCGTCTCCAATTTAAGCCTATAACAATGGAATTAATTCTATTAGCCGATCTACTTTTTTAAATAAAATTTACCTGACAGATTGAAATCAGGTAAATTAGAATCTTCCATAAAGTCTCAATAAATACAAATATTTGGAATCTATTGGAAATTTTATTAAACATTTCATCTGTTAATTTCAATAAAATCTCTCTATCGATGTTTCGGCGGAAATGTTCTTTGTTCAGGACAAAATGTGATTAAAGCGCAAACTTAGTTTTCTATCATTTAAAAATAAAAATCTTTAACATCTCTAAATCATATTGTAGATAATAATCAGCTCAGTATATTATTGTTATAGAGTAGTCTTTTATTCTTTTAATAAACTAATGTTTAGAAATGATTAGAGCTCAAATCAAAATCAATACCAATTATATTTACTAAAATTACCTGGTTGAAGAAGAAGGTATTCCAGAAAATCTTCATCACAAATCATCTTGTATTTTACACACACTAACTTAAGTGATAAACTAAGAACACGCACACATATAATTTTTGGTTGATCAAATAGGATCCTCAACTACTCGTATTGTGTATATTAACATTCTATGAGTACAACCAATAAAGGAATAATACTAATAAAAATAATATTAAATAATAATACTGATAAATAAATAAATAATAAATAATAATAATAATAATAATAATTAGAATAAATAATAATAAATAACCTAATAAATAAATAAATAAATCATAAATAACAAGAATAATAATAATAATAATAACAGGAATACAAACAATAAGAATAATAATAAGAAAAATTAGAATAATAAAAATAATCATCATATATAATAATAATTATAATATAATATCACATAATATATCACTAATTAGGGACACGCACATCTGTCATACATTTCCAAAGCGATACTGAACATTTTGTCCGAATCGCGACGATGATTCAACTTCCAAGAAAGTGATCACATAAGGAATCCACGTACATGCCGCCGAGACCAGCTAACGCCGAGGATAGTATAGCTGCCGTGGAGGCTGTCGCGCAAAGGTATAGAAACGTGATAGTCTGTTCCGACACCAACTCGTGGAGCACGGTCTGGGGTTCAGTGCGCACAGATGCCAGAGGAAGAGCCGTAGAAGAGAGCCTGGCGAGGTGTCAACTCGTGGTCATCAACGAGCCTTCTGGCCCCACATTTGTTGGAGCGAGGGGCCAGAGTTGGATCGACGTGACACTCGCCACGGCTACCATGGCGCGGCGCATTGCGGACTGGACCCTACGGTCCGACACGAGCTCCGACCACCGGGTCATCGCCTTCAGTGTGGTGCAGGAGGAAGGTGGGAACGCCCTAGAAGTGGACAAGGGCTTTGTGACCCGATCGGCGGACTGGAGGGCCTTCTCCAGGGAACTGGAGGGTGTGCTCGCGGATAGAGAGTGGGAGGAGATGGCGCCGATAGAGGAGGAGTCAGAGATTGACCACAGGGTGGCATTGCTGACGGGCGCCATCACAGAAGCGGCGAGTATATCCCTCCGACGCCGAAGAGCGAGAGTACGTCCGGTCCCATGGTGGACGCCGGCCCTAACCCAACTGAAGAGGGAATATTATAGGGCCAGGCGTAGGTACCAGGAGTGCAGAGACGACGAGAGGAGATCTGCACTCCGCGAAGAAACCAAGCGTAGGTATAGGGTGTACCGAAACGGCGTGCGTCACCAGAAGAAGAGGTCCTGGGACGAATTTATTGTCGAAGAAACGGACAAGAACCCCTGGGGAATACCGTACAGGGTGGCGATGGGCAAGGTGAAGCCCCTCACGATGGTGGCTTCCCTCAGAGTAGGTGGAGCCCTGGCAACCACCCTGGAGGATGCGGCTACGATGTACATAGATTTTACGTACCCCAGGGACGACCCGTCCCAGGACAGCGAAGTGGACGCCATGGTGAGACGCACCACGGAATACCCGCCTGGTACCGACCTATGCCCACCATGGGATATATGGGACATTCGTCTTGCCGTGGAGAAGCAGAGGATCGGAAGAGCTCCAGGTCTGGACGGAGTAGACGCTGCGGTCCTCAGGAATAGTGCTCCGTACGTGGAGGAGGAGCTCCTCCGGATTTTCAATGATTGTTTGGAGAGGGGGTACTTTCCAAGCAAGTGGAGGATCGCAGACTTGAGACTGCTCTACAAGGGAGGAGGGAGAGACAAAGAATCGCCTAAGGCATACAGGCCGATATGCCTCCTCCCTGTCGTCAGCAAAGTCCTGGAGCATCTGATCGTAACGCGTCTTCGCCCGATCCTCAGTGCAGCTAGTCATCCACGGCAATTCGGCTCGACCCGTGGCAAGGGAACCACAGATGCCCTGCTGAGAGTGCGTAGGGACGTGGAGGAGAGGGCGGAGAAATATGTCATGTTGGTGCTCTTCGACATATCCTCCGCCTTCGACAGTGTGTGGTGGCCCTACGTACTCCAACGGCTGCAGGAGATCGACACCCCCAGCAATTTGTACTCGCTCGTTAGTAGTTACCTCAGTAACAGGAGCGTTAAGATCAGAGGTAGCTACTACGAGGTAGAGCGAAGGATTGAAAGAGGTTGTCCGCAGGGCTCTGTCCTGGGTCCGGTCCTGTGGAAGCTTGTCTTCGACCAGCTGCTGGGGGAATTAGAGGAGAGAGGGTTCCTTGCCACGGCCTACGTCGACGACCTGGCGGTCATAGTGGCCGAGAACAGCAGAGCCAGATTGAAGACACAGGCAGAGAGGTGCGCCAGTCTCGTGTCGGAATGGTGCGTGAGGAGGAAGCTGAGCATGGCCGCATCCAAGACCCAGGCCATGCTCGTAAGAGGCTCTACAGACAGGGCTCACCCTGTCATACTGGACATAGATGGCCAGAGAGTGAGGATGGGTGAGGAGGTGACCTACTTAGGAGTGAAGATGAGGAGAAGATTCGACGTCACCCCTCACCTAGACTACCTGAAGGATAGGGTGACCCAGTCTATCAATGGCTTATACAGGATTGGGGGTGCGTTCTGGGGCATCAGGTATCCCGCCACGATGACCATTTACAAAGGCGTGGTCATGGGTATCCTGAGATACGCATCCCCAGCGTGGAGCCAACACCTCACGCAGCTGCAGAGAAGGAGATTGGCCACAATTCAGAGACTGGCTCTGCTTAGGGTCACTAAGGCCTATAGAACGGTGTCGCATGAGGCGGTGCAGGTGCTAGCTGGAGCGATGCCCCTGGACCTCGTCCTCAAGGAGGACAGGATAAAGTACGATGTGAAGAGGCAGGGGCTTGATGCGCTACCGGGGGGACTCCGGGACAGAGTTCGCGAGACCCCTAATGAATGGAAGAGGATATTGAGGGAGGACATTATCGAAGAGTGGAATGGACGGTGGATAGGGAGTCAGAAGGGAGCTACCCTAAGGAAGTTCTTCCCCACCGTCCAAGAAAGGCTGAAGGCGAGATGGATCCTCCCTGATTACTGGGTCTCGCAGATGCTGACAGGGCATGGAGGTTTCCGAGGGAAACTACAGGAACACGGAAAGGACATAGACCCTCGGTGCCCCACCTGTGGAGTCCCTGAAACTGCAGAGCACGTGATCGTGTACTGCACCGCAGTAGAAGGACACCGAGCCAGGTTGTCGAGAAGTACCGGGATGTTCGCCCTCGCCGAGTCGGACTTCCCCCGTCTGATGGAGGAGGAGGCATACCCCTCCTTCAAGGACTTCATATACGGGTGGAAGGAGGTGGTCGGCCCTGAGCACCTCACCCTGGGAAGGGTCAGACCACCCGACGGCGGTGAGCCTCAAGAGGTATGATACCGAACGGATGCAGACTGGAGGAGATGGGATCCGGACGGATGCAGTGGACCAGGAGGGCTGGACCAGTATCCGGACGGATGCGGCTGACCAGGAGGGCTGGACGGCACCGGGCGGATCCGGACTGGAACCGGACGGATGCAGAGCGCCGGAAGGGCTGGCCACGCCGCGCGGCAGAGGATAAGGTGCAGCCGTAAGGTGCGCAAGCACGCACCGGGCTGCATCACAGTAGCGGGAAAAAAAAAAAAAAAAAAAAAAAAAAAAAAAATTGTCTCCACAATTAAAAGTTTTCACAATTGTAAAATAAGAACTTTTATAATAAAGTGTTGATTTATGGGAGCAGTGGCATGCGCTATCCCAGCGTACTACCCCACTGCTCCTGAACCCCGTATGCCAGAAATGGCTAGGAAGGGGGAATAAAAAAAAAAAAAAAATAAAAAAAAAAAAAAAAAAAAAAAAAAAAAAAAAAAAAAAAAAAAAAAAAAAAAAAAGATCACATAAGGAACAGACACCACTTGATATGAATATAGAAATATCAGCGGAAAATTGCAATCACAAGCACACACAAAGTGAAGTGCACAGTAAGATAAAGATAAAGCAATAAGAAACAAACATTACATGATAAACTACTATTTAATCTGACAGTGAGTGATTATAAGGAAGCGAATTTATATGTATTTACATACTTTTTTTAAGCATTTTACATCCTTCGTCGATAATTTTGCTTTACGCTTCATTTAAAAACAAATAAAGCATTTATTTATTTTACATATTTGTATATATTTCGAGGATATTACATAGTTCAGATTCAATCGTACTTTATCGTTCGTTTTTGGTTGCCGTGATTTTTTTGTTTTGGCCTGTTTTTTGTTGTTTTCGGAAAATTTGGTTTCGATCACTTACGGGGTTTCTCTAATTAACGATTCATATACTGTTATCCATTATCCACGGTCACTCTTGTATATACACACAGTTAATAATAATGTTTTTTTTTTAAAAGTAGCCAAACTCTATAATTTCAAAAACATCAAAACATTTATATAATGTAGAGTAAGAAAGGATAGTGGATAATGGGTATATAATTATAGCCATTTCCTGAGGATGGATTGACAGCCCGAAACGTTTAAAGAAAATAATGTTGTTATACTAGAAATCATTAGGAGTTTGAAGCTTTTATACTTCCTAAAAGGTTATCATATATCAAAAAAAGAAATTAAATTTAAATAAATATTCTATGGTTGAAGTTGGTAGGATGAGAGTGGTCGAAGAAAAAAACACACAAATAAGTGCAAAACACATTTTTACCATTTTTAGAGCACAGAAGAAAGGTCAATTCATTAAGACACGCATGATGCTCTAAAAATGCACGTGGCATCTCACGTGGCACACATTAAAAATATGCAATTAAACTTATTCTTCATTGGCCGTATCCCCGCTAAACAATTTCTCCTTAAAAATAAATATCTTCAGCACACAAACTTATGTACAATATTTCAGCTCCGGACCAGACTATATATATATATATATATATATATATATATATATATATATATATATATATATATATATATATATATATATATATATATATATTAGTAAATGCATGTTTTATGAATCTTAGCCGATTCACAACGATTATAAAACCTATTCATAAAAAATATTTTTAAAAGCTTTACAATTCTGATTCTGTTGAGGAAGAACCACATGCCAACATCAAACGAAAGAATTTTCGAAAGAGTCCATTGTGAAGCATTCTTTTGTTACAGGCAGTCGATGGGTTGTTTTCAACCGCTAAAATGAAAATGAACGTGATGGAAATGAATAAAGGAGAGAAAACTGGAATCGAAGTGCCACAACCAATGACAACAAAGGAAAAGAAAATGGCGGTATACAACTGTTCAGAACAATGGCGTTATATATTCTTATCAATTTTTCCACCAACCTACTTCGTACTAATTTATTTTTCGTGAGGACCTCTTCTGGAAGGATAAGAAGAATTCTGGAAGAATTAAATCAAAGGCGTGTTGGACACGTCTTTCCCGACAAACTGCGATGTCGGATCTTCTGGAATTTTCTTTAAAGGGTAGGTATCCATTTATATTTTTTACGTTATTTTTTTTTCTATTAGGATAAGAAAAATATACTTGTCTTGTTAGAGCAGGAATCAACAAGGAGGACACAGTTTTCCAGGAGCAGTTTGTAGAAAGTTTTATTGACCGTTAGGAAAATGAGCCGGGTCAGGTGAAAACTCCGACTTATATTATGTAGGCTGTTCCGATGGCAGAGATAGTCCGATATCAAATATCGAAAGGCCAACATTCGAGCAGTTGTAGGCCAGTAGTTCAGCACCGAGCAGTTGTAGCAACAGAAAAACAATACCGCGATCCAGACGTGTTTAACTGTTTCAAGAAGAAGATATTTGATTATCGATGAGGAGTTTATATTTTTTTAATTTTACGGATTTGTATTTTATTATACTACTAAAATAATATTTCGTCATAAGAAATAAGTGACATTTGAAATACATAATAAATTTGAAAAATTATTTTATATTCTTTCAATCGAGTGCACTAATTTGTAAATTCGCTGTTATTTCAATATCAAAAGGTTATTTTTATGTACATGCGCTCTAAAAGGTTCTTCTATAAGTATAGCTCGCCCACAAGAATGTGGCGAACTCACGCGGCACTCATTGTAAGTAAAAACTAACTGTCCCCCTAATACTTTTAAAAGATAAATTATAGATCATCAAAAATAAATTTGTTAATCTCCATTTATTGATTATTTTCGTTTTCATTCAAATCGTTTCCAACAAATTTTCATCTTTAAGGCGAAATGAGAACAAACCTGTAATTTGTAGTTCAATTGTTCGTCAGAAAAATTGAAAGTTTGGAGGCGGAAGAGTTGCTTCGCCTCTCGCGGACTCTTCTCATTCCCCTGCTGCCAAATTCTTGTGGGCGAGCTATAGGAATGTATAATTTTTAATACGTATCAGACATTTTGTAAGTAATAATAATAACAACAATAAGGCCTTAGGAATCCAGAAGTTCGATGCCGATAACATCCAACAATCACTGCCTACACAGCTCCAATAGAATCCAAGAAAATCCCTAATCTAAAGTTAGATCCCTAAAGTTAGACCTGAAAATCCTCTCATCAACGTCTCGGTCTATTCCTATTTTTTTAAGACCAAATATTATACGCAATAAAAATGAAAAATCTTGTACTTTCTCTGTATTTCCAAAAAAATACAAATTTGCAGGAGGGGAATTTTCGAAGTTTATCCTAGTTTATTTTAATTATTTATTATTATGATTATTATTTATTTCTTATGATTATTGTTTATTTATTTATTTTTTCGTTAAGTATTGTTTTTGCCATTGGTATATATCCATATCTTTTTATTTATTTAATACTTCTTGTACTAATTTTATGCTTGGGTGTGCGTTTATAAATTGAGAACATTTCGTTAATTTATAAGTAGTTTATTTCATTAAGTATTTGTTCTTTTGTTATTTTTTTTTTATTTTTATTTATGAAAAAAAAAAAAGGGTTATATCAAGTAATAGTTGATGGTCATTGGAAAAGAGAAGTAAGTAATTTGAGTGTCATAGAAGGTTTAGATATAGATAGAATATATAATAGATATAATGTGGTAATGTAGCGATGGGAATAATGTAATTAGAGTTAAAATGAAGGAAAAAAGTAATTATTATATATATGTTTTATTATTCATTTATTTTTTTCATAACCTTGATGAATTATCAGACCACTAAAGGTAGACCATATTCTGGAAGAAGTATTGCATAAAAATCGGAAACGTTAGACCCAGATTCATTGTTGAGTAGCAAGGACGGTCAACCACAAAATGGAGAAAAACGGTTGATAGGAACCTTCGGATTCGGTAACTAAGGAAGGCTTATTCATTCATGTGAATCTATTTCACTGAACACGAAAGCTGTGAAAGGACTATACAATATATCTCATCTTTATAATCTTTAATATATATAATAATCATTAATGCATGTAAAAATTAAGTGCGAAATTGGAATTAAACAATAAAACATGCTATTCGAAATAGCATTAAAATAGAAAAAAAGAACTTAAATGAAAATTTTAATGATATTTTTAAAAAATGCTGCAATTCTGGTTCATTATTTCTAAATAGTTACATAAGTACCTATAAAAAAATAAAATAAAAAAAAAAACACAATAATTAAAATTGTTGACTTTTTATTATGATTATTATTTTTTTAAAGCCAAAACATTTTATATTTTTCCTCCGGCTTCATAAATGACCGATATAAGAGCATATGAAACCTTTATTCGGCCGCCATTTCGAAATGAAATAATGTAATGTTCCAAAGATCACCTTAAATTTTATGTGACTTCGGTGCCAATTTTCAACTGATGGACGTACTTTTTTTTTTTTATTCGATTTTTGTATTCTACGTATTTTGAAACGTAAGACCCCAAATTTTTAGCGGGGGGAGTAATTTTTTTTTTTTTTGATCGATTACAAAGGTTATTTATTGAGAATAAACAAAAATACACGTAGTTCTTAACTTACTGTTAATCGGACATTACATCTCTTTTCTTTTAATAACTTATTAAAACAAACGTAAACATTATCCAAAAATATCAATGAATTCTGCTGTCAAAATTTTGTAACTATTACATTTGGTTACATTTTTAAAATTTTAATATAATTTTCATGATTCGATGATTCTCTTATTATTATTTTAAGCGGTCCCAAAACCTTTTATAGTATTCATTAAACTAGTTTTAGAGGGAAAAAAATCTAATATTTTAATCTATGTGTGTATATATAGACGTCCTGGAGAGATGTTTTTTTTTTTTATTATCTACTAGCTCTAGTTGTGTTGCCTTCTGTTTGCATTAATGTGGCTTTGTTTTTTTCTGTTCTGATGATTCCTGAATTGGCGAAACGTTGACAGCTTAGTTATTTACTGGTATTTGAGAGGCTTATGGTCTTGTTTATGATATCTTCAAATTATATCTTCCTAAACCAATTTATATTTTCGATCCGAAGTTTTAAAGATTTTCAACAATTTCTTTTTTAAAAATCCAAACCTAATAATTTAATAATTTGACTTATTGGAAACGTTATCACCAATGTTTGTTATAAAAATAGGCAATGGTACCTAAAAAAGGTTATCAAAACCTAATTGGCATATAAGATTTTATTTTTAAATTTAAATTCTTAATTTTATTTTTAGCAATGATCCTTTTTTTAAATTTTCTATTTCCTCAAAATTTTAAACGAGTGGGTGGCTAAAATTCTAAATAGAACACCATCTAATTTTCTCCAGACACAGCTTAAAAAAGGACTATAATATATATTATTATAAAGAAAAGGAGACGACTATTAAATCGATACATGTAGCAAATCGATTGGAAAAGATCCGATCGAAGGCAGGAGCTCAGTGATGGCTCATTATGCCCTTATTATCCGCCGCCAATCTCATCCGGTTGTCTGTTTTTGTTCGATTATATTTAATGTCTTGTAGGCAATCGATACCTACCCATCGATAATTAGCATATTCAATATCGAATATCAAAACACATCTGTCCTATCTGAAGGATCTTTTGATCTCTTTGTCGAAACGATTTGTTGTTATTTTTTTGTGTGTTTTTTTTTAAACTAAAAATAAAAATTTAATCGAAGACTGGTTACGGATGAAATAGGTTCATAACCTTATCCGGATGTAGTTCTAGTGTTGTATTATTCACCTTGAATCGTTTTGATATTTTTATTTAATATAAAAAATCAAATTTATTCATCCTGGTGGATACATTTCGAATGAGGTGCACAAAAAAACATACAGTACCGCTCGTAGAAGTAAGGATGCTGTAGGCGTTGTAACTAAAGATGCACCTTCAAAGCATAAACACTTAATTTTTTCCCGATGTTACGGATAGCCCTTCTCGATTTAATTTGGGAATAGCAGTTAGAGTAAAATAAAAATAAAATTGACATTTATATAACTAAATTTGACAATTGAAGGGTAATCTAAATTCTATAAGTGTTTTATATAATTTGAAACCATATCAGTCTCATGAGTCACAGGTGAGCCTCATAACCGAAGAATATAACCCGATATCAGTTTTCCAAAAATTACTCTAGATCAATATTGCTGTTTATGCACTTATACAGTAAAATCGCAATAAGAAATAGGAATTCTGTTCAGGACTAATGATAGGAAATAAAGATAGCACTTCCCACATCAACAGTTCAGAAGAAGATATATCGCGTCACTCCAAAACAGTTAATATCAACGTCGTTTTTTGAAAAAGACGTAAGCGCCATTTATCAAACATTATATGAAACACATGAAAAGATTTTTCCCCAAATAACATTATATTTTTTTTAATTATTTTATTCTTTCTATTATAGAGTAGGAGTTTATTAATCTGATAAAACCTTTATAATTACAATATATTTTAAAGGATTCTAGCACTGGTTAAGGCAGGAGTGACGACTGAGAGTCGTTAGTATTTGGTGCTTGCGTCATCAATATTCGATTTCTAGACCATTTCAAATTTTTTTTCTCGTTATGTCGTGAGGGGAAATCGATAGAGGTGGTATTTAGTTTCCAAAATCAATTGAAATATAAATTTCGAATTTTTCAAAACGACGTGCGAAATGTACTGAAATAGTATTTTATATACAGTTTTTTTGTTTTTTCTGTTTGCAAATATTTATTGAATGTTAAGTTTTAATTATATTTTATACTAATGTACGAAGTTTTATTCATTTATTATGAGTATAAATTTTTTTTATAGATTAGAGAGTTTTTAAACTATATTTACGAAGAAATTATATATTGATGCAATAGTTTTATAAGGGTTAATATTTAAAGAAAAATTATATGAAAACCTCTAGAAAAATAAAAAAAGCAATATCCTATAAAGAATATTTTTATTATATATTATGAATATCTCGATTATCCTATATATTTATAAGTTTATAAGAATGCTATGCATCTCTTTTTAATCAGTCTTTTTGGGGGTGCTGAAGTGAGATGTATAACCTCATTTATGTGATCTTATCTTTTTCAGTTCTTATGATGCCTGAATTGGTGAAACATTGACTAGTTACGTCTTTACTGCTATTTGAGAGACTTTAACGAACCAATAATAATTTTAAGAACCCTCTCCCAAGACAATACCCTCCTCAGAGAGGACTCCTACGACTCCAACTTTACAAGAGGACTATAAAGGGGAGATGGTGGCGCGACACCGCATTGAGCAACCAGGACAAACACAGCCCACATAAAGCACGAGCTGACCCCACACTTTCTCCTCCTAAAGCACTTTTCCTGCCCGCGACAGTTGCGAAAGAACCCCGAGGGTGCTCTAGATGTTGGTGTCTGTGTTTGGGTCAGAGTTGAAGGTGCTAGGTCGGACGGTGGCTCGGGGTAAGGGAGTGGGCTCCGGGATTCATGAAACATTCAGTCTCTTCTAGCTTTTAGAAGATTTATAAGATTTCTCATCCTACTTTTTTCTCAGCTAACATCTTCAGCAGATGAATAAGTCAACAAATGTATATTTATATACATTTAAGTAGAAAAAAAACAAAACAAAAATTAGTAAAATCCAAATAAATATGAATGACCTAAAATAACAAAGCTTTTATTTGTTGAGATTTTAAATGTCGGTGCATATTCTATATTAGGTCCCTTTATTTTCTACGGTTGTCCTATGAGAAGAAAATAGGAGTACCGAATATTTACCATATAAGTAAATAAGATCAACGAAAAAATTGTGAACTAGAGATGAACAAAATAAGCTTGTAAACATGTTGTCCTGAAAAAGGAGTGCTTTTAACCTGAAAGATATACAATAACGAAGATGTTTATTCATATATTAAAAAAGTTAAAAATTAAAAGTATACGCAAATTAAGCAAAAGGTATGCCATTCCTCTTGTAAGATTATTCTTATTTTTTCAAACTGGAAAAACCTTTTCAAAGTGAAACATAGGTATGAAACTATTGCATCCGATCTGGGCAAACCGATACACACTTGTTCACTGACTATACATACTGCTCACTAGAGCCATAAAGAGACGGACAGAACTCGAACCCCCGCCGATTGCAGACCAAACAGAACTCTCGAGATGGCTATCTCAACAGACCGTTAGTGGGAGGTTGTTGCCCGATATCTAGCATCGCCTCTCACAGGCACTACTGTCTGCATATATATATATATATATATATATATATATATATATATATATATACGTTTAACAGATAATGAGAAAAAAATACGGAGGAATTAATGAAAATTTTAAACAGGAACTTCTTTGCAATACAAGCAATTATAAACTTATGGCAAATTACATTTTTCAAAAATAAATTTAGTCTAACTTAAGTGATACCTCGATTTTTTTTTTAGGTGCTCGAGATAGAAAGGGCGAATATACGACATCCATTTTTACAGATTCATTACAACTTATTTACGATTTCCACATAATTGGATATTTGAAAATATTGCATTTAAACACATTAAAAAAAAACAATAGAAGGCATGAAGGATCTTGAGTTCAATACTTGGTAAAGACCGTACTGTTTCTTGGCCAATGGTTGTGCAAAGAGGTGACTTGGCATAGATCGCGCACAACTGTCAGATTTTTCCCCAATTAAGGATACTATCTTTATAGAGGCTGGGTGAGCCCCAGGAGGGTCTTAAAATTCACGGCTGAAAACAGAATAAATAATTATCTGCCACAGTCGGTCTCGAACCCGGGAACAGTAGAATAGGACCACATGGACGTACTACTGAGCTACCTCCCTCGATCCCTCCATATGAATACTTGACGCCACATAATTGCAAATGAAAATAATTGTGCATTAATGTAAATAAGTTTAAATGAGTCAGTAAAATCGGTTAGATATATTCGTTTTTCCCCGAATACCTGGGACTCGGGGAACTACTTACCATTAACTACTTACCATAAGTAGTTAAAGGAGAAAGTAAAATGATTACAATAAGCAAATCTGAAATTGAGATAAAAAGTTGGATGAGAGATTTAGAAGTTTAACATTAAACAATTCAAGGTGCCTAACATGCCTGTAAACTAATGAAAATTTGAAGCTATTGAGAAAAAATATTTATAATTGGAAGATTTAAAAAAACAACATTAACTCTCTAAAATAAAAGTTGATAACTAACCAGTCAACGGTTCGCCAACTCAGGTATCATCAAGACAGAAAAATACAAGATCACATAAGTACATAATAAGGATAGTATGAGATGGCTTCTGTGTACATTTGGGCGATCTTGGCTTGATGGTGTCTGAATTTATCGGGTTAGTTATGTATAGATATATAAGACACATAAAGCTTTGTTTTTAAAATATTCCGAATTCCAAAATTCTAACAAATATTTGTCGTCTCTATCTATACCGTATTCCAAATAAATTTAAAAAAATATTAATTTTAAGTCCTTCAAGAATAGGCTAAGACATAAATATAAATCCCAGTTATTTACAATAATTCACAATGACGTCAATCTCAGAGCATGCGTGCAGCTCCTATTATGACCCACAAGTGGCTTTCCTTAAAAGATTTTTTGTAAAACTGTTACAAAAAAAAAAAAAAAGAAAACTTTGCATTACATGCAAATATGCCGAGTTAGGAATTGATTGCATGTACACTATTATAGTAAACATGGCTTCGGCTTTGATATACGTAAAACCTCTATAAAAACGATAGTGAAATTCGAATAAAACATTGCTTTTCATAAATATAAAGCCGAAATCTCCACAAAAAAAAAGAAAATAAACAAATCGTTATATCGTCAAAATATCCAATAAACAGGAAACATTTCTAAATAAGGAAGCAAGGCTTGTATAAGCAAGGAAAGGATTGTATAAACGAGGACTAAGTCCTGAGAACAGATCGGACTTGCAGGACCTCTTCTGGTTTCCAAACTCGGAGCTGGAATGTCCTTTATGGAAACTGAACGTGAGGTGAGGGGTGGGGAACGCTCGATTTCCACTTTACGCGTTGAGGATTAAGATGATTGAAAGCGATCAACCTATTATCGCAAATATATAAAGCATTCGCATATCGCAGCAATTGTAAATTTGAACAGAACATTGTTTTCTAATTCCAATTCTAGTATAATTTGTACGACTTAATTATATGTATATATATATAAAATCATAGTAATGCCATCAGGGCCCCCACCAATGGGGGAGCGGAGTTTCGGACTTATTTTATGGGTGCCATTATCAGGGTCAGGATAGGCATGTTGGATAAATATCAATATTTTAAATAAATATATTACGATATATCGGAATATCAATATTAAAACTTTAGTATCGAAAGCCGATATTTTTTCTTAAAAAAGGTATATACATATAACGTATATATATATATATATATATATATATATATATATATATATATATATATATATAAAGGTCCCAACCAAAGAACCAAAACAAACTTGTCTTAAGTGGATTTTTTTTGTTGACATATTATGACAAATCGATACATTTTTTTGTGATAAATAAATATTTAATTGTTGTAATCAAACCTGTTACAAATCTAAGACTTGCTAATTTATAGTAACCTATACCTCAATTAAATCTAAACCCTCAACCCCTACTCCTCCTTTCAAAGATTAATAGCATTGAAGCCCAATGTATCGAAATATCGTTATTTCTTATTGTGTTCACACTTAATCAAGGTTCAGGTTCTCAGGAGTATTTTAACAATGTGCCAATTCCTACATCTGAGGAAGTGCGATATTTGGAAATTCACCTGGACAAAAGACTGACATGGCGGACCCACCTCAGACTGAAAAGAAAATAACCGAGCAAACTATTTGGACTATTAAAAGGGTTATTTGACAGATGCTCAAAATTATCATTAACTTTAGCCTTACAATCTACAAAGAACTAATTAAAGCTTTATGAACCTATGAAATAGAGTTATGGGCTCAGCAAAAACTTCAAACATCAGTCGTTCCAGGCAAAAGCATTGAGAAAAATAGTGGACACGCCATTTGTAGTGACAAATGACTTGCTACACAAGGACTTGCTACATATCCTAACAGTTTCAGATACTGCCACAGAATATTACAAAAATTTCCACAACAGACTGACTTGCAACATGAACCCCTTAGCACAAAGACTTACATCCACAAGAACCCACCCCGACGGCTTTCGAGGCAGTTGATTGTTACAAAATAATCTGCAGATAGCAAATTAAATAAATTCCAAACTAAAAATTTGTTTTTTATTGATATATCGAACTACTCTTTCGATCCATCAGAAAACTATCGATACGATATATATCGATATTTTAGTTAGTTATTTACATCACTAGGCCCGGGAGGTTCCAAGGAGCCCGATAAATTTAATTTGGTTTATAATGGAGTTTTTTAAAGTTGTTAAAAATTTAAATATAAAACATAATTAGGTATATCGTATGCCAATATCTACCATCATGATAAATTTACACACACATTATACCATTATATATATATAATGATATATATATATATATGATATATGATATATATATGATATATGATATATATATATATATATATATATATATATATATATATATATATATATATATATGATATATATATATATATATATATATATATATATATATATATATATATATATATATATATATCATATGGCAGGGGACTCGGTCCCTTAAATAGTAGCAGGGCCCGGCCACGAACCAATAAAAATAAATGACATTTATAAAAAAATTAATTTTGCCAGAAGAGTCCAGTCAGAGTGATTATTCCGTATCGGTAGAGAACCTTCGGGTCAGGGGGTCACGAATCTCAAGGCTGGAAATAAATTATATTGGCGTCGGCCTGGAATTCCAAAGGTGACCAGATATTGGCCAACACAAAACTAATGGTTGGCTTCGGGACATGTAATTATTGCAGACGTTGAGTGGTTAACTCTGTCAGTAGCTATGGTAGTGTGCTAATAGTACCTCTTGACGTATTGAAAACTTTATATATATATATATATATATAGTATATATATAATATCTTTACTTCAGAGGCAAATAAGGTTGTCACATTTATGAAATTGTGCAGGAGAAGAGAAAATGTGAATTTTCCATGAAAACATCAGATAATTTTCTCATAAATTTGTTATAAGCACCTACCAGATTTGGAATAGAATATTGAAATGAAAAATATTTACAATATATTTTAATAAATTAAAACGATCATAAAAAAATGTAGTTTGAATCGCTAAAATCCATTCATCCGTTCACGAGATATAAAATTCGGAAAATAATTTTCGTGTGGAACTAAATAGATTAAACGTGATGTCTCAGGGTGTTCATTTATTATTTTTTTTTTTTTTAATCAAATGAGATAATTAATTTAAATAACGAATAATAGGTAATGGATGATTCAGATTATCTGTCGAATAAGGAATAAATGAATTAAAAATTGATAACGAATACAAATTTAATCGTCATTCGTTAGTTAGATAAAAAAATATTCGAATTACGCTCTACACTGGAGGGATCATGGAATCAATCATGTAATCGATAATTATACATTGGTATGTTTACTATAACAATACATACAGTAGAATCGATAAATCGAAGTATTCAATACATCAATATCGACTAGGACTACGTTGCATTACGACGTAGAGGCAGGGGAAGAATACCGTAAAGGTATTCCCAAGCCATCAATCAACTTCACGGCACTTTCTCTATCACAGCCTGCGTCACCGCGACCTGCGACTCTAAAAGAATTTAAATATCACTTTAACTATTTATTTATAATTTAATTAACACTCAAAGTTCTTCAGGCAGGCAACAATTTTGGAAGGTGGAAAAATGGCCTACTCAAATTAGGGTGAATGCACCTTTAACCAACCATTTAAAAAACAAAATAAGGGAAAGTAAAAAACTACCCCAAATCAAAAAAATAGATATTTTAACAACTTCCATTTCATGTCTATTTAACATTTAATGAAAGTTGTTAAAAACCTAAAGATTTTCTTAATTTCAGGTATTTTTTTTTTTAATGGTCGGTTACTGTTGGTCATTTTGGATTATTAGCCAACATTGGAAATCTACAATAGTACCGATTATACTTAGTGCAGCTAGTTAAGATTTAGTTCTGAAGAAGATGACAAAAGGAAGCAACGCATTAACTGATTAGTAATGCAATTTGGCATGAGAGATTTAAAACTATTAATTTAATTCCTTATAAACGAAGTCGAACAATGAGGGGTATCGCTAATTCTGCATGTATTTTATTTTATTATTTTTTATTAATATTATTTTGGCATATCATTTTTAATACAAACCTAATTTTGGATTGCATTTTTATTTTTATATTATTTTATTTTTAAGAGATGCGAATATGTGATATGTAACTTTGATGTTAAATCTAAAAAAAAAAATCGGCCCAGTAATCTCTTATTTATTTGGCCTTTGGATTCTATGTTTCTTGAAATGTAAAATACCATATTTCAATGGAGGGGGGGTAGTTCATTTTTTATTCTTCTTGGACGATTACAAAGGTTCATTTTGAGGAACAATAAACCCCTCAACAAAAAAAATGAAATTTAAATATATTATTAAAGATATTTTAGACAAAAAAAATATATATAGTTTTTATATTAACGGTTGACTTCAAGTAAACCACTTTTCGAATCCAAATACTATCGCTAATCTAATGAAACGGAATAGAAAACACCACGAAGCAATGACTGCACTCTTATCTGAGCAAGTATACAACTAGCCGAGCCCCGCAATCAAACTATAATTGCACATTCCAATAAAAGGACAGGGGTCATTGCAATGGCTCTAGGGTCCTTGCTAACCTTAGCCTCTCTAACCCTGTCGGCTCAGGAAGTCCCTCCAACCCGGCCCGCTACCGCTACCTATATCATTCAGTCGTAATTACAGCCTCGACTACATCATAAACTTTTACTAACAGTAAAAATATAATATACGTTATCTGAGTAAGATCTCAGCAGTGTGTAACACGTATAACATGAATGTTTTAAAGTTTACAATGCCATTTTTCATAAAGATATGGAGAGCAAAAATGGATGTAAACCAAATGTACACATTAAATCTAGTTTTATTTCGAGATCTAAAATTAACATTGAAGAAAAGCTTTCAACTTTTCTGAGAAAGTTCCATATAATAAATAGCAGATCTACGAACACCCACATACATATATAATATACATACACACACACACACATATATGTATACACACCCGCGGAAGCAGTTCAATTGACAAACTTTATTAGATTAGTTTTAAGTTAATGTTTCTAGATTCTCATTTTGGAGGAAAAAAAATTAACAAAACAAATAAACAAAAAAACAAACGTTATTACAATTTGTATTGCCATTGTATTTAGTAACGTTTAAACAGCTATTGTTTGCAGCAATCTGTTTCCTATGTTTTTTTACTCAAACGAAGTAGAATTAGGAACATATAATGTAATTTGAGGAGACGCTGGTTACGAGATGTGGTCAATGAAAGAAAACACACTAATAAGTGAACCTAATCTCCTATTGCGTGCCTATTATCGAGGTTAAATAGCTCATAGAACACGATAATGGAAGATTTCTGGATTATGCAAGTCTGATATAGTCGTATGTATATATGTATATATATATATATATATATTATATATATATATATATATGTATGTATATTAATTTATTTCTTGCTACATTTGTGATGCATACTAATGATCCACTTTGGGTCAAATGAGGTGAAATTCGGTATGTAGGTTTTTTTTCTAGGTAGAACAACACCATCAAAGGGGGGGGTCATTTTTAGTCAAAATTTCGGCATGTTTACCTGAAATTACGTTGTATTTAAAGTTTTAGGTACCAAATGTAGAAAGAGGGTTAAAAATTTGAATACGAATTGAGTTTATGTTAAGAAAGTGACTTTGGGGGGTTCTCAAATTTATTCTCTGATCTTCCCTTCCCCTCAGGAGTGACGGAGTTCTCCTGCTCATGTTTTTTATCTGATATTAACTTATTTATGGTTACAGCTCTGTCTCCGTGGATCGTAGGCGTGATGTTATAAAGCCTCTAAAGCATTTATCAATAAACGGTCTATCTAAAGCAAAAAAAAACAAACAAATAAATAAATAATTCAAATCGGACTGATGATTCCTGAGCGCGTTTAAACAAAAAAACTCTTCAGCTTTATTTATTAGTAAAGATTGAAGATAAAGATAATAAGCGTGTATTATTGAAATACAGCCGAACTGAATCTACCCATATTCCTTTCACAATAGATGGTTCAAAATAACGTCAGCTGGGACAAATTAGCCAGATGGGGCAACTTTGCCACTTTTGAAAAATATGAATCGTTCGATACCAGCCCTAACCACCCCTAAATCAATCTATATAGGTACCAATTTTTTTATCCACAGATAGGATATTGAGTGATAATCTTCACACGTCTTTTAAACTTTGTCACTTCTTTATGGGATTTAATCAGTGTTATTGTTTATAAGCTACAGAAAGGAATTTTTTGGTTGTCTACAAAAGTGTCTCGTCTTGCATATTCATGAATCCGTAAGTAAAAACTCTTTATTTTACTTCAAATAGCATATAAACTTCTTTCAAAATATATTTTTATGGTGCATGATGAATTTATTTTATGATGCATTTTGATTTAATAATACAACTTGGCAAAGTTGTACCAGGAAGCGTGTTTCTGAAATTACTGCATGCCTTCTATCAACTTAGTGTTATTTTAAACATGCCAAGACGCATAAGAATCAAGTTGGGAGGATGCAGGTATCAAAATTACAAAGATACCATGCTGTAAACCGGTGTAAATGCAATGGTTAATAGGGGAATGAGAAGTGAAAAAGCAGTTGAAACGTTTAATATCCCTCGTCGAACTACTGAAAATACATTAAAGTGTCTCCATAAAAAAAAAAAAAAAAAAAAAAAAAAATGGCGCCAGACTGCATTGACTTGTGTAAAGGAAGAAGAGATCTTATTTGTGCAGACTGGAGAATGCCTTTTGATGCTCTTTATCTGCGGTTATTGCAAAAGATTCCTTTGCTAAAAGTGGACAGGAGCTATGGACAGGACGCATGCACCATTGATAAAATGGGTTCTGCAAAAGAAGTCCATCAAAGGTCCTTATGCTAACAATATTCAATTTCAATATTGATGGAGCCTTCGATAGATCAAAGTGTTACCGAATAGCGCAAAGAGCCCATACAATTAAATTACCTGCCTTTTCAGACGACAATGTTAATATTTTCATTGAAGTTTGAAATATGCGAATTATAATTTTTTTCATTGTTTGTTATTTTAACATTTCTGTGATCTTTTCTATACAATAAATGTTTTCACAATTTACAAAATCTTATATAATAGTGATTTTTACTAGTTTAAATACGGTTAGTAAAGTTACCCCATTTATAGTTTAACTTCGTCAACACTGTTTTTTTTTTTTAGCGTACCTATAAACGTTTACTTTAGTGCCATTAGATTTCCCCAGATTGTGAAAAAAAAAAAGGAAGACTAATGGCTTATGATAGTTTGAAGAAGTTTTGAGCAAGATTAGTTTACAAAGCAGAGAGAGAAATGCTTTATTTACAGCAATGCTGACCAAATACCTTGGGTTGCTGCATACACAGCATATTAACAATCTATAGCTAGACTTACAATAATATTATACGTAATATACATAACATTTTTTTCCTCTCATTCTAGCTCTAAACCCATTATAATTCTTACTACATTACTCATATTATATTTGTTCCTTTTTTCCTCCTTTGTTTGCTATAGACCTTCAATTACTTTCTAATCCATCCCTTACTTCTCTTTTCCGGTGAATCTCAACCATTTCATAATCTAAAATAACGCTTTCGCTTTCTTGCAAATAATGCAAAATAAAAACAAAAAAATCGAAAACTAATCAAATGTTTATATGTTAGAAATGCACACCTAAGCATCAAAAACAGTACAATAAATAATAACTATATAAAAACATATGGATAAAAAACAATAATTATAGTAATTTAGTAAACAGATATCCACACAGTTAACTACCATACAGGTGATGGTGCATCATTAAGAAAAAAAGTGGCAAAGTTATCCCCGTTTACGGTCTACAATCCCACATTTCTCGATTAGGATTAAGTGGGAAATGCATTTAAATCATTTGGATTTTATCTCATGAAGGAATCGATTTCACAATTCGGAATATAAAGGTGAGTTCACACCTTTGCCAAACCTTAGCCAATCAAATACGTAAAAGTGGCAGTTTTGATTGACTTGGCTTGTCTGTGTTTGAGTCCGCGAACAGGTTCTTGCGGGAAGGACCAAGAAAGCGCTAGTGTTCTTAATCTAGTGTTGCATCCACATATTTGTGTATTTATATAAAATTATATATTTAGTTGTTTTTATTTTAAATGTTTAATTGTTTCTTTATAAAATAAAAATAGTTTAAATCGAAATTAAGAGCCGGCAAAAGTTGGAATAACCGGAACAGTGTCGAGGAGATAGGTTAGTTTGCTAAGCTTTTGTAATCTCCCTTTAGACATTTGCCGTTTGGCTTGGCGTTTTACTTGCCTAGACTTGCCAAAGGAGTGAACGCACTTGGAAATAGATATCCATTCTTATTTTACTATACAAAAGCATTCTCAATGTTATTTATATCAACATTCTTTATATATAACTATGGTGAACCAACTGAGACAGATAACAGTTAGCGATAATAACCTGATAAGTCCTTTGTTTACCTTGCACTAAGTTACATCTAAGTCTACCATTAGATGAGCATTATCGGAAATTTTACCTGCAACAGAAAAAAAAAATTTCAGTACATTACAAAAAAATTCAATTAATGGAATAACAAACTAAATTATGAAAATTATTTAATAATTTCAAACAAACTAATAATTAGAGCTAACCAACAGAACTGTTTTAATTTATATTTTTATTCATTCATTTGGATTTATTTTTTCTATATCCCTCCCTGATATCGCAAACCTCGGGCAAACAAAGTAACTGACCTACACGCACTGATTTCATGAAATATTCATAGAGCTTATTCCATTCCTATAGGACACACGTTTAATAAATGGAATTAATATGCATGAGGTTTAAGCCTATAGCTGATAATAAATATGCAATGCAGTGAGAAATCGTTGAATATCAACAAAGGGTAAAAAATACAACACAGGGAAAAATAGAAGGAAAGAATAAAATTGAAGAATGTTTTTTATTGTTTCCGGTGTGATAATTTAAAACAAAAAGATTTCCCTTCTTCACTGTCCTAAAAATTTATTTTCTCCTACTTTATTGATAATAAAATAAATCTAAGTTGGCATAGTCTGACTTTAATTTGACAAAATCCGTGTAACTTTAAATATCAGAAAATAAAATAACAAATTAATAGCTCAAAATCGGAAAATAAAAACATTGTTTTCAGTTTGCATTGTGTTGATTTGAAGAAAGAAAAATCTAAATTATCTCTTCCTGATCTATTGATAATAATATAAATTTTAACTTAGTATATTTCAAATTTAATCTAATATAATCTTTGTTTCATTTAAATACATATCTGTACGTAAGAGATATAGTCTGATTTGATTTTTCTATCGTATTTACATTATTCTGGCCACATTTTCCGAGTAGAAATATTGTAAATAATACAAGAGATAATAAAATATGCCTTTAAATCTAAAGATTGATCACTATTCAACATATAATGCAAGCAATACAATGATGTGCGATCTGAAAATTCGTTTTGCTCTCCTGGAAAACTTTGAAAATGCCAGGAGAGTTTGCCTTTGAGATAACAGATATGACCCAGTGATAATGCCGTAGGCCGAGTTTCAAAAAAGTGAATGTTATTTAAATGTAGGTACTTAAAATATATATATATATATATATATATATATATATATATATATATATATATACATATATCATTAAAGTACAATTGATATTTTCGTTTTCAAAAGTATCCATTTAAAAAAATGCAATTAATATTCATTTAAATCCATACATCCATTCGCACATCGAAACATAACACTTTGTACACAGATGCAATTTAGACAGTAGTTACAGTTATTATGCATCTGAATAAATCGGCAATACACCTGCAAAACCTTATTATTTCAGTTACACATATACTATCGAGGTAGGGGGGAGGTCCCTATACTACTACCCCCACTTATAAAAGGTCCCAGATCAAAAATTACTAAGAAAGAAGTACCCGCATCTTGACTAAAAATCCAAAGGAAATAAGGTGATGTCAATCAGCCAACTTTCCCACAAATCCACAGAAGGGTGGATATATACATCCAATTTGGTAAGCCCTAGGAGCATACTGTCAATCCACAGCTGTTAGGGCATATATCTACCAATATACCTATCTTCCATGAACCTCGGATTGAAAGTTAGTAATCCAGTTTTTTTACCCACTGAGCTACAACAATAAATTATTTTACTCATTATATATTAAAGAAAAACAAATATATAATAGCTGTTTACTAAATGAAACGAACCACATATAACTCCATCGCATATACTTCATTTTTTTTTTTAAAGGAAACAATGACCAGAGCGTTCATGTCCAGTGCTCTGGTGACATCGCAACAGACTGAACTGACAATTTCCTCTTCCTGGAGGATTTCCTGTTTGAGTTCGCAGTAGTAACAACCCGTACATATACAATATACAATATGTATATAAGACTGATTGTGAGTAAAAATTCTCTTAAAATATTCAAGCTGCAATTTGTGTATCTTATATCTTATTTTTTTAAATGTTTTTCCTTCCAAAAATAAATATGGATGCTACACATATACTTGTATAATATACAAATATAATTTCACTATTTCTACTTTCACTCCTTCCCACTTTCCCAATTTTTCCGCCAGAAGATGAATTGAATAATGATAACAATCCTTCGGTTTCCTGAAGAAAAACCCGTACATTTCGTTTTCGCATAGTTTTTCATGTGCCGTCCGATAAAAAAATATTCCACTGGCCAAAGAAAAAGAAAAAGACATAAACCGGAATGGACATATGCTGTCTTCATCTTACTGTCTGTTACACAAAAGAAAAAAAAAATTGGAGGGATATATAATAGGTAAAGTACACGACTTGACAACAAATAACTAATGATATTTTTTTTTCAACAACGTTAACCAACAAAATAAAATAATTTCCAAGCATACTCGGTCTTAGAGTATTTTTGGTAACAGCGTACCTACTAAATGCACTTCTTTAACTTACAACAATAAATTCGGTTTTCTTGTAAATTACGTGTTTCCTTATTTTTATTAAGTTTGATATCACAGAAAGAGCGAAGTTTCTGGGCGACTCCAGAGTCCCATACAGAAAAATATTAATAAAAGGTAAAGAGACAATACCAATAAAGGACACAAGAATAAAGGTAAGATATGATATATGATTAACCAAACTAGGTTTTTTTTTTTTTTTAATTTAATCACTTATTAGATTGGATCTGTTCAAGTATGACAACATTTTTTCACGTTTGTTTTAAACTATGCTCTCCTATTTTACCTCACACTTTTAATTTAAGTTCATTTTTATCTTTCTATTTTCTTGAATACACTGGGACGAAGTAAACATAAAATAAAGAAAGTATAACCTTTTAGATGAATTTGAACATTATTTCATTTTTATTGTTAATTAATTCTAAAGCAGTTAGAATATGAACTGTTCATAATCTAAAACAAAATATAAGGTATTTTGTTTAAGAAAATTTTGTAAAAAAGAAAGTAATAAGAAAAATATATTTCGTTGTTAAAGCAGTGATACCTCTTAAGTCCAAAACAAAATCAATAATGCGATATTTACAACATTAAAAAAAAAAAAAAAAAAAAATCAACCCTTTATTCTAGAGAAGATTCGTGAGTCCGAAAAATACACATACTACAAAGGGATAGTTGAAATGAGAAAACAAATAAATACGTATATATAAAATACATCTTCCTATTGTAAAACTAGAAACGTTTCTACATTTCTCCCCTTGAAAACCGCATCAAAATCTACCAACTGTGCTTTTCGAGTTTTGCGAGCACAAACATAGGCAGGAATTTTTATATATATAGGTAAAGATACAACACAAATTTTAAATAATGAACAGTCAATTTAAAAACGTACAGTGTATTATTAAATTTAAAGCAAGAAAATCAATTAAGTTTTTTTACTATAAATCCAGTATGAGGGTTCCACACGAGTGGGTTGCCAAGGTGATACCCAGCTAGCTCATCTCTAAGGTTAAGCAGAACGTTATTAAATTATAAAATAGGTTAACGAAGGAATTTTTTTAATTTAAAATTAATTATTGAATATAATTACAAAATAATAAATACAGAAAGTTATCATTAAAGAGAGGAAATGAATAAAATACTGGAGAAAAGCGCCGTGTAATAGGCTTTAACAATTCAAGACGACATATGCATATAAAGCAAGGAAATAAAAAAGTTTCTCGATATAATAATAAAAGTATTAATAAATATTTATATACAATTTATGAGTTCTTGTGTTATTAAGTATCTCCTGATTTCTTTTTTTTATCCCAGAAAGGTATGGTTTCCGAAGTCTCAGATTTTTTTTTTTTTAATACATTGCTTTATTATAAGTATTTAAAAACATTAGCATACTTAGAAATGTAATTATTGATTGAAAATTATAAGCTATAAGTATGAAGTTGGAGATCGTTAAAATTGGCTTTTCCCAGCGTAACCCTCCCTTCCTGCTTAATACAGCACACTTACTTAAATGTATTTCTAGTCCATTCTCCTACATAGAAAGAAATTATCGATAATTAAAATAAAATTGTATTGAAATAGAATCTTATCTCATGTCCCTCTACTTGTAAATATAGTCCGTTCTGATTTAGTAACTAGGCAGGATCTATTGAAGCCTCTATCAACCTAAAAACTGACTATTTTTGGACTAAGGACTTTTAGAAGGACCTCTATCCTCTCCATAGCTATTTTTTTTAAAAAGAACTTTATAATTTATATATAAATTCTCTGCTGCAGAATTTCAAGAATTATAAAATACTGTTATAATGCTGTAATAATATGTGGATTAGAAGAATTTCGTTCGCTCATTCCAGGTATACCATGAAAAACATTACAGATCTTGAAACCCAATGCCGATCCATTGCAGATGCCATCATGAGATAGATGCTGAAGAACCGAACCGAACTGGCTAGAGGAGTCCGAAGCGTTCCCTTTCACTCTTGGGTCATCCACCTCAGGCAACCGCCCAGGTCCTGCTCTCGGATTTGTGTCTGAGAATATCCTTCGGATGGTATGGTTTCAGGTTTAAAAAATTGGTTCTTCCTTATCTTGTGGCATCTAGCAGGTATCAAAATTTTCTAGGACCTTATCTCAATAGGGTATAAACATATCGACGTCTTTTTCTATTCGCCACTAAGCAAACTTTACAGGAAACACAAACAACGTTTTTTTCCCTAATAATAATTTTTTTTTTTAGAATATTATTCTTTATGGTGTAAAGTAGAGTTTTACTAAGATGACAAAACTTTAATAATTAAAATATATTGTTAAGACTTCTAGCACAGGTCAAGGCTAGAGTGACAACCGAGTCAGTGTTTGATGCATACGTCATCAATAGTCGATTTTTAGACCATTTACATTTTTTTTTTCGATATATCGTTAGCAGGAATCGATAGATATTTACGCACCATAATAAATTGAAACCAAAATTTCGAATTTTTGGCATTTAAGCGTGTTTTTTTTTCAAAAAACCACCATTATCTTAGCAATGATTTTTCATTAATAAATAATAATTATTTATGCTTTATTTAAAAAAACTTCAAAACTATAAATAATATTTAATATTCCAAGATTTTTCTATAATTATTTATGATTTTGAAAATACTGTTTTATTTAAAATGAATCTAACAATGATAATTAGTAAGGAGACTATTTGCAAAAAACCTTAAAACGTAGGATACGTTGTACCATATATGTTATAAAAAAAAAAAAAATTTCTTGATTCTCTTAGAAATATTATCGGTCGGGAATAGAGAAAAAAGATTAATTTATATAACAACATTTCTTTTTAAATATATCAGTCTTCATAATTTTACTAAGTTGTTTTTGATTCTTACACATAATAACCTACATTAGGTATTTATAATAAGGTCAATATGATAAAAAATAAAATGAGATTTTAAACAACGCTGAAATAGAAAACTCATAGGAATGTATCTCCCAAGTTACATGATGGTATTTTTATTTTTTTTTTAGGAATTATAGAGGAAAATTATCTGTGATGCTTTTTACTTTTATCCCACTTTTATGCGCACACAATCCCACAATACGAACACAATATTACGCGTAGAAAACCCAAGTCGAATTATAAAAATCGTATTCGGTTGGAAAAAGCAGTTCAAGAGGAATGCAATGATACCCAATAAAGCCGTTTGATCGACTGAATCGGTGTCGGGAAGGTAAAAAGTTAAACGCTGTAATCGCCACTGCATCAACACCAGAGCGTGTAGACATCGATTGTGTGCGATCGCCGATTATAAAGACCGCTGAGTATATATACATGCTCATATATATCCACCCATACACATTATTTATCCTGTCTAATAAACTAATTTGCCCCAGCTTTCTCTTCAAGGTACTGTGCTGATTGCAGGCTCATCTCATTAAAAACTATGCGGACAGGTCTGGCAGCAGAGCTTATGAGTATTAAAATTACTGTACGACATGAATATTCTCGGTAAAAGTTAACAACTTTTGCGGGCCTCTGCTAAATCTACTAGAAAAATTATTCGCTCTTGCCCATCATATTTTAGATTTAATTTTTAATTTAATAGCAATTATTCGCTGTATGAAATGAAAACTGATTATATATAAGGCTGTGCGCTATAGGAGGCCGTGGAAGGGGAAGGCCGTGTCTAATTAGCCAATAATGAGCGAGCTCCACGGCCATGTAGATCCTATCGCAGGGCTACCAACCTCAGCGTCGTATCCGTTTATACGTCGGCCTAGTTACACACTTTTCTCTGTTTTATTTATTTGTTTACGGTATTAAGATATTTTGGTTTGAATTAAACTAGAAAGTTTGTTTAAATATTTTTCTTTTTTAAATTAGTAATGCCAATTCGAAACTATATTTTATTGAAAGTATATCTTATTACGTTATAATACCATAAAACATTGTACTTACTATTGTTGATTTATTTATCGAACATGTACCGTAACATGATCACAATCGTTATTTCAATATTACTTAAGTGGAAATTATTTTAAAAATTCTTATGAGTACTTCATTTGCGCTTTATAAAAATGTGATTTCATAAAGAAAAATTATTATCCCATTAGATTCTACCTCGATGATAGTTGTAAGAGATAATTAATGTGTGCCGACGATTCGGCCTAAGTTGCAGGCCTTCATCAGGGCAAAGAAGAACAAGATACGAGAATAATAAAAAAAAAAAAAAGCATAAAAGTATTTTTGATTACTATTTAAGTAATCTCATTTCGTATTTCCCCATGTAATCCTATTATATTTATTTTTTATTTTCTACTAGTCTCTTATCTTGTTTTCTTAGCCCAAATGAAAGCCTACAACTTAAGCAGAAATGTCGGCACACATTTATCTACTGTCAACTGTATCTCCATTAATATGAGTTTTGAATATTTCTTCCAATAAAATATGCCAACAGTAATTTTTATTTTTGATTATTTCAATTAATTTAATCTCTTTAAGATAAGCATTGATTTTTTTTTAAATCCTTATAATTAAAATTAATTTAATGTGTAGAATAAATAAATAGTTTTATAGTAATTTTTACTAAATTGTTCTCGTTAATTAATTAATCCTACTGATATTATTTTTAACAGACTAAAAACTAAATTAAAATATGTGGCTTTCTCTCACAGAACTTTCCTTACCATTTTGAGTGATAATCCAAAATAAAAACTGTTTGCAGTATATTCGCTAATATTAATCCGATTTATTTCTTATATTAATCTTTGCAGACATTTAAATAATTTTTCAAATGAGCATCTGTATTGTTCCGGGAGAATTATATTTATCAAGTTTTAAAAAAACGGAACAAAGGTGAACCGGTTTTCAAAAGGAATATGTAAGAAATATTTCATTAAACATGTGTATAAAGTTCAATAGGCGGTATCTCTGCGAGTAGTGATCCGATTTAGATGGTTCTTTTTTTGTTTTGTATAAAATTCAATTAGCTTTCGTATAGACATGAGACAAAAACTCAGTTTTTGTCAAGTTCTCCGAAACGCAATGATCCGTTGAAATTTTGGCCCGATTACAATAATATCCTTACCCAGTAGCGGCAGGCAGGAATGTAAAAACATGGCTGCAATGTCTAATACCTCGTATTAGACTACTAATACCTCGCTAATAATGGAAATTTAGATGTTGTTTTTTAGATGATTCTATAATCATTCAAATAATTAAATACAAAATTTACTATAAAATGCATTATTTTCGAGTTATGCCCAAATAAAATATTCTTTTCGTCATAATTTTTTCCTGTTTTGTCTTTTCGGATATTGCGCAGCTACTATTGTGCACAGGGTGCCCGATTTCGTGAACAGCCACTGGGAGGGGAAAACCCTACACAACAAAAAAATAAGCAACAAAATCGGTCATTAGTGGAACTGACACAAACACACGGACAGACCAATGGCCGAAAAAGCAATTTTCCAACTCAGAGGGCTCTGAAACACAGACCAAACTGCACATCGATATTGTGACCCGATTACAATACTTTTCCTCCCCTGGTAGTGGTAGGAAAGTAAACAAATGCTTTGTTTTAATGGAATAATATTAACTGTTACTTTTAGGTGTTACTTTGCAGTAGCAGTTACGAACGTTTTTAAATAATATTAACGGTTTTGCACATCTTTGCAAAGAAACGCCGCGTATCTCTAGAGATACTTTTTCATCTCGAACGCTACCATATTATTTTTCAATAAGCCACTTTCACTTCCGAGGTGTGAAATCCAAATTATACAATTGGCTTACAAAAAATATAAGAAACTAGCGACCGAACTCCACCGGCTCGCAAACCCGTTACCTCTCGGCTTCCTCACCGCAGAACGTCACCGCTCGGTTACGCAACTAGGCCGGACACAGCTAATGAACTTTCCGTGTCCCGAAGCCACTGTACCTCCGCGAGTCCGTAGGTGGAGTGTCTTCGCCGATGGTATCCCTTGATGAATGATGGTACCGATTGTGCAACGCGACGCTTTCTCTCGCCTCTTTCTGCTCTGTCTTTTACTTTAAACAGTTGGACTCAAATATTTATCAGTTTACACCCGTACAGAATAATTAACACTAAAGGAATCTTTTTTTATTTTATTATGCATTGAGAAAATTTCAGCCTTTTGACAAGTAACCTTGTAAAACATGGTAGATAATTATTTTTTTTTTCTGTATTTTAGTTCGTCTGCACGCAGCCCATTGCAAATTGTCACTAAAACACCTAAGAAAAATCAGAGTCTAATTGAACAGTAGTGCTCTGTGAACATGAACATGCACACACATATTCCAATAAAATATAGATAATTGGCATTCTATATTATCACAACAATCTATTATCAACACATTCTTGTAATATCACAGATAACAGTAAACAGTGTAATTCCTACTGTACCAGAGGAACCTTGCCACTGCCTCGACAAAAGCAATAACACTTAGAAGCTGATCTCTCTCTGCATGGATGTTGTTCCTGATGGCTTCATCTGTTCCGGACATCAACTACAGAGAAGTTACTGGGCGGCAATATGGACATTCCAGGCAATGGGGCTAAGGAATGGGAAACGTCGCTGGAGTGTGCAGTCTCTGTAAATTATTTCGGAACGGTAAAGTTTTACGTCAAAGCTTGGCGGAACTGATATATCTTGGCGTTTCAAGCCTGGAGGTTTAAAAGAGATAATGTATTTGCAGAGTAGTAAAACGTTTTATTATTTTTATTATACAGTTATACAAGAATTAAATACAATGACAAATTTTGGAAATTCTAATAAAATACTCGAAATTCGAATGAATTACAAACATTTAAGAATCATCATCAGTTGCAATATAATGCATAACAAAAATAATTTGAAAAATAAGTTTAAAAACTAAAAAAAAATTAATTAATGAGACCAAAATATAATAGAAAAAATTACAACTGGGATTGAAAAACAAAGCCTTAGATCTCTTAAGAACTAACAAATAACGAACCATCCAATGCTTCACTAATACAGTCATCATCAGAACATAAATAGATAAGACAGCATAAAGGCAGACGAGAGATAACACATCTCACACTAACAGTAACATATCGACAAAGCTCCAACTGACAATATCGAAGAAAATGAGTTGTTAGTGTGACAAGGTTCTATCTTACTTCTGCTACAAGTAGAACGTACTCGTGCCGCAATATCTGGAGAAATAGCTTAGTTACAAGAACGCATGATCATGTACCTTTTTTTTCTTTTGTAATTTTCAAAAGTTGTTTGCAGGAAAAGTTTTACAAAGAATGAGGTAGGAAAGAGATTGTTAACACAGTTATGCTGCCATTGTATACAATATTTTTGTTAATGTTCTTTACAGTTCACTGTGACAAGCATAGACTAGTACAATTAAAAAAAAAACACTACTGTAGGTGGAGAGATAACCCAATAATGAGTTTATGAAAGTTTGACACCGATTTACACGAAACAAATGAAGTGTTCGTTGGAACCAAGGGGTTGATATACTGAAGATATATTATAAATATTATAAAATACTATTTTTTCAGCACAAGTTAAACTGTTTTGGAAGTAATATAATACCGCAATTTGGTAAATTCTTTTTAGACTTTATAAACATAAATATATATACATGTGCCTCAGAGGTGAAAGGTCGGTTGTTAATTTTGCAGCTTAAGACAAAATATAATATATATAATACATAATAAGCCATAAATGGAAAAGTCCATAAAAGGAGCCAAGAGTCTCAAAAATAAATAAAGAAATCATCTGTCGATAATTCGCCAATTCAGGCATCACCAGGACAGTAGGAGAGAAAGAGATAAAATATAAAGAAAAAACTATTAAAGAACAAAATGCAGCGCATTTCACATCCAGAGTAAAAAAAGGTCACTAATCAGAGACAGCACCCCACACCAAGACAACCAGCCAAACACTGAGGGAAAAGAGAGGTCACATGACAACAGCTGGGAAAAGCCAAACTACAAACAGCTGATTACAAAAAAAAAAGGAAACACTCATACTAAAAACCCAAAAATGTATAAAAGATCATAAAAATAAATTAAATAATTAAAAAAGAAAAGATCAACCAAACGCAAGAAGAAGGAGAAAGTTTTCACGCACAGAAGAGGAAGGTCCTTACAAAGACAACGGTGGATACACAGCAATTCCACAATAGGTTGATCTTTTCTTATTTAATCAATTTTTATGATATTTTATACATTTTTGGGTTTTTAGTATGAGTTTCCTTCTTTTTTTTTGTGATCAGCTGTTTGTAGTTTGTTTTTTTCTTGATGTTGTCATATGACCTCCCTTTTCCCTCAGTGTGTGCCTGGATGTCTTGGTGTGCTGTCTCTAGTTATTGACTTTTTGACTCTGGATGTGAAATGTCCTGCATTTTATTGTTTATTAGATTTTATTCTTTATGTTTTATTTCTTTCTCTCCTACTGTCCCGATGATGCCTAAATTGACAAAATATCGATAGATGTTTTGTTTATTAGATTTTTCCATTTATGGCTTAATAATTATTTATGTCTCATTTTGAGCTTTTTCTCTTACATATTAGTATATATATATATATATATATATATATATATATATATATATATATATATATATATATATATATATATATATATATAATACAATTTTGTATAAATGTTTTTTAGATATTGTTTCTCTTGTGTGCTTATCTTAATTTATTTTTTTATGCATCATATTACAATTTAAATTTATATATATATATATATATATATATATATATATATATATATATTTTCTCACTATGAGACGTAATTAATTATTTTAACGATAAAGTTTTGTCAAACGGGTTATATAATTTTCTTTTTTCACTCTCTTTTTTATTAGTACTCGTTTATATTGCTTCACAAGAATTCTTTTTTTTTTCTGTTATTATTTTAAGATTCCTATTTCAATAAGTAAGCCAGAATTGTTATTTATTTATTTTTTGTACAACATAGATATTCTTAGGGAACTTCGTTCCAGAATAAAGTTTTCTTTCTTTGCTATTATATACGTAATTAAATACGAGAAATAGGAAGGATATGAAAGACTTCACAATATCATGGATAGGTGACGAAAGGAGATTGGAACAGACTCGAGGCCTTGGCCCATAAACATCGATAACTCACTCTGCTTTGCACCTCATATTATATTTATTTACCTCATTACAATCTAACCACCTAATTAAATGATTATAATTTTTTAAAAAAATATCTTTTTACACTAAAAATGGGCTTAAATGCTTTAGTAATCCAATAACTAAATAAAAAATAATAAATCCATGCTATCCATAAAATACGTCAAAAAAAGAAAATAGTAATTTACGGTATAGATTCCATGGAATTTAATCCATAATGCAGTTATCTCCGAAACATTCGGAATTTAATTTTCACGTTATTTTGAAACTTTTAAATTTTTTTAAATTAATCTTTAATTTTTAAGGATTTATTATCATATCAATGGTTTCAATGAGTTCATTAGCTACTTCCTGTAATGTTCCAAATGGTCACGTAAAGTTACCGACCTGTGAACGTTCGAGGCGTAGGTGGGAGGATAACGGAATCGAATCATTGGGTTCGCAACGATGTTTATTATCATTATATTATCATACAATTTTCAAATATCAGAAGATCAATTTATATTATGATTTAAGCACGCCGACAGTAAATCTTATGACAGTTGGTAAAATGGCGGATGCAAAACAGCTGACTGAACATCAGCAATTTGTAGGTATAGTTTTAATTCTTCCTTCAAGAATTAAATAACGTCAAAACGGTGGATAAAATCAATTCCAAGATCAGACATCATCGAAACATGTAGTTGATAAATAGGTATGGTTAGGTTGATGACAGTAAGATGTGACAGATCACTACCACTGCAGCGGAAGATACATTCAACTATCACGCCAAACCTGATAGTACTGCCGCGACCTTAAATGCTGACTGTGTAAACAGGCCTTTACACCTCATAAATAATATAAGCCGCCGACATCACCCACATACTGACCTAAGCTCCACTCGATGCAAGTCCTTGTACTGGATACGGTGGAGTGAAAGTATGACGAAAGAAACTACACCTACACTAAGTTATTCCAGTGACTGCTACATGCAGAACTTAACCACATTCCTCTAAAGGAGCAGTCTATGACCAACGTAATCGCCGATAAACAGCCGATAGCTGGTGAAGCAGTTCCAAATTCAGCGAAAGGTTACTGTACCAGAGCGTTAGAGTGGCACTTTCACTGTTAAGTTCATAACATAATAATGATGAATCTATACAAATATATAAGAGCATATAAAATTTATCAATAAAAAAAAAATCAGAAAACGTTAATTGAGTGAATAACTTGGGAAAATATGACTCTAGAGGGAGCTTTTCTTATAAATTCAAATTTTTATATATTTAATCAGAATTTTTTAAATTTCTACATTTGTTAATTAGTCTTATTATTTTTAAATCTTCATTTATTTAATTCTATTATTTCTTTATTTTTGAAATTCATTAGAATATACAATATTCTAATAGCTTGAAGCTAATTCGGATTTTTATATTAAATTAAAATTATCTTAAATTTCTAAATTTTGTAATTAATTTGATTTATATATATTACACAAACCTGAGATGGGTGTTTTTTTTTTTGTATTTGATAACTGGTTTTTATATATTTTTAAGTGCTGAATCCGAAAATGACCTGCATTTTCTTTCATAACGTCAGGATTTTTCGCAAATCGCAAATTAAAAAACTTGTAAAAATTAAAATTAGGGAAATATGAGACTTCGAAATAGACTAAATACGTTTTTCTCTTATAATTTATTCATTGTTTGTCTGTGCTCTACAATCTTCTAGCTGTCTTCACAGTCTGAGCTAAACGATTTGATTCGAAACTTACATTAGACCAAAGAATTGAAGAATATTCGAGGTATAAAGAGAAGAATCTTCTAGCAGCTGACATCTCCTATTTCTGGTTTAGGTACAGAGAAAAGGATTTTCTTCCATATTTGCGAAAAATCCAGACGTGATGGAAAAAATGAAGGACATTCGCGGATTATCGTTATTACTATATCGTATAAGTATTTTTTCCTTCTCGGCACTTTTTATCACGGATAACTTCATCCTACCAGGACCATTCACCGTACCAAGGATCAAGGATAGCATCAACAGTTTAACCTACATTGAATAATTTTCTGATAAAGACACGATTATAATAGCTCTTTTATTCATTTTTCAACATCCTTCTGAAGATCCAGAACCTTCACTGAATTTAGGGTTTCCCCAGGAATCAGGACATTGCTGGAATCCACTAGCAAAAAGGCCTCTATTTCCATTAGCCGGTATAAATGCCTTTGATTCTTCGTATGCCCTATTTTTTTAATATTTATACAAAGATTAATCAGTTGATATTCAGTCAGCTAAGGCTTGATATGTTGTATTATTATATCCATATATTATTACCCCATTATGGCGAAGTCACAAGGAGGATAATGTGTTTATCTTGGCCGTTAGTAGCTATCTAAAGCGAACGACTCAACCGATTTTCAAGTATCATGGGTCAAATTATTCGTTGTGATCCCGTGAATGTTTTAATAAATAAATTAGAAATAAATTTTATATCTTACAACCCCATTCGTAAGGGACCGAATGTACTTGCATATCTACTTAAGCCCAATGGAGGGTTGTTAGTGAGGTTGATGCCCATGAATATTGAACCTCGGTGTAGTAGTCGGGTGCCTTCCACTTCATATTACGGCCCCTTGCTAATACATTCCGTCCCGTTCATCTGTCCATGTCAAAATACAGAAAGCTCCTTGCATCTGTGCATGTAATCATATAGAAAGTAAATTAATGTATTGAGTAAAGAAGAGTCTTCATTTTCATTTGTGTGAGGAAGGCGCCCGACTTCGACACCAAGTATCAATATTCATGGGCGCTAACTTCACTAACAACCCACCAATGCGCTTAAGTAGATATGCAAGTGCATAGCGCCCCTTAGGACGAATGGGGTTGTAAGATTTAAAAGATATTTCCGTAGTCGGGGTTTTAATTAAATTAAATTTAATTGTTATTTAAAGTTATAATGATCATTAAGATAATACACATTTCGCGTTTCCCACGGCCTTGAATACTGCCCCCCTCTTTCTATATAACGACTGGATATCTCCTGAGGCATCAAACACCAAGAGCCGTTATCTTACAAGATTTACACACAAGCTCGCTGGAGAATGATGTACCAACTAACGCCGCGATAAACACATCAGTACTCACATATGACAGGCGCTGCACGATCTTGAAGACATCATCCAGGCCGACCTAGATTCCTGACCAGTCCTCGATGCAGGCATTCTGAGACACAAAGCCGCTAATGAGAGGCTGAAGAAATAAAGAGAATAAACAACGTCCCGGCTGATTGGCGTTTCTGTCCCGTCAATAAACCTCTGCATCGGAGGAAGGAGAAATGTGCGAACCTTCCTAATTAATGGGAACAGGTAGAAAAAAAAATCCAGACCGGCGTTACAGGTAAAACGAGTAACTAATGACCGTGGAAAGTTGAAATAAGATATTCGTGAAAGCATATTGGCCTGATATCCAGGATGAAGTGCTCATCGACTGTCAGGCAAAGAAAAACAGCAATAGGTTCTCAAGAACTGGATAATGTTGTTTCATGTGATAAAAAAGACTGTTCCACCAGAAGTAACAGAAAGGCGCTCAAGAAGACACTTAAAAAAAAATAAAAAAAGATTTTGTTATATGTATATATTTTGTTATATGTATATCCGAAAGCCACCGAATTAATCAAAATCATTGATTAATTAACATAAAAACAAAATTATTCGTTATATGAAAAACCAATGCGGTTTTTAGTATCAAAACCTCTTTAGTCCGAATCTTCTACTTCAAGGGTATTGATTTAGATTTATTATTTCTTCGCCTTTGGTATTTCTAATGAATGAGCTCGCTGCAACATAGACCTGAGTGATTTTGCAAGGAGATACCAAAAGTAAAGAAATAATAAATCTAAATCAAAATCAAAACCTATGAAGAAGCTTTTCAATATTTATCATTTTCGCTATTCAATGGATTTTTTTCAAATTGCCTCTGAAATATGGGATGACTTTGAACACACATTTCGAACTAACAAGCATTGTTTATGAAAACTTTCCCGTTTGTGTGATATTAGAGACTAGCTCATTTTCCTTTGAAGGGATTCAAGTTGCTTTTATTAACACATTTTTTTGTCAAGCTCGTCTAGATCTCTACAGAATCAGTAACAATGCTGGGTCCTGCAATAGCTGATTACTTCTCAGGGGACGCTATGCTTGATAGGCTCAAATCGATTACGTCATCATCTGAGTTCTCAGAAGGCAAAATATGAATAGAAATATTTTGTTCACAATTGCCCCCAAGACTATATATTACGGTCCAACTGTGAACAGTCGATTGTTTTTCCGCATAAATTTATACTGGCAAAAAAATGGAGAGAAAGTCATTAGAACCTTAGACGATTATTTCATAGACGAGTTTCTATAATCTTCAATTTGTCATTACCACGGCAGAGTGCTCAGACATCGCTTGTTCACAATAAACCTGTTTTCACAATTACTCCGCCTGACCCAAGTTTACAAGCAGTTCATAACTTTAGTTTACATTTTTCATTCAAATTATTGTTTGAATTGAGGTACATATTGTAGGTATTTATTAAGGTTAAAACATAGATAAGAACTACGTTCCAGAACACTGCATACCAACATGTATTAATATGAATATGTCAGAACTTGAGATGATTAAAGAGCAGAGATTTTTTTTTTAATTACATTTTTTCCGATATGAAAGTTCCATTTTTGTAAATCAACGATATATAAATAAAAAATTAAATATGGATCATAGATCTAAATAAAAATGTCAAAATATTCCCTTTCTAAAATATAAAATCATTTATTGAGTTCAAAATAAACTTAAAGGACTATAAAAGAGCCTTCATAACGATAAATTAGCTGTGAAACATAACAGAAAATAAAAAAATACATAAGGAAAACTATACGACCGAACTATACAGCGCCGCCTGGTGATGGACAGTATTAGCTCTGATGGGAACCCCTAATTGCCAGCCAGGTCAACAAATTGCCTGCTTCGAACCTTCGGCTAATGGGTCTCTATGCCATTCTCTATGTAGCCCCTTTTCATCCGGATTTTGTTCTTGTTTGTCCATTCTTAGAAACTATCGCTATGGCTCATAATTAGCCGAAGGAGGACGATATGGCCGTTCTGAGAAGTCTTCTCTTGCTCATTACTCGATGAAAACACAAGACAAGGGCATAGGCGTAAATCACGCCGGGGCAACCAAGACAATGCCTTGGGGGGCATCGGGCGCCGGTGCGCGTCGCGAGACCTGAATTGAAAAAAATAATAAACCTTTAAATAATTTAAACTGTTGAACAAAATAAAATAAAATAAGCTCGATATAATTCTAAATAAGTGTGTAAAGAGCAACGCAGAGATAATAATCTCAATCGGTTATTTATTAATGGTCTTTCCATTCGTAATCGTAATTCCTACAGACTACCATATACCAACTCTCTAGATACTTCCCATTCCCGTCCAATGGCGGATTCAAAGGGGGAAAAAGGGAAATTTCCCCTCCCAAAATAACCAATGAGAAAAAAAAAATAAAATACGGCTTCTTTACTTCTTTTTTAGGTTTACCCCTAATTCTAGTATACCTAGAAATCCAATGATTCTAAGTAACACATAAAATAGTCAATTGGGATTAGTGTTTACTTCCTTGTACGCATTTAAGTATTGTAATAGCAAAAATTTTCGGTTTTCAGATTTCAACGAAAATATCCATTTTGACCTTAGTTGAACGAACCCATTTTGACTAGCTTCGTCGTGACGTCTCTCGCAGAACTCAAAAACGGTTAGCCAGGGAAAGTTGAAATTTTTCGATTTTTTTAACAACTAGTTGTGAACCTCCCCTTTTGGACACTACATGATCACCGGAAGTGGTACTTTAGTTGAAGGTCACAATAGATTTTCATAAAAAATAATATTAAAATATCCCAAAACTTCTCAAAATTGGTATACAACACTTAGAGAGAAATGCTTTATTTACAGCAATGCTGCCCAAATACCTTGGATTGCTACACACACAGCATAATCATCAATCCACTGTTTTACATAATATACGTAACATTTTTTTTTCTTCCTTTTCATTTTAAGTCTAAATACATTATCATCGCTGCATTACCACATTATATCTATTCTTTTTTTTCTCCTTTTGTTTGCTGTAAACCTTCTATCACTCTTTAATCTTTCCCTTACTTCTCTTTTCCAGTAACCTTCAACTATTTCATAACTTAAAACAACGATTTTTATTTTAATAGAAATCCCCCCCAAAAAATTAATTAAATAACATGCTACGTTTTAGTTAAAATTGGAGAACGGAAAATGGTGCTGTACTTGAAAATGTTTAATTTAATTTAATTCTCGCCAATTTTTGAACCACCGATTTATAGTTAAATAGGCGTACAAGGAAGTCATGAGGAATCAAACTCAGATATTTTTATTAATTGAAATAAAAGAAGTGTGTTAAACTTCTATCGTTTTATAATTTTTTAAATCTGATGAAAGATGAAGACTTGTTTATTTATATTGTCAGGTGGTTAAGTCGCTGGACTCGTATAAATGGAATTCTAATCTAAAAACAGTTTTAAATTGGTTCAAACAGTCTTGTTATCAAGATCAACATTCGCAACAAACTAGTGAAAAGTTAAAAAAAAAAAGAAAAAGATTTGGGGAAAATTGCATTATTTTAATAATATAGTTAGGAAAATTAAACTACCTAATACTGTTGGTATAATTAAAATTTTTAATATAGCAGGGAAAATTAAAATATTTCATATAGAAGGAAAATCCGGTCAAAATTGTGAAATTCATAAATCGTAGATTTTGCTCCTAAACCTGCCTTCCCTCCTCACCACAATATATTGTTGTAACAAGGCCTCTGATGGCGGGCTAGATGAGGTCGCTACCAGTACGACAGGAGGCTAAGAATTCCTTTATAACCACAATTAGTGAGGGCCGCTGTGGTTTTTGTGGGGTTCTAGGGTCGGCAACGAGAAGTATAATCTTTCACATATTGTGATACAGGTAGCAACGGCAGGATCTCCGTAAGTTCTTCACACCTCAGCGTAGTTCATCAACCGGTTCAATTATATGCAAAAATACTTTTTAAATATTTATTTAAGAAAAATAATAACATATTATCTAAATGCTATTTTTTTATTTTTCAATTCCAGTCCAGCATTGCTTTATTTATTTTATTTTTTTAAGAGAATAATTTCTCCCAATCTGTGAGCAAACACGAGGGTTTAATCGAGATTAAAATACGACGAAAAAACCCATTATAATCCCTTATATAAATAAGGAGAGGAATATAGTACACGCAATGGAGATCGATGACTTAGATGAACAGTCCACATGGAAGAAGAAAAAATCATATATCTTTTTAAGGACGAAGGGAAAAGAAGATTCGAAAAATTGATAAACGTTGCGATTGAAAAAAACCTAGTATACTATCAAGCAAATCTCAAGCAAAATCATTAGGAAAAGCTTCATAATACAAAGCCCTTAAAGACTAGACTGTAACTGAAATATGTGCCATAGCGCATAACATTTATCTGATGTGGACACCACATGACTTCCTTGTACGCCTATTAAACTATAAATAGGTGGCTCAAAAATAAGGCGAGAAATAAAAAAAATATAATTAGGGATTGATAAATTATTTGCCACTTCCATAATTTTGTTTTTATTGAAAACTAGTTTCGAATGTTATACATTCATCTTCAGTTCCAAGGTTTAAGTAGATTATATCAAACAGAAAAGTTTTCATTGATTTGTTCTCGCACTGAACTAGCAATAATTTATCAATAGAAGTGGCAAATAATTTATCAATCATTAATCCTTCTATACTATCATGCGGATGTCAACTAAAAAAAATATTGTTTAAAGTACCACTTCCGGCTAGCCAATTTTAACAAAAATGTCATTTCTAAATGCTATATCTAAATTATAGCACTTTCACGTTTGTTTTTTTCATTATTAATTAATTTTTTAATCAACTGTTATTATATTTTATAATATAGACCAAATATGTTCAAAATCCGAGTAGATCTAACAAACCATAGGCGTTGATGACCAAAATGGTTTCACGCCTATAAACAAAAACAAACAAATAATTACTATTTCCGATTGGCCAATATTAACCCAAAATGTAATGCTCTATCTATATTGATATAGATTTCATACATAGCAAATTTGAGAAGTTTTGTATTATATATTAATATAATTTTTGATGAAAGACTACTAAATTTGAGAAGTTCAAGTCTATTATGAAATACAAGTAAAGTATCACTTCCGGTAATCCAATTTTAACAAAAATCTAGTATATTATTTATATTGACATAAAAGTCTTAAATACCAAATTTTAGAAGTTCTGTATTATATTTTAATATAATTTTTGATAAAATTCAATTATGACCTCTAAGTGAAGTACCACTTCCGGTGATCAAGCAGTGACCAAAAAGATAGGTTCACAATTAGATGTTAAGACAATCCCAAATACAAAATTTCAGCTTTCTAACCTACTAACCTTTTTTGAGTTATTTGAGATACGAACGTCCGTACAGACGTCACGACGAAACTAGTCAAAATGGATTCAGGGATGGTGTAAAATAGATATTTCCGTTGAAATCAGAAAACCGAAAATTTTCGCGATTACAATACTTCCTTTATTGCGTACAAGGAAGTAAAAATAATTCCATGCGTTATATTCCATGGAAGCAAGTTCATCACACAAACTGTATTAGGCTAAAGTTTATTAACTTCATTTATTAAATTATTTTGTATTATATGGGGCTAATAACCCCCCCCTCCCCCCGCCTCCAAAAAAAAACAACAACGGTATTACTATGTGTATAGTAATTATTTTTAATTACATTTTTACTTAAATTTTTAATCCATTATTTTTTTACTTTTGTATTATTTACCATTTCGCAAAACCGATCTTCCGACTACTCCCAATCTTGAAATTATAAAATATATTAAAATTATCTCTGTTTATATAAAGGTATTAACAGTAGGTCGGCAACACTCCTCATTCGGTAGTTACATAGTACCTATATTGTGTAAGAGCCTCTAACTCTTTAATTTTCAATCAAGTGACGAAGGAACTTTCCACCTCATCCGACAAGGCGTGACAATAGAATTTCGTTATTTTTTTTTCTTTTTTAACATATCCATTAGACTTAGTGCGTTGCATAAGCAGCTTCACTAACGCCTACTGTAGTAGCTCCAACAGCATATAAACGACCATCGGCATGTACATAAACAGTTATATAAACTCTGTACGGTCGAGAAGTTTAAATTAAATGGAACAGGTAGGAGAAAATGTTTTTCAGATTAGAAACTGGAAATCTACGTTTTCATGACTGGCCTACATCGACTTCTTTGTCCAGTATCGATGTTTATTGTAGGAAAAACTGTCAATATTCCTCTTTGTTACATATATAACTTTGATACTGCTCTTTCCAACCATATATGCTTTTAGCATTTCAATATTTTTTGACGCATATGAACCGAAATTGTGTTCAGTTTTGGTAATTTTTAAACTTTACTATCCTAATTAAATTTCCTGATTACCTACTTAAAAGTAATATTTTTATACATTAGGACGAACGTGGTAGTTTTATAAAATAAAATGTTATAAAAAGTAGGCTAAACGAAATTGCACAGAGCCCCACTCCCACTAAGCGTTGCTAATTATCATTCCCTGATAATTAGCATGTTATCGATTCTATGATTCTCTCCAATTCTTTGATTCTTTAGCTATCGAGGGGTGTAATTGAATTTTAGATACCGATCATAGGTTCTTAAACTGGGGGTCCGCGGAAATACTTTGCCTTTACACTGTGTATTGATAGTTGGCCATATGGTACATCAAAAAGGAGGAAAGAAATAAAATAAAATTTATTAAAAACTAAAAATATCTGATGTGGACACCCCATGACTTCCTTGTACGCCTATTAAACTATTAATCGGTGGCTCAAAAAGTGACCCTGAATTTGGTTATTAGTTTCTGAAGATAGCAGTACCTCAAAAACGACACTAGGCGTCGCGACGTCCATCAATTGACAAATACAAACACGCAAATATGAACACAGATCTTGTTTCTGGAGGTCTCATTCCATTATTATTATTGAAGTATCATTCCATTATTGCCGCTTTCTTTCAGTTGGTAACAAGTTCCCAAGAGATTTCTTCGTGTTCCGTGACAACATTAGAACTGTCAGTGTCACTAAATAAAGCATTGGAAATCGATGGCTTCAACACCTTAAGAGGAAGAACCCGCCCAGCTTATATCTTATTCTCCTGCTGCAGACTCGTTTAGATCACAAATGGATGGGGGAGTACCTTAATTTTAACACTTAAAACAAGTAATAAAATTGTTTAATTATACTGGAAAAGAAATCGCGTTTATAACCTGCATCCCCGAAACATGTGATCTCGGTAAATCGGACAGTTTCGACATTTTAAGCGGAAGAATCCACTTAACTTATATCTTATTTTCCTGCTGCACACTTGCTCATCTCACAAATGGGGAGGAAAATCAGTATTTTACACTCAATCTTCACTCTTAAAACAAGTAATAAAAATATTTAATTGGAAAGGAAAAAAATCGCGTTTATAATCTTTTTTACCGAGCCATATGGTCTCTCTATTTAATTTTAATATAATTTTTTATGTGTGTTTTATGACCTTCAAGTAAAGTACCACTTTCGATCTGCCAATGTTAACCAAAATTTATTATGTTACTTATATTACTATGCAAGTCTTATATACCTAATTTGAGAAGTTTTGCGTTATATTTTAATATAATTTTTTATGAAAATCAATAATAACCTTCAAGTAAAGTACCACTTCCAGTAATCATATAGTGACCAAAAAGGGAGGTTCACAACTAGATGTTACAACAATCCACAAAATTTTAACTTTCTACGGCTAACCGTTTTTGAGTTAAACGAGGTACGTACGAACGAACGTACGCACATAGGTACTGACCTCACGAGGAAACTAGTCAAAATGGATTCAGGGAAGGTCAAAATGATATTTCCGTTGAAATCTGAAAACCGAAAATTATCGCGATTACAATACTTCTTTTACTGCATACAAGAAAGTAAAAATAGTAACAACTATTTTATTTTATTCGTAAACGCCACCCGGAACACCTACTTCTTAATTTTGACTTTAATTTCACATTCCCCAACTTTTCGTTATTATTCAAATGACTAATTTAATACAAATCCTACATATTCAAGACTTTTTGAATTTGTTGTTACCTAACTAGTTATTATCATACTTAAATAATAATTAGTAAACATTTATATGCCTAGGGATGGGAAGGGACAAAAAAAAAAAATTTGTTCAAGAGGAAGGTCATCCGACAACATTACTTTAAGAACCGCAGATGCAATACCAAACTAATCGGTTGATTAGTCGTCACTGGGTTTTTGGATAACCTATAATAACTACGGTAGCAAAGTTATAGATCAAATAAAAAAAATAAATAAGTTTTCTGAATTCTATGGCCACAGGGAATAAGTTGGTAAGTCGAAAAATGGTCTTCCTGAGTTGTGTGTGCTGTCCATCATCCCCCATGCCTTCTGGAAACATTGAAGAAGATGGTAACTCACACCTCTCCTCTATACCTATGAGAGCTGTGAGTTACCAATTTCTTTACAGTATGTAGGTAAGTAGGTCAGGGAGATTTTCACAATATACATAACTCAGGAGGACCATTTTTCGACTTACCAACTTATTCCCAATGGCCATAGGATTATCGAATTTAAATTTGAACAAGATTCGAGGTCTTTCGATTTTAAATAATGACCATTAAACAAAATAATCATAATTAATTAAAAAAAGTATTCCTTCTCCAAATATTACAATCTATAATCATGTAGTCAAAAGCATAAATATAAACTGAGAACCTTAACAATAAACTTAATATGGGCTGCAGACTCCATAAGAAAGAGTTGAGAGCACGGTAGGAATGAAGACGTAAAAAAGGACAACTGCCGTGGAGTAATGCCCAGGTTCGACCCTCGAGGCTATTTCCCTTCGACACAGAAGCCTTAATAAAGAAGAATTACAGGATATTATCCAGAGACAGGAGCCGCAAGATGACCGTATGATCTAGACCAAGTTAACATGCAACTACTGTACTTCTGTATAATAAAAGTATGGAGGCTTCCTATGCGAAATTGGAATGCTGCATAATAGGCATAATTACCTCGGAATATTTAGAACTTACAATATTTCGGAAAAAAATAAAAATACAACTCGAAATAAACCCGATTAATTATAATAACATTGATTATGCCAAAAGTTATAATATATGAATTATATAATTATACAGTGTGCGGCAAAAGTAGTTGACACATTTATAGGCTAAATAAAATGCAAACTAATTAAATGAACATTTTTTTTTCATTCACATCTGAAAGCATATACAATTTCATACACTCTGAAACTCATACAGTACACTCTGATCATTTCCTGTAGTATGAAAGCCATTTTTTGTCGAATTGCTTGATTTTGTTGGCCAATGGTGGGAGGGCGACGAATGCATATCATTGATCTGAGGTAGCCCCAATGGAAAAAAAATCACAGGAGTCAAAGTCGGAGGACCGGGCTGGCCAACCCATGTCATCTTACCGCACTCACAACAGGACTCACTCAACTAATATTATTTTTAAACGAATTAATTACTGAGAATAAAATTAATAAGTTAATTAATTAATTACTATAACTAAAATGGCATTTTCTGCATTTTCAGATAAGAATTTAAAAAAAAAAAAATGTTCATATAAGGTAAGTCGGGGTAAGTATCTACCCCGGGCAAGTGCATATATGGGGATTTATTTCATATCTATTTTGTTGGAAGAGCGGCCGTTTATGGTGATTTGGCGTAAATAGTAACATCTCCACAAAAGGCAACTCTCCCAACAAATTAGTAAACTATTTATAATTATTAAATAAGTAAACAATTTGATTTTTTTGTAAATATATATGTAAATACAGGGTCTCCTAGCGGACATGGATCACCTCCTATAGATTCCAGAGTATCTAGAATAATGGGATGAAACTTGGTGGGTCTTATTTCCACCCTTGTACGAAATAAAGAAAGTATTGTAATCGCGAAAATTTTTGGTTTTCACATTTCAACGGAAATATCCATTTTGACCATCTCTGAATCCATTTTGACTAGTTTTGCCGTGACGTCTGTACGTACGTTCGTACGTGTGTATCTCGCGTAACTCAAAAACGGTTAGCCGTAGAAAGTTAAAATTTTGTATTAAGGATTGTTGTAAAATCTAGTTGTGAATCTCCCTTTTTGGTCACTACATTATTACCGGAAGTGGTTATACTTTACTTGAAGATCACATAGACTTTCATCAAAAATTATATTAAAATATAATGTAAAACATCAAAAATTTGGTATGTAGGAGTTTATATCAATATGAATGTATTTACTAGATTTTGGTTAAAACTGGTGAGCCGAAAAGGGTACTTTACTTGAAGGTCATAATAAACTTACAATTATTTTTAAAATTAACATACAGAGATCATATGTTTCGGTAATAAAGGTTGCAAACGCGATTTTTTTTCCCTCCAATTACACATTTTTATTACTTGTTTTAAGTGTTAAAATTATGAGTAAAATACTTGCTTTCCTCCCCATTTGTGAGATCAACAACTCTGCAGCATGAGAATAAGATATTAGTTAAGTGGGTTTTTCCGCTTAAAATGTCGAAACTGTCGATTTCTAATGCTTTATCCAATGATATTGACTGTTTTATTGTTGTCACGGAACATGAAGAAATCTCTTGGAAACTAGCTACCTACTGAAACAAAACGACATATAATAACGGAATGAGACTTCCAGAAACAAGAGTATGTGTGTGTGAGGGATGATATGAGAGATTGAAATCGCGACGCCGAGTGACGTTTTTGAGATACTGCAATCTTCGGAAACTAGTAACCAAAGTCAGGGAAGTCATGTGGTGTCCGCATCAGATATTTATAAATTATACATCTTTTTATGACATTACATCCCCGTAACCTTCTGCAGTTCCTCTACAGCGCACCTAATCCTGGAATTTCAAATGGAATGGGGTACTTTTTTTTTTTTTTTTTTTTTTTTTTGAAACGAAATTTTAGACGAATTCATATCGGGCACTTTCTTGATTCGATGCGCCCTGAGGGCCATAATCGGTTTTTATACAAAGTTCCAAATTTCTCTGAAGGAACAATTTTTTAGAAAAGTATTGAAGCAAACATTGTAGAGAATTAAAATAATTGTATACTTTGCATTTTTCTTTAGACCATATGCCCATTTTTTTCTTTAGAGCAATATTTATTTACAGAAGTCACAGTATAGAAGTTTGGTTGCCTATATAAAAATATTATTTTCTGATAGATTTGATTTCTTATTATGTATAGTTAATAATAAAATAGTAGGCTCATTTTCAATATTACGAATCCAGCAGACTTGGAGCAAATTAAATTCCCTATTCGATATACAGTATACTATATAATATATACTCCGATAATAGGGATATATATTATGATAGATATAGTATCGTACATCTTATACTATATTATTGAGCTAGTTATAGCGAGGGCAGGTCCCCCCTCCCGTGTGGTCGAGCCCAGTCTCAGTCCAACTCAACTGCCCACTTAAAATTCTTCCAAACCGGTCGGCGACTGGCGACTCCTCCACGGATCTTCTTCTGCAGCTTCTTATGCCTCTCCGGAGAGCCCGAGTGTCCAAGGGACTGTAGGAATCTGGACTGGACCGAGGTGCTACGTCGAGGGGTATGTGTAGGAGGGAGGAGTAATAATACTGAAAAAAAAACCCTTGTCAAAGTAGCATTAATATCAAAAATTATAAAAGCAAAAAAAAAAAATCTACAAATTATTACACAATGGTTTATTATATCATTCAAATAGTTATATATTAAAAATGTGTCGACTCATAAGACTTTCCTAATATTCCAATACGAAATTGTTTGTTATATCTACGCTAGTATTATTCCGATTAAGATTTTTTTTTTTTTAGATTTGGCTTTGTAGACAATTAATTATCTTTCAAATAAACAAGCATCTGGAATATTTCGAGAGATGTACAGTTTTCGAGTTATCGAAAAATTAAACAAAAGATGAACTGGTTTCCTATCGGAATGTCTGCAGAATACTTTATAAAACATATGGACAAAGTTTTAACGCTCTGGCAAACTAATAAATTTATATTTTTCCTCTATTTTCAAATATATGGAAACATTAAATCTCTAATCGGCCGCCATTTTGAAACGAACTGGCGTATTGTAATACGGATCTCCGAAGATGATCCTGGGGTGACCTATAGTATGACTTCGGTTACAAATTTCCAAACAATCGCAGACGGCTGATTTTCATTATTTTTTTATTCGATTTTTGGATTCTATGTATCTTGAAAAGTAAATCTCAAATTTTGAGGAGAAAGATTTAATTTTCGATTGTAAAATTCTTGGTCGACAATAAACAATGTATCGACAGTAACAAAGAGTTGATATAAAAAACAGTCAAATATTTCTTCTAATTTGATACTAATTTTAGTATTACATATTTACATAGAATGAATTTATATGTAATTTTTTACACCTTTTATTTTATAGATTTATATATTTGTACTATAATATTTATTGAAAAACCGTTTTGTATAATTATGAGGGTAATAATAACCATCAAAATTTGTTTGCCCTTAAAACAAAACAAAACAAAACTAAAAGAAGCTATTTAAAAAAAAAAATAATTTTATCTAATTCCGCTTTAGTGTGAAAAGAAAAAGTAACTTAAATTTACGAGTAACCAAGAGTTACTAAAGAATTGGAAAGTCTATCAGCATTCCGCAAGGAGTTTGTGGTGCAGAGTATTGCAGATTGAGGATGCTAAGGCAATGAAAGAACTGACCAACTAGCCAGTGAATGTTACCAATCAGCAGCGAGTCAGTCATCATCAGTTTGATAATAGAGGAAAAGCTATTATTTCAAGTAGAAAAATAAATATTAAAGATATAATGACTAATATTAATTATTTTTTGTCATCTATTAGTAATTATTATACAATTAAAACTTTCAAATTCTCCGACAAAAAGCGCGTCAAATCATCAAATTAGAGGGTTAATCTTTATTAACTGTTGCATAATTATTAACAGGCAAAATATTTATGGTATTATAAAAGAAAATATACTCTTTTAAGGCACACTATTTATTCTACAAAATAAATATAATTATTATAATGGATATAAATACATTTTGAGATTACTCTGGACCTTTTATCTTTCTACCTCATCCAAGATTTCAACCCGACCTCAGTACTTCTTGCTACGACACTGTCATAAACCAGCTATTCCCAATGATCATCTTTCGACGGAGGTGAATGTCTGACTGATCAAATTCGAAAAATTGCTTTATTTAATATCAATGATGACGTAATTGAAAAGCGGGATAGTTTTAGGTTTAATAAACATAAAAAGCTAAGCGAAACCGAAGATACGATGCCGAAACCATCAATCGTTTACAAGGCTCCGTCAACCGACAACCGTCCAAACCCCAACCCTTTAGATCAGCCTTTATGTAATCCTTCCACCTATGTTTCCGTCTACCTCGAGGACGTTTACCAGTCGGCTGAGCTTATTAATTATTAGGGAATCATTCGTTACAAAGCCCAACAACTTTAAAGACCCGTTTCATCAGTAGCAATGCTACTACGATTATATTAACAGGATGAATGCTCCCCGATTCCGCGTTCTACATTGATAGATACTTCAGTTATAACATATCATAATAAATCTTAGAATAATGATGCTCTCTAGTTTAAGCACCATATCGACGTTAAACAAGTCAATTAGATCTCATCCGCAACATCTCCAAATAGACAATCTTATCAATTAACGAGATCGAGCGAATTGCTAAAGAAATTACAATCCAAAATGGTTTCAGATATGATTTAGATGAGCAATGCATAACCATATTTTTAACCACTGTCATCATTGTTCCCCTCTCTCAGGAATAATATCGCTGGTAGATCGGCCTTTCCCGACGAACAGGCCCCGCTCCGGGAAGTGGAGGCCTATGGGAATATAAAAGCCTTTCCGAGGGCAATCAACGCTGAAGAGAAAGTCCGCGACGAGCACTACTGGAAAGATGGAAATGAGATGATGATTGCAAAGGTGCGGGTTCGAGTACGGAACGATATTAGGAATTGTCTAAAGGTTGAGGAGAAGGGAGAGGAAGGGGGGAAGAGGTTTGTGAACTCACATGACTTTTTAATTGTGAACCATGAGTTAGTGAGGGCCGTTAGAGCACGAGCGACCGTCACGACCCTATGAAAGGGAAATGTAATTAGCAGCCCACTTCTTGGAAGCTCGGATCGTAAAGTCACTTTATGTATTTACCTCCCGGGGTCGGGGCCGTATCCTCTGCTTTACAGGGAGGGAAGCCAGTAGGAATATCGGGAAAATATCGATTTATCGATGTTTTTAAAGAAATATACAGATATTTTCGTCCGATAGTTATTATTTGTTGAATCGTAATATCGATGGAGAGGGAGGGTAAGCAATACAGATGTTGGAAAAATATCGATATTTTAGTAAGATAGTTTTAATTTGATATATCGTAATATCGATGGGGAAGAAGGGTAGTCAGGAGAAATATTAGACAAATATCGAAATATATAAATAAATATAGTGATATTTTTGTCCAATAATTTTAATTTGATCGAAATCATAATATCGATGGCAGAGGGAGGGTAATCATTTGGGATGGCGGAATATCAATATTTTAAAAGAAATTTATTAATATTTTTGTTCAATATTAAAATTTAGGTACCGAAAAACGATATTTTTCAAAAAATAAAAAATGTCAACAAGGACGGCGCAGAATGGCTCCAAACGCACTTTTGTTGGACATAACTTGTCCCTGGTCGTTCTATGACATATGAGTCATCTCAACATCGTTTTTCTCCCAAATAAGTTCACTTTCAATGTTAGGTTTTTACCTAATTCTTAAAGATGTTTTTTCTATATATTATTTTTTGTTTAATTCAGAAAAAAAATCGATATTTGATAAATCATAAACGCTCGATATTTGTGTTCGCTATCGGATAGAATGTATAGAACTTTTTTGAAGATTTAACCCATAATAAAATATTAAATAATAGGGAGAAGTTAATTTCTGTCTTGCTAGGATATTAAAACTGGCTGTATATTTTAATTCTTAGTTCAGTGACTTATTATAAAAACTAATAACGTGGGAAGAGAAAAAGGATGTTGATTATTATAGAGAATTCATTAGCCTGCTCTTGGCTGTGACCTTCTGTTCTTAATGGCATTGTTTTTAATCCCGCTTTATCACAAATAGCAATAAGAGAGGAAAATGAGGCAGTGAAGAGGATTTAAAATATTAAATTAAATAAATTTAAATACATTAATGTTAAGTATTAAAATATAAAAAAAACACAGTTTGAAAACTTAATAATGTTAAGATGATTTTGAAAGAAATGTTTTACTAATAATATTAAAAGTCTGCTTTCCCAACTAATTGGTAAAAATAATAATTATTAATAACATTAATAACAATAGTGCTGGGTGATAATAATAAGTCTTAATGTTAATAAATGATTTTTAATTTTGTTTTTGTTTATTGATGGTTATATATGTATATATAGATATATATTCTTTTAAATATGTATCTTTTCAAATTATTTTTAAAATATCTATAAATTCTGACTGAAATGGGGTAGCTGAGTGGATAAGGCACTGTATCTACAACTCCTGTACCGAGGTTTCATGCCAATTCCCCGACTTTGGTAGATAATTTACTTATTCTGTTATATCAGCAGTAGATCAACTTCGGGATCGCAAGATCCTCCTAGGGCACACGTAGACTCTACAAAGTGGGTACCTGGCCCTTCAATGGGCTGGAGGATAAACTTGGAGTTTGAGGGTATATACTGACCACATCACCTCCTCGTATAACCGTTTAACAAGAAACAGTACGTCCTTAGCAAATACTAAACCTGAGACCCTTAAAGGTTTGTAGTGGTACAGATTTATTTATAGAATGAGTGGAACAGCCCGTCCAAAGGAAGGTTTTAAAGAATACATAACATAATATTTATTTATATCACTTTATTTAAAGCCTACCTTAAACGGTCAATATTATTGAAGGTGTCTCTCACACGAGTCAATAATTTGTCAGTATCTTAGCCTTAACCTGGACATGATAGATACCTGCTCAAAACAACAGGTATTCGCTTGTTTGTTTTTTGTAGGAACTATTTTTTTATTGAGTGAAAAAATAAAATAGAATAACGGGCATTTCGGTTTTTGGATTAAGTAACCAGTTTTCGGTTACACCGACTGGTTATTCGTAACTCTATTGCCAATAACTAAATGTAATATTGCTCTATATACCCCTAGGTGCTAACATTTTGGAGTATTGTGCTCACTGAAAGTTATGCCTTGAGCTTTCGAGGTCGAAAACTTAGCTTTACACTACTCTTACTATATACCAACAAATTTAAAAAAGGAAAACCTTTTACTCTAATTAATGCAAGGTGGAATGTATCTATATACTGAGTTATAAATATTCATTGATCATACAGATAGGAAAAACTAGATACTAAACAGATAGTATTTTTTAAGATTATAATATACTAAAATACGATAAATTAAGTTATAAACTTCAAGAATTAATAAGCATTAATCTTAAGATAACTTAATGCTATTTTTGTAATGAAATTGCTTCCACGAGTATGAAGTTGTCATGACAACGATTAAGTACACCTTCGTACATTCGCAAGTTTTTTGTCATATCGAATTATGACCAAGAAATTCTCCAAAATAATCATAATTGAATAGCTGTAAATCAAATGTATCATATTTTTGTCATACATTCTATTCTCCATTATTTTATGGGTATTAATTTGTTCTTATTTTATTTGAAATGATCCAAATAAATAATGAGGACATGGAATTAGATAGGTTCAGGAAAAAAAAAAGTGTCCGACAATTCAGTATAAGATCAAACCAAGTTTTTTAAAAATATTCTTTCCTGTCAGAAAAGGAAGTCACATGACACCCGCAAAGTGATTAAAAATCGCGTTTACAACATATTTCTAAGGAGTCAACTAAAATACATATACAAAAAACGGTTCAGTTCACCTTAATATATTTAAAAAAATATATATAGTTTTCTATTTACCGAATAATTTTTTGATGAATTTTATACTTCCCTTATCTTAAGTAGATAAGAAAAAAATAACAATAAACAGTGGATTACAAAATAAAAATGATTGATGCTGAACAATAAATAGGTTATTCCATATTACACCAGTGATATCTTGTGTTGCGAAAACTAACGATCAACATTTATCGTTCTATAAATTTCTCTTTCACCACAATAAATTATCTCTCTGATATTTATTTATACTAATTTATATCTCAGATTTAAATTCAGCCCAACCTGTTGATAGTCAGTTGGAAAAATAGCGGGTGTTGGATTGGTTGCTTGGAACAGCTGATAATTTTATAAAAAAGGAAACTCATTCATAAAATAAAAAAAAATAAAAATTAATCTATATACTTCATTTCAATAAATTAATTTAATGTAAACTAAATCAATTAAATCTAAATAAGAAATTACAGAAGTTCGAAATAAATGATTATATATATATATATATATATATATATATATATATATATATAGTTTTAATCCTTCTCCAAGAATTAAATAAGGTCAAAATGGTGGAGTTGATTGGGTGGGTAAGGAGCTACGGTTAACTGCCAAGTCTCGTACATGTGGCTGCAGTTAGCTATCATGTCAAACCTGATATGTACTATGACAATTCTGCCATGAAAGCAAATGCTGTCAAAAATAATATCATACAGTTTTCATAATACCAGTGGCTGCGATACATAAAATAAATAAAGATATATAAAAAAAAGATATAAATAAACTGTCACCATAGAATGAAGTCTTTCACACAGTGCTTGAGTCAATATTAATAGATATTAAGAGAAATTAAATAAATATTTAGTTATAACCGAAATGAACCCTGTCTTAAATGATATATTAGATCAATGCTGGAGCACTTCCCTTGGCTACCAACAGGCTTAATGCTCTATTAGAAAGTATGTATTGAGGGCAAATTTCACCAATTTCAAATAGTTTAAAAGAAAGATGTTTAGGAAAATTAATCTTAGAAAGTGACCTAAGGAGCTGAAGTATCTTGTGGCGGGCTGGCCTGGATCTGCTACCCGGGAGAATATACTCGTACAATCCTCTAGCAGACTACGCGGTTGCCGTCGGACATTCTGGGGCAAAACATACCGAAATGCAAACATTTAAAAAAAAGGTATTTAATTTCATTATTCTGGCATTTGAATTAAAGTGTCTCTGCCACAGTTTAAGAGTTACCGCCAAACTGTAAAAATGGATTTAGTAACTATTGTAAATATAGTTGGTTTAAAAAATCACCCCCGAAAAAGTTGTCTACAGTCTTCCTATTTTAAGCGACCATTTTGATCCTTGTAAGGTAATAATATTAGTAGCAGGCTATAGAGTTTACAAAATAACAGTTCATTAAATACACATTTCTTATTTACAGAATACCATAAGTGTTCCTCCATCCATTATGAATCTCATCCCACGTCCTCGAGATGAATGTCCCATTACAATACTCTTGTTGATTGAATGTAATGAAAATGGAAAATGCCCACACCGTTTTGAAATAAATGCATCGGTACTTATGCAAGATAAATCAATATATTGCAATATAGACCGTAGGCACTGTTATATATTGCGTCAGGACTTAGCCATATCTGATCCGGCAGAGGTGGACAATCCCACGCGAGGCGGTGCACGATATACCATTCCATAAAGGAGATACCACCAATCGGAGGAGGCCTTGCATGAGTCATCGCAAGGTCGGCCAATCAGATAGGACGTAATAATTTCATCCCAGTAGTCCATCGGACGTGTAGGCATCTCTAGTTGGTTATTGCTGTCGGCGCGATTTCGGGGAGTGGTCCGATGCAGTGTTCAGATTAACATTATATACGATCCTCCTTAGGAAATATACTGACTCAAGTATTGCTGGAAATTATTGGTTAGGTTTGGTTTGGCTGAGTGATGATCTCGAAATCTTTTGGAAATGCTGGTATACACCTACGAGCGGATCGGCAATAATTTGGATGCTGATAATTTTTTTAGATTTATGCTTGTTGGATTAATGTACTACAGAGATTCAATGTGGAGTATCAAGTCTGCGATTACCAAATTAAAAATGTATTCGATTGATACCTTTTTTTTCGGCCATGCTATAATGAATCAAAAATACTTTATATCTTTCCTTCATATTCATAACTGACCGAGATATGGATGTATGAAACAAAATGGCGGATGGTAATGTTGAGCTCCGGGGCCCATCCTGAGGCGAATTGTAACTGGTGCCAAATCTAAAAAAAATAGTAGTCTCAGAGAAAAACTGTGCACGGCGGACAATAGGATTTTTCATTCAATTTTTGGATTCTATGTATCTTGAAACATAAAAACTAACATTTTGAGGGGGGAGGGTAAAAATATTTGTTTTCTGCCTTGATTACAACGATTCATTATCCCCAGTAATTAACCAAACCATTTATAAAATATATAAAAGTCTAATTAAAGATTATTGAATTACTTACTAAATTCATTTCGTCACAACCGAAAACACATCTAGACATTACCTGTAACAGAAAAAAAAAATGTTAAAAATTATTCATGTATGGTTTATGTAGGTATGTTAATTTTCTAATAAATAATAGTTTATAAGAATCAGAATAAATATTATACAGGAGACCCTCATTGAAATTAAGACAACGACCGAATATATAAATCGCATATCTGAGGGATAACCCCCACAAAAAACAAATTTAAATAACAAAAGATGCCAATCAGATCTATTCCGACCAAAACGTACAAGGAGCATACGTCATTTCGTTTTAAAATGGTGGCAGATTAGAGGTATCTCTCTCTCTCTCTCTCTCTCTCTCTCTCTCTCTCTCTCTATATATATATATATATATATATATATATATATATATATATATATATATCTCTATATATATATATATCGTATATATATATAGAGATATATATATATATATATATATATATATATATATATATATATATATATATATATATATATATATATATATATATATATATATATATATATATAGAGAGAGAGAGAGAGAGAGAGAGAGAGAGAAGCTTTGATATATTAATTTCAATAATGAACTTTTTTAATCGACCATGAATTTTTTTTTTACCTCCCCTCCCTGTCAAACCTTTACGTTAGAAAATACTTAGAATCCAAATATCAAATAAAAATAAAAATCCGCCCATCCGCCGTGAAAAGCTTTTCTCCGAGACTATTGGACCGATTTTTGGATTAGATTGATATTAATATTAATTTTTTAACTTTACAAAATTTAAATATTGTTTTAATTACAAATTTACAATTTAAAGAATATGATTTACATATAATATATATATATATATATATATATATATATATATATATATATATATATTATTATTATTATTATTATTATTATTATTAGAAGACCCTAAAATAAAGCTTTGTGTTTCTCAAAATAGCTGTAAATAACTAATCAATTTAAGTACAATTGGTATTGAAAAATATAAGATCACATAAAAGCACACCGGGTATAAAAGTTTTCAATGGATCAATTGGTGGATTCAATGTAAACAATGCAACTTTTCCTGCTGCGCAACACATTTCAGCTGTTTCATTTTTAAATCAATTGTATGACAATATTCCCATTCTTTATTTATTTTGCCAATAATAATTTTAAAATATGATTAAAATTCTATATCTGGCTCATATTCAAATGCAAGAAAATTGAACGATGATCGAGTAAATGCAGGCACCTAGTATTTGCATCCGATGTCCATTTATATAAAACTTAAAATTTTCTCTAATACACGGACAATTTGACTACCAGTGACACCTTATAATTATAGAAATTGTATATAACTTGACAACAGTATTACCTAGTATTACGAATCCTATCATAGTCTTGAATAAACGAATATATTGTGTAAATATGACATTAATCGGTAAAGTCTTTCAAAAGTTACAGGATCATAAACAGATATGCCAAGGATTATCTATATACATCTTCAACCTGTTGATGTGAGTTGTATTATCTCTGATCAGTATTTAGTGATTACTTTTCAGTCCATATCCGGGACTCGTTGACTCAATTTGGTTGGAATCTTCATTTGTCTTTTTGCTGTATTTGATTAAATATTTCAACATAACGACATCTTTAAAATTTAAATTATATGCTGTGTATCCTAGTGTAACCCAATGCAACTGGACATCACTTTATGGATAAAGTATATCCTGGGCTGTATATAGAAAATATAATGTATAATATATTACTGAGCAATAAGGAAGACGATGTTATGAAGCCCTGACAGCGGGATCAGAACCCAAGATGACAACTCCCATTCAACCTCTTGCAACGGTCGACAAAAAAGATTCCACTTTTTTGGACAGGTACAACAAGCGGAGATACAGTTAGGGCCGCGACAACTGTGTCACTTTCCTTTGGTATACTCAGCCCAGGCACGTAACTGTGTCTCTCGGTAATAGCTACTGCTTCATGTCGACAGTAATCTAGTCCTATCGTGTATATATATATATATATATATATATATATATATATATATACATATATATATATACATATATATATATATACATATATACCCCGCTTATCCGGATCACCTATATCTAAAACTTGGATATTCCGAAAAAACAAATTTCCTTTTTCCTTCTAGTAATTTTATTTTTGTTCACTATAAACCGACTGATACGTAATTATATGTATTTTCTCTTTACATTTTTATACATATATTATGTAAATTGGACCGTATCTTAAATCAAATATTAATTTTTTTAAAGTGCACATCATTCATAAAAAAGGGAGGCATACATAGTTGTTGGAAAAGCGAATCCTAGTAGGACATAAAGAATTTTACATTTCTTTTGACAATAATATTTGAATTTTTTCTAAAGAAGCCTCCCTCTTTCTACTTTGTTTCTCATCTATTTGTACTCAGAGCCGTCCTTATTCAACACCCGTGGGCTACTAAAAATAATTCTCCCCTCTTCGTAAGATATGCATACACATAATATTTTCTATTTCATTTAGAACAAGTTATTTGGTCATGAAAATATTTTAAAAAAATATAACATAAAATAACAAAAACAATTACTAATAACAAAAAAATACACCAATAAAACTTGCCACCCCAAAAGGCTTGCTGCTCAGAGAGATAGCCCATTAAGGCCTTTGATTAGGTTGAAGAGTTTTGTTTGTTTGAATACGCTAATTTCATGAACTACCAATACTATTTGAAATTTTTTTTTACTTAGATAGATCGCGCATTAAAGAAGGCTTTATGGGGCCGACCCATAGGAACGGAGCAGTAACCATAAACCCGTGGAAGCAAGTTGACTAAGCAAGCCTATTATGCGATTAACGTTGTTATTATGCGATTAACGTTGTTTTGAAAATAAAATGGTAGGCTAAGGGGGAAAAAAAGTTTGAAAACGTGAAACTTATTTAATCGAAACTTTATTGCCGTTTATAAAAATGATTGCCGTTTTGGCTCTTTTTCCATGAAAATGTTTGCAACAAATGAGACCGAACAGTATATTATAGGTTATTATTTTAATGATTATTTTTTTTTTTTTTTTAGATGTTGACCCAAATTTAACGCGGGTGAAACAGCTAATACGTATTTAAATTAAACACTTACTTCATTAATGTCTCTTGTTTTGCAAACTCCTCCATAAGTTTTTTTTTTAATTTTTATATTGTTGTAAAACACCAAATTGTTTTTAGTTTTGATTTTTCATGTTAAATGACGTATAAGGGAATGACATATCTATTCAAAGAAAGGAAGTAGTAATCTCTGTCGAACAAACAATGTTTTAGAACTTTACTTTAATAACTGTTTACTGACCACACCATACCATACCATGCCGGATAAACGGGGTTCTACTGTATAAGTCAACTTCAAGCTGTGTAAATAAATATAAATAGCAACCATAAACTTTATTATAATATTTATGGATGCGTCTCACTTGATTTTCAAGTTAGGTAGCTCTTTCCGTATCATGACATGGTCGGCCGCATACATTGAATTGTTTTCTCTTTTTTTCTGTGAGTAATTTTAACCACCTTCTGACTATATCTTCCTTTATTTTAGTTAATTATTTTATGTTATTAAATTAAAATTTTTAGCAAACATTTGATCAATGCATACAACTACTGTATAAGGGAGGTGTAGCAAGTGGGATCTGCCAAAAGAAGATACGTCGACCTTGCAGACAGCCATGCGAGGTCAAAAGCTATAGCGAAGTCGAAATCAATCCGCCTTAGCCCCGAAGGAAGAAAAGACTTCATTACAGGGACCCAGCATTGTCAGCGAGGTCAACGCCTCCACAGGCCGCTAAGTACCGCCTCTTCTCGTCCCACCAATTACTGTTCACCACCAGTCTCGATTATATTCGAAAATAAGCAGAACTTGAAGGGACGATATGAGGAAAATTCGCATTAAAAATCTTGACACAATGCCTGGCTAAATAACGGTTCAAATCACTTTAAATATTATGGATGTACCTCTATGAAATGAATATATAAGTTTATATATGTATGTGCATATATATATATATATATATATATATATATATATATATATATATATATATATATATAAATATATGCATATGTTAATTAAAGAGAACAAATAATTGAAAAAAAATAAAAGAATTATTGCTATAGCTCGCCCATAGTTAGAGGGCATTTCGAGGTCGAACTGATGCGGAACTAAGTTAAAACTAATTGTGTTTTTTTCTTTGCTCGTTTTTCTTTATAAAATATGTAATAATACATAAATATATATATATATATATATATATATATATATATATATATATATATATATAAAATCCGAGAATAAAGAAAAAAAATGTTAGTTTCAGCTAAGTTCCGCATGATTTCGCCCTCGGAATGCCATCTAACTGTGGGTGAGCTATAGTATATTATTGCATAGTTCCAAATACTAAGCCTTAAGTCTCTCAAATAGATGAAAATAACTAACCACTCAACGTATTGCAAATTCAGACATCATCAGAATAGAATAAAAAATTAGATCACATAAATGCAGACCAGAGACTGCCCATATCACATCAACAGTCTAAAAAAAGATTAATCAAATATTAGATAGTAAATTAGTCCAAAAAAGTTTTGCTAATTTTGATGATCAGTTGTTTCATTGAAACATTTCGAAGCTGTGTTAATGATAACTCGCTATTTCTTTGGTATGTACTGAATTGTCTTTCATATTCATTCATGTCTTCCGCATTCCTACCTTTGTAGTAGGAATTATACTGTCGTAAGTAACATTTTCAAAGTTTAAGAGGAGACCAAAATTAAGTTTCAGATAGCACTGTATTGCCTGTTGTGGACAGCGACCAATGCTTATATTTGTAGTGTTTCACGTTTTAAGCTTAAGTTTTTTAAGTGTTTCACCCTTTTAGCTTATTTAAGATACTTATACTAGAATAAAAAGTACGATACTTATAATCGGTCAGCATAGCCCGATTCAAGAATAAAATCAAAATAAGCAAAACTGGACTAAAGTTTACCTCTGACGTTATAATTTTTTTGTAGCAGCATTTATTCTTTTACCTTTTTTTTCTCAGCCCTGATGAAGGCCTTCAACTTGGGCCGAAACGTCGGAACACATCAAAACAGTATATTACACAACAGTGTGCTTCATTTCAGATTGCACCCCTAGCCTTCTACTCATTAAAAAAAAAGATTAAATAATCAAAAATAGTAGTTTACCAAATTTAACAAATGACTGATGCACTTGCTCCGTAATACAGACGATACAATAAGGACACGCGGACAGGAGAGCCTTGCGCGACACCTTCGACTATACATTTAAAGTACCACCGACCGATCCTGCAGCCAGGACCGGTTCTTGAACAGGAACCTTCTCCGGGACCACTCTCAGCCAATATCCTTTACAGTAGGATTATCCAACAGGGATTAGTTCCTGTCGATGGAGGCTTAGTTCGGGAAAGATTAGAATTACTAAAGGCCTCAATCATTAAAATAATAATGAGCAATGTTCGTAACACATCTCCGTGGGTGGTAAAGCTGGTTTGTGAACTGAGAATAGACTCATACTAGAAAACTTTATATTATATTAACTTTATATTAACAATAATATTTAAAAAGGTTATTTATTGGCTAAGCAATATAAATATATGTATACATATATTTCAGGATACAAATCAATCGAATTTTAATAATTAGGATCAGATGCAAGGTAACATGTGAGATAGGTAGCTTCCTCTGATGATACTTCTCAGGTATTTCGCTAGTTGCAAGACTCAAATAGCCTTCTACAACGGCTTATCCATATAACTCAATCGCTCTAAGGGCTACAATTCTAGATTTACTCAGCAGAAAAAAAAAAACCTTTTCGACGTCTTCCTTTGCATTTATATCACTGGCCAAAAAACATTCATACCTAAAAAAAAAAGAAGTTACTTATGATAGTTTTGAGTTTTCCTGGTTATCTGGTTATTGTTATCGTATCTAGAATGCAAAAAGTGTGTGTTTTTAATTTGGAATTTAAAAAAAAAAATGATAAAAATTATTTCTCAAAAACAATCATTTTTCATTACTTGAACTTCTTTTTGATCCTAATTGATTGAAAGCGCCAAAAGCAAGACTTACTTTCTTGGCTTATTTTATCCTCTATAATTTTTTAAAAACCTAATTCGTCCAGTAGTCAGAAACGGAGTCGTAATATTTCCAATTCACCACTTCTGGCGTTTATATACAAGACAAGAATTTATATTGTTTGCTATTATTTTATTGAAAATATTAATTGATCTTTATTTTATATCTTATGGCCAGATACTGTTTCTGTTTTATTTGTTCGATTGTGTTATTCTTAAGGAACCTAGTTCCAGAATAAAATTCTTCTTCTATTCTATTCTATTCTGTAGAGTATGTATACAACCTTAACTTTTTAAGATAACATTTCAGAACATGACCCTACTTGAAATAAATTTTAGAAAAATTGTATTACTCTTTAATTAAAGTGATACGAACATACAAACTAAATAAAAAAATACCTAAATCATCTACATGAATAGAGAATGATTTTATAAATACATTTATTTACTTACAATAGTTCCACCAACTGACATTGTGCCCAATTTATTTTTGCTCACAAATACGGTTAATTTTGTTTATTAATTATTTTATCCGACTAAGAAGAAAGACTCTCTAAGAAATTGATTATACCCAAGCATATGCTATTTTGTTGGTGCTTACATTCCCGACAGCGTTATGCACGATTCTAGAAAGATATAAGCCGAATTTATTCATCTACAGGTTCACCTAATACTGAAACTTGATATCGTCTTTGGATACTTCCCCGACAGGAATCATTCGACAGGACATGGGGGATTCCTTGCAGCGGCGGCCTAGCAACAAAGACTGGGAGAAGAGCACTTCCTTTCGGAATGTCTAAACAGTTCGCCCGCTCCCAGAGGGATCTGAATATATTTAAATACTCGAAACTATTTACGTTTCTCTTTCAGTTGAAAGTGAGAAAAAGCCCTGATTAAGTCGAGACTTAAATCGGAAAATAGGCCTGTACCAATAGAAAAAAAACACTATAAATTATTACTAATATTATTTCCAAATAGTTATAAATCCAAAAAATAAAATAAAAATTAACTGCATTGATTTTTTTATTTATTTAAAGGCTTTGGTATAATGATTCCAAAACACTTTATATTTCTACGTATCTTGAAACTTAATACAGTCAAACTTGGACAATTCGAACGTTTTTAATTCGAAATTGTAGATAATTCGAACTTTTCTGTCGGTCCCGTGGTTTATCTATTTAAAAAAAAAATCGTCTATACTTCGATTATTATTTAGAAAAATTGGATAAAGGAATAAAAAAAAAACTTGTTTAAATCGAAATTTTGGATAGCTCGATTTTTTCAGTGGTCCCTTCAACTTCGAATTATCCAACTTCGACTGTGCCTCAAATTTTGAGGAGGTTTGAAACATTTTTTTTCTTCGTAGATTACAAATATCCATTACTGAAAATAATAAACCATAATTGATAAAAACGATAAGAATCAATTTTAATTCTTAAAAATATAATTTATTTCATTAGGTACAAATCGTTATATCGTAGTTCCAGTGTTATATACCAAAATCACTAGCTCAATTATTTTAAAAAAGATTGGTAAAAATTTAAAATCAATAACGAATATGGTACAGTTATTTAAAAATAAACAAATACATAAGTCCTCTAATAACACATCATATCAAGAGTGTGGTCAGAACTTATTTAAATATACCGTGAATATTGCAGTTTTATGAGTACAAAGTCCAATCTTAATAGGGTATAAATATTCTAAAAAAACATCAGTTTTCGACAAAAATAACTATATTTATAATATTATTCTCTTTCCAAATGGGTAACATAATCTGAATTCAGATCGCATATGTTTCTATGCATATGTATGTATGCATATGTATACTTTAATTATACGAATGATAAGAACAGAACTATTTTTCTTATCTAAATATAATCCGAATAAAAAATATATATGTTTATATTTTTACTTTCCTTCATTATCATTCTATAATATAATTTCATGTTATAACTAAGGGTTTGGAAAAAGAAAATGTTTGATGTAATATAGAAATATTGTTTTTAGTTCTGAAGATGGAGATCAATACTCAGAAACGTTATCAATGTAAAATAATTGAAATAAAAGTTATCAACTGGAAGCTATAATTTTTTTAAAATTATTTATAAATATATAACTATATATATATATATATATATATATATATATATATATATATATATATATATATATATAATAACTAATCTATATAAAGGTCTCACAAAAAATAAATATATAAATAATATACATATATAAATAATTTATATAATATAATTTCTATAATTATATCGTCGGTGCAATGCCGCAATGCCAAAGTGGCATATTTAAAAATTTATGGAACTGAAAACATTGGGTTCGAATTATAATTGCAGAAGTAAGATAGCTATTTCATAATTAAATTGTTCGTATTTTGTATCCTTAATTAGTGACGAAACATATTCAGTTAGGTATTTTTGGCATTCAGAAGAGTATAAAAAAAAGATTTAAAAATGCAACATAACCCCAAAATTTGCGGATACGCAACTTGAGCGTTGCACTAAGGATATTTATATATATATATATACACATATACATATACATATATACACACACACACACACACACACACACGAAAAATCCCTTAAAAAAAAACATTTTTTTATTCATTCAAATTAAATTTTTTAAAAATATTTCTACTATTTAGTAATATTTTAACTGCTATTTCAGCCCCTCCCCCCCCCCAAATTGCAGTCATGAATATTATCTAGTGTCGTATAAATCTGGAAGGGAGTGTTCCCTTAGGTAACCTTGGAGTAGCCGGTACTACAAACTGCTAATTGGTATACTTGTTAAAGTTTCTGGCATTCACAGGACCCAGCTTATTCAAGACCTCTAATTGGCTACTTCGGAAGCAGTAAAAGTCAAAGGATCCAAAGGTTCATAAAGGACGAGGAGGAAGCAGTGGTAGGGAAGAGATTCCTCATTCCGCCGATAGCTCACCGATCGGCCGCTGCACTACGTGAGTTGAATCCCTCCCGTTTTTTTTTTGTTTTATTGTATTTTTTTTTTACACTTTTCCTTTGCTAAATATAAGATATATATCTCCTCCGGAGGGCTCTCAGTACCAGTCTGAATTCAAATCGGTCCATTGTTTTCATTCGTTATGCTAATATGTCCTTCTTCGGGGAATCCTCAGAAATATTAATTTAGACTGTCACTTTAGCGTATTGATACTATCTAACAAATCTTAATTTATGTCAAGTAAAAGGGAAGAATTTTAACAATTATTTAATAGCGTATACGTTTCATAACATTTTTATATAAACTACGTAAACTGTAAAAAAATAAAAAAAATAAATAAAAGATTGACATTAGTCTGACTACAACTGCGTTTACGGGTTTTCACAACACACTGAAAGGAGGCCAGCAAAAAAAATAAGAGCTACTCCCACATCCGAATATATGATTTAATCTTAAAAATAATCAAAATATTCTCATAGAGCCTCTTTTTAGAATTAACCACTAATCACAAATTACTTAGGCTTTATACCAAACATCTGTTAAGAGTATCGTTTTTTGAGTATCGTAACTAAGCTAATAATGTAGTTAAACATGAAATATGTATATGTAAAGATGTAAAACTTCTTTTTGCTCTCAAGTAAAAATGTTATTTGCAACAAATTACCTCGTTGACGTACAAACCCATAACCTCTCAAAGGAACTGAATGAAAAATCTCTTAAGCCAATGAAATTTAACAACTCAATGCCAGGAAGATTTACCACTGGGTTCTGTATCTCTCAGGCCTCATCGTGATATACGTTTATTCAATTTCAAGTGTTCATTTAACAAAAAAATTAGTAGAGTCACAAAATTTTATCATAAAATATCATATTGTCTAAGACAGGAGTGGCCAGACCGTGGGGCATGCGCTAAACTTGACACGTTGAATGATTACAAGTGGGGCATTGTACCTTTATGTATTTTTATATCGTCGGCTTCAACCAAAGATTCGAATACATACTCTAAGGATGGCATGTTTATAAGTATACTTCAATTAATAAGTTTATTAAATATAAGACAGGACCAAGACTCCTTACATGCAGAGAGGACACCTTGGTCTCCTAGTTTGGTCCAGAGATATCTTACCTTAAATTACGATTCTTTCTGGCAACTGTAGCTCTATCACGAAGCGATCACCGAAGAGATCATTTCTGAATATTGTAAATTAGTGCTTTAAGGAACTGGTGTAAAAGATTAATTTAATTGTGTGATTAAATTATTTGTTTTCTTCCTCTAGCCATAGCAGATCCTATCTTTATCTCTACTTTAAAGCCTCTAACCAGGAAGGTATGAAGGTATAAATAGTGCTCGAGTTATATGGGAAATCTGAACCCATCTGTGAAAAAATTGGCGCATGGTATGCAAAAAGTTGGCTACGCCTGGTCTAAGATGTCGTCCGAAACGTAGATGGGAGGATTAATAAGGTCTAATTAGGGATTGATAAATTATTTTCCACTTCTATAATTTTGTTTTTATTGAAAACTAGTTTCAAATGTTATAAATTTATCTTCAGTTCTAAAAACACACACAAATTCAAAAATAAGCAATTTAAAAGACATGTTGGTATTATTATACATATTAAATTAGATGTAATATAAATTAGTATTATAAAACAGTTATGAATTATGAATTTAATTAAGACACGAGATCAAATATATGTTGGTAGTCACCAGGTTTAAGTAGATTATATCAAACAGAAAAGGTTAAATTGGTTTGTTCTCGCACTGAACTAGTAATGGAAACGACTGTAATGGAAGAAAGGTGAGGTATTCGTAGGCAAATGATACGGTTTAAATGAGAATAAATTTAAGATTGGACTATTGGAGATATTTATTTGGTCATTTAAGCAAGAATCTGGATTGGATTTGAAGGATTTTATTATTTCAAGTACTTCATATATATTTAATTTGAGACTGTTTTCTAAGTCATGAAATAATTTAACTTCTGAGTCTTTGATGAATTTATGTTTTGTTTTTTCATTTAAATGAATTGCGAAGTTGTTATATGCACGTACATTGTCCTTTAATCTATAATTTAGTGATCTTCCAGTTTTTCCGGTGTATTTGTCTGCACAATCATTACAATTTAGTTCGTACCTCTTTTTTTTTGGAAATCATGGGTACATTTATACTATAATGCGTTCGTCAACTAAGTAATAAGGTCTGATCTAGTGGATTATACTTTTGATGTTCACAGGATTCAGTGAAGGGATATTGTTGGAGGTGTCGGCATCGGGCCTCCGGGTTCGTTAAACATTTTAATTTATTTATTAAACACGTATACAATTTTAAAAAAAAACAACCAAGAATGGTAACAATATATAAAGTCTTGATATGCTTTAAGGTCTTGGGGCAAGAATTTGGTAAGCGACATCTCTGAAGTTATTGAGTATTTCGAGCACAAGACTACTTTGTTTCTCTATATAGCTCTTTATTATGTTAGTTTCGGTGTATTTTCATGAGGATTTTCTATTAAAATAAGGTTAATTTTTATTATTTCTTGCTATTTATCTCTCATTTTATGAGGAAGAAAAAGAAAAAAAAAATATAACTTTATTAGATAATTTTGTATTTTGGGAGGGCTAATAACCTTAAAAATACGCGTTATTACTATCTTGATTTCCATTGTATTTAATTATGTTTGTGCGGCTATTGTTTGCAGCTATCTTTTTCTCATGTTGTTTTACTGAAACGAAGTGGAATAATTAAATAAATATTATCAACAAGAAGATGGCCAGGGTAAGGGTAAGGAATTAAATAAAGTAGTTGTAAATATTTATTAAATACCTAGAATAAATAGTTAAAACTATTATAATTTATTCTTGAACACCAACTTGACAATCTCTTTCTTGATTCACCATATGGTCAACCATCAATTCACAAAATAAAAATTATTTTCTGTATTTTTTTTTTTTAACCTTCCTTCAGACAATCATTGCTACTATTTATTAAATAATAACTTGAGTTAATTAAAATTAAATCATTAAGGTGCAGAATAAAACTATCAAAAATTATCTTATTCTATAAAGAATACAAATTCGAAAACTATAATAGATGAGTTTTACTTTTTATAGTAAACCTATTCCCTGGCTGTGAGTGGACACAGAGTTGTGAATTAAACAATAAAGAAAAGGCCATATCTTATTAATAACATTTATCAATAGCTTAATAAAATACTAAATATTGGTAGAAACTTCAATGACTATTTTAAATCAGGAATTCTCGAGGCCATCTTCTTTTCAGACATATTGTAAGAGAAAAAAAAAAAGAGACAAAAAAAAATAGATGAATGAACTGTGAACCTGGATAACTTCCTGGTTAAGAAACCCCTCTCCATCCTTCCAGGAGTAACTGTTGTTGAAGCCAGGAGATATCTGGCTATGACATACGATCCCGTCAATATTTCGAACGTGCACATTAATACTCGAGAGCTCATTTGCATAGGACGCTGATACGCTAGCGAATAGGAAGGTCAGTTCTCCAAAGGTCATGGGTTGGCAGACCTGAGACCGCTTCCAGTTCAATTCCTGGCCATACGCGGAAATACAACCAACGGGCCTGCGGTCTAAGGGGTAGTGGAAGGATACTAATCCCCTATTCAACAATCGCAACAATAATTACCATTATTACTTTATTTTTTGCATAATAATTTTTAAAAAACTTTAGAATAAATAAATCTCCGAAAGAACTCAGGTGAACTCCAGTTTAATCCAAAAAAATAAAACAAAACTAATACATACTTAAAAATACAATCTACTTAATATCGTGTGTGCAAAAAATAATAAAATAATTCGCTAATATGTTTGAGCTTGAAGAACCATTTGTCCTTAAATTCAATAAGAAAAAAAAAAACAGGATGAGGCTACAAAAATATTGGGTGGCTGTACAGCACACAGCATACTATAAATCTTATTATACAATTTGTTGTAAATAATATATAGTAAAATTTTAAAAGATCATAAAAAGATAAGATTTTAAAATAAAATAAAAAGAGGAGTTATTGAGTTCATTTTTTTTCCTCTTCTTTTTTTTGCTCACTAACGAAAATAGAGAAGCTTAGTATTCATGGAGAAAGCGAAAAAAAAATTTGTGCTCAGAAACCAAAATTTTCACTCGCGTTTTATGTTTTAGACATCGAGGAACAAATCTGGTTTCGTGCATGTCTGTATGTCCTAGCACAATTATTTGAATTTGTTTTACCTTATGTACCCAATTGATATGGTGAGGAAGCTGTTTATATCACTTATACTTTTTTTTTTTTTATAATAAAGTTTAACATATACTGAAAGATGTAGCGATACACCAATTCCCTAGTCGTATTACTACAACATCATTCAAAAAATGTAGTACATCCAACCAGAGTCTCTCTCTACAGATGGCCATTACTGAAAAAAAGAGGGCTCCAGATCTATCTGCATTAAATTAATTTAATAAGAATTCGCAGGATACTTTTTTTTATTACTCAGACTGTATTATACTCGTATATGTTCGTTATATTTCTTTTTACAACCGCTTGTCTTATAAGATGTACTATGTAGTAAGAGTGTTTATATGGGCAGCATAGCTCAGTAAAAAAAATGTTTTTCTGCCTTTGTAATAAACCAACCTATACAACATGGGGTTGTAAAAAATCTCCATTTTAATTAAAATAAAATTATTCGCGAAAAAAATCAAGAAAAAGCTATCTACGATAAGGCCATAAACCGCATAGTTGGAAGATTTTAATTAATTCTATTTCTTTCCTTTGATCTTTTCATTGTTTTAAATTAAATGTTTCACTCATTTTACAATTTATATGATAAAAAGAAAAATTCTGGAATAAAGTCATCCACGATATTTATATACTTTAGACCAAAATAACGGCTAGAGGATGATAAGTTCTGTTACTAATATATTTTGCATTCATAACATTACATGAGGCCAAATTTTTAAATTATTTTTCCGGTGCCTGGGAATACAGCTGGGGAATAACTTAAAAACAAGACGGTTTACATGGGATAAAATACAATGGCAAGATCTCCTCAATAATGCAGCGTTCCCATCATCAAGGATCCACAGAAGTCCAATCTGATAGCCTGTTCTGGAATCATAAATTTATATAAAGGATTTATATAAGGTTTACGATCCCGTGGACGCCTAACTGCCGACTTGAAGCCGGTCCCGGTAGCGAAGGGAGGGGAAGGGATTACACAACGCCCCAGCCTTCCTCCCGTGGGACTGGGACGACCCCGATCTTATCACAGCCCTAATTAATAAGTCGTATAACTGATTTAGTTATCATAGATCACAAGTATTACAGTTATGATGCAGACACTAGATGAAGTGAATAAAACTGAGCAAGTACTCATTCCTCAAAAAACTGAGTAGGTGCTTTGGTACGATGTAAATAAATAGAAGTTACACAATGAAATATATAAATACTCCAATATTATTTATTTAAAACCTATTTTCGTTCAAAACTAATTTCTTTATTATTATTTTGCAATTATTTTAATTATTATTTTACTAACTGTTTAGAGTACGTGCAATTGTAAAATAATAATAAAGAAAATTAGTTTTGAACAAAAATCGGTTTTAAATAAATAACAATAGAGTATTTCATTTTGTAACGTTTAGTTACTCACATGGAACCAGAGCACCTGCTGATCTTTTTGAGCAATTAGTACGAGCTCAATTCAGCTATTATTTCTAGACTAAAAAAAAAAAAGTTCCAATCCAGATTGTTCCAAGTTCCAATTTCATCTTGTGATGAAAAGAACTGAAATAAAACAAATTATAAATGTCCGCATAGAGAGATTGTCTCAGTAGGTAGGTAGGTAGGTGTCTTTAATCGTAGTCGTGACAACTTCATACCCGCGGAAGCAAGTTCACTAAACAAAGTTTATTGGGCTTACGTTTACTAATTTTATTTATTAATTATTCATTTATTAGTAAGAAAGGGAATAAATAAATAAATATTATGTTTTGTATTATTTCCTAAGGATTAAAACCGTCTTTAGGACGCCCTCCATCAGGGAGGGGCACATCCTTCAATCGTATTACTGTAACTACTTCCAATGTAGATACAAAACCTGCTATTGCATAAAGAAAAGAAAATGGTCCTGAGATCAATCAAACAATAGTTAAACTAACATTTTTGTAGGAATGCATTAAATCGAAGAAAAAATTGATAACAGCATACGCGAGTAAACCAAAAGAATTTATAGTGAATAATTTTATTAATAATTTAATAGCCAGAAAGTATAAACATTTTTTGTACTATGATATCTAATGATGTACTACTTTTCAAATCAGCTTTACGGCAAAAGGAATAATGTTAATTAATAAAATATAATAATCACTAAGATGTATTCAACATCGTGAAATTTTATTAACCAATCATAAAAAAAAAAATAAACATTAAACAAAAAAATCAAATATATAATCAGAACAAAAAAAAAAAATACAAACATATAATTTAGTAGTTTATATCTAGTATAGGAGCAGACAGGATTTAAAAAAAAGAATTTTCAACTAACCCAACATACTTAAAGAAATTGACGGTGTCTGAAACGTTTTTCTAAAGTCCGTTCTTTTTTGTTCGCTTTTAAAATTAGAAATAATTAATAGATATTTTTCGCTGAAAAAAAAACCCGGCAATTTGTCCTCTATGCATAACTTTAAAACCTACGGCTTTAAAAGTCTTTATTCATACCAGAAGAAATTAAATTATAAATCAAATTAAGCAAGAGAATAAAAAGAAAGGAATTACTGAGAAAAGATAATAAAATGCTGATTCGAAAGATACTGTTAACCTTAATTTTCTTTTGTACTTTCTTATTTATAATTAAATATTTTATTAATTTAGCCTATATTTTTCTATATAAAAAAAAAAAAACCTACGACAGCAATTTCTTCTCAAGCCATGGCTGCGATGGCTCCCTTATTGTTATTTTATTTTTAAAGTTGTAAGTGTTTTATTGATATTAATAGGAATTTTGCATTTTAAACTTTAATGAAATTTGATCCAACCTCAATTTTGTTGTGTTTTTATTATAATTATTTATTTTTTAGAGACGCTGTCTGTATATTTCGACTTGGTCCGGATTGGACTTAAATATGACAGTATGTGCATTTTAAATAATTTTAGTATGTATATGGTATTTATTAGAATATCTAATTCTGTTATATCTGTTTATATTATAAATTGAACTAAATAATGCTCTTTTAAAGAGATGCCTGAGGATGGCTTATAGGCCGAAGATTTGCCTAATTTATTAATTGATTAATAAATAAATTGGTGAAATAGCAACAGCTTACGTTTATTATTATATATTAAAGTATTCACCTAAATCAACAAACATATATAATATATTTATTTATAAACTTGTTAGAGGTCTCTTAGATGTAAGACGCTTAAAACACGTATCAGGAATATTTTCTAGGGCACGTCCCAGGCTACTAATTTGTATTAAACATTGTCTTAATAAAATATTTGACATTATCTAATAACGATATTTTTTTTTACTGATCTAATACTTTTATCGTGCTAGCAAACCTATAATCACATCGATATTCAACTATCGATTTCATATCGATAGTAGCTGTCTAGAAGTAGAAAAGTAAAAAAAAAAAGTACAAAGTGATACCAAAACTCAAAGTATTATTTTTCATTTATGTATTCTATTCTCATTGTTTCAATAAATTTACATTATTTCTTTACTATAAAGATAAGACAGAGATTTATTTTATATCTTAAATAGTAAAAAAAAATTCCGATATAAACAAAAATCGATATTATTTTACAAATACGTTTGTAAATTATATCGTATCCATATTTTTTTCTTCCGACTTTCTATCCATACCTTAAGGTATGCAATGGTAAATTAGAAAACACGTTTCCTGACGAATGATAAATGTGGTGAGATTTTTTATGGCTTAATAGGATTTTGCATACTTTGGAACCGTCATGTAGTCTTGAGCAATACGGTTAGTTGATTGAAGCGTTGCGTTAATTGTCTTGTCATGCTGTCTACAGAAGTTACATGCAAAAGTGTAAAGGTTACCTGGAAAGCATTGTGTGCTTTTGAATAATCCTCAGTTCCTTATTATAAACTTAATTAAAAACTATTATTAACTGTTCTAAAGAATTTGTTCTTGAATCGATGTAACGTTATATTTAAGGGTAACGGTTACATTTGCAAGGTACCTACTCCTTGGGGTACTGCAAGGCACCCTACATTTGAAAGGGGCATAACTCAAAATATGTCGTCTTCCATATCATTTACCGCACCCTTAACTGGAATTCATCTTATATTGGCGAAACCAAAAACTTTCTCAACGATCGCATCACCCAAAATAAATATTCCTTTTCCTCACGTTAGTTAACACAAATTAAATGGGGCTTCCCATTCATCCCCTCCCCTCCCACCAGTTCCACTCCTACTTATAGCTTGTTTACGAAACTTACATCCGACAAATATGGCCAGAATAATGCAAATACGGTAATAAAATCAAAATCAGCAAAATTTAACTTGTGAGTTTAACGGATACATGACTACAATCAAGAGTGCACTATGAATAATAAAAAATACTGATAACGGAGGGCAGTCGAGATAATATCGATACTCTGATTATATCGAACATGGTTTGAACTATCGATAGCGATGGCCATAGCGGGGGAGAGGGGAAGGGCGGAGGAGAGGGGATCAGAGTTTACATAATAGGTCAGAAGGTTAAGCCCCGAATGCCCTTTAGTAGCTACTTATTGCCTTTCTAGTATATTATCTTATGTAAATGTATTTATGTATCTACCTTATTTATTGGGAATATGCGCCGGGGGCGAATTTCGTAATACATTATACTTTTGAGAGGGCATTAAACGATTTCTGACAGCTGAAATATTGGCTTTCGCGAACACTAGGGTCATGCTCGCCATCATTCTAAAGTCTATTAAGGTTTCCTTAAAAGCTTTTCTTCATGAATTTAATTTTAAATTAAACTATAAACTTTTGTCTCCTTTATAAATCATATTGTTTGCTATAATCTGTCAGCTAACAAACCTAATTTACACAACGATAAAAAAAGCACAACCTCAAAGCATATTACAGAAAATCAGAATCAAGTTTTCAACGGTTTACCCGAACAATCAACCTATACAACCGAAAAAAATACCACATATTATTATTCACTAAATTATAATTCCAAAAAGTCGGTCTAAATTTAAATTTTCACAACTGAGCACTTACATATACTAAAATATATCATAATTATTTTACCAGTGTAGTGAAAAAACAATAAAACAATATATTAAGCTTTTGTTTCTATTATTATAAGAAGTAATGATTCCGCCGAGCTAAGCATGAAATCTATATTCAGGGCTATAATCAAGCACACGTAACTTCTAATTAAACCAATATCGACTTACGTCACACATCATATTGCGTTAAACAATAAATATTAATTGATCCAGGTGGGAATAGAGCCCACACCGTTCCAAACATGATTGACCTATGTTGCTACAGTGACTAATTATTAAGTTATAAGAACTACAAAAAAAAAAAAAACAGTATTTGTAGGAGACAACGGGGTCGGAACTATGTCGACGTCGTTATTTTAAAAAGGCTTAAGCGCCAAAAATTCGAAATTTATATTTCAATTGATTATGGGAAGTAAACACCACCTCTGTCGATTTTCGCTCACGATATATCGAAAAAAAATTGGAAATGGTCTAAAAATCTAATTTTGATGACGTAAGCACCAAATACTAACGACGCTCAGTCGTCACTCTGTACTTAATCAGTGCTACTGCATACAATAAAGAGGAAAACGTAAAAAAAATTATGTTATTGGGGGAAAAATCGTTTTATGTGTTTCCTGTAAAGTTTCCTAAATGGCGCTTACGCCTTTTTCAAAAAACGATATCGATATTTTCATCACGTTATTTGCCTTCCGTCTACAGCCTGGTATTCGTTTTCGAATTACTTGGAAGAATCTCTCAAATTACGATACCCCAATCTGATAAAGCCCACTAATATTCTGTGAAGATAAAATTCAACAGACCAAGCAAGATGTTCATTACAAACTCATGGATATGTTAGAAAAGACTGAAAATAATCTGGACTGTAGATATCCTTAAGCAGCGAAATATCGGGTTGGAACGTAGGGTGGATATGTCAGTTCCTAGGATATGGGGCAAATAAAAGAAAAAAAAACTTTAACGATATTATTTTTATTCAAAATAACTTCACTTGGCTTCATACATTACAATACATTTCTACCAAAGCCCAACAAAGTTTTGTATAACTGTTTCGAAGAAAATGTTTGGCTTTTAATCAATTATAACACGAAATGAAAAAATTTCCTCATTTTCATTTGAGAATGTTTCGTTTTAAATGCGCCATTTAAATATCTAACTTGGAATCTTCATAGAAGCCTGAGACGACAAGAAACTGCTCGCCGTGTCCAGCTATACTTCAACACTTCCTAGACAAACGCTCTAAGCTTCCAAATAATTATAAAAGATTCTTTTACATGTCTATAATAAGACCTATTTGGATTTACGGAGTTGAGCTTTGACGCTTCCATAAAAACCATCGAATTCCTCTCCTATCCAATCCTTAATGGAATAATATCATCCTTAATGTTCCATATGTTGCCGATTTAGTCCGAACCAGACACCTATCCATCCATGACAAACTCCATTCCCACTCAAACCCACTTGTTTCAAACCTTGCTTCCTTTTCGGTTCCTGATAATCCTCCGAGGCGTCTGAAAATAAGATGCCCTCGGGGTCTTCAAATTTAGAATTGCTATTAAAGTGCTACCAATGCGTAGTTTCTCTACATGCCTTAAATTTCATTATATTATGATTATTATTATTATATTATGATTTTCATTATGATTTACATTTACTTGTAATATTTTTTTAGTTAATACATCTATAATTTAAAAAAAATTAAAAAAAAAAAAATGTGCTATTGAATTTCCAAATTCTGTTTTAGAGGATTTTTTTTTAGTAACTTAAAATTCTTTTATATTGTCCGCCATAAAAGTTGAAAAGACTCTTAAACATATCGTCCATGGGTCATCCTCAAATAAGCTGTCAGTTTAGAAATTTGGAAAAAAAAAAATATACATATATATACAGTGATGGAAAAAAGTATTTGCACATCATGTTTTTATGAATAAATGAGCTCAAGGAAACAAAAAACTTCGCTTTCCTTTGCAAAAATGAAAAGTACATTTATTAAAAACTGAGAAAAACCTTTTGTAAAAAAATGACAACACTTCATAATGAAACAAAATAATTAAAACAATAAAAGTGCTTGGAAAAAAGTATTTGCACACTTGGTCTACTATGACTCACAAGCTCTGTTTACTTTTGCATTAATCCTCCTGTGTCCATATGTTTATTTACTAATTTATCTCTAATCGTTTATTACCAGTATTCTCTAGTCTTTCAATCAGTTTCCTTGAGTCAATAGACAATTATCATGACAAAGACAAATGAACTGTGTGCCGCGACTCGCGAAAAAATTGTTTTACTGAAGAATCAGCAAAAAACATATCGCCAAATTGCCGATTTCTTAGGGTTGAATTTGTCTACAGTGAGATACGTCATAAAAAGGTATGAGGAGCGTGGTTCAACCGAAAACAGTGAACGTAAAGGGCGTCCAAAAAAGTTAACTCCCCGGCTGAAGAGGAAAATAAGAATAGAAGCTCTTAAAAATCCCGTGATAAGTTCTCGGGAGCTGGCTGACATGGTCCAATCAACGTCTGGAGTCCAGGTTACTAGCAGAACAATTAGATATGCCCTGAATTCGGAGGGGCTCCATGGTAGAGTTCCAAGAAAGAAGCCACACATCAGTGAAACGAATCGCAAAAAGCGCCTTGCTTTTGCTAGGGAGTAGGTACAGAAACCCTTAAGCTTTTGGGAAAATGTCGTATTTTCTGACGAAAGCAAACTTAATTTGTTTGGTTCAGATGGTCGAAGGACGATTTGGCGGCATCGTAATGAAGCCCTAAAGAAGCAAAATGTTTCAATGACTGTAAAGCATGGTGGAGGGCATGTTATGGTTTGGGGTGTGTTTCCTACCATGGCGTGGGAAATCTTGTGAGCATTGAAGGCAATTTAAATGCGGCAGGCTATGAGAACATTTTGCGCCGTAATTTGCGTTTTAGTGTCGCAAAAATGGGAATCCAGGATCAGTACTATTTCCAGCAGGACAACGATCCAAAACGTACTGCGAGGAGAACAAAGGAGTGGTTAATATTTAATGTTCTAAGACAGCTCCACACTCCTCCCTCCTCAGTCACCAGATATAAATATAATTGAAAATTTGTCACACCCTTGAACAAAATGTAAGAAAACACCATATCACTGGTGGACATCACCTTAAACAACTTCTTGTTCAAGAATGGCAACAAATAAACCTAGATTTAATTAAAAACCTAGTGCATTCAATGCCCAGACGTCTACAAGCAATTATTGACGCAAATGGCCTATTTACAAAATATTAAAACTATTAAAATTGAGTTTTAACTTTTGTTGATGTGATAAACTTGAGTTTTGTAAATGTGGAAGTGTGCAAATACTTTTTTCCAAGCACTTTTATTGTTTTAATTATTTTGTTTGATTATGAAGTGTTTTTATTTTTTTGTAAAAGGGTTTTTTGAGTTTTTAATAAATGTACTTTTCATTTTTGCAAAGGAAAGCTTTTGAAGTTTTTTTGTTTCCTTAAACTAATTTATTCATAAAAACGTGATGTGCAAATACTTTTTGCCGCCACTGAATATATATATACTTGGTCATGGAAAGTAACGTTTGAAGTTGGGCCCTATATATTACCATGTAATCTTTGCCCTATCAGTGCTGCAGAAGGCAAAATCTGACTTGGAAATTTTACGATTTATTATGTTCTTTAAAAAAATTTAATCTTTAAAAAATAACCCTTTTATGTCAAGAGATTACGGATTAGTTGCCGTTATGCGATGGACCCTTCAGTAATCAACATATATTTAACTTAAGATATTTAGTGAAAATTTTCGAAATTCACTTCGGACAGAATGTAACTCAAGCAAATTTTAAATATTGCTTTTAAACGTTAAATATCTCTGCTTCGGGATGAGCTGAATGCTGATTGAGGGGTTGAAAAAAGAATGAAAAAATGTAAAAGTTTCTAGAAATCTCCAAACAGCCAAAGTGACAGTTTATTTGAGAATGGTCCCCATTGATTAATTGTTTCGTATTTATTTATTTTAACAAGTAGGTAAGTATTTCGTAATTATAGATGTCATTTTATCTAAAATATGTTTACAGCACTTTACAGGATCATTCCTATTGTATATTTCATTTTTATATAATGATAATATTTACATTTACAGATGGAGTGCAGTAATTCCCTCCGAGAAAAGCGTAACGTTTTTCTCACCCATAGTCTCTTGGGAACAGTCATTGTTCTATAACTAATCTGTTTCATTGCGATATCGTTGGGTTACATTCAGTAACGCAATGGCTGTCCTGGGCAAAGTTACCTCAGGAACTCCATGAGAATTCTATTCACCTACTGTCTCACTGACTTATAAAATATTACACAATCAATGTAGAATCAATTCCTTAAAGTATATTCATTAAATGATATTTATTATTGTTAAATTTTGATTATTTCTTTAATATCACAAAATACTGCAACATGTCAAAAAAAAAAACAATTAAATAAATCAACAAAGAGTAATACAATATGGTTAAAATAAATACAGTGATTTAATTTTGAGATTTATCGAAATTATCTTTCAATACTTTAGCCAGTGGTATGGTTCCATTTCACATGAATGAGTAGGTTTCTATTATAAAATTCAATATTATTAAAGGCTCTGATAAGCACAAAAGTATGACATATTTTGGGGCAAATTTTTCAATATTTTAACTGTCCAAAGCACAGTGGATGATTTAGATATTGTTCTGGCCATGGGCGATAGGATATTGCTGGGGTCTCTTCAGTTGGTGGATTTGAAGGATACTGGTACTGTTACTGGTAAGGGGAACGACTCCGGCAACTGGGGGCATTTGGGATAATCGGCAAGTGGAAGAGGGTCCGCATACAAAATTTTTATTAAACACTGATTTTTAAAACAAATATCAAAGTATAACACAACGGTTTATATTAATTATTATTATTTATTTGTTAAATTGATTATTAATTATTAATAACACTATTAAATCTTTTAACTTATTAATTATTAATAACACTATTAAGTTTTTTAACTTATTAATTATTAATAACACTATTAAGTTTTTTAACTTATTGCATTATTACTTTTTATTTTTTTTCCCCGTCTTTGATTTAGTTCCATAATTTCAATATTATAATTCCAAAACACTTTACATTTATCCTGTATCTTCATAAACGGCTGAGATAAGGGTAGATGAAACCTCTAATCAGCCGCCAATTTGAAACGGATGTTAGTAATGTCGTGTTCCGATGATCATCCTGAGGTGACCTGCAGAATTGGGTTCAAATCTGAAAAAAAAAAAAAATCGGTCCAATAGTCTCGGAGAAAAGCCCCTAGCAGGAGAGGTACGGATTTTGTTTTTATTAGATTTTTGGATTCAACGCATATTGAAGCGCAAAAACTCAAATTTTGAGATTCCAATTATTTTTTTTTACTTGGTCGATAACGAAGTTTCATTATTGAAAATATTTTTGTTTCTTTAAAGTTAGGTCTTGTATACAATATATATTCCAAGAAACATTTTAACCGTGAATTTTCTCACGGCGGCTGTTTACCTGTTTGTTGAATTCCTTCAATTTTCCCGGTTTCCAAGTCACTATTTATTAATAATTAAACTGTTTTAATTTTTTTATTTTTTTGTGAAATGACACTACCCACAATAGTTATTAAATAAAAAAATTGACTGATCTTAAGAATAAGAAATACTTTCTCGTTTATATGCCACAAATATTTGTAAAATTCATTCAAAAATGATCACTTTAACCAATTATTTATGAATATTTTGCGTATAATAGTTGTATATATCCAGATGTGTATGTAGGCAGAAGGTAGCGCTCTGAGAGGATGTCTTACATAACTGGAACTCTCTCTCTCTCTAACCTTGTGCCTTTACAACATCTGTCTTTCGGTTCCTTCTCTAATCCTTCCTTTTTTTATATGATCGCTTTTATTTTGTTTATATACAACTTTGTTTATATAATTAACTGTGAAGTTTATAAGGGAATAGGACTGTTTGAGACAGACAGTAGGTTAGCCATTTCTGTTCCACATCTCTTGAAGTGAATTTAATTTGCATTAACGAGTAAGAGACAATCTTTATTTCTTGAGTACGAGGTTGGCTGATGATAAAGGAGACTATTTATAGGAGATAGGTTGTAAGTGGATACAAGGAGGCACTGGAGTTAGTGCCGTGGTTTTTATGTTCAGCCAATGGCTAATCGGTCGACCGAAGGTTCTCGTGTTTATAACTCTCCTTAATTAATGCTATAAGTTAGTCCGTTTAATTAAAGCTATAGTTGTGTTCTTTCGTTTAGATAAAGATGCATTTTTTTCTATAAAAAAAAAAAAAATGTGAAATATTATTTCTTCAGCTCTACAATAAAACGCTCCTTATTGTACTTTTAATTATATATTATAATAAAGTCCCCTCCATGGACATTTTCAGAAACATTTAAAGAAGGGTTTCTAAAAATGTGATCATTTTCTAGCATAAAATTAAAATTCGTAGGATATGAGGCAAATGAAAGAAAAACAAACTAACTTTAATGTTATTTTTTAAATTCAAAATAACTTTCGTTATCTTCGATGCATTTCTCCTAGCGCCCAACTGGATTTTTAATTGCTTGTTTGAAGAAAATTTTGGGCTTTGAATCAATAAACTGGCGAAATGAAAATTTTATCTTGTTTTCATTGTGGAATATACAAATATTTTTTTTTTTTAACGTGCTAAGCACTCGAGAAAATTATAGCCAGATGGAGATTTTCAGATCTCGCATTTTTTTTTTAAAGTGACTACCATTTTTTTTAGTTGGATGATTATTTTTAAAAATGGAAGAATATCATTTTTAATTGTGATGGCTCGATTTACTTTTTTTTAAATATGTTCGGTATAGTTATAGAGTAATTAATAGAATTATAGAACATTAATCGAATGATTAAGATAGAAAATCGAAACGGGTGAAGAATAAAATATTGATATTACTGTTAGTGATAACTCTGATTGTGTGTGTGCGTTGGCCATGTAGCTTAATAGTAGAGTAACAATAGAAGTAGCGGTCACCGAAACTGCTAAGTCACAGGTACTGTAACAGTTACAAAGCCAGAACAGTGCTTCTATACACGAGTGTGCATGAGTAATCTAATTTTATATACACACGTAATTTTAAGCCACAGTCTTATTTATTTTTTTAACTAAGAAGATACTGCAATGTGAAAATAAATAAATTAAAATTCAATGTGTTTAAAATTAATTCTAAATTGCTTATAATCCAAAGTTAACCAACATCATCAAAGTAAGCAAGATCGCAATTTAAACTTACGAACAATCAACCAGTAAAATAAATGAAATTTAGTAATTAAAATTTTTAAAATTGGTAAAAAATCCAAGAATAACTAAGTAAGATAATACATAATATTTTAATAATAATAGAAAATTAAGATTATAAGGCACCTATTTGTAGAAAAAATAAAATTATATTGTGTTTTTGATCATATAATTATTTTTTCACTCATTTTTTATATTGGAGCGATGTTATTTCTATTTGGTTCATCTATTTTTTAAACTGTTGATGAGAAATATACTACTATCTAAGATGCTTTTCTGATAATGATACTTCAAATAAAAATAAGTTTACTATTATTTATTAAATGGTATTTAAGTTTTTGTTTTAAAATTTTCCAATAATAGAACGGAAATGTTTGGCTCTCATTTTTTTATTTTTAAGTTACTTCATTAATTATCTGAATCAAAATTTTAGCTTTAAGTTAAACAAATGCTTTCTATTCCAAAATAGGAAAAAGTTAGCCGAAATAATCAGTTATGGGTCATTATAATGAGACTTGTCATATTCGCGTCTTTTGACTTTGAAGTTGTTTTTAAATGCTTCTAATCATTATAGAGTTGGCTCAAATTTTCGTATATAATATTGGTGAGTACACCTATCATTAGTAAATAGTGAATGGCCATAATATTTAATTTACAGTAAATTTTACATTTTAAAATTCAAAATTCTCAAGCATGTTACTGTCCACATTAGCATACATTGAAAAAAAAAATCCAAGCTCAAATGTAAAGTAGCACTTGCCAATCAAAAGAGTGCTATTTAAAAAAAAAAAATTAATGGCATTCAAATTTTTCAAGATTTCCAATGGTTAGGAGGTTGTCAAGAACTGATGTCTCCAGAGAATGGTGAAAACGAGTGCTCAAGTATTTACTACTATCATTTCAGTTATTCAGTGCTTCAGTCCGCAATAATAGTGGTAACATACTTGAGCTTTCTTTTTACCATTTCCTGGAGACATAAGTTGTTGATGGCCTCTTAACAACTTCAACCACAATTTACTTCAAATGTAAATATACTGTATATGTTTGTTGATTTAGGTGAATACTTTAATATATAAAAATAAAGGCAGACTGTTCAATTTATAACATATCACAAAATTAATTATACTTAAATATTCTTATAAATACCATATACATACTAAAATTATTTAAAATGCATATACTGTCATATTTAAGTCCGATCCGGACCAAGTCGAAATATACAGCGTCACTAAAAAAATAAATAATTATAATAAAAACACAATAACAAAATTGAGATTGGATCAAATTTCATTAAAGTTTAAAATGCAAAATTCCTATTAAATTGATATCAATAAAACACTTACAACTTCAAAAATAAAATAACAATAAGGGAGCCATCGCTGCCATCACAGATGAAACTCTAAAGAAGAAGCCAGTGCAATGTTACAGCCAATTATGACAACTGAATAATTTACTAAGCTATTATTAATAATTATGCAACAATTAATCTACATACATTGAAACCCCCCAAAATACAATCTATTAATTTATAAATCTAATATTCATATTAATTTAAATAAATCAAAACTTCAATTTAGTAATTATATTAGCATATGTGCTATTCAAACCAATTAGTATCTATATGGTATTTATTAGAATACCTAAGTATAATTAATTTTGTGATATGTTATAAATTGAACTAAATGAGGGCCTTTTACAGAGATGCCTGAGGATGGCTTGAAGGCCGAAAATTTACATCGTAATAAATAAATTGGTGAAATAGCAACAGCATGCCTTTATTTTTATGTAAATATATTGATTATTCACTATTTACTAATGATAAACAAAAAAATTTCAGTCAACAACAATTAACTCATAATCATATTAACGAATCCGGTAATATTTTATTGATTAGGTTAAGAAAACAGTTTTCTTCAAGCAAACATATATTTTTTTAAGAAACCAAGATAATATTTTTAAGAAACCAGATACTAGGAAAGCGGTCTAAAGAATAAAATAATTTTATTCTGGAATAAAAGTCCCTTAAGAATAGTTACAATGTTCAGATTTTATGTACATTTGTCTGGCTTGATGTTTACAAAAGTGCACTTTCCAATTATCTAGTAGTAATTTTAATGATAAAAATACATCTTGTTTACATCAATCCGCTGGTTAGATTGTGAAGTAGGTGAAGGGAGGAATGTGAAAAAATAGAGATGAGTAAAGAATTCCAAAAATAGATAGCACGATTGACGAAAGATATGCAAAAGGAAGCAGTTCTATAAGAATGCATGAATAAATTAATAGGTCAAGTTCTTGTATTTAGAGAATGAATAAAAGAACATCTAATAACACCAAGGAGGTGTTACCATCGGAAAGAAGGATAAAGCTACATCAACTTGATAAACCAACAATAAACATGAGAGCGCCTGGGAACCTAAAGAAGACTCTAAGAAGCAATACTTATTTTCCCTCCATTTTGTTAATTCACTTCATTAAGAAAAAAAAAGTAAAAACCCGTAATTCCCATCTATATTGAACTTGGTAATAAACGATTGTATTGATAGGCCCTAAATTCCTCTGGGGACTTACACTACTCCAGGTTATATTTTATTATTTTTTTTTTAATTTTATTACTTTGGATCATATTCATCAATATCATTAGACCATATGTTTCATGAACACCATTTCCGCTTAATGTTTACCCTTATTATAATGTCTATGATTTTTGTTTTATAGCTATGTAGGAGCATAGAAGATGACCAACTTCGTTTGGGCGAAACGTCGATTTATATATTAAAAAACGAACTCGTTTGTGATTTATTATACAATATAAGCGTGATAAATAAGTAGAGATGTCCTGAAGAGTGAAGAGGCCCTTGATGTCCTTACTTACGGTTCCTGTTATCAATACAAGAGTTCCTTAACCCCGCCTGCTAGGTTGCAGCCCTGATAACAAACTGGGCCACTACCGATGTACTGGCCTTAACCACTCGGCTAAATAAAGAACAGAAGCAAGTGCAACAGTTTGAAATGTATTAGCTCCAGATGTCTAATTTCATGACGAGATTCGAGAATTTAACTTTACAACAGGCCCATAGTAATTTAAGCATTTAGCCATCGTTCTATTTCCTCATGAATCTCCTTACAAGATATTGTATACACGGGGAAATTAAAAACATAAATTGATAATTATTACCCATTCCTCAGAAAAAATAATAAGTTATTAGCGTTTGAGTATTTAATTTCATAGTTTTCGCATCTCTACCTAACAATACTAATGATTTGAATCTAGAGATGAATGAAATGAAATTAGACAAAGAAAACGACCCTAAATCATATCTGACCAGTCCAAAATTTAGCGATTTGGATGAGTATGGAGAATGAATGTTTTTTACCTACAGAATACCTTAAAATTAAGGCAGGCCCCATAATTTCGTATCACTCAAAACCGTCTCTGTTTCAATTCGAAGGAGACTTACTTTAGATGCACATGCCATCTTTGTTCAATAATTTAAATCAAACCTATCCAGCTGTGGTTGAAACCCAGTCTTAATTTCCGATTCATGTATTTTCCCAACTTGGTCGATGGCGTTGATTACTTCGTAAGCTTTCTTCGATATTATAAAGACGATATATACAAAAAAGCGAAACTACATAAAAGGTAGAAGAAGAAGAAAAAGATTCAATGTAAAAGAGCCGGGAGCCGGATTTCGTGCAGTAAAAAAATGTAAAACGTGCAATTAAAACGCAAAAATGTACAACAAAAATTAAAATTCTGTCATTCTCCGAAAAAAAAAAATACATCTACCTATTTTGTTTTCTTACACAAATTAATGGATTTTTTTTATTATAAAGCTAGGTATGATGGAACATTGTGGTGCGATGTGTTCTCCATGTCGAAAATATTGAACAATTCATCTTCGGAGGTAGAATTTAATTTTATCATTTAATTCTGATCATTTGGCCCATTTTGGTTTTGTACTTGAAAGAGGGCTTAGCATGAGCTAACTAACTCGATATTATCACAACTGCTACTGTATGAATAATTTTTTTGGAAGGCCAAGTTTAATTAGGTTATACTATTTTTAGGTTATTTTATACTATATTTTTAATTAGGTTATGTAATAATTCTTTCACTTGTAAAAATTACTGCGGAATGTTGTCTGCTATCATATCCATCAATTGATTTATGTACAAAAAATTATAATAGATATATTTTCCCGAAAAACTATGTGTTTGAATTGTTGTTTTGCCAAGGGTAGACTTGAGTGTAGAACAATGGAACATACTGGGAAGAGAATAGAATAGTGGAAATTTACAGGTTTTATATCAATTTAAAGAGCGAAAAACAAACTTGAAAAACTTTTGGGAATTCTCTAGAAAATTGAATCTTCTTTAGTGTGTTATAAACAGCCGCGCATAACTTCATGAAACTTTCTTCGTAATTATGTTAAGATGTTTACATTTCCAAGCAATTTAAAATTAATTTTTTTTTTTATTACGGCTTAATATGCAATTTTATGCAATAAAAACATAAAACGTGCAATTTATACAAAAAAGTTAAATAGTGCAATTTCATGCAAAATAAAACTTAGGTATGTTAATCAGGATGTCTTAATTCGTGTAAATAAATTGGTCCAAGTGAATTTCAAGCCTGCGAAAAAAAAGTGCAAATGCACGAGACTTCCGGCTCTAGTTATTATTATTTAAAGTAAAATACCCAGATAAAGAAATATTATAAAAATAAACGATGTTAAATATGCTATAAAATATTCAAGCTAGTGATAACTATTCGAATCACACCAAATTATCGGAGACTATTAATGCTTTTTAGAGAAAAAAAATGATTAAAATATTCATTGGCCAATCATTAATCACACAAATAAACTCTCATATGGGAATCGCGGATGTATAACAGCGTTATTTTAAATCTGACGAGTTCAAAATTAAGGAATTGGGTAAATCGAAATTAAGAAATAAATAAAAGAAAAGAAACAATGATCCTGAGAGTTGCTAATAGAGTTGCATAAGAAGCGCCGTGAGATACAACAATAGAACCTCAACCTCTTCAGACCCAGCTTCACCTTCTTTAGGCGCGCACCCTCGACAGATTTGCATACAATCCCTCCAACCCGCTCTTTCTCGTCTTCTCTTTAAAACCAGACTTTCCCATACCATTGTTAGTTGGCCCTACACTAGCCTATAATTTGTTACCTTTTTTTCCTCCTCATTCATGCGTCGTTGTACCAACTCTTGGAGGAGTTATGGCGGAATTACGAAGTCATTAAGGGGACAGACCTTTGGAAAACCGAAGCACGTAGCGCAGTCAAAGGAGGAAATATCACGAACTAGGGGCCGTTACGGGCGAGAAACGAATGCGTCGTAGCCCACTGACCCTTCACTAAAAGGAACAAAAGAATTATAAAAAAAGTGTAATAAATATATCGTTTAAAGAATAGATAAGTCAGAACATCAATGATCAAAGTTTGGCAGCTCCAAGATGACTTAATTGGAATTACCAAAAAATAAAAGGAAAATTATTAGTACAATAAAAAAATACTGGTTAATTCCTATTGCTGCATTTTATTTTACAAAACAGAAATAATAGAGCTGAAAAGCACAAATTATTTCTGGATATATATATATATATATATATATATATATATATATATATATAAGGAAAAAGTTGAGTTGCAAAAAGTATCTAAAATCATGTTATTTTTTTTTCACCAGTAAACTTTCTACTTGTGGAAAAAATATAAGAGAGGAACTTAACATAAAGAGGCAAAATTTTCGATGCGCAGTTTTCAACGGAGCTATGCGTTTCGGAATCATTTAGTCCAAAAAATGCATTTTTAGCCATTGGTCTTTCTGTCCGTCTATGCCACGATTATCTCTTGAACGATTGAAAAAGTATTCTGCGCAGGTTCCCTTGAAAACCAGGTTACTCTTTTTTTTTTAGTTATTCGAATAACTCAAAAACTATACATTTCCCAGAATATTCAAGATGCTTGTTTGAAAGTTAATTAAACTTTCTACGAAGCTAAACTTGAATTGATTAATAAAATCAAAAAAATATTTTCGGGTGATTATTAGCGAAGATACAATAAACAATTTCTGCATAGCACAGAGTCCTATATCAAAGCGATAAGTCGTGTAAGTGGACACACCAGAAAAAAATAAAAAATCGAAATATTTTATATATTTATAATATATAATGATTATTGCAAATAACAGTTACAAAGCGTTTTATGCTTATTACAGTACAGACATCATAAGGTTGTTATTCCGTGCCATTTAAGATTTTAAGACTGCGAATTTTTTTAGCTGCTGCAAAAAAGGCATTTTTCCGAGAGTAATATTCCTTAAAAGATGGTGCCCTAAATAGTCCGTAGAAGGGAAATATGCCCTCTCTGAGTACTCCACTCACCAGTAGAGAAAGTCTAGAAGACCAAGAAGCAATTAGGCGACAGGAAGTCATAAAGCTTTCTGTAGGATATTTTGGGACTCAGGTAGCTGGGCAAATATTTGGCATGTGTTGTGAGCAACTGGGACCACATTGTAACTTGCTGTAGGTCAAGCTAAGCATTGTAAAAGATTCAATGTAAAATTTGTTACTCATACACATTATTTTTCTTAATAACTCTTTATGATGATATTCTATAGTAATAAACTATCATTGAAATTGTTAATGCATTCGGTCCAATAATAGTGATGGGGAATGGGAGATGTTTAGTTTTTTGTTTTGTTGATTTTTTTTTTTTTGTTTTTTTTAACGAGCACTTTAGTTTCGTTTTAATCTTGTACGAAGATTATAATATACTTATTATGCCATTCACTTTGTCCAGATGAATAATTCGATAGCCGACCTATTAAACAGGGATAAGCAGCATATTATAAATAGATAAGTTCATAAAGAAAGAAAATAAAAATGAAATTAAAAAAAATTTAAATAAAACAAAAGTTTTTTAATTAAAAAAATAATAAATAAATAAAAATAAAGATTTAAGAAAACGAAAAAACAAATTTTTATTAAAAAAATATATGAATAAATAAAAGCAAAGTTTTTTTTTTTTAATCAATAAGAAGACGGAGATTACTATTTGTTAGACATTTCTATAGAATTGATGATAACGGATTGACAAATATTTAGATACCTTTGGAAGATAAAGTAGACAAAAAGCTGCATTCAAGAGGTCAAGAAAGATTTTGAGAGAAATAAAACAAGAGAAAAAAATTTGGAGAGTGGGATTTAAAAGTAAGGTTATGAAAATTGATGGACTCCAAAGAGAAACGAAACGAAAACCCGGTCCAAAGTGGACTGAGGCGATGAGAGAGTATTGTAAAGAACAAAAGAGAAAAAAATGAAAATGTTACGAGATTTCTGATAGGTCTCATAAAAAAAAAATGTTTTTTTGTTTGGAATCATATGGCTAAATTTTAATTAATTAATTTTTTTTTTTTATATTGTCTATGGGATTGATGCTTATACTGTGTGAATTTGCAGCTCAGCACACTTCAGCAGCCATTCGCAAAATGTAGTTATCTGAAGTTTATTATACAGATGGCAATGCATTCGCCTTGAAGATATCCAAACTACAAGCGGAGAGGCCAGGCCAGTTGATAAATATAAGAAGAAAGTAAAACCAAAGAGAGAGATGAAGAAGAGTGTGTAGGAAGGAGCGAGGAGCGAGGAGGGAGAACTCTAACTGTACCGACCGGTCCGGGTCGATAGACTCTCCTCCGTCTGCTACTTTTCTCTCTCTATCTCTCTCTCACTCTCTATCTCTCTGTCAAGCTATGCATACATTATCAACTATGTATCAGTAAAAGTAAAGTAAACATAAACATATTTAAAATACAAACTAATAACATTTCGGCATATACAGATTCGAAACGTAATACGATCTATCTGATTATAGTGGTCAGGAATACTCCCAAACTTATAATTATTAGACTATATAATCTAATAATAATAAGAAAAATGTATATTATCATAAATATAAATTATGTAGATTACATAATAATATTAACCCTGTTTTTAAAAAAAAAAAATTTAATTTGCAAATCCATTACAAGTAATTTTATTGTCACAAACCAGTAATTTTCTGACAGCAATCTTTCGACGAATTAAATCGCGACATTGAGTCTTTGCTTTTAACTTGCCTCAATACTGACATAATTAGTGGGGGTTAACACTTCAGCTAAAGTCAATTCATGTACGTTTAGTCAACAGAGAGGGACCATGGCAATTATAAAGGTCTTCCTCCTTTATTTGCTGAACAACAAACTAGTAAAGATCATTATTTTATTTAATATTTGAAAAGTCAAAAACATAAAAAAAATATATTAAATGTAAGTGCAAGAGGCACTTTTGCGCATTTTCTATCAGCTACTTTATGTTTGAAAAATTGGTCAACTGCAGTAAAACTATCGATCGGAAGAGTTTGAAGGCCCAATGAATCGCGACCCATGTCAACATGGCCATTTTTATGTCTATTTATTATGATATGAATTATTACGTATTAATATGGTTTTGGGGAATATTAAAATTATATTGCTTAGAAAGCGGTAGCGTATAATACTTGATATTGTTTTGACATACTTATCCGTTCATTTTATTATATTTTCTACGAATTATATTGCTAAGATCTAACTAAATCAAGCCGGCTCTGAGACTACAACACAACAATGAGTCTCACAATAGTTAGATAACTACATGAGATAACAGGAATAGACAATGATATTAGAGGTTGAAATTGGAAAACAATAGCATATCACAAAACCAGGGAACAAGCTGCTTAAAGATTAATCGCATAAATACAAAAAACCGTCAGCAGCTAAGCTCGTATTTTAAATTATCTTTAGATTTTTATATATATATATATATATATATATATATATATATATATATGTAGGATTTCTTCAGGTATGAAGTTTTCCTCAACCCAATTCCTCCTTAAGCCTCTCTCTCCATTTCTTCCTGTCCACTGCCTCCTCTTCCGTCTGCCATGCTTTCATATACTTTATTTTTTCACTATATTCGGTGCCTTCCTCTTTTTCTTTTACCTTCTGCCTCTCATTCTCTCATCAATTTCTGTATTCGACATGAATCCATCCGTTTTAAGTGGCTATACACCATCTTAATCTTCTTTCTTCGATCACTTGTTTCTGTTTAGTTCCATTCTTTCTCTGATTTCGCTGTTTCTGACATGCTCCATCCTAGAAGCTCAGTCCGACCTCCTCCGAAAATCCATCTCCATTGTCAAAAGTCGTTTTTCATATACTCTATTGAGGTTCAAGTATCAAAGCCATAAAACATGATAAATAATCTTTAATAGTTACTGAAATACAGAATTAACAATATCAAATTGGTAGAGGTGAGGAGGAAAAAGTTGAGAACCCACAGGCAAATTTCTAACACCAGCTTAATTAATATACAAATTTTCAACCATCTAACTCAATTTGAAGGGGCTGTAGAAGACCAAATATATATTAAAAAAAAAATGGAGATTCTTCTGCCTAGAAAACAACCCTACATACCGAATTACAGCTAATTTGATTCGAAGGGGGCCGCTGGAAATGCTCAAATGTAGAAGAGGAAGGAGGTATATATATATATATATATATATATATATATATATATATATATATATATATATATATATATATACACATGTATATGCATATATGGATATATATAAATGTAGACGTGTTTTGTTTTTTTAACAAAAGCGTCATTTAGGAAACTTTGCAGTAACGTTTTTTGCCCAAATAACAATATATATTTTTTTTAAAATTATATTGTTTATTGTGTACAGAACGAGTTTATTAAGATGGCAAACATTTTATAATTACAACATATATTTAAGGCTTTTATCATTGGTCAAGGCCAGGGTGACGACTGAGAATCGTCAGTATTTGATATTCATGTCATCAATAGTCGTTTTTTAGACCATTTCCATTTTTTTTAAACATATCGTGGGCGGGAATCGATAGAGGTGTTTAAGTCTCATAATAAATTGAAACCTAAATTTTCCGCGCTTAAGCCTTTTTTCTAAACGACGTCTCAAAAACCGTTTATATTTGATTACATATATGTTTTTAAGTGAAGTGACTTAAATACGGACTAACATAATCCGAAAGGTCGAACTCATTGAATAAATACCTATCGTCAGAACTCGGAATTGTTTTTATTTTATACTTTCTAAAGTAAATCATATGTCATATCTATAAAAACCTTACGAAAAAATGAAAGTGTACAATAAAAAATTACTCATTTATTTTTTCCTATTTTAGCAAACAATGTCCTCCTCTCCCATTATAATCTTCATAAAAAACATGCGATGGCTCGAGAAACGTTTATTGTAAACTTGGCATTAAGAAGGTTAGGGTATTAACGAGAATAAATCGATAAAGTGAGCCTAATCAATTGGATAAACCTGAGGCTCAGCAGCCATTGCACCTCGTCCATTTCAATTTCCTTTCTAACAGCAGAAAGATAGAGAGGGGAAACGGAGAAGTATACATAAGTGGCTTATTAAAATCTGTTTCCCATTTTTTAAGGACCGGTTAAGATTACTTGACACCATATTACAGCATAATCACGGCTTTTAGGAGATTTCTAAGGGGAACTCTCATATTGTAGAAGTGAAAGCTAAGAAATAAGATATTTCTTTAAAGGCTAAGTGATACTTTTTTTTTTTTTAGTAAGATTTAACATGAAAGTCGTTGCATACCATCGAGATTAAAGCAACAGACAGTTTTCGAAACAATTTTGGTGGCAGAACATGAAAATAAAATTATTCTATAAACAATATTTCAAGTACGGACAAATTTAAATCGGACTTTTTATTTCCAGTCAGACTCTTCAATAATATTTGAGCTGTAAACTTAGCATTAGCAAAGTTCTCTTCATTAGCAAAGATCTCTAAATAGGAATCAAATTGAGGCAGAACATATCTCCAAAGCGAAAAATATTACTAAGCTTTGATAAAGATTAAAATTACTAAGCTAAATTCATTTAGAATTCAATATATTTTCATAATATAAATTAACGATAGAAAAAAAAACAATACAATAAAAAAATATTGTTTTAATTAAATAGAAAAAAAACATTGTATTTCAAATAGGAGTAACAACTAACCAGTCAACCTTTTGGCAATTTGGGCATCATCAGGAAAGAAAAATCACATAAATGCAGACCAGAAACAGAATATCTCATATCAACAGCCTAAAAATACTATCCAAAAATATACCTCATCACTCCAAGACAGTTCGAAATATAATGCATATTGAATTGTTTTGGAGTGAATTGCTATCGGTATTAGATTAATCTTTTATAAGGGTGTTGATGGGAGATAAACTATCTCTGGAATTATAAATTATTTAGATAAAATAACTGAAGTGTAATAATATAAATTAGATATCAAGACGGAATATATACGTTCTAATATTATTTCTTGTTACTTTCCTACTGCTACTAGGTAATAAAAGTATTGCAAATCGGATCAAATTTTCGAAATGCATTTTTTAACGAATCTACGCGTTCCAGAGCCCCCTGAATAAAAAAAAAACCGCAAAATCCGCCATTGGTCTGTCAATGCCACGATTATCTCTTGAACGGGTAGACTTTTTTTTTTTTTATTTTATATTTCGTAGGATTTTATCATTTAAAATACCACGTAACCACTTGAAAAGCAATTAAGTTCTCTACAAAACTAAAAAAAAAGTTTCAAAATCAGACCAGCATTTGCTGATACTGCGTACTGGACTTTGAAACAAGATTTTTTAAAAAAATTGCGTATGTTTCTACATAAACTCGTTCACTTTTTATTAATATCTCGAATAATTCGAGATTTTAATATTCCAGATTAAAAAACAAAAACAAAAATAAAACAACCTTAATTAGAGCTATATTAGGGAAGATACAGCAAAAATGCTTGTAACGGACACTGCGTCGAAAGAGATAAGAAAAGTCGTATGAGTGGAAATACAAATACAAACAATTTTTATGTTCAATAAAAAAGACGGTCTATCATATTCAAATTTTACAATTCTCGTGGTTTTCGAAAACATAAAAAAACAATAATAAAAAAAATAAGTAAAGGAACTAAAGGTGACAACTAACAGGTGACAAGAACTAAAGTGACAAGCTATAGCTCATAGGGGAGATAAGATGGAGATAGAAATCACAATACGAGGAGAGAAAACGACGAAACAACAGAATGGGCGTTAAGGCGCCCACGCAGTAAGGGCTAATAGAATAATATTTGTTGTCTTTAGTGCGAAGAATGGATTTTAAGAGACTAAATGGTGATGTAAGTAACGTTGGAAAGTATATGCTGGAGCATTTGAGGTCATACATGCCATTGTTAACGGACAAAGGATTAAATGTTTTTTTTTTTGTATTTTATTTTTAAATCGGCCCTCCTCCAACTGGATTCTATTTATAATTACCATGAAGGATAACTATGTCTCCTTTCGAGACAATCTTCGACATTAGAGCGGGGTATCGATAGGGGGTTCGGTTCCTCGAGCCAGGACAGCTGCGAGGAAATTCTAGAAGGTCATCTCCATTGGATATCTCCCCGCTGTCACCTTGCCAATTAAAAAAAAAAGGATTTTGCAAGTGCGTGTCTCTTTAACCGGAACAACGGGGCCATATATGTAGAACAAAGTCATTTACAGTCATTTTACGTAATATGAGCTATCTTCGAATTGAATACAGTAGGATCGCACATACCGAGGTTAGTAGGGCCGGATCGATGAAAATGTTGGATTAATGGAGGTAAATTTAAAAAAACAGACAAAAAACATATAATTACCTAAGAAAGCTTTTTACAATACTTTATTATTTATTATTACACTATAAACGATAGTAATTTGTAGTGTAAAATATTATAAAAATAGCAATTGTCAAAATTGAAAAAAAAAGATGAGTGTTTATATTTTCAAAAGTAATAAAAAAAAAAATAGAGCAATATCTTCTCCAGAAGGAATTTTCTTATTCTAATAATTGGGTCTAAGAATGTTGAGATTAGCATCTACAGAGCATTTACAAGTCCTTAAACTAAGGCAAAAACATTTAACTACCATGATCAGAGCCTTAGCAAAAGCCTTAAAAGGGCTAAAAGTCATAAACACCACGGGAAATATACAGCCAACAGGCCAAATGGACTGACGTCAACGGGATTGGAGACTTAGGGATCTTTCGAACGGCAGGACTCGGCTGCAACTTGTTCCTTTGTATTATCCTTTGAGGAGGATTGAGAAGTGGTTATTATCCTTGGGCCTGCAGGACACAATATAATGCCCACCTCGGACAAAGAGTGAACTCCAGGTTCACCTTGGTGGGGTTGGTGCTGCATTAGGGAGAGATAATGATAATATCCTGATTAATGATTACACGTATCCTTAATTAATAGATATATCCTTTACAAATGATCCCTTATTTTATACATATATATATATATATATATATATATATATATATATATATATATATATATATATATATATATATATATATATATGTGTGTGTGTGTCTGTATATAAACACATATTAAATACATTAAAAAAAGTTTTAAGATGATTTAGAGAAAAAAAAAACAACAACATGAAAATATAAATAAAAAAATACTAAATTGTGTAGCAGTTAAGTTTGTAGGAATTTTTATTTAGCTCTTTCATTGTTTAAATATAATTTTATTGCACATATTTATGTCTCAAAAAGTGCATAGACTAATAAAATTTTATTTCCTAACTTTTTTTAGAATATATGAAGTTTTATTATGATATTAAATTATAAACAGTTAACTGAAAAAGAGAACAAAATTAAAGAAAAACTGAAAAAAAGAAACGATAAGGTAATATAAATAAATGATAATAATAACAGGCCAGGCCAGTTTCATCTAACAGCGAGGTTCAAAATAAGAAAAGTATATATATATATATATATATATATATATATATATATATATATATATATATATATATATATATATATACACATATATACAATTTGAAAATAGTATCAAAATTTGTTGATACTATTGGCTAGTCGGTAATTAATACGTTTAATACAAAATAACCTTTTTTTTTAAATGTATTAATGATGATTTTGATAGTAAAAAATTCAGGGTTCCCAAAGATGATTGATTAGGTGATACGTGTTTAGACGAGTTGTCATAAATATTATTTATTATCACGTATAGTGTAGTTGTCACACATACATAAAAATCTTTCTTTATTAATTTTACAATGTAGCAAACATTAATGGAAAACCTATAAACTTTTTTTAATATAGTAACGAAAAATTAAATGTTAATATAATATAATATATATATATATATATATATATATATATATATATATATATATATATATATATATATATATATAATTATAATATAAGTTTTATCGAGGAACCTTATAATTTTGTTTTATTTTTTACAAATACTTTTATAATTCCCAATAAAAATGCACAATAATGCTTGAAAACGGCGAATAGAATATTTAAAAAAAATAACAGGCCTATTACAGCTGAAGGGCAACGAAGAGAAAGAAAGAGCTATTAAGTAAGAAGAAAATTTAAAATTAATGTTTAATAATTCTATTTAAAATTAGAACTGAAGATAAAAAATGGGCGGAGAAAAAAGAAAAGAAAAAATTAAGCCCAATTAAGTTAATTAGCCAGCCAATGTGAGACAATTTCCTTAAAATTGTCTCATGAAAGTGTAAAAGCATATTCCCACCTCTGACACTGATACTAGTATAGGAGTCAATTTCTAACAGGCATCAAGATGTAAATATTAAAAAAAACAAAAACATATGTAACTAACTACCATTAATCACAAACCGGTAATAATACAGTCCGATGGAAAACATGATGGATTCAGCATAAACAAGCATCAAAAAACGATGTGATTAATGATACAAAAATAAAATTTAAAAAAAAGAAGTTGACGAGCTCTAATGATGTAATATAATCACTTAAAACATGTTTTCAACGTGTCTCAAACGTCAATCAAAAATAAAAAAAAGAGAACCGTTTGTTGATTGACGTTGTAAAGAATACGAAGAAAGATTTGCTTGAGCGTGAATAATGGTGATACTTTTTTTTTGCAATAAAAAAAAAAAAGAAAGGATTAATTGTAATAAACAGATGCATACGACAAGAGAACAGGAAAAATGGATGGCCTATATTTTTCTCTCATTTACTGATTCACTGAAATGGAAAAAAATTATAAAATTACAACAATAATTAGTTTTAACCGTGTCTCATAGAGATCATCCAAAATGAGAAGATAGGACAAATAAAAACCGAATTTATTACAAAACCAATTAGGTATTAATTCAATTTATTATTTCAGTAAAAAATGTAAGTATAAAAAAAAATGAATTATTTTTATATTTTAATTTTTTTTTTCAATTAATCTGTTTTTCATTTCATAAATACTACTTTATACAATTCAAAAGATTTTATAAATGTTTGTGATGTTCATATTCTTGTTGTGTTAAAAATAACCCCACAAACTTTTATCGGATTCTGCTTAAGAGCTATGAAAAAATAAATGATAATAATAAAAAAGAATGTTTTCAACAAAATGTTTACGACAGAATGAACTTTTTATAATTTATTTTCTTTAAATTTTAAACAATAGTGATTCACATGTCACTTAGATTTTTGAAGTTCTTTAGTAATATTATATTTATATTTTCTAGCAAAGTGCATTCCATAACTATTTTATTATTCAATTCTATGTTTTTATATCTTATTATAAAGCACATTTTTTTATTGAAGGTTTTTTTGTTTTGTTTTGTCTACGTATGTAATTTATGTTATTTCTAAGTACATTCATAGTACCATAAGGCAAGACAATAGCCATAAAAATACGGCTATGTAAAAACCCCCCAAAAAAAATTATTACCCTTCATATGAATTAGAAAGTCGACTGCGAAGTATATCATGAAATAATTAATCAGGATTTAGTCATTATTTTTTATTGTAAAGGCCGGAGTTTCGACCCAAACATGTTAAAAAAAATTTCTGAAAAATTTGTTTCCATAGGACACGGAAAAACTAAAATAATAATAATCATATAAACTTTTTTTGGGTGTTTTAATTAAAAATCGTACAGTACTGCTAAATACCTAAAGAACTAAAATTTTAGAGTTAATATTCACTCCAGTTGTAAAATGTATCAGGCATTAAATCTTTATGCCTCCAAACCAAAAATGTTTTTTAACAAACAATGCGTTTAACTAGAATTCTGAACTGAGATACCCCATATTTTCATAGAAAATGCTTCAGTAGTTAAAAATGGAGAAATACTTAAAAAAAAAAAAAAAGTAGATAGCTTTAAAAAATAATTTATTTGTTGACAAGGAACCAACATAAAAACTTTGTGTCAACCAATTATCAACTTTCAAAACATTTATCCCTATAATCAAGTCCAGAAAAAGTAGTGCCACCGAATGTAGGACTCAAATCATGCCTCACTAGCCGCCCAGGATTTTAAAGCGTGAATTAAAAATATATAAATATTTATTAGAAAAAGAAAATTAAATTTGATGAGGAGATTACCGAGTAAATTAATTGCATTAAATTATCATAATATGGGACATTCGAGTTTTCGGCCAACAGCTCTATCACGGGGAAACCGAGCAGGTCTTGATAAATTCCGTAAATCGAAATAATTATGAATAGTTAGATTATCATAAATTGATCTCAATTTTACTAATTTTATGAACCTAAGAACATTACGCTTAAATGCATTTTTAACATTTGTACTAGGCCCGAATATCAGATCCAATGTTAATTTATTATAAATATATTTCATATTTATAGAGTTTTATTACTTTACTACAGATATATAAATATATTTGTTTAATATTTAGTATTAGCTATTAAGAAACTCTCGTTGAGAGTTCATTGGCGTGACGTAAGACGGGCGATGGGAAACGACCCGACTCCCCTACAACCGGTTTCCTGAAGATCGCAGAAGGGCCCATTTTATAGGAAATTCCTCTCATTCCCAGGTTTCCTTTTTGTTGCATCAGGAAAATAGTCAGGATTTTCCTTCGTTTTTTTCTCGAAAAAAAAATCCTGAATGCATTAAGCTCATTAGATCATCAATAAAAAATAATTATATATAATTAGATGAATCTAAAATAGATTTAAAATAATTGAGAAAAATCTCATTTTAACCTTTATTTTTTAAACAGTCGATTTTTTTTTCATGAATGCATTAAATAAAAATAAAAGAATAAAAAAAACGATGAGGTAAGGAACATAATTAGGAACACTTTTTAAGTATTTTAAGGAAGTGGTTTTAAATTTTAAAATACCTTTCCGCGCTGTAGATTTCGCGGAGGATCTAATGTCATAGTTATTATCCGTTTATTGAGACATTTTAAAACCAAGTATTTTCTTAATTTTAGTGAAACTAATTTATTATAACAAGAGTAACATAAGATTTGATAAAGAATTGTAGATAAAGTGCACTGACCTTGTTTTTTCATAAGTTTTTTGTTCTTCCTGAGGGTGGAGGGGGCGCGGTGGATGGTCGGCTTGGCAATGTACTTCGCCTTCCCGGACTTCTTCCGCCGCACTGGCCTCCTGATGACCACTCGTCTGTAATCCTCGTCTTCGTCCTCTTCGGACAGGGTCTCGAACCTGTCCTCACTTTCACCATCGTTCAAGTCACCAGATATACACTCGTAAAGACCCTCGTCCTCTGGTCGGCACCTCAGATCGCGGGGGTAACAGTAGTCGCGGATCTCCTGCACTTCGTACCGACTCCTCCTCATCGTGGTGGGCTTCCGGCGCTCCGGTGGGACAAATATCATCGGGTCCAGCTTCAGCGACTTGAGGGACCGTGGCGGCCTGCTCACTACAACTTGATACATGTCGCTGCGAGCTGTCCCGAAAGACTTCTTCCTACCGGAGTTCCTCTTCTTCCGACCCCGAATCGATCCTTGGGACCCACTAGCCTTAGATGAAGATGTTTTCGAAGACGATCCCTTCCAGAAAGCACCACTCCCGGTCGGAGAAAGATCCGAAAGCCGCGGTATAGAAACGGAGAAGGAAAATCCGGAATCTTTGCTGGAGCTGACGTCTACAGATGTCCTGTTTATAGGGGTCGGAACTCTCCTAGAAGCTAGCGGCTGCTTGAGACCGCTCTCGAGGCTGTGGTGTATCCTAGACGGTTCGACACAAGGCCTCGGTAACTCCAGTGATCGCGGGGCGTTGGCCATCGCCAGGGGCGCGTCCATCCACACCCTGCCCAGGCTGACCGATAAGCCGCTGTCCGCTCTTTCTTCTAGTCTCCGCCGCACCACCACCGGAGAAGTCTCCAGCTTCAACACTTCCATGCTCGAGTCGGGCGTGTACTTCCTCCTCGGCGGCGGCGTCGGGGGCAGAGCCCGCCCCAGCTCCTTCAGGTGCTCGTAGTCCTCGGCTCGCATGCATTTTATCCACTGGCCGTAACCGATTACGAGAGGATCCGAAGGTTGCTCTTCTTGCACGACGGGGGCGGGCGGTCGCCGTCCTTTACCTCGGTCGAGACAATTCTTTCGTATGGATATCCTCTTGAAGGAATCACTCCTCTTAAAGCTAGGCTGCTCCTTCTTCTTCCTTCCACCGCCAAGGAGGCGACGGAGGTTATCCAGGGTAAGTGGCTTCATGGGGGCACCATGACAGACTGGCCTCCTAGCCAAGGACGCCTACTCCCCACTCCTCTCTACTCCCTCCCTCTGTGCATCCACCTCGCCTGGAGCTCACCCGATGAATACCTGACTACTAATAAAAAAAAATCATAATACCTATAAAATCATTTTTTTCCCCAATCCTTTCAATCAGGTTAAATAAAATGCAAACATTTAAGATAATCTCAATCAAACGATTCTTAATCTAGAACAGCGATTGTAACTTATAAAGGAAATTACTTTTTCTTCATCAACATCTTATACTTTTTATAATACGGCTAAAATTTCGCAAATATTGAATAAAGCAATCATTTTGTAAAAATTACCAAATATTTAAAATTTTCCTAAGGCCATCATGATGTTCACAGAACTTCATCTATTCCATAGCAATCTAAAAGTTGTAACGCAGAATATTCATTTTTTTTTTAAATTTATCTGGAAAAAAATAGGCTATAAAAAGGCCAAGATCTTCTTAAGATAAATAATTTTCACTCATATTAATAAATATAACTGCAAAAATGCATATTTATTATACATTACGAAAAACTTTATAGATAACCTAAAAATGTCTTATTGATATTTATTTAAAGTTTTAATTAATAATAATGCTGATAATAATACAAAGGATTTTTCCAATTATATATCTCTTATTGCTTAAAATACCATGAAAATTGTATGAATGATGATTCTATAATCGGTCCTCAATGTTATTGTATGAATGATGATTCTATAATCGGTCCTCAACGTTATTGTATGAATGATGATTCTATAATCGGTCCTCAACGTTATTATTCCAAAATTTTCGAGATATTCTAATTTTATGAGAGAAAAAAAATGAATCGAATATTCGAAAATATTTTTGAATCTTAAGCAAAAAGAACTTCACTAAGTTGGAGTGTGTGATTGAAATACCATTAATATAAAGAAAAAAAAAATACAAAATTTACACATCCCTGAGTCTGCAAAACCCATAAATGATGCTGATATTGCCGGTTTATCAACAATAAAGAACATAATAATTTTTTTTTTACTGATTTTGTAATGAAATTTTTTTCTATTCTTTGACGATATCAATGTTAAACATTAGCTGTATAATAAATATGTTTTCTAAAATATTATATCTATTTTTTCAAATTTCAGCTTTGAATATTATTAAATACAGTTTGTATAATTAAAGCGTTTATTCTGTTTTCATTAGAAAAATAAATTTATTAATAAAATGAAAATGCACTTGCTCCAATAAGGTTAACGACCACTGATCTATACAGCAAACGATTAAGGGCTCCAAAGTGCCATCTAACGAGAATAACAGGAGATTGCCGGAATGATTTAGTTAAAAAAACAATTATTGCTAAACAACATCCTCTCTGATAACAAGGAAAATTGTAGAATAACTAACTATAATAGAGATAGTAAAATAATGTATTAAAAACAGTTATAAAAGACAACTAACGGAGCATCTAAACAATCAGCCAGCTCGACGGCAGAAACGACCATAGACCACGTCGAAAGGGAAATCGCCGAGCCACGACGTGCAATAACGCAGGATGTAATCCAGCCGACGAACGGTTACGTCTGTTTATTGGCGTTTAGTTGCGTCGGTATCCTTTGAAACTACAACACGAAAATTGCTCGACACGGTCGAGTAAACTACTGATTCTGTTTTAATTACTTTATTTTCGGTCCATTGAAAGCTAAATAAATTATACTATTATATTATACATATTCCTATAAATAATCACATATATGTGGTATCTGAATATTTACAGTTCTTTTTAAGACATACTTGAATTTATCTTCCTGTAGATAAACCAATCTGGGCTAGGGACTGGCAATATGTTCATGAAGTGATGCATAAATATTTATATACATAAATATATATATATATATATATATATATATATATATATATATATATATATATATATTTATTTTTTTTTTGAGGGGGAGGGAGGGAGAGATGAGGGTGGTAGGGTAGTGGCACCAATAATTTAACTTAGCCCAGAGGATGAACACTTTTCTAAAAAGCGCTTGAAATAAGTCTTCTGATGCAACCATCAAAATGCAGAATTTTGGGTTATTTTTGGTTAGATCAGAAACCACAAGAGGCTAGTCCAAGTTTTCAGAGTTCTATGTTTAATATTAAGAACCGTTATGATAGTTTTCAGAAAACAGTCCACAAAATGAACCCAATAGCAGAGGTGGATGATAAGATCTTATTGCTATTTTCTTTAAATACTACTTAGCCTGGAGTCCTTATTGCTGGAAAGTTCTTGAGTAAACGGAAATGTTTCATATAATTAAGAATACCTGGTGTTCGAATATTAGGGCATGATGGACAAAGGTTCATTTACTGTAGTATCCATTAGTTTTCTTTTTTTCAAACACTGCGACCGAATTCGAATCCAAAAATTTAGTGTTTTTAGAACTGAAGATGAATGTATAACATTCGAAACTAGTTTTCAATAAAACAAATTTATAGAAGCGGCAAATAATTTATTAATCCCTAATTAGATTGATCCTTCTGTACCATCATGCGGATGTCAACTAAACATTTACAGTTTCCATTCGTGAAATCAACAAGGTAAAAAATTTACAGGGCAAAAAAACAAAACTTAGACGTTCAACTACTGGTGCTGCCATCTGCTTATTAGTGCTCCAATTATTGAACATCTTAGATTTTGATTTCTTAAGGCAGTTTACCTTGTAACGTGTAAACAATTATCTTTTGATAATAATAAAATTTTTGTATAGTCATATAGGGTAATGAGGGGTAAGTGCGCACTGAATTTTACTAAGTTCGACTTTATAGGTCTGTAAAAATTTTATTTTTGAAGTTAGATTTTTCATTTTTTTTTTTTAAATGTTCCTTAGACGATTATATTTAAATATTAAATTCAAGCCTACGTTTCAACCACGGCTATTTTGATAAAATTGATAATTAAATTGAATAGTACGCACTTGCCCCTCCCTCAAGAGGTAAGTGCGTACCAGATATCTGGAAGACTCATTATTCAAGCAAGAGCGGCTTTGGAGCATGTGCAAAATAGTTCGGTTTCCGAAGAATTATTATACTGGCATAATCATCGAAAAAAGATAAAGCTTGTCTGAGATTAACATTTTACAATCTCCATCGAGTAAAGTAAGTGGGATGTAGAATATCATTGTAAAAACGTATTGAAATTTTTTGTTTTTGTTTTAATTAGCTAGTCCGTAGTTATCACGACAAAACATAATAGTAAGGGAAAGTATACACCACGCACATCTGTCACAAAACAGAGGTCCGCACTTGCCCCTACAATCAGGTTTAGCTGGGTGAAAGAAAAAAAAGCCTTACTGATTGAAAAACACCGATATGGCTCTATCGCAAAAGTTGATAGACATAACGTAACACAGATTGGAACTAATATTTTAACAACTTGTTATACTTCGCCTTAGCGAAAATTCGTGGCTGATTTCTGATACATCAGTGTTTAAGCTTCATGCTCCGTAACGGGCAGCTCTTGCCAGTTTAGGGTTTGAATTTAGCGAGATAATAATTACCCACTTACCCCTCATCACCCTATTTTTATGAATTAATTTTGGTCATTTTTCTTTTGAAAAGAAACTCTATCTTCAAATTTTTAGATTTAATATTCTACATTTTAGCAGAGGAGAGTTTATTTGTGATGAATGCTGAATTCTGATAGCTGTACAATGTACGTAGCACATACCTTGGAAGATTTGTCGAGGTAAATCTTCTCATGGCATTATTTAATTTAATTTATATTATTAAATAATAATGACAACGCTGAGGGACAAACTCCCCATCAAATCAATAACCTGAATCTTTACAATTAATAGTGTATATTCAAGTTATTAAAATAATTTTCAGCCAATTTACCCTACTCATTTAAGCACTCGCATTTATATAATAAAGTATTATGCCTTCTATAAAAGGGAATAAATGACCGATTCGATATATCGAAAAAAAGAACCGAATCTAAATAATAACTAACTGTAAATAACAGGAAGCTCATAACATCAAAACATAAAAAAAGTAACAGTTTATGATAATCGGTTACTGAAGAGAGCCTAAGTCGAATCTAATTCTTCATACAGGCTCTCCCAATGAATACGGTGACTCGTAACAATGTGAACTGAAATCAGTAACCGGTTCCGTTATCGTATCGTTCCAAATCGATTGTAAATGGTCCCTTATTGCTATGTTAATGTGTAGTCATTTCACGCTTTCCACTCCAACTCGGAGCATTTGACTGGAGTCTTGTCGTTTCTTGTCAACTTATCTAAAGAAACGTCTAATGTAACAAGACATGTTTGAATATTTGGTAATACAGATTACTTCGCCATTCTTTTTTTTTATTAACGCCTGTTCCAAGTTTTTTTTTTAAATACTACGATGTTAGACTACTATTTCTAACCCCGTTTATTTACTTATGCTTATAGAATTGTTGCCATTCATTTTTTAAAAATTTTTGAAGGAATGGGATGGCCAAAAAAAAGACCTGCAACGTGGGTCGAAACGTCGGTTCCTAATCACATTAGTTCCTAATCACATTTTCATTTTTTTGGTCGCCAACCGGACCATCTCATTCCTTCATAAAGTTTTACGGTCAACTACTGATTATTCAATATTATAATTTTTGTTTTTATCTTCTCAATCTCCTTCTATTCCTTTATTACCGAATCTAAATCTATACTGTTATATAAATCTAATAATATTAGATGATATTCATTAAGTTCCTATAACCTTTCTGTGATCTTTTTTCCATTTAGTTAAAGCGAATTTTCACACGATCCGATAATATCTGATGTAGGACCGACATCCGATTTAATTTACTAAGAAAGCATAGGTCCCTTTCACACGGTCCCATAATGATCGGAGTCGGATCCTATATGTTCTCTAAAGCCTGAGGCCTACTCGATAAATCGGATGTCGGTCTTACGGTCTGTACTTTCTTCATTCAAAAAAAATTTTTTTAGACCATCTTCCCTCTTCCATTTCAATGCTGTGAGAAGTTTTTTTATTTGATTAATTAGATTCCTTAGTTAGAAAATATTTTTTTTTTTTTGAAAATTATACTAAAGTAGATCATGACTGGAATAAAGTATTTGACGAAATATACTTGACGTAGTCCTGTAAAATTTATTTAAAAAAAAATATTAAATAGCTATTTGGATGAAATGTTTTAGAACTCGACAAGCCATCGAAACGGAATATTAATGTTTAACTACACTCAAGCGACTCCTGCAGCCTGCTGAACCCTAGATAGACACATAGGCGAGAGAGGGCGTGGTTGCCAAGCAGCTAACGAACATACAATAGGTGCGAATGCATTAGAGCTACGCAGAGCCATAAAGTACATCTAACAGGAGTAGATGTGGCAATGGCGAGATTAAGTGCAGGGTTCTTGGTCGATAGGATCTGCATCTAATATCGTGCTCCGCTGGCTATGGGCCCATTGCTTCATATCTTGTCCGCGGGTGAAGGTCGCTTAGGGTAAATAGATCGGGAGGAAATTCATTTAGTGTTCAAGAAAAAAAAATTGTTTTAAAAAAAAAAAGAGACTATCCTATCAGATGAGAGCTGGACATAACCACTTCTATTACTATTTTTCTTTTTCCATAACTTCAAGTTAAAAGTAGGTAGATTTGATTACAATAATGTCATGATCCTCTTGCCGCATCATAGAAACATTTTAAAGTTTTTCTGTTTAATTATTTTATTTTATACGGTTATCTTCAACAAACATGCCTTAAGATCAATTAAAAACTCAGTAGTCTTATTATATTTATTTCTAGGCCGTATCTTCGATTCTTCTGCCGATGCTTCGTTCCCCTCTTCAGCATGTAAATAATATCCCAAAATGTTGGGTGAGTCACTTAACTACAATTCTAATGAGACATCACCGAAACGTCTATAAATAAATAAAATAAAACTACTGAGTTTTTAATTGACCCAGAAAAATGTGCTGAAGATAACAATGTAATATCAAATAATATAAAATATGAGCATAGAAATAATATTTTATTTAAATCTTATCAACTTTTTTTATACTACCATCTGTCATGGCGATGGGACTCACTTGTATCACAAAAATTATACTTAACAATATTATAGTATAATCTTAAATCTATCTTTTAAATCTATTTTTCCATCGCCGGCGGAAATGTAAGGCTACTAAATTGTGGGCTTGCAAGAAATTTTAATGAATCATAAAACTTTATCATTCTTCTGTTAATGAATTCATCTACCTTGAGTAAATTCAATAATTCATGAAGTTTTACTGCTTTTTTTATTTCGAAAGACAAATTTTTTTTTACAGGTTTTTTAAAAATGCCATTATGAAATTGCTGCATTCTCTGATATATAATACATCAGAATACTTTTATACAAACTCAGTTATTAATCTGAGACTGGGGATTTTGGGTTGTAGAAAGGTGGCTGAATTTGATTGATTCTTTTCTAACTTTTAACTATTTCGATGCGCAATGAGCGATAAGTTTCAGATGCCTATAAAATGTATTTAAAAAAACGTATAGACCAAGTTTCTTGATATTTTGTAGCGAATCTCCGATTCAAACTTTATAGGACAGTTTCTTCTGTTATGTCTTAGTTCTATTTTAAATTTTTAAGACATTATGTGAAAACTCAAGAAAACGATTATGATGAGGTGAAGTGCTCAACCAATGTTGGACAAATGTAATTGGCAGGCGATACAAAGGAATTAAATAAGGTAATACGGCCTATAACTAAAGGAATGAGATTAACTAATTAAGTTAGGAATGATGTGCTGAGGATTGAGCACTTTCCCCCCAGGACTCTAGTCCTTCAGCCAGACCGATCCTCAAGGACTGAGAAGGCCACCGGAAGCTGATAAAGGAGTGGTGTCCTCTTTACTTCCGCAATGCACCGCCTCTCCTGGGCCTCTGGGCTGAGTGCTTTCAATGAAAGAGTTATTTTATCAGGATAAAACATTGGAGGACAATGAAGTAGCAACAGTGACGAGTAGAGGTGTATTACAATTTTTAATAATACTGTCTTATCCAATAAATGAATTTACCATATCTATAAAGGTATATAATAAAAATTAATAAACACGTAGTAAGAATTTTTTTTATTTTTTAAACCACCGTATAAACATTTAAAAAAAAAACAAGACGTATAATAAATCATATGAACGAATTATCATATTATTCAGGTTGAATCTGAAAAATAAATAAATAAAAACGAAGTTTTGAGACGATTATTGTGATAAAAACTTCAAAAAAAAAAAAAAATGCAATAAAAAAAAGGGAAACCATAAATGCTAATAAATTTCCTAGAGGCTCAATGATTTTTTTTTTTTTTACATTTTATCTGACCTTCAGAAATAATTCGAGTTGACATTTCAAGAGATAAACTTAAACAAAAAAAAAAACATGCAATTCATCTACCTACTGAAAAAACTAAACAGTTGATGTTTAATACCTAATACAAGCACAATAATACATTTTTTATACAATGTAATAAGTACCTTTGAATACCTAAATCTCTAATCTCTACTCCTGAAGATATTTTCTCTTTTTTATTCCCTATAATCCTGTATACACATTGTTGTTATGAAAAATATGTTTTTTAAAAGGCATTTCAATTATTCCCTAGCCATATTTTATATTTTTCGTCCAGTAGGTAAGTAACTTTATTTAAAATGATTTCATTTCCAAATTTTGGTAGCCCGTCATTAAAAAATAAATAGCAGATCATTAAATTAATAATAGTGTAACCAAAATTTTCATTTGTTAAACATTTTATTTTATTAATCTAACAACCCCACTGAAACTCTTCTATATCCTTTCAGCTTTACCGTTTCGGGGTATTGCCCCATCTTCAAGAATATAACAAAGTTGACTCCTATATTGATCATACTTAATCCATAACCACTGTTATTTGGTCTAAATATAAAATAATCATTATTTTGTACCGACTAAATTAAATTGATAATCAATAGGAGCATATCATTCTGTTGCAATGTTACATCTAATTGATTCGATGGACAATGTAGGGGTCAAATTTGTTATATTCTTGAAGATGGGGCAATACTCCGAAACGTTGAAGTTAAAATGATGCAGAAGAGAGCCAGTGAGGTTGTAAGAGGTGATAAATGAAATAAAATGTTCACAAGTTTCAACAAATGTTAATTCAAAAATCTTCCGGTTTATAATTTTTTTCTATGACAAAAATTTCTTTCATTAAAAACAAAACAAAAAATATTGTTATATGTACTTGCAGTCACTGAACCCTTAAAACTTAATAACTAAGGTCAAAGACGAAACTTCAGCAACGATTAAATAGGTGCCTAGGTCTATAGACTTGAATCATGAAAATTATGGAAATATGTACAATAAAGCATCCGTAATACCAAAATAGAAAGACAAAAAGATGAAATAACTGAAAACTTTCCTTTGTCCTAACACCATCTTTCACAATTCCTTTCTACGCCCCCATCCCAGCCCGAACTAAACACACCTGCCCACGGTTGCCTGAACAGGTAAACATACCCTGCATACACTAATTATAAAGATGTACAAAACATAAGTTCAGGTTTCAGTTCGATGGGGGGAGTTAAACAAATGCTTAGGGCCAATAATACAAGGCCGATAACGGGCCGCGATCTTAACGGTACGGAGACTTTAATGGTGGGCTAAGGCTGGTGCCTGACTGTCCCTATGCTCATCGCTCTCCCAACACCTCACCTTAGCTTCCTCTAGTCCTTCTCATCTACACCGCTACCGCAGAACAATAAAAATAACAAGGATACGGATTTCATAAACGGAACAAACCGTGTAATGGAATATTACGGATTGTGACGGCACTAACTGAAATCAGATGATGACATTGCCAGTAATATTTTTTGAAATGACAGCTCGATCTTGTTTCGAAATTATAAAATGCTGTTGACAATCCACCTCCAAAGAGAACAAAAATGACCTTATATTTTCGTTTTCTGTATTAATATTTTATATTTTCAATTTTATTCTCTTAAAACAGCTATTATTACATTTCTAAAAAGTACATATTAAATAAAAAAATTGCAATCATTCCAAATTTAAACTAAATACTTACCTATCAAAGAATAAAAACTCGAAAAATGAAAAAAAAGAAAGAAAAAAAAGAGGAATATTTAATCACCAAAAATATTCTGATAGTAAAATCTGTTTGTTAGATCTGCAACCGATTGTACACTGTTGGAACAAGTATTGAGCAGCCTGAACAATATTATCACTTCTCTGACAAGGACTAATACACTAGTAGCAAATCGTTCGTCAAATATAAATTTATTTTTTTTACACATGAAAAGGATCTGCTATTTTCAAAAGGAGAAAAGGATTTGTCAAACGGCTTGCCATATGTCTGGATTCTCTATTGGTGCTTTCACATTTTGTAATTTATATTTATTTATATTTTGTCAACACACATATAAAGTACGAATACACTATATATATATATATATGTGTTTGTCAGATTATCCCTTGAAATGTCAACTCAAATTATTTCTGAAGGTCAGATAAAATGTAAAAAAAATCATTGAGCCTCAATGAAATTTATTACCACTAATGGTTTCGAGTTTTTTTTTAAACATTTTTTTTTGTCACAATAATCGTCTCAAAAGCTTCCTTTTTATTTCTTTATTTTTCAGATTCAACCTGATTGATATGATAATTCGGTAGGTAGTATGATTTATAATATTTCCAGTTTTTTTAAAAAACATCTGACAAGTTGTTCGGCAAATTAGTGTGGAGAAGGTACACATGTGTAAAATGGTAGTGTCCAATCCGAAGTCGGCACACTACCTATATCTTCCCTTCTCGACTTTATGGTGCCAGTTACACTCTAGTTTTATTTATGATTGTTTCCGATTACTTTAATTTCCTCTTTAAGTTTTAGCAATAGTAATTATCGTTATTTTTAACTGTAATTATAGAAACATATTTTCTTAATATATAATGATCCAGAAACATTCAAAGAATAAACAACACTAACCATTTCTTTTAAATAGATAAAATAAAAAAAATAATTTATTAGGATACTTTTTTATTAAATATTTTAAGTGAATTTCGAAAGATGGCTTCTTTACCCGGAGGATATATCGAAAAGTATTCTTTTTATTTTAAGTTTCTATCTTCTGAATGCATTGAGCTAACCAAAAAAGGACAACTGCAAAGAGGTGGAAGACCGAAACCCTCAGATATTGCCGTGGTCCCCAGAATGCGACGATCAGTGCCGATAATATGCTAAGCAGTCCCATGGGAGGGAACTCACTGTGGAAGAACAGTTTATCGAGATCCTGGAAGTCGAGGACTGGTATGCATACTTCAGGGGGTAAGGGAATCCGCTCCATTCCCTGAAATAATCTGAAGATATTTTTAATTTGAATGTTTCATTAACCAATCATCAAAAAATAAGTCATTAATAAAATACGAATAAAAAGATGTAGTATATATGCATTTATAATATAATATATAATTCTTATATCTTATATGCAAATATATATATATATATATATATATATATATATATATATATATATATATATAATATATATATATATGCTGTACGGCAATTCCTTCTTAAACCAGTAACAGGAAAATTTAAAACAGAGAAAACACGCACAGTATATAAAAAAACAAAACAAAAAGAATACAGAAAACACGGAAGAAGAACACAGAAAAATTTTACAGAAAACACGTATAATATAAAATTCTTATATCATACATGCAAATATATATACATATATGTTGTACGGCAATTCCTTCTTAAGCCAGTAACAGGAAAATTTAAAACAGAGAAAACACGCTGTAAATTATTACAAAATGGTTTATTATTTCTTTATTAAATGTATTATTAATTATTAATAAAAGTATTAAAAGTGTTTCGGAATCAATACACGAAGACTAAAAGAAAATAAATAAAAAAATTGGACGATTTTATTTATTTATTTTTTATTAAGAATTTGGTATGATTCTAAAACATATCATACTTTTCCTTTGCCTTTATCAATGATCGGAATATGGAACCTTTAATCGGGCGCTATTTTGAAAGAAAAAACAAAAACTGAAAAAAAAATCGGCTCAGTAGTATTGGAGAAAAGCCGGAGGTGTTGTTTTATTATTATTCAATTTGTGGATTCAACGGAAAATCTCAAATTTTTGGGGAAGAGGGAGGGGGTTAAACATTTTATTTTTCTTTTGTCCAATATAAGAATCCATAATCGAAAATAATAAACTAAAGCAATGCAAAACGGACAACTCAAAAAATTATTTAAGCTCGATAAAATCCTGCGAGAAAGATGAATTAATTCTATTACACCTGAAATAATAAACAATAAAAGGGACCGTTAATTTCAACCGACAGTTATTACTGTTATTTTATTTCAAAATTTTTATCTGTTTCTTCTCATACTACAGAATATTTCGTTATGACAAAGACATGATTTCTCCTATTTGAAAATAAAAATCTTGAAACTAACCATCAAAAATATATTTTTTTTTTTGGTTTTATTGGACGCCATTTTGTTTTTTATAGTAACACCTAAAAAATAAATTAAGCTTTCTTCGTTTTAACTCTTATAAATGTTTTTATATATTATTTTATACAAAGTCATTTCTAATAAATTATGTTTCGAGATTATAACATCCCATTTTCGGACTCTTACTGTTTTATATTTCACACAGAGAACACTATGTTCTCTTTTGCAATTCCTTGTCACATTTACAAAATATCAACTATTTCAAATAGGGCTAAGAACACGACATCTTGGTTATATTTATCATATCACCTGATCTAATTTTTCCGATTCTAACCTCTTTTGAAAATTAAATTGAAAGATCAAACAGAGCACATGATTGTTCAAAATTATGAACTGTACAGAGATCTCGAAAGACAGATAGAATTCTAAACTATTTGAAAATAAACATATTTCTCTCATCACTATAACTAAATCATATTTATTTTAAATCCAAAAATAATACGTATATTATATCAATTTACTTGCCGTTCAATATCTCGCATTGTAGTCATGCGAATAAAATGGACATACCTGAAACAAAATAAAACTCTAATATAAAAAACAATAATTTGTAAAATTTACAAATTCAGTTTATACATTTTCATCAGTTTAAGACTTATAAAAAAATATTGGATCCACATTCAAACATAAAATTATAATGGGCTAATGCCAAATTACAACAAATCCTAAATTAATATATAACATAGTATCAAATTATATCAAAGGGACATTATTATGTTTGACTGAAACATAATAAAACTTATAAAACAGTAAATTAAATTAATTTCATATATTTACAAATTCATTTTAAACGTTTTAATTACCTAGTTTAAGAAGAATAGAAAAAAAATATTACACCCAATATCACAGTCATATAAGTTTTGATTAAGTTTAAAAAAATAAAATATATTTAACAGTTATTTTAAAAACTTCATGAGCCAAGACATAACTACTGTTGATACGTAATACGGCTTGCACATCATACAGGAAGGTTTCTTACCATATATTTCACCAAGTAAACGGGGGGAGAGAGAAAAATTTGAAATTCTATACTTTCTGAGATCTATTGTAGAATAAACCTAGGTATCAAACTAGAAACCAACATAACTAAGACCACAGATGTTATAGAGTTTTATAAAGAATATAGTGCATTAAAGTAAAATATTTTGCAATTTTAAAAACCGAGAGGAATATATGTGTGCTATATATTCACCGAGGATAAGACAAGATAGACCAGAATGCCGGATCATCCTCTTATATAACTTGTGAATTACAGGTGAGAAATGGAAGATGATGTATCAGAACAAAATCCGCCATTCACTTTGACACGGACTTGCGAATGCTATTTCAGCAGACCAGTTTCAACGGTAATCTTTATCTTTCTAAGCTTTTATAAAACCGATAAAATAAACTAAGAAAGTAAAATATAAGTCCTTTTTTTTTTCTTTTTTTTTTTACTTTCCTATCGCTACTACGTAAGGAAAGTAGTCAATTCGATGAGCATTTTTTAATGGATCTATACTTCACAGAGCTTTGAGTCCAGAGTTTTTTTTTTTTTTTTTTTTTTTTTTTTACAATTTTGATGAAACTATTCTCCTTAAAGCGCTTTAAGTTTTCACACAGTACATACTCGAGAAAAATAAAAAATAAATACAACGAAAAATAATTTTACTTAGCACATGACTAACTATAACATATTATGATAAATTATACATAATCACTTGAATTAAATAATATTGTAATTAAATTCTCCTCAAAACGCAAAACAAATAGTCTAAATTAGACCAGTATTAGCAAAGATACAGTGTATTGAACTTTAATAGAAAGTGTTTTTAAATATTATATATTCAAAAACTACAAGTCTCCTGAAACATTTCAGTTAGTAATTTGAAGAATAATTAAATTACGGACGAAGCTGAGCTACACAAAAAAAAAAAAAAATCTTCATGGGAACAATGAAGGAAAATCAGGTGAGTAGATCACACCACATATTTTAAACTTAATTTTCATCTGCGTAATGATCTGCAGGCCGTTTGGCCAAAACATCACAAAAATTGATAAAACAATACTGTCATTTGTGTTTTACTAGAAACCTTGACATTTTTCCATATTGGAAAATTCTCAGGACCCCACCATACTTTTTTCAAACATGGACAGGGAACGTGCTAATTGTAAATCATTCAGTTTCAACTTAAACATTAGTGTTATTATACCTATACTTACAAAAACACTAGTCTGGAAAAGTACTGGTAAAGAGATCTCCTTGCATGGAGATGAGATTCATAAAGGGGTTCATAAAACTACAAGGTTGACATTTAAACTAATCGATGCATAACATAAGGGAGGGAGAAAAAGGCTAGAGGCAGAAGTTCGTTTTATTACAATACGTCCCGCATAAAATAAGAATTGTTGCATCTATAGAAGAGATTTTAAATCTCCAATATTTTTTTACTTCATTATTATTTTAAGTCGTATTTTTCCCGAATAAAATAGATAGTGGATTTTCTTCGGTTTCATAACCCCTAGAACACGATTATAGAAGTTTTGGAGATCAGACATCGCTAGGGCTACATTTGAGCATCTCCAATACCGCAAAGCACCTCTTTGGATCAAATGAGCTGAAATTCGTTATGTATGGTTTTCTTCTTCAAAACAATTCCAACAATTCCATTAAAGCCAATGTAAATTTCAGTTAAAATTCGGTACGTTTACCAGAAATTTCGGAGTTTTTAGAGTTTTGCGCGCAACAGCAACACCAAAGTAAGTTAGACGGTTGAAAATTAGTATGTAAATTGTGTTGGCGTTAGGAAAAGTGCCTTTTGTGGGTCTCAATTTCTCACTCCATACGGTTCTTCAATTTTTTTAAAGTATTTTCGAACCTCTAAAACGATTAATATTATCGTCATATTGTAAATTATATTGCAGAGCACCCCACCCCAATACAATACAATAGTACTGAACAATAAGTTACGTCACGGCTGACATTTCTGCAGTCAAAATGTAGGATAAAAGGAAGTCGGGTTACATTATCAAGAAATGATGCAGCAACTGTTCTTTAGTTTAGTTTTAAAGTAAACTGGACCTCGACAGTAATTCAGCAATAATTTTTTTTAATATTAAGGTCTTATTCATACTTTAGTATTTACTAGGAGCGTCCTGGAAACATAAAATTGTCATTCCCGCTATAACAGTGTCCTCCTCCGAGCTAGTGCATCGCTGGGCAGGCGGCACGCGCCCTATCGCTATTATCCTGGAGAGGCTGGAAGAGAAGACGATGTCCTGTAACAGGACACTAACCAGCTCACAAAAACCCTCCAGGACATCCCATTATAATCCTTTGATGAATTAATGAATATCACTTTGTCCCCGAGGAAGGCACACCGCTAGGGGAGATTTTTTTCTCCCCCTTATGTACCTTCCCACTTCGACATGAGGGGGTCCCTTGTATAAAGATATTTAGGCCGCTAAAAAGCTCCCTATGACGGATCGGGGATAAAGAACTCGTGAAGAGAGAGTAAATACAATTTATAAATACACGTAAGATAGCGGTATCCGTTGACTGCTTGGCTGAGCACAGGCGCAGTTTTTATTGTGAGCTAACCTATCAGCTATAAGCTCTTTAGGAAGGGTTGCTTATCTGAGCCTCGGGCTAACGGAATGTTATCCAATGACTTATTGTTCAGCGAAAAATATTTCTTAAAACTAGAAAACAAAAAGTGTATGAAACTTTTTTTTTTTTTGAAGAATGACATAGGCAAGTTTTTAGTTGAAATGGGCCTTAGTCGATAGTTCAAACTATCGTCCGATTCTTAATCAGGGTAAATGTGAAGTATGTATCTTCCTTATTAATCATTCTCACAAACTTTTCTGGCTGTTAAAAAGGAACATACTTGTAAATATATATGTTACATAGAACCTGGAATGATAAAGTACAATTGCTATGTTAGAATTTTTCATTACTATTTGAAATGTAGAAGTTATCCAATATTTTTAATTTTATATATATATATATATATATATATATATATATATATATATATATATATATATATATATATATATATATATATATTATGCAAAATCTTTTTCTTAAGACTATGGAGATCTTTGGCCTCGCGATGTGGCATTCAGACATGTATTGCTTGCGGAAGAACAGACATCCTGGAGGGGGTCATCCAACCTCACGTTGCTACGAACCATGGTTTCCATGGTGCAGCGGCAGGCTATCCATATCCCCATAACCGGCCCCTTTGGGGCCAATTCGACAGTGTCCTTCCCAGCGACTCACTCAATTTCAAGGACAGTGACAAACCGGTCAAGATCCACGGATTATGGCTCTTCGGAGTCAGCAGGCGCACGAGGACCTATATTTCATTCCTCGAAGAAGACCGTCCATGGACTAAACCTCCGGGAGCCTATTTTACGTCCTGGAAAATGACACCGCGATTCACAATTTAGGTACACGGGGTAGGTTCATCACTCCTACGCCGGGTCAGTGTGAGTTGCCTCCAGTAGGCTGACGGATCTCACATACCCGGAGGAGGAGAGATAGTCGCAGGCTGCGTGGATTTTCCCTGGTAAGCGGTCACCCATCCAAGTACTAAACACGCTCGACGTTGCTTAACTTTGATTACCTATTGCAAGCGCCTAAGCCCGCTCGCCAACCCCGACCCCCTATACATACACATATATATATATATATGTATAAAATTGAATTTTTGTTAGTTGGACTCTAAGTATGAGGTAATTGACAGGAAGCGTTGGTCTTGATGTGAGAATGATTAATAAGGAAGATATATAGTTCACATTTACCCTGATCAAAAATAGATTTTAACTGTTAAAAAAATGTGATTTATATGTATGTATGTATGTATGTATGTATATATATAAACAATAACTAAACAAGAAATGGAGATATGAAAACTACTTTATACAAACTACAGATTATTATTTTAAAACAGCTTATTTTCGAAACAATATAACTATTTGAAAGAAACGCATCGGGCTTTCATTTTTGAAAATTTCACCCACAGTTCGTCAATATTAATCGGGTGTCCAACATATTTTTCTATTGAAATAATTACCAAACCATTCAATTTTTCCCGATTCATACCTTGAACCCAGGCTTCATTCTTACTGTTTTTCAATTTGAAAAAAGTTAACTCGCTCTTAGCAACTGAACTAGGCAGTCGTCAGTAAAACTCGCAATGCAATTAGTGTATTTGGAAAAAGTTCTTGTTGTCATAAACCCACTTCAAAACTTTCTCTGGTGTGCTAATGCCATTAATCTTTCGGGACATCGATTTCATCTATATTTCTAGTTCTCCTGCTTCAATATATTTATCTTCTTTATCAATTAATGAATATAATCTCATCAAATTCTTGATTCGGTATGAATTCCGGCCTGCCGAACAACAGAGGCAACTTCTATATCAAAATAAGCGATTTATCATTAATTCTTAATAGCTATAAGTATTTACTATAAATTTGTCGTTATTTCTTATTAGGAATAAGTATTTACCATCAATTGGTCATTAATTCATAATAGGTATAAGTATTTACCATCAATTGGACATTAGATCATAATAGGTACAAGTGTTTACTATATACGGCGCATCTGGGCTAGGTGCATTTCGCATACCACACGGCACTGTCGATAGCATCGAAGAACTATCGGTTAATTTTTTTTACTCATAATTATTTCGATAATTGGAGAAGGGTAAGAATAAATTCAATGATAGATTTTGCATGGGTAACAAAAAAAAATTTAATTCAAAAACTACTAGTTGAATGCAGTTCAATAAGATTTATTTTTTAAAATTAACAAAAAAATCTAAATTATGGAACATTTCCCATCTCTACAATGTATTTACTTATAATTATATTCATAATTGTTTTATAATACTAATTTATATTACATTAAATTTAGTATGTATAAGTTTATGTATTTTGACGACACATAATTTAATATGTATAATAACACAAAACTGTATTTTAAATTGCTGTTTTTTCAATTTTTGTGTGTTTTTAGAACTGAAGATGAAAGTATAAGATTTGAAACTAGTTTTCAATAAAAACAAATTTATAGAAACGGTAAATAATTCATCAATTCCTAATAGAATCTTTAGACTTGCAGACGTTTTTCGTAAAAATTCAACTGCGATTTCAGCACTTTCTAATGCCCTTTTTTTTTTTTTTACGATATGCTGTACCAACCGAAAATCACAAAAAATCGAAATTTTTCACATTTGTATGTTTAACATGCTACCGACGATTTATCCGCCTGCTGAGCGTTCGTTGAAGAAAATCATGCAACTACGAAAACCGAATACTGCAAATTAAAACCAATAAGAATATGCAAAAAGTTAAAATAATCGAAATCGGCCCTTATACGAAGAAGAAAGTAACAGTTCACTTGCTCTCCTGAAAAGTAATGATTTGGTAAATTTACCATGGCAACGACCATATATCTCCTTCGAGAAAATTTATAGTTATTAATATTATATTATTGTAGGTCGAATATTTATAGTTTTTGATAAACTATTTTCGCTGTTGCATTTGGAGAAGTCTAACGAACAATAACGACGAGAATAATCTAACATTAGTCGGCTATTTTATCTGGCTTTCAATAGTAAAGTGGATAGTGGCTTGAGGAACCATCAAAACTTGAGTGAGCGCTACACGTCTTGGCTTCAACAGAATGCTAAATTGTAATAATAAAATAACTAATCGTTGGAAATAGTTTAACTTGGATTAGTTTGTTAAAAAAAAAAAAAAAATGACATTTCGTTCTTTACGTTATTCATATAATTTTTTCACAAAAACATTTTTTTTTAAATCTACTAAAAACTGTTTTCTTTCGGATTTTTGGCTGTAATCTGTGAAATAGTCATTTTTGGCTCTCTTGTTATGGGGTATATTCATAACCAGGACTGAAAGAATCCATAAAAAATAAGTTTTTTCCCTCAAATCCATATTACTGGATGCGCTGTGCACCGCTGCAGAAGACACCGGAGGAGTGGAGATGAACGTATGCAGAAGACAGAGAGCCGACGAGGTTGTTCACCCGGGCCCACACCTCCTCCTCTCTCCAGGACCAACCAGGCTCATTCCCTTCCTCTTCCTTCCATCGGAATAATACAATTATTTAGCAACACCTTCGGTTCAGATAGTTTCATTTATATTTATTTATTATTTTAATCAAAGTAAACTAAGGGTAATGGAATCGTTGCAATTGAGAAGTCCCCATTAGTAACTTTTTAGAGATAAATGGAAGCGTTTGAAGTTTTAACTCACTTTAAAACATAAAGTCGGACATTTTCTAAATATATACCACTTACATTTGTGTGTTAAAAAAAATAAAATAATCTTAATTTTTTAATCAAGTAAATATAAAACTTGTATAAAATTAAAGGAGCTTTTCATTTGAAAAAAAAAAATTATTATTGCTGTAAATTACTGAGACTAAAAATCTGACATTTTTTCTCAGAGAAATAACAAAAAAGGATTTTTTTTCGTATTATGGCACTCTTCTTCTAATCCAACGATATTTAAAATTTATCGGATTTTCATCGTTCTAAGATAAATACTTAGGAGGGTTACCCCATAATTCCGATGCATTTTCGCTATTTTATAATTGCGGATAGTTATCACTTAGTTGAGAAACACCTTAAGTAAGTGAACTTATGTCAGATATTTTCCAGTGGCCTACTACGAGTTGAATAATCTAGTCCGAATGCACATTTATAAATAATTTTATCATAAGTCAACACTTTTTTTTACTTATTTCCATAGTTGATAGGTATGAGAAACTCGCCAAGTCCAGAAAATTAAAATTTAAACTTACAACATGACTCTTATTGTCGTCATTAGTAATATAATAGGTTTAGAATCAGTCACATTTCACTTATCTGTTGTTTAAACATATTCATTGGTAATTGAGAAGTTTTCTATCAAAAGTTAGTATATCCATTTTTGGAAAATTATTACAAAAAAAATTATAAGGAGGGTACCTCATGGTGATAAGGCATTTTTTTTTTATTTAAAATTTGAAAAAAAACTGAATAATTTTTTGGTATATAATAATCTTTGTTTTTGAGAAGTGGGTATATTAACTTTTGATAGAAAACTCCTCAATTATTATTTTCCTTCTTTCCATAAAAATAAAATGAAAGTTGTCAAAAAATAAGTTGAAACTGATCGGTACTGAAACTGCGTTGAAACTGCGGGTCTCTCTCTTGAACCACTGCACCAGAGCTCGCCTTCCTGGATGTTGTTTGGATATTGAGAGTAATTTTCCGTTGATCTTTGTCACAGAATATATCACAATTAATCGCCTGTTTTACAGCGTCTGCTCACATACGAATGATTGCATAGCATCAAGATAATCTATACGTTTGTATCACTTAGCTTTTTTTATCATTAGTTGAATAAAATCATGCGTTAGGGGTAATGGCAGTCACCAAGTACTATGTGTTTTTTTCTTTATGTTAAAGATGGTTAGTAAATATGTATGGAATGCAGACAAAGCTAAATGGACTGCAGAACATTTGAAAAAAAGGCGTTCCTGAAGGTTTATCGATGCCTATTAAAGAAATTAAAATTGGAAGAGCTGTAGGATTTAGTAAAGAAGAATGTAATATAAACAAAAATATCAGTTTTTCAGTTATACATTGTTTTATCATAAAATAATTTCCATATTCCTTGTCCTATAGTCAATAATCACTTACACCACCGACTGCCATTATTGCTGGGTCGGAGTAATACCGGTCAAAGCTGATATTTTACTTTTTTTGTAAAAATTTTAATTTGTAAAAAAAATGTGTTTAGTGCTAATGCAAATATGAAGTATTCTATTAGGGGTTGCAGTGTTCAAACTACTAAAAATTATAAATGCTATCAATTTCTTCCTTTAAAAGTTTATTATAAAAGTAGAAACACTTTTTTTTACGAGTTTTCTTAAAATAAATTTATAAGATTTTTTGTGTGGGAATATTTCTTATTGTATAACAGATTTTTAGGAAAGAAAATTAAAAATCTTCTAAGGTAAACTATTTATTGAACATAATTAGCCCAACATGAGCTCAACCACGCTACGGAGATTACGTCATAGAGAATTATTGCAAGTTACTGGGGTACGTGTTCCAAGTTATAGTATGTCTTTTCTTATAGGAAACTTTATTTATTATAAAGTTCTCCCATAAAGTTATTTTAGCCAAGCATTAATAAAAACTTTCCTCAAGCCGGTCCGGAGCTAAATGTAAAAATCATAAGCTCGAATCCCGGCAACTTGGAGGAAACTTCTAGGATAGTTTCATCTCACAAAAATAACGAAACATAAATTAGAACCTTTCAATTAATTTTAAAAGATATTAAAAATTAGTTATAGCAGTAATGTATAATACGGTAAGGTATCCAAAATCTGCCCCGTCACCTAAATTTATCCCCTCATTATCTAGCGTTGATATTACTCCTACTTATTGAAAATATTCATTAAAAACTTCAGTAGCACCTAAAAGACTATCGACAATATAATAGTGACGGTTTGTGTTTTGGATCAGTATTTTTCGACTATGGAACGAGGAGAAGCATCTTATATTTTTTTATCAACTTCAGAACGCTACAGGTATTCTGCTGTATCAAGGAAACATAATATCCTATCTCTCAATTTTCTAGACTCCCAGGAGTAAGTAGAAGTTTTAATATATTAAAAATATTACAAATTATATTGTAAAACTGATTATATATATATATATATATATATATATATATATATATATATATATATATATATATATATATATATATATATATATGCATATATATGCATATATATGCATATATATGCATATGTGTATGTAAGTATGAATAATGATTATGGATACAATAATTGATGATTTTAGAAAAAAATTTCAGAAGATGAGCAAATCTTCCCCCGGAACGTCGATATAAATGAAATAAAGTGAATATTTTTTCTTTATGTTAAAGATGGTTAGTAAATATGTATGGAATGCAGACAAAGCTAAATGGACTGCAGAACATTTGAAAAAAAGGCGTTCCTGAATTGCGCTTTATTTAATGGAAGATATTTTTATTTTATCATTAATATTTGTATTGTTTTCATGTTCAAATTGTACGAGATCCGTACGTTAACTCGTTAAGATTTGGAAAAGCTACCATTGTTTTCATACGTCGTACCTTAAATTCGTCTCCCTCAAGGTTTTTCGATTCATCTGAAGACAAACGAGGAAAAAAATGGGTTAAATGCGGAAGTTTGAAATCTCTACCAAAAGTAGAGAAAATAGTTAGTGATTTTTGTTTGTGTGGATAATTAATCACATTTTTTAATAAAATAATCAATAATCAAAATGATTTTTCTGTAGTATTTTAATGTAAATAAATTTCGTTTTATTGAGTTATTTGCCTTTATTTGACTTCAAATAAACCGTAATTTTAAATTTAATATGGAGCGAAATTAGGGCCACACTTTTAAAATCTTAACATTAAGGTAAGTACTGCTTTTGCTTGTTTACTCAGGGGAAAGATTACCTAGTTCTGTTCATTAACGGTACCAACAAATGAAAATATAGAACAAAGCTGCTTGTAGTGGCATATGCACGGGGGAGGGTCACTCCTCCCCTCCGAAATTTATGAAAAAAATATTAATTTCATACACACCAACATAAATTGTTTGTATTTTGAGTAATATTTTATAGTATTTTTAACAATAATGTTTGATCAAATTTTCATGTTTGTCTTTACAAAATGACCCAATTTGGCGATTTTAGGCACTTATGTGATTACTTGGCTTCTTCTTATCAAATTCCCCCGAAAAAAATTTAAATCTCCTCACAAAAAAAAATTCTGCGTACGTCCCTGGCTCCTTGTATATATATATATATATATATATATATATATATATATATATATATATATATATATATATATATATATATATATATTTAGGAGGGGGAGGAATTTAAAAACTGTAGTTTAATATTTGAAATTCGAATTCGGCTAAGGTAGCCGATATTTGGGCGCCTTCCCTTACATAATTGAAATAAACAATTTCCTCCTACTCGATAGAGGACCTTTGTTGTTGTCCTTTTCATTGGAGACTAACAAGATGGGGGAAGGGGAAAGAGGAGGAAACCGGAAGGTATTCTAGATTAAGAAATCAGGCGAACCATTGTCATCGAAGAGCGCCGGACTTCTTCAACTAATGAGCCCCAGAGGCAGGTTGTTGAATGAAGAAGGAAGTCAATGCCTCCTCCATCTTGAAGGAGTGAATTAGCAGTGTTCCGGCTGAAGAGAAGATATTCATTTATTAGAGTGAGCTTTACGTTCCGAGAAGGGGACCATTGAGAGGGCGAATGCAGAAGACGAGACGCAGGAATGCCTTTCAGTACCCGAGAGGTCCTTCCTACTATATCATACACCGCAAAGATGGGTTTGTCTCTTCCTCAGACCGCAGCATTGGCTCGTAACACGGCACAAAAGCTATTCTCATCGCTTTTATTAACTATCTGTGACGATACAGTGTTATTATAACGGGGAAAAATAAAATCGTGGATCAGTACATCAGTTTAGTTCCCTCTTAAACAGAAAATCCATTCGTAGTTAACTTACACAACCGTTTAGTATCTCCGCGCATTCATTGCTTCAAATGAAATCGTATTTACTATGTTTTAAACTCATTGAGAACGATGCGGTATTGTTGTTAACTGGCAGTTTTATAAACTAGTTCGTTACGTCGTCTGCGGTTTTCATAAAAGGAAAGAGAATTCAGTTTGAATAGGATGACTGTATTTATCTATAATTTTTATCAACATTTTGTTAAAATCATGTATCAAGTAAACAATTTAAATCAACATGAGATTTATTATGATTTGAATCCGTGATTTGGAGAAACATCATAAGTCATAGAGCAAACCACAAAAAAACAATCCAGACGAAAGCGTAATGGTCCAAGGCAGGCCAAAACGATTGATAACTATAATTTAACTGATTTTGAACCATTAAATTAAGGCTATAAGAATCGTTAAGGTGTTTATATTTAAATTTGCTTGACTGACGGTGTTTCTCAAATCAATCAACGGAAATAAAAAAAACAATGATTGCTAATAACTATCTAAAAAAGTATTTATCCATGATAAAATAGTTAATGAAAGTACTTTCAAACAAGATTAGTGATTTTCATTTTATTGATTCTTCATTCCATTCACATAGGGGCCAATGGAAAATATCTCTCTTAACTTCTTGGTGTTTTTCACAACTAAAGCAGTGATAATGCGTCGGACTTATGAGATTATGTTCTCAAAACACAATTCTAAACAGAATGGGAATCCGCCAAATATTAAATATATTCCAAAAAGTGACTTACGGGGTTTCTAAACTCAACAATTGTTAAAGTACTTAAATTTCTTTTAGTACAGAAGATAAGAAACAAAAGATAAGAAAGATTTTTTATTTTTATAAATCTGACCCATGAAGGGTCTTGGGTTCAGTACTTGGTAAGGACCGTACTGTTTCTAAGCCAACGGTTGTGCAAGGAGGTGATTTGGCCCAGATCACGCTAAACCGCCAGCGTTTTTTTCCCAATTAAGGATACCCACTTTATAGAGGCTGGGTGATTCCAGGAGGGTCACCCGATCCCACACGGTTGATCCACGGCTGATAAGGGAATAAATAAATATATGTCATAGCCGGTCTCGAATCCGGGAGCATGGTGACACCGTGCCTTACCACTGACCTACTCCGCTCCCTATATAAAACCACATTTAAATAGCAATTCCATCATTCATTTGAGGATCCAGGCTGTAACATTGCATGGAAAAACTCCTTCGAATGAGGATAGAAGGTTAGTGATGTTTTTACTAAATCTCATGTGAATAGTGGTAGAGTTATCACTGTTAATAGAATTTCTAAAGGGTCTATCTGTTCACGGATCGAATAAAACAGTTTAATTGAACGAGTGATTGGAAAAGTGAACGCTCTTTATAGAGGATTCGTAAATCGTGATAAATGAAAAGTTCTAACTCTTTGGGGGCAGGGAATCATTCGAAACTGGTGATGCCTGGATTGGCGAAACGTTGACTGGTTAGTTATCATTTGAGAGACTTAAGGCTTCGGAAGATTTTGGAATCTTCAAATAACATCCTTTCGTTTTTTTTTTCTTTTTCTTTACTTTTTTTGCTCGCATTAATTTAATTCCATCGTTTTAAACGGTTTCAGAAAGGACAGCTTCTTCGGTATTCCACTCCACCGAGAGGACAGGCGGTACACGAGGAGGACGATGCCTGGAACCTGCCGTGCCATTCTCATCCGCAAACAGCTGATGAATTATTCAAGCTTCAGATGGCCACCGTTATAGCTCTTTAATCTGAACCTCCGTCATAATGGTCAAGAGTTGGCGTATTTTCCGCTGAGTTCACCCACGAATAGCGGTCTTCCATCTTACCTCCAGCAACATAATTAATTGCTTAAATTTAGAGGTATACATATTTAGGTTGATCGCTGTCCCTAGCTCACAATAAAACATCATGAAGGACATTTTTTTACGCAAGACTACTTATATTCTTTGTTTGAAAAAAAAAATCTTAGTTTTTGATCATTTTAATACGAAACGTGTATTAAATTGTGGCAGCTTTTGATAAAAAAACTGAACTAAATTGTTATTGTGGTAAATACTAGCAAGGAGAGTGCACGATGTGCCCGTTTAAAACAAAACTATTCAAACTAAAACAGGTCATCGGTAATAATTAACAAACCGCGGTGTTCCTACATGTTATAGAACTATCGTTATCAGCAAAAAAAAAAATTCAATTTTGTTTTTATTCGGAAATCATATTTTTCACACAGACCTTCTAAGATAATGCAATAGTTGTTTATATTTTAAGAAAAGAAGAAACTTCACTCTTTCTAATGAGTTCAAGAACGTCGATACACACAAGCACATTCGGAATAGAATTTTTTTTTCCTTTTTTGGTTTCAGTGATTTTTTCAACATTGAATTTTTTTGGTGGGCTGAATCAAAACCTGCCATCATTTTTGGTGTGAAAAAATCTATATGGCTAGTATACCTAATAATTATAAACACTTTTTAAAATTTATTTGACCGAAAATCAATTACTTCATTTAACATTTATATTATTACTTTAATGCACACTAAAAAACTAATGTTTTGCTGGAAAACCACATTGATATAATTTTTCAAACTCGAGAATAAAATAAAGCATTTTCAATGTGTTTTGTTTTTTCTCAGCTCCAAGAGCCTTTGGATGAAACTGTAGGAATGCGTCTACTTTTTATCAATATAAAATCACCCAAAAAATGTTGACCAAAATCGGCGACGGACAAATCATGCACTCCCCTCGTGAGACTAAAAATCTGACATTTTTTCTCAAAAGAATATACGCTATTTGAGCTACTTTAGCCAAAAAAAATTTTTTTCGTTTTGTTGCGCTCTTTCAACACTTCTTTCAAGCTAGTGATATATATATATATATATATATATATATATATATATATATATATATATATATATATATATATATATATATATATATATATAAAGGTGCTAAAAACCAAATTGACCACGTGCTGATAGATAAGAGACATCAGAGCTCCATCCAAGACATAAGAAGCTACCGTGGAGCAGACTGTGATTCGGACCACACTCTGATTAGGATCAAATTCTGTCAGAGGCTGAAGCGAATCAACAAAGTAGGGGACCATGTGGAAAGAAACAGGTACGAAGTCCATAATCTGAAAAATCCTGAATTAAAAGCTAAATTCCAAGTTGAACTGAAGAATAAATTCGAACCCTTGGACTCAGAAGACCTCACGGTTGATCAACACTGGGAGGCATTAGAGACCGGGTTAAAAGAAACAGCTAAGGAAGTAATAGGTATTCAGGAGAAACGAAAAGCCAAGAAGTGGTTCACAGAAGTATGTGAAAAGGCAGTGGAGGAAAGAAGAAAAATTAAAGTTCTCTCCGTAGCCAAAGCTGATCATGACACGCTGGAAAAATACGCCGCCGCCAGGACAAAGACAAACAGAATAATAAGAAAAGCAAAAAGAGAATTCCTCAAAGAAAGACTGCAAACTATTGAGGACAACTGGCAGGCCGGAAATATATGTGAATTCTACGCAGACATCAGGAAAGAAAGGGTAGGATATAAAGCGAGAAACACGCAAATGCGAGGAAAAGATGGCAAACTGACGGCATCAAAAGAAAAGGTATTAAGCATCTGGAAAGAACATTTCCAGCAGCTTCTCAACCAAGGGAACCCCACAAACGAAGAAGACATGGACCACGCTGAAGACCTCGACCCGCAAGAGGTTGAAAAACCAGACATCCTGGATGTGGAAATAGCTATCGACAGGCTTAAAAGAAGAAAGGCCCCAGGATTGGAGGCGAAACTCTAAGAACCAAGCTATTAGAACTAATCCAGAAAATATGGGAGGAGGAAAGGATACCGGAGGCTTGGAACACAGGTCTAATATGCCCTATCCTAAAGAAGGGGTCCATGTATGAATGTGGTAACTACAGAGGCATAGCACTCCTTCCGGTGGCCTATAAGATAATGACTAATATCCTGCTAAACCGGATATATCCCCACTATGAAAATATAATAGGCGACCACCAAGCAGGATTCAGAAGAGGAAGGAGCACGCTAGACCAGATCTTTATCCTAAAACAGGTACTCGAAAAACGTTGGGAAGTAGAGCAGGATGTGCACGCCTTATTTGTCGATTTCAAAGCAGCCTATGATTCCGTGGACAGAAACTGCCTATGGAAAATCATGACTGAGCTGGGTATTCCCGGGAAATTGGTGAGATTGACGAAGGCGTGTACAAACGACCCCAAATGCAGAGTCCTGATACAAGGAGATGTGTCTGAAGCCTTTGAAGTTAGAACAGGTCTGAGGCAGGGGGATGGACTCTCGCCGATGCTGTTTAACTTAGCCCTTGAGAAGGTGATTAGAACAACTTCATTGGAAAATGGAGGGGTGCACGTCGGAATGAAACACAAAATCCTAGCGTATGCGGACGACATAGCTGTCCTTGGAATCAATGAAGAGGACATTGAGAGACTTGCTAAGACTCTGTTACGAGAAGCAGAGCAAATCGGCTTGAAAATAAATGAAGACAAAACAAAATACATGATAGTTAGCCGAAAAATCCACCCGAACAATAGTATCTGCGTGGATGGCAGAACATTCCCGAAAGTAGACAGCTTTAAATACCTCGGCTCCACAATAACCTCAGTCAATGACCAGCATACAGAGATAGACCAGCGTATAACAAGCGCAAATAGAGCTTTCTTCTCTCTTTCAAGAGTACTGAAATCCCGAAAAATCTCCAGATATCTCAAATTAAGGGTGTACAATGCTGTGATAAAACCAGTTCTGATGTACGGCTGCGAGACCTGGGCTCTAACCGTCACCCAAGAAAGCAGAATCGAGAGATTTGAAAGGAAAGTCCTCCGCACGATAACCGGAGCGATATGGGATCAGAATCTAAAATCCTGGAGAAGAAAGACCAATAAAGAACTACTTACAGAAACTGGTCAGTCAATATCTCATGATATGAAGGCAAGGAGGTTAAGATGGGCGGGGCATGTAGCTCGAAGCAATCCATCAGGACGCCTTTTCACAACGATGAATGCCACAATAGTTGGCAAGAGACCACGTGGAAGGCCAAAAACCAGATGGATAGACAGGATCAACAAAGATGCGAAAGAGCTGCATGCAGCAAACTGGAAAGCAATGGCCCAAGATAGGCAGAGGTGGAGAAGGCTGGTTCAGGCGGCCAAAGATCTACAAGGTCTGTAGAGCCAACCGAAAAAAAAAAAAATATATATATATATAAAAAGGATGTAACTATTCAGCATAAATTACAAGATAGTCTCAATAAGTTAGGTGTACCACAAACTAGCAAGGAAGATAGTAAATTTTCTTAATGCTCCCATTCGGTGGTTGTGGTACCAGCCCGCGAGTCTAGTCCGCCTTCGTAGACTCATCTGACCTTAAACTATGATAAGATCCGTTCTTACTGGAATGGAATCTATTCTTCATTTATAAAACTTCTTAGCCCACATACTTAACTTAAAACACAAGCGCTTAACCGACGATACAGCCAACCTCTCAACTTTCATTCGATACAAAACAACCAATTACAATTCTGTATTTAAGCCTATCTGGACTTAAGAGTTTGAACTATGGGGACTGCAATATTTTGGAACACTAAAGACATCCAATTCTTTAGTCCAAAGTCCTTTAATTTCAAAGAAGAGTCAACGCTCTTTACTAAGTAAGAAGTATATAATCCTATATAATGACGTAATGTCCCATTTGTTTGAGTCTTTATTTCACCCAAATTTATCAGAACCTTAATCAAAATCTTGCAATTTTCTGCTTGGTTCGGATTTTATCAGATTGAGAGTAAAAAATTTACAGTAGTCTGGATGGCTATGTTTAAAAGTTCTGTTTTATTTTCACTTTATTTTAATTTAATTTTTATGTTATTTAATTTCATTATATTAGTTTATAAATATGATATACATTGATCTATACATTACTATTCCTTATTGTACTTAAATGAAGCAAATCGTAATGTTTACAAATAAAAATGATTAATAAACGAAAAAACTTTGCAAATTATTATGCTACGGTTTATTATTTCTAAAATAGTAAATATTAAAAAAAAATACATAATTTTTTTAAAAGGCTTTGGTATAATAATTCCAAAATACTTTATATTTACCACTATCTTCATGAATGCCCGAAATATGGGTGAAGCAGTAAATCGGCAGACATTTTGAAATGAAATGATGGATGGTAATTTCGAGTTCCGAGGATCATCACGCAGGGATGAAAGTAGATCGGTTTTACAAAGTTTGAAATATAAATGGATAAGGTCTCCTTGATTCCAACATTATGTTTTTCATCATGGATAGCAAGACCCTGATATACATCCTAGTCATCAACCATCCCATCCTAGGATAGGTTAACTTTTTTCTATACGCCAAATTGAGCTTTCAAAAAAACGTAAATCGCTTTCAAAAATTGGTGTAGCGCCGATTAACGAAGAGGTACGGGGTTCTCCGGATACTGGGTTATTTAATTTTACAGGGTACCGTATAATAAGACCGTTCAAATTCTGGGTACCGCTTGTTAAAATCGGGAGACAGGTAACGCCGGATTATTGCGTGACCTCCATCCGGTAAATATAATAGAGGTGATCGCATCACGGCTAGTGTTGCGCTGGGTATCAGATTTCGACGGGTACCGGGTAGTGAAGAGGTACGGGTACCAGTTGTGAAAACCGGTTGCCGGGTACTAAAACTACAGCAGGGTACCGGGTAATGACCAGCTACCCGGCGCAACACTATCCAAAATTGTAGTAATGCTCCCAGAAAACTTGGTATTATTCAGTGACTAACAGTTTTAAATAAATAAAGCTAAAACACCAAATATAGTATTGTATATACTAAATATTTTATTGAAATTATTTCTCAAATATGATATGATATTTTCATAGTTATGTATAATTATATTGACGTTATTGAAGAATTATTTCGTTGGCAAGACGCTTTTCGATGATTTATTTTATTACTCTAATAACATGACATATAATTTTGTACAGTATTGGAAACTGAATTACTTTGCTTGAAACATATAATCAGTAGAACCGTTTGGGGTACCAATTAGATAAATGTTCTTCCAGGAAGCCTGAAAGCTTATTGTTTAATGTAAGAGGAGTATTCCTTAGGCTATGGCGTTTAGCTAAACCGAAGTAGGCACGTGGATGTAAAATCCCAGGGTTCTGGGATTTCCTCGAATAGCAAAACAAACCTATTTGCGCCTGTACCTGACTCACAAATTATATCAACTATAGGAAACTTTCATGGAAGTCCTCACGTGTTTAACCCTTAACCATTTCTGTATAATTTTTTTCTCACAATTTTCAGAAAAATCTAAACTTCAAATCAAATGTTAAGACATTTCAAATTTTAAGACATTTTTTAATGAAACCACCATTATTACTAATTTTTGTCCAGCAATTGAAATTTACTTTACAAAAAAGGATATTATTTAAGAATTAATGGATATAACATCAGTAACATATCGAGGTTCAATGAAAATATCCACATCACTCACTATAAATGCGCTGCAAGTCGAGATTCACAGAAAAGATCTACCACGCTCTCTTTTCGAATCATTGATCAGTCACTCAGTGAATTTTCACCAGGTATTTACCTGGTGGTTAAAATCAGGAATTGTCGTATATCTCTTAAGTTGGCAACGCGGAAACTGGCATGGGCATTGAACGCTATTCGTGGGCGTACAGCAGAGATGAAGGGATAAATAAATAAATAGAAAGTAAAAAGAAAATAAAGTCAAAGTCAGCAACTGCATAAAGGGGTCGGTAGTGGTAATAAATATAATTGCACGCTATTACAGACTACGCCTGCGCTTTAGCAGGCAGATTAAAAGGAGATAAAATAAAATAATAAATATAAAAAAAGAAAAAAAAAAAGAAGAAAAATACTGGATTGCTATAAGAAACAGATTTATCTATTGATGTATCGATTTAATGAATGATCCGTGTCGACCAAATGAATGAATAGGGAAATAACTCTATCCCTACGGCCCACGGCAGACCTCCACTCGCGGCCTCGTGTATAATATTCACTTCCCACCGCTCCTCATCATATATATACTGCAGCATCGTCTATAATATTACAAAATATGATGTAATGGATATATCTTAACAGTGAAATAACCATTAGTAATAAATACATAACCGATAAAGCAATGAAGTTATGATTAGAAAATTAATAATTTACCAATATTATATAATTTAAAAAAAAAATTAGTAAATTAAGACATCAAAGCAGAGCTAAAGAGAATAAAATATTTAATTAGTAAAATAAAAGGCCAATAGGGCGCCAAATTCTTATATATTATTTCAAATTACTTCGACCAAAAAATAAAATAATTTTTTTTATTTATTCGGTTGTCAAATAAAAAAAAAAAAAAATATATATATATATATATATATATATATATATATATATATATATATATATATATAAATACATAAAAAAAAATGAATGATCTTTTTTTGTTTTCTTAAATAGGTTTTTTTTACAAACCTATGACGCCTAGTTAACAAGTACATACAATGAAAACTGAAGGGAGATTTTCTTATTATTCTAGGTAGCACTATAATATTGTTTTGTTTTTAATTTTTTATTGATTTTAATTGCATCTCAGATAACGTTGTCAAAATATCCCATCGCAATTGCTTCTAGAATGGAAGATAAATCAAAACATAAAACATAATCAACCAATAAATTTCAATTCCCAAAAGTGAGGGGGTGAGGGTGTGTTGGGGGGAGTGAGCATAACAGAGTGAGGTGGGGAGGGATCAAGATGATCTATTATCACAAGGAAATAATAGCAATAAAATAAAATAAAAAATTATATAGTTTTATCGAAATATATTTAGTTTCAATAATTTTTAGTTAAATTATTACAAAGAGTATGATAAAATTAATTTGAACTTATTAATAAAGCAACTAAATAAGAGACATAATAAATGAAATACAATTTTTAAAATATATAAAAAGTAAGAGAGTGAGATTTTTGAACTTACTCATTTCTTACTGATTAGGCCTTAACTTTAGAGCCTCCATATTTACACCAAACCAAATCCCAAAAAAACATGGAGAACTACAATAAAAAAAATCATCAAACATTTGACTTACTTTTTCTTTTCTATGAGCAGACGAGGGAATGAGGATCACCAGGCACGAAGCACATTTTTTAGCCTAATATCTCATAGTCACATCATTTTAATGGAGGTTTCTCTCAAAATCGGTCACATTTTGTTCTGAAGCTAACTGGTAAGGCTTGCCAACTGATTTATTCAGCAGTAGAAGAGTTTACTTGGCGCCTATTATTGAAGAAGTGGTACGTGGCCAACGTACGAGCAATTAATTTAACTAATTTTCAATGTAATTATTCCATGACGAATGCTTGGAAACCTAATTTATTTTGACAGCGATAAAATAAGTTTTCAGGCTGCGAAGTCAATGGGAAAATTAAACCAATGGGGCATGTGAGGGAGTGAGGATTTTAATGTTTAAAATATGCTTGCATATGTAAAATTATTATTAACATGAAATAATCGAAGGCCATGCTTTACCGAAATCAATGAAAAAAATTCTGCCAGATGTACCAAACCTTTCTTCATGGGACTGTAATTTCTCAATTTTCGAAGAATGACCTGTAAATTCAAAAAATCTTTAGACCAGGCAACGGTTGGACTGCAACCAGCCTGCTATGCCGATCGGTATTCGAAGGGGGAACAAAAAAAAAAGACAATGCTCTCTGTAGTTTGTAATTACGAAGACATAAAAACACGGCATACCTACTCATTATTTTTTTCCGAGAATAATTAAAACAATTTAAACAAATTATGATACAAATAAAATATTTAAAAAAAACTGCGAATACACTGCTGTTGCAGAAGAGCAAAAGCTCAAAAACGCTGCAGACTATTGCACAAAAGTTTATTATTTCCAAATAGTAATATTTCAAAAATATCTGGTCTGTCCATTCTCAAGATTTTCCGTATTACTTTCATTTACAGTTTAAATAATTAGATTATCTTTGAAATGAGCATTTGGAGTGTGGAGTGGAGGAACATGTGCAGAATGCTTTATAAAAGATATCAACCAAGTTCAGCAAAGAAATAAAGCAGTAGGTACCTATTGATCAGAAATTTGGAGCTTGTCCCAAGATGATCGCCGTGAGAGTACCGAACTGGGAGTGTTATGAAGAAACAAATGCGGTACAAAGTAGGCTGAGATAGTTAGGGTATGGAATCAGAGGGTAAAATGGTACAGAAGAAAATATTGGACGTGCACTTCAGTGGGAAAAGAAAAAGGAATGACCAACAAACTAAAGGAAGTGCAGAAATAATCCAAGGAAGGTTGACGTAGAGAGATGCGAGGAAGTCAGAAGTCCAATCGACAAGTCAGGAGGCCTAGGGCCACGATGACCTGTAGCGCCGGAGAATTAGTCTAGGAATTTCATTAAGCTATATCTCAGCTAATACTGCTCCGATATGAATGATTTTTTGGGGGAGGTTAAATATTTTTTTTTTTCTTGGTCGATTACAAAGGTCTATTATTGAAAATAATAAACCAAAAAAAAAAGAGACATAAAATACTTGTTTGGATATAAATAGAAATTTTTAAATTCGAAGCCTAGATTCTGAAAAATAACAGGAAACACCTAACAATCAGTCGATACTATTTTTTTTTATCGATACAATTATTTTGTCACATTTTGAGCTTTTGCTCTAAAATATGATAATAAAAATAAAAATTATATAAAACAACTGGAACAGTAATCTACACTCTATTAATGAGGTGAGTCATAAAAAAAAATGTCCGATTTATTTTTTTTTTCAAAATCCAAATAAGGTTGATAGATTTAGGTTCGTAGACTGTAAGAAATAAATTCGCAAATAAAATGACCAGATCTTGCCTTCAGTTTCGTCTTAGAGTTCGTTCAAACAGAATGACACTAAAATTTGAAATATTGGTAATATCAGGTCGCTATTGGAAAAGTGAGTTTCCCACCGTTTGGTGCATTCATTCAAAGAAGAGGATGGGGCCCTCAGAACAGACAGGGGAATTACTCTGTCGGCTACTGAATAACATTGGCTTACTTCTGCAGAAAAGTCCAGCTTAGTATCAAATCGAAATCGGTAGCTATATTGTGGTTTTAGCCAAAACGAACTGTAAATAAAGCCCCTTTTTTCAGGAAATATCCATTTGATCGAAAAAAAGTATCAAACAAATGTTGTTTCCCTAAAAATTGCCAACAAAAAAGATTCAGTCACATGTGAAATTTTCGGTATTTCAAGAAAAAACTTGCTGTAAGTGGGTGTTCAGCTTAGAATCGCCAAAAAAAAAAAAAGGTCTAGTTACATTTTACGTTAAAACTAACGGTAACGGCCAAGGGAGCGCAAAAACGTTCGGTAATTTCAAGAAATAATTACTTATCAAGAACTTTACACTTTACAATTATTTGCGTAGATTACGAATATGATGATCGGTAAAGCTTAAGATCATCTACAAAAAATGTCCACTTACATTTAGGGTAAAACTAACGGTAGCGGCACAACGGAGCGTCATACCGGTGAAATTTTCGGTATTTCAAGAAATACTTACTTAACAAGAACTTTACACTTTTTTGCGTAGATTACGAATATGATGATCGGTTGCAGCTTAGGATCGTTTACAAAAAATGTCCAGTTACATATTAAGCTAAAACTAACGATAACGGCTACACGGCGCGTCAAACCTATGAAATTGTCTGTTTGTTTTATCTTAAAATATAACTGAACCTTTTTTGTTGGTAATTTTAAGGGAAACAGCATTTGTTTGAACCTTTTTTTTTCGATAAAATATATATTCTCTGAAAAAATAAATAAAATACTAGATATATGTCAACTTTTGGAAATTGTACACCTTCTAACTTTAAAATATCTTTATTACATGTCCATAATTCGGCATTTCGGACCATCACTCCATCCTCAGGAAATTTCACAAAATAAATTTATAATATATTCCACTATCAAACTTTTAATATACATTATTTATTCATAAATAAATTTTCATAAATTAATACAATTATAAATGGATAAATAATTTATATTAAAAGTTTGATAGTGGAATACATTGCACATTAGTATTGCGGAATTTCCTGAGGATGGACTGATGGGGCGAAACGTCGATTTATGAATATTTAATAAAGATATTTTGAAGTTAGAAAGTGCATAATTTCCGGAAGTTAACATATATCTAGTAATATATTTACCTACCTTCGAATAATTAAGCATTAAAAACCAAATTTTTTTTTTGTACACCTTGTTTTGGCTAAAAGTATAATAAAGCTTTCGATTTCCGGATTAGGATATTCGTAAACTACGCAAAAAAAAAAAAATGGTTTTACCCCAGAAACCTAATTTTACCCCAGAAATGAGCCAATTCACTTAAAAATAAAGGATCTAGCTGATAGACTAAGAAAATGGTTCCAGAAAGGGTACTGAATGGTAGAGAGGAAGATGTGGAGGTCAAGCGATGGTAGAACTGAAGGATCAACCAATCAATAAGCATAATTTTGATCATCATGTTCGTAACCGAAACAATATCGATCTTCTGTTTAAACTATTTTATGCCCCAGAATTTAATTTATATCAATTTTACTCAGTTAACTATTGTTTATTTTATATTAACTTTTTAAAAACTTTAATATACATTGGCTTTACTGAATTTCACCTAAAATACTCGATATGCTCTAGTGAACGTACTTCCGGAACGAAGACCCGTTGGAATCGAGTCATCAGAGATTCCAGAGGTTACGGAAGACCGGAACACAGGGCCCGGACTGGACGCATACATAACCCCAGGGACCTTACACTTTCACCTAAGGATATTTATCATTCAAGATGGACTATCAGAGCTACCCGCCGAGTCTTCTCTGATTTACTGCCGCCGTCAGCCTCGACATGACGGCTAGGCCCGCAGGAGGATTAGTCTTCGAGGATTAGGTTATGAAAGAGGATCTGGGAGAAGGTGGGCATCTCTTTGCTAAGGTATTAAATGCTAAGTCTTATCTATCTCATATTTAGTATTATTCTAGCTTTACATTTTAATATATATATATATATATATATATATATATATATATATATATATATATATATATATATATATATATATATATTTAAGGCATTTAAAGAATGGGTCTTATGATAAATAAATCGACTTTGTAAATAAAAAAACAACGATTTTTATAAAAGTCCAATATTTATAATGATGGAGCCACACTAGGCCGTCATAACATCATCACCGATAGCGCGAGAATCTGGATCAGTAGTGTATGAAATGCTGGAAAGTATGAACAGTGATTCGCGAAAACAGAATCGTAGCTCAATTAACTGAATGACATGAACTGAGTGAAATCCCTACTTGAGTTAGTCCTTTTAAGAGAATCATGAACTCCACCTCCTGTGAATCGGACAGAGAAATAACTCACAGTGAATCAACCTTCTCTCTTAGTACTGTTGGCTCTTTTTCCTGAATCAGTGAATAAAGTTAACGAGCTCATTGAGTGAATTATTCTGACCAGATTCCTGAAAGCAACGGTTTTCTCCCATCTTAAACTTATTCCTAAGTAGCAACCAATAGGATTGGCGACAGTTCGATAGCTATGGGTATCGATTAGTTTATTAAGGTTACTAATGCTTGGGTTGAGAATGAAGGAAGGAGAGGGACCTCTATGGTGGATGGACAGACATTATTATGATATCTTATTTAATGTGCTATCGACTTATCGTCAACCATAGCATTCAATCCAACGGTGGGTATTAAAGATATTGCATCTATTAACTACCACTTCATCTTACCATGTATGAGGATAGTTCTATGGTCACAGAGAATAAGGTGGTAAATCGAAAAATGGCCCTCCTGAGTTGTGTGTACAGTGGAAACCAGAGAAGGCTTGACCTTCCGCAAACTGTGAGCTACCACCTTCTCCACTGTTTACAGAAGGTTTGGGAGAAGACCACAATACACATAACTCAGGTTAACCATATTTCGACTTACCAAATAATTCCGAGGGAACTTAGTTATTTTTACAAACTTCGAATAGAAATTACTGGCAATTCTTAAATTGAAGAAATATGGCAAATTGCAATATTTCTATCAAGTACTAGATACAATTGAAAATAATGATTTCAATATTGGATGGGAAAAATAGGCTATGCTGAACTCAGTTTGATTTGAAATAACTAGCTGCGAACATTTTTATTTTTAAATTTCTTTTGTAATTCATAAAAAATAGATTTTTAATTTTAATCTCAATTATTCTTTTAGCTATTATTTTCGATATTAAACCTTTGTAATCAACCAAGAAAAAAAAAAAAAATATAACTCCCTCAACATTTATGATTTTACGTTTAAGATACGTAGAATCGAAAAATCGAATAAAAAGTCAGTCCGCCCTTCACGACTTTTCTTCGAGAATACAAGGCCGATTATTTTTCAGATTTAGAACCAAAATCATAAAGTATATTATAATACTACAATCCGCCATTTTGCTTCAAAATGTCGGCCGATTAAAGATTTCATACATCCATAACTCGATAATTTATGGAGATACGAGTATAGAAAATATAATGCATTTTGGAATCATCATGCCAAAGCCTTAAAACAAAAATTTTCTGCGTTATTTTAATCTCTTATTTATTTCTAATTCTTACATGGCGGGCCTGATCGGTGGTGTTTGCGGACCGTAGTTAAATCAGCCAAATTAGTTTTCCATTAACATTCTGTAGATGATCAGCCAACCCAGTTCAAATATCATTAGTCATAAGCAAGACCCACTTCATTCCAGCGCTCATAATATGAGCCCTCTATATCATGCCAGTCTATGTCACCCGGACATCTCCATCCATTAACTATTAGACATAAGAGCGCATAAGGACTACGAGGACATCACTCCACGGACAAGGCAGAAGTACATTAACAGAGAAGAATCTTAACAAGAAGTGCATAAGGAAAACAGAAGGCGAACAGGAAATGAATTCTCGCAATGATGCTATCAATATTAATTTGGCGGTTTCTTAGACAAGGAAAAGTATACCTGTAAAGGAATATGAGCATTCTCTCTCATCATCGAAGTGAGGCAGAATATTAATGGCCGGTCTAGTCATATATATTATTTATAAACAGATGAGTCAATGGGAATTAGCTCTGTACGATATACCCATATGAGTTACAAATGCTTTTTACCATATTAATGTGCTCGAGTAATAAATACGACTTTTATTATTTATTGTGGAATTTTTATCAAAGGCGTAATTAAGTTAATTACGAGTGAGGATCATTTCATCTGTAATAAGGATCATTTCATCTTTAATAATATATGGAGTTATATTGAAAAAAGATAGATTTATCAAGAATGACAAATGACATATAAAATAATTAAACAAAATGAATAAAAAAAGATGTAAAGAGACATGAACATAAATATAGGAGATAAAATAAAGAAGTAGAACTCGCAAAATGAGAATATAGTGATTATTATAAAGAAAAGTGTTCACATGTAAGGCACAAGTAATTGGAATAACAACGGGTCAGGTGGAAGTAGAAAAAAAGGAAATGTGAACTTCACAGATATGAAGGCTTCTGGCTAAAAAATAACTAGATACATGAATCCTAATCCGGAAATCGAAATTGGTAGCTTTATTATACTCAGTTGACATCCGTATGATGCTATTGAAGGATCAATCTAATTAGGGATTGATAAATTATTTGCCACTCTATAATTTTGTGTTTATTGAAAACTAATTTCGAATGCTATACATTCATCTTCAGTCCTAAAAACATACAAACATTCAAAAATAAGCAATTCAAAATACAGTTTGGTATTATTATACATACTAAATTAATATTATTAAATTTATATTACATTTAATTTAATATGCATAATAATACCAAACTGTATTTTGAATTGCTTATTTTTGAATTGTTGTGAGTTTTTATAACTGCAGGTGAATGTATAACATTCGAAACTATTTTTCAATAAAAACAAAATTATGGAAGTGACAAATAATTTATCAATCCCTAACAAATATTTACAAGAAGTTTATTTCGGGGAGTGGTAGAAGAAGAAAACGTAAACTTATTTTTAAAGTGTGCCAACCTTTCGATATAATTAAGGAGGACAAGTCCAGAATTCCAGAACAAGAGTGACAAGTTTGTATATAGTTATTTACTGGATGGCGCAACAAGTCGACCCTTGATCTGCAGAACAAGATTTGTCCATCTTCCTCTATCCTTGGTAGCCTCTTTCCAGCTTCTAACTCCTGGCAGTTTGACTTCCTATCTCACGTCGTCCTCCCAATGGCTTCGGAGCCTCCCTCTACTTCTTTTAGCCTCAATCACTTCTTCTAGGATATTTCGCTGCGCTCTATTGTCGTCCATGCATGCCCAGGCCATCTTAATCTACTACCTTTTATGAAATTTTTTAAGATGCTCAGAATTTCGTCATTCCATTTAATTCTACAAATCCCATCGACGAAATTCGTATCGTAAATTCTACTCAATATTTCCATTTATAAAATCTTTGGTTTTTTAGTATCTGTAGAAGAGCTGCACCAAGTATCTGCGCTACAGGAAATGACGGCCATAATAACAGCTTTAACTTTAGGTTTGCAAAATATGCACAGCTCCCAAACATAGTTTTTCCAAGTTTCAACATATTATCTAATTATTAGGCAACTTGGGCCGAAACGTTAGCAAAGATTAAAAAGAAGTTTACACTTGTCTATATGTTTTCTTCTTTGATCGCATCCCCAACCACTCTTGAAGTACATCTACAGTCAACAATATCTCTGGCATTATAAATATTTTCAACTGCTTTATTTATCCACACCAATAAAATACAAATTGATAGTCAGTGGATTATATAGTGCAATAGTCAGATAAAAAAAAAAAAATACAAAATAAAACCTTACCTAATTTATATTCAATTCCGTGCTGGGTACAGCTGGGTATAATAAAACAGAAATTTATATACGCTTACCTGAAACAAACGAAACAAAAAAATAGTAATAATCATAATGTAAAATAAACAAATAAATAAGTAAATTAGATTGTAAGATTATTATAAAATATTGTAGAATTAGTAAAACATAATTAGAATTAGAGAGAATTCTACACATTCTTTTCAACTGTAACCTGTACCAATCATCCCTAACCAAACATATGATTTGATGAAAATCTATATAATGGTAGGAGAAACATAACAATCTCTAGAAGAAATTTTATTCAAGTAAAACAAAAAACAGTTGGTGTGCTTTATCTCTAAGATCGACTTGCAAATAAATCGTAATCGTCTCATATTACTCCTATGTTATTATTTTATTTATTTTTCTGTGTCTGTTTCTTTTCTCTTTTTAATTTCGTTATGTAAATTGTTTACATTTATATAATTCAAAATTATAATCAAAAATGTAAATCACACAGCTCGAACATATATTATGCTGTTTGGAAAGAAGTATACCTTGTCAATAAATAAAACCTCTTTTACGTGATCATTATGCAAGGAAGAAAAAAATATACTTATAAATAAAAAAAAAAAAAACATATACCACTACAACCCATGAAGAATCTTCGGTTCAGTACTTGCTAAGAACCGTACTGTTTCTAAACCAATGTTTGTGCAAGTAGGTGATTTGGCCGAGATCACGCTAAACCGCCAGGTTTTCCTCCAATTAAGGATATCCACTTTATAGAGGCTGGGTGAGCCCCAGGAGGGTCCTTCCGACCCCACAGGGTCGATCCACGGCTGATAGCACAATGAATAATTATCTGTCATAGCCGGTCTCGAACCCGGAACCGGGAGCATGGTAACACCACTCTTGCCACTGAGCTATTGTATACATATATATATATATATATATATATATATATATATATATATATATATATATATATATATATCACTGGAATTTGTCAACAAATATATTGATAAAGGATATAAAATGCTGTTTAAACGCAAAATAAAAACCTTCAAGATAATATTCTAAAAAGTTCCATTATCTCTTGTGTGATCAGTGAGGTTAATTCTCAAACCTCAATAAATTGGCCGTCAATGAAATTCATCACTGAATCGCTATTTTATTTCTGATATTACACAAAGGCTTTGAGATTGTCATTCAAGTAAGAAGAGCTGGGTTGTAAAATGTTTATTTATTTTTGAAATCTAGCTATAAAGTTTTTTTTTAATAACAAATTCATATAAATAGATATTTTTATTAATTCATATACCAAAAATTTACTTCCTATAATATGAACTAAACATACACTGATCTTCCTGAAGCCTAATATCTAACATTATTTCATCAGCATACGTATACTTAAATAAGATTAACATAGGCATTTAATTAAAAAAAACGAAAAGGTAAATAAAATACATTTTCTATCTAACCGTAAATTACACAACATTATCCAACTTTATAGAAATTCGAAAATGAAAGCTGAATTATTATTAATCATCAGCGATGTATTATCAAAGTATATGTACATAGTTTTTTTTTTTCTTCAGGAAAAAACATAAACAAAACAAAGGAAAAAGTGCAGACAAAGAAATATAAAATACGGATAGAGACGAGAATTAGAGAGAGAGGCTGAGATATTATCATCAAGACAAACAGAACTTTTTGCTGAAGCATCCGCCCCACTGGAGCGTTAGTAGAAGGAAAATTAAAATGAAAAACACTCTCCTCTGTACAATTCTAGTTCTCAGTTCGTCCTTCATATCTTCTACAGTTTCCTTATTGTAATTTTATACTTTGTTTATTAAAAATTCTATTAAATTACCACGTAATAATGAATAATATAATTGAAAAAAATCTCAAATTGCTTGAGCGGCAGATGAATGATTATGATGAGGAAGATGGTGATAATCATAACATAAAAATCCTTAAAATATCTCATAGAAATAACGCTATTAAACTACATAGATGTTGCTAACTTAAGGAAATTCAAATTAACTACACCAATTTCAACAGATGACTTCCACACCTTGAGATGATTTACCTTTACTATCTTGAGATTCAAATGATCTGAACAGTACCATGATCTAGAATAACAAAGAGCGGATATCACACGCATAAAAAACAAATGAAAAAACAAACAAATAATAAGACGGTTGACGTCCACATGATGGTCAATAATTTTGTTTTTATTGATAACTACTTTCGAATGTTATACATTCATGTTCAGTTCTAAAAACACACAAAAATTCAAAAATATGCAATTCAAAATTCTCTCTGATAGACTCATTTCATACAAAAGTTTGGACATATAAAATGAACGTGTCCACAGGCCATGTATGAAATATGCACATCTGCCAACTTATAGTCGCTGGAATACAAAATGGCGGCCAACAATTTTTAAGACATTCTTTGTTTTTTCACCTCTAATTCCTAAGCGATGCATTTTATCGAAAGGAGTATAGCAGGAATCGATAGAGGTAGTGTTCAAGTCCCATAATAAATTTAAACTTAAATTTCCAACTTTTAGCGCTAAGGCCTTTTTCAAAAAGGCTTTGATGTAATGTTTCTAGTTAATGTGTCTTTTCAGACTGTCGATGTGAGATTTGCAGCAGTGTGTCTACATATGCATGATCTTATTGATTCTGTCTCGATGATTAGGTCTGAGTAGGCCAAACGTAGAGAATGGTAACCCAGTTATTCATCGTTAATTAAGAAACTCAAGACTTCGTGTGTGAAATATATATAATAATTATAATCAAAATTAATGCAATAATTTATTAATTATAATAAAAATGATATATTTTTAATGAAATATTAAAAAACTCAATAATTGTCTAGTCACCAATTCATAAAATTAAAATTAATAATACGGGTTTGGTCAATCAATGGTTAGACAACATAGATTACCTCAAGACGCCTTGCTTTAAGAAATCTTTCCACTATCTCTAGATCTGGACTGTTAGCTAATTGCTCCCGGTGGCCGAAAAGCCAACGATCCGTCAAACCGAAGCACTCCAGTTGAACTTGTGCACAATAGTGGTCCTCAGGCATTAAGGCCAACGGGTAGGAGGACGGCATGGCCCCAAGAAATCCTCTATGAGGCTGATGACCTCATCAAGGTCCGAATGTGGTTTTATTCGTTGGCCGCTGAATTATCTCTGCCATTCGCGAAACTGACCGTTCCAATCTCCAATGGTTTATTGCCGGATCTCATGCCATAGTTGAATTAAGGCAGCAACTTTTTATCCTTTTAGAATAATTCCTGCAGCTCTTTGACTATTTTTTTGTTTTTTAGAATTAGATACTACTTATTGTTTATAGTATTTTAAAAGCAAATAAATTATATCTTAAATGAAAAAAAAAAATAATACGTTTAATCAATATAATTAAAAACATCTTTGTATTGCTTCTTTTAAATTAATCTTAATTATTTGGTTTTTACCACTTTTCCTGTTTCTTTCATAATTGCGTTATCATAAAATAAAATAGAATATTTTATACGGCAGATATTAAGGAGAACAGAACACGCAGAGCTCTCTTTTTAATATTATCAGTCAATCAAAGTGGTCTCTCAGCCAGCTCCTTTTTAGCCTCTTGCCATTGTTCTCTAGCAGAGATAGAATACTGATTACAAGCAAACTTAAAACTTAAGGCTTCGTGTTTGGAACTTTCCATTTATATTCCAACAATTAGTTTGTCTCTTGTTGAGTTTTAGCTCATTTATATTATTTTATAATAATGGAATAAAAGTGAGAGGGCGGCCTAACTAATCCGAAGATCTCATCACAACCAAATCTACCAATAACACTAGACCTATTACACCTATAACGACATCGGGTATAGCGACGAACCGGCTAAAACAACTAAATCGTCAGGTCCTTTTAACTTGGATTTTAACTGGATATAACGAATTCGCTTGTAACGACATACGGTTATAGCGACTCGTTTTTCATTGAACTAGGGGGTAAAAACATCGACTATAGCGGCGCGGCAGTGGAAAAGGGAAGAGGGAATCAGCTCAAATGTAACTGAAGAAGAAGATGAGCATAAACTTTCAATGGAAGATGCTTTGGACTCAATTCGTACTTGACAAAAGTTTTAAATAGCAAGCAATGATCCTCAGAGCGACATCGTCGAACAGAGTATTCATGCTAAAATATATTATCAATACACAGTATGCATGTTCGAAGTAGACCTGCATAACTGTTTTTTTTTTATTGTTAAACAAGTTTAATGTTCTAATATGTTCAAACTATGCAATGTAATCGAAAATTATTATTTTTTAAAAGAAAAAACTGTAAAAAGTACAAAATTATTTTACATATCGCACATCCCGAACGAAAGAGGCACAACTCCAAATTGCTAAGGCCAGACATTTTAATAGTTGAACTCCTGTTATCCCAAAGAGCAGCCTATCCACAAACATCAAGCCAAACCATTAGACACAAATAGTGATCTACCAGCAACATGTGTTCGAGGAAACGCACTGGGAGCTTCTATGTACAACCTGACCTGTGTCTAATGTTCGTACTATCAAGAACACATTTTTTGAGTTGCGCCTCTTTCGTTCTGTTCTGTATGGATATGCAAATCTATATAATAATTGTGTAAATATCACACTTACACATGGTTGGGAAGTTAAAGTAAATTCCTGTTTTTGAAAAAAAAAAATTCTTTGAAATAAATTTTGTTAATGAATATTAAATGAATAAATATAACATAAAACCTCATCGTGAATGGAGAATGATAAGAAATTATGGTTTTTATATTTCTCGACATTTCGAAATAAATTTTTGTCTTACTTACAATAATTTATAGATAACTCCCTCTGAGAATCAAGAATTTGCAGGTGGAAAAAGAAGTCATGTAAATATGTGGACCGTTTTATATCGGATATCACTAAAACACCGGTTAGTGTTAGCTGAGGGTTTATAGCTTGGTTGAATTATGCGAACCGGATGATGGAGGCCGTGTGTAATGCATAAATATCTCTTTGTGGCCGAAAGGGATCCTTGCTAAGGAGAGTGCTGTGGTTCAGCTTTGGTAATAATATACTACTACCAGTACTAGTACCTGGCAAGGCTCGCAGTCTAAATATACAGAAGCCGGCCAGCAGTATGTGGTGTCTGCTAATCCCGGCAATAGGAAATACTATCGGCTCTGCTCTTGTATCGGGCCATTCCAGCAGCAGAGGAATCTAAGGAATCCCCGATTTGGAAAGTTTTAAAAAAGCATACATCTGATTAAATCGTGCAATTGGTTACAGCAATGCTTGAAAAGGTATTTAGTGATTTAGATCGTTCACTTTGAAGCTACTAGTTATACCGTTCAAATATCAAATATATCTATAATTTTCGTATGAATGAATTGAAATAAATAATAAGGAAGTGAATAAATATGAATGAATCCTTCCTCAAACAAAATTTTATAATTCTTATTTTTAGAATCACATTTTTGGGGGAAGGGGGATTTAAACCAATATTCTGAAGTTTTCATATTCTGAGGCAAAAGAAATTTACATTTAAAATCCATTTTATAGCCCTAGGAATTTTGGGACGAAGGGATATATGTTTAGATGTAGTATATATTTTTTCAACGCTACATTTAAGTACTTCCAGCGACGCTCTTCGGATCAAATGAGCTGAAATATGTAAGGTTGTTTTCTATGCAGAACAATATTATAAAAGTGGGGGTAAATTCCAGTCAAAACTTCGGCATCCTCAGGTGTTTTTCGCGGTTTTAAAGGTTTAGTGCATTTCTTAACTACATTCTAAATTGAGTTAAAGAGTTTAAAATTTGCATGTGAATTGATTTGGTGTTACAAAAGTGTATTTAGGAGCTCTCAACTTTTTTTTCCCACCCCCACCGTTTTCATATTTTCAATTTTGTATTTTATTGAAAATAATAATGTAGTAACGGAGATCACTTGGCCGAAATACAATAGGAACAATCGATCTCTTATGATGAATCATTTAACTGAATATTAATTTCCAGTATCGTGACATTATTATTTATTCGATAGTACATGAATCACAGACAAATTTGTAAATAAAACAATGATATCATAGTCAAAACTAAAAAAATGCAAATTCGTACAGTAACCTCTCAAAATGTGCAAATTCGTGCAGTAACTCCCAAACCTTGCGATATAAAACTAGTGCCAATAGAACGTCCTTCTCATAACTCGAATTCCTTTTGAAGATTGGGCAAAAAAAAAAATCCGTGAGTAGCAGAACTCCGTCACTAAAGTCGTATTTTCAATAAAATAAAAAGATTATAAAAAGGGGAGATTGAGAAAACTTTTGAGATCCACAAATGACAGTTCCCTAACATACCGAAATTTACCCATATTTTTATTATATTGTTCTGCTTCTCAGCTGTCCTACGATACAGAAAATCCAACATACAGAATTGCAGCTCATTTGACCCGACGAGGGGCCGCTGGAGTTGAAATAGTCATATCTTTGGTATACTGGTCCCATTTCGATGAAACTTATTTTGTTTCATAGCTAATTTAATTTACTTTTAGAGTTCCCTGACTCAATTTGGAGGGGTTTTAAAAGTGCGCAAATATTTCGATAAAAAATCGAAAAACCCGGGAAAGGTGCCAAGTTGAGACCCCCAAAAGACACTTCTCTGACACCAACTCAATTCGCATACAAATTTTCAGCCATATAAACTAATATGGTGGAGCTGTAGAGATGTGCAAAAGTTTAAAAACGCCGAAATTCTTTAATGGTATCGTTCTGCATGGAGGAAAGTCCCACATACCGAATTTAAGCTCATTTGACCTAAAGGGGGCCGCTGAAGGTGCTCAAATGTAGCGGGAAAAAATATATGTATATATCAGACATCTCCAAAACTTCCATAATCGTGTTCTAGGGGTTATGAAACGGATAGAAAAAGCAGTCCCGCTGCTCACTTCCGACCTTCGACCCATTCCATTACAATATTCTATTTTTTCGGAGAAAACACAATTAAAAAAGAAATTACACGAAAATCCGGTCATCAATAATCATAAATCCACATATGATTAAAGCGAATAATGCTACTGAAATATAACCATTATTGAGCCTCCAGACCTTCGGATCAAGAACCCCCTGACCTAGAGGAAGCCCACCTCCCAACACCGAAACACGTCAAGAAGACGGACAGAGACTGATGGGCGCTTGAGGACACGCCTAGCGCACGCTAAATAGATAATACATAATTCATTGTATGCTAATACATTTCTGTGTGCGCTGTGCCCTAACGGGATGGTTGGTGTGCTATGGCCTGCTATAGCTGTCGGTTAGTTGTGCTCCAAAGGGAGTTGTATGTCCGAGTTGTCGTGATGAGCTCGGCGTCAAAGGCTTGATACCATCCGTGTTTCTGCTTGAATAGTCACGCTGAAGATGGTATCCAAGTATAATAGATACAATTTGACACTCCTAGTCAAGTGCAGTTGTATATCTAGCATGAACTTCAAACTTAAAACGCAATACTTCAATACTTCTCCAAGTAATGAAAAAATATCTGCCTTATATCTTATATTAAAACTCGGTTAACGCGATACAACGGATAATATGAACAAATTTCTAAATCCCGTCAGAAACAATGCTTTATCAGGAATATTTTTGTTGCAAACCTCAGTTAACACGAATCTTGAACAATTTTTGGCAACGGACGAGTGAAATCTACTTTCAGCACCACTCTTTGCATGAAACATCCGTTTTCGTAAAATAATTTATAAGTTCTGTTAAGTAAATTATAACAATAAGTGGAACTTAAAAGTGGTATATCGAGAAAGTCGCGCGAGAGTTACTTTGAATTAAAAAAAAAAAAAAAAACCGAAAACAGACACTTGTAGACCTATTGATCTAAAAGCCAAATTAGAAATTTTAAAAGAAGTCGGTAGGTAGTGCCTTGATATAGAATATAAAAATAGTTGACAAAATTAATATTCTGTAATCAACCATTATTAAAAACTTTGTATTACAAATTCAAGGAAGAATATTAAGAGTGAGATAAATTGTTTCAAAAAATTAATACATGAGATCAAAATTTATACTACTGTATATAGAATGAATCGTTTGATTTAAATTCATATCTTACAATTTCAGAGAAAACCAACCCCGTGGGTTTTGGAAAAGCATACGAATGATAATGCTTTTTTTTCATGATTTAATTAATTAAGAATTATTTTGTATTCAAGCCATTCTCTTCTTTATTTTTTTATTTATTCTGTGGCCAGTATAAATAAATACTAAAAACCAAGAGAAAAGACAAAAAAGGTCGAATTGCATTTAATATTTAAATGTTTTAATCAATGTTACTGGTAACTAAATGTAATTTATTCATTGGAAATCCAAATATTCTATAATGTCCTCTCTCTATTCTTTTTTTTTTTTTATTGGTTCAAACTCTCCCTGCTTTCACCAATATGAATTTTAATTATTATTTATCTCACATTCTCGAACCCTAGGTTTTAATATAATAATATGCAATAGAACCGGAACCAGAGGATCTCGTCTAATAAATTTGTTCATCAAAAAAAGCTCTTCCTGAGGTCATTGTCCTTCTATTCTTTCTCAGTTTATCGTTTTTCGTATTTATTTATTAAAAATAATATCTATATGATTAATCTAATTTAAATTAAGTATATTAGGCGAATTGAATAATCCGTAGTTCCGACTACGTAGTCACAACGGTGCAGCTTTTTTTTTTTTGCATACAATTTTAATTATAGATAGACATTTACAAAATCCACAAATTAAGCCCCAAAACAAGTTTTTTTAAGCCCTGCAATAAAATGTCCAAAAATATCCATATTTCGCGGTTTTTAATTTTTTTTTCTTTTTCGAAAAGTTGCGGACTGATTTTAATTGTTTGAAACTCATTTTTTCCGCATTTTTAAACGTTATTACGTACTATTTTTTTTCTTAAAAAAGAAGAATTTCACATCGTTCCATTATGAATTTTTTTCACACTGTTATTATTGTACATACCGATTTTTTTCTGAAACATACACAATTTTTTTCCTAAATACCTCGTTGAGAAAGTCCATTGGCAATTTATTTAAAAAAAATAAACTATTACGCAAGGACTATTAGTCGATAAAGAGGGATATATTTTTTAAAAAAAATTAACGACTCTAAGAAAAAAGAACATTATTTAAAAAAAAATTTTAATTAAAACCTGAAATATTTTTTATCGGCCTGAATAAGATTTTAACATAAGTTACTAAGACCCAAGAACGAAAACAATAAGAATCGTTACGGGCTTTATTGGATTGTTTCCTTCCCCCGAATCTGAGGTCCATCCATCAAAGCCAAGACGCGCCCGCTAATGAATAGAGAGACTTAAACGCTCATTTAAAACTAAGATTTAATAAGCGATAAAAGATAAGAGCGATCTGTTGAGAGCGGACGATTCCTATCTGCTAGGGAACATTAATCACAACGAACCCTGGAGTACTAACCTACATCCCTGTTATATAACTCGCAGTAGATTCAAGAACTTATTAATTGTAACCGATCTTTTGTAACTCACCTTACCTAACTCGCTATGGGAACATTTCTCACTCACTGTGTGCGAAGTCCGATCGCTCTCTAAAGCTGTTATGCGTAAGGCAACACATCCTGAATCATTTATAATATAATGGTGCATAACGGAATATGACAAATTTAGTTTTCACTGATAAATAAAATGATTAAGATTGGACCTTGATGATGGAGACAGTTACCAAATAAACTAGTTCTTCCCAATAATTAACCAATTACTTTTGTAGTTAAATCTACCTCAAAACTAAGGAATGGACGTCCCCTCCCCAAAGAGATGATATATAAATATATATTATTCAGTATCTCCTGAAATGTTACAACCATATAAATATCCCAAAAACCAGTCACAGTTCATTATATTCACTATTATCCAGTTCAGTTCATATATTGTTAGTGCATTAAGTAAGACTTTATTTTAAGTTCAACCGGTCTGAGGTCTGTGCTTCTATGCAGTGAATTTCTGAGTGAATAATTCAGAGCATACAGTAGTAAACAAGAGTATTATAAGTAAACACGCTAATGCCGTGTTGTGTACAATGTGAATCGTCCAAGTTTTTAAAAACTACAAAATTATCGATAAAGTATATTATAATATAGAAGAGTAAAATATAGATGCGGTGCGTTCACACCAAAACTTCAAAACTTGGCAAATGTAACGCCTAAAGATCTAGATCGGCTAGTACTAGTACTTGCGGGAAGCGCAACATAAGCGCTAGTGTTGCATCCACGTATTGGTGTATTTATATGTTCATATTTTTAAATGTTTCTTCATAAAATAAAAATAGTTTAAACAAAAATTGGAGTAACCGTAACAGTAACGTGTGGATAGATTAGCTTGCCTAAGCTTCTATAAACCTTTACGCATTTGCCGTTTGGCTTGGCGTTTGACTTGCCTAGGCTTGGCAAAGCTGTGAACTCATCTATACACTATAACAGTATATGTGCAGATGTCTTGGAATGAGGTACTGCCTTTAGTTGATGTGTCATTTTAGAATGTTGATATGTCATTTAAGAATGTCGATGTGAGATGAAAGGACCAAATTTACACATGAAGATAAGATTGTTTTAGAAAAGATACATTATTGTATTTTCTGTCTTCATAAAAAACTGATGTTATTACATAAAGATAAAAATATTTTTGGTACAACTATACTTGTTCATTCTGAGGTCACCCGAACGTTGCCGGACTAATACACTCTAGCGTCATTTCTGCTAACTAACTGCTTTGCATTCAATTGTAACATTCGTATTCATAGGAATTGTTAAAATTGTTCCTGCTTTAATTAGATATTATTTAAAATTACTAGTGCTGTCGACTTCCGCTCATTACGTTCGCCCAAGAACTAAACAAAACATCAACGGATCCTTTACAATTGAGGTCGGGGCCTTACCGTAACTTCAATTATTACTGCTTTAATTAGATCACAGATAACGTGTCAATTATCGTATATATACGAATATTTATACATATATCAATTATTGTTTTGAATTTAATTTAATTAATTAAAGTCTCTCTTTGTTGGTATATTTTTTTATTTATATGTACTTATGATGATGTGAACCCAACTTATGGATGGGATAAGATATGAAAAAATAATAAAATGTATATAAAAATTAATGAGAGAGAGAGAGAGAGAGAGAGAGAGTGAGAGAAAGCCATGTCTCAAGTCCTCTCAAAATAAAATAAATACCTAACCAACTTCTCGCATATTCAAAAATCATAAAACACACAAAATCAAATCAAATAAATGCAGACCAGAGAAAAAATATCCCACACCAACAGTCTGAAAAATAACAACCAAATAGAGATGGTACTTACGTAATTACAAAAAAGTTCAACTTCTATTTTCTCAATATATACTCAAGTATATGTAGAATTGTTTTGGTATGATGTCTCTCTATTAGATTTAGACTGTTGATCTGAGGTGTACTGTATCCGGAATGCATTTATCTTTTCGTTTTCTGTCCTAATGACGCCTCAATCAGCGAAAAGTTTATTTGTTAGTTATTTAATGTTTTCTTTTTTTTTTTAGAAATTCTATCTTCCAACAAAATTCTTAATATACATAATCATTGATTGAACAATTGTTTGAAAAAAAAAGATTGAATTAAAACTATTTATTTGATTAAAATATTCAGTATGAATTTAACTGTTAATAAAATAAATAAAAAATACAACCTATGAGTAGTAATGTAAACTTTCGCAACCATCATCTAGTAGGATTAAAACCAATAGTTCTGAGTGGACCCACGGGGAGGACGTTGGATGCGCCGAGGAGGCCGATGTCGCAGATGGCTGGGTTGGAGGCGGCACCGACCGCGACAACCGGAAGGCCGAAGGTGCCGCCCCCGCCGGAGCCGCTGTGGAGCTGGGCCAAGGGGATCACGGATCTGATCCCTAGCCGGCTCAGCTTGTTGAGGACTCCTCCCTGCTGGAGGTCCACGATCGGAATGGCCATGTCCGGGGGCGTGCCGTGGTACTGCTGCCGGTGCGTCTCCAAGTCGTTTTGTGTCGGGTACTGGGCCGTGCACTCCTTGCACTCCACCCTGCTGGATCGGTGGCAGCTCATGTGCTGCGTCAGCTCTCCAGGCCAACCGAACGCCTTGTCGCAGATTTGGCACATGTACTTGCCGCGCGACCTCCTATTCAATCTGTTCGCCAATCTTCTAGGGCTATCCGATTCCTTCGTCAAGTCCACTGTGGGCAATCTGATCTGAGAAGATTTTTTCTTAAGGAAGTGCGAAGTGATGGACACGGCAGGGTTGATTTTTCTCGACTGAGGCCCAACGCTGGAGACGGTTACACCACGATTCTCTAGCATTTCCGCGATACTCTTTTTCATCGGCTGAGGAGGTGGCTTCTTTATCACAGTGATAGTGTCCGGCAATTTGATTTTAGAAGGTAGTTTCACGTCTGCTCTCCTTTGCTTTGGTTCGGGACCATCTCCTATCTGCGGTACCGACCTTACCATGGGATTCACAGGATAAGCGACGACTTCAGAGCCAATCGTTCTCAAAGAGGCATCGAACCGTGGCAACGCGGAATGACTAACGAAGTTATCTGTGACAGAATTAACCTGTTGAACAGGATCTTGATTTGCCGCTACAGCAGACTCGAGAACACTAAACTGACTTTTAGCTCCTGTCGTTTCGTCAAGGTCACCAACTATCCGTAAGAGATCTTCGGTCTTGCGAACGCTGATGATAGGCCTCAGGGTTGTTTCATGCGCAACAGAGAACGCACTAGTGCTGCATATGTTATTCCAACCACCATTAGAAGAGTTCAGACTTTCTGTAACCATTTTGTCACTGGTTGGTCCATCAGGGTGACATCCATCCAGAAACTTGTTATTTTTGCTATTTTCATATTCTCGACTTAGACTGGAGGCGCCTCTCTCAGGTGTTTTCACCGTATCAAAACCTTTTGAAGAGGTATTACTTTCTACACTGGCAAATATTGTTCCTACGGTTTCATCCATTTCAATAATAATTATGCTTGCTGAAGATTTTTCAGCAATTATTATTATCTAATTGATGAATCTGTTTAAAAATTTCTTCACAGCTTGATTAATTTACATCCATTTTCAGAATGTCCTAAAAACCAAAATAAATATATCTATAAAAATAAAATGTACAAATGCTACTATTAAATTTTTTATCTTTCTAGATAGTGTGGTAGCTGACTGGACTACCGTGCTCAGATTCATTCCTAGCACAAAGATACCTGATCCTTCATTGGCGTGGGGAGAGAGCGGCAAAAATGGTTAATTTTATTACTCAACTTGGCAGGCTTTGGTTTATTTTATTTATTTATTTCTCCATTTTATTTAAAATTAATAGTATCAGAATTTAAAAAAATAAAATAAATAATAAAAGAAGGTAAGTAGTGATCTGGCCAGGAATTACACGTAACCGCCATGTTTTTAACCAAACACATTGAAGGATCAGGCTCCTACTTCATAGGAGGGAATCCCGAAGCCAGAGTCGAGACACGGCTGCTGAAACGAAAAAAAATTTCTATCTACAGCCGGGAGTTGAACCTAGGTCTGAATAGAAGTTATAAGTGCCGTGATGAAATCTGAAATTCTATTCTAATTACTAGACAATCCTATAAGTTAGATTTTATAAAAATAAGATCAGATTTATATGTTTATTAGGAATCAAAGTTTTAATTGAAATTTAATTCAGAGCACACTGTTATCAATAACAGGCCCAGGTTCCAATCCTGGCTAATACGATATTTACGCGAAAAATATTTTCTTGTATATTTATATATATATATATATATATATATATATATATATATATATATATATATATATATATATATGTGATAATTGAATAATGTATTGTTAAATTCGTGATATGAATAATTGGATATTATACAATTGTATAATAAGCAATAATTCATACCATGAATTTAAAACAAAACAAAACAAAAATAAATTATGAAAATTATATTATAATATTTTTACATTTATTAGATATTTTGACTTTAGTGCTTTAAAATTTTGAATTCGCGTCAAAAATGTAATAATGAAGCTTTAAGTAGAGTTATTTTAAATCGTTTAAGGTTTAACTTTTCAAGATTTCTTTTAAAAAAATGGAGTTATTTAATTTAACACTATAAAATTGAAAAATGCTGCAAATCATTATACAATGGTATCTTACTTTCAAATAATTATATATCCAAAAGAAAATGAAAAACTTATTTACTTATTTAATTAGTTAATTAGTTTAATTAATTAACTTGATCACTTAGCCTTTTGTTATAAATGGCTGAGATATGGCCGTTTAAAATCTCTGATCCGCCGCCATTTTGGATTCTACGCATTTTGAAATTGAAACCTCAAATTTTGAGGGGAGAGGAGGATAAGCTTTGTTTTTTTTTTGGTCGATTAAAAAGGTTCATCATTGGGGATAATAAACCAAAACACGTAGCTTTTGAAAATGTCATGAAAACAAACTATAATCTTTGAATATTTTTGTGTACTCAATGAATTGAAGAGAGGTTTATAACTAGAGCAAAAATATATATATATAAGTAAATCAAGTTACATAAATTTTAAAAAATATAAATGTAAAATAAATTATGTAATATGTAAAATAAAAACCTTGATGAAAATGGTAATTAGTATATTTAAAAATAATTTAGCTATAAAAAACTAAAAATGGAAATTGTTATATCAAAAATCGTTACACATAAGCATTATATATCAAACATCTGCTTCTTTCAAATACACCTGAACTTCGTGCATAAAATTATATGTCATTGAAAACGTATTTTTTTGCATTTAAAGTTTCATTCGTAAAGTATAAAACATAACTCTGACACATGTCCTTGAATATTTACTAAATTCACGAACAAGAATATTGATAACCATCTGATTTTAAGGTTAGATGTCCATGTCGATTCTATATAAATATGCAAACTAAAACAATAATTATAAGAAAAAAAGGTGTAGAAAGCATCAAATATACTCAAAACGCGTAGTAATTGTTCTATCATTGAAAAATGTTCATTTTAAATTCAATTCTCATGCAATACAGAACATAAGCACGAATTTAAGCATTAGCACAACGTGCCTATTAATGTTAAAAATGATATACTTTACAAGAACTTGTAATGGTTTTGAGCATATTCTATCACGAAACAAAACACAGCAATATGAAAAAGTAAAACGTCGAAAATTTATCATTCTATGTATTTTTAAAATACGCATCATTATACAATACAACGAACTCCCAAACCATATTCATTTAAAATGAGGTTACAAAAATAACCATAAAGTTCAGGAGGTAAAGTTTCGGTAAAGTTAATTTTTATATTTAAAAATTAACAATAAAAAAACAAAAACAAGACTAAAATATGAAATTAAAAATACAATACATACCTAAAACATACGTTACGGTTGTACCTATGTTCGGAAAAAATAAAATGTATAGTATTGTACCAATAATACCTTAATAGCATCTATAATGCAACCACACCAAAATACAGCATTGAAATAACAAAAGCAAACAGCTGTTCACGAAATAAATTAACGAAACGACAACAATATTGACTTTATAAACTATACAACACGTTTGTATAATTTTTTAAGGTAATACTATGTTATACAACATCATTGTATAAGTTTAATACAAAAATGCAATTAAACTCAACTCAATGAAGGAATTCTATGAGTACGAATTGCATTAACAAAGGAATTTAAGAGCATTATTTTTTAATTAAAATTAATGAGATTAAACTGAATACACTTTAAATTTATTTTAAAATTAGTCAATCCAAAAAATTATTAAATAGTAAATAAATTCAGCATGCTGCAAAACAAAATCATATTGCAAATGCTCTTTGATTTTTGTTATTAACACATTTTATTATGTTGTCCATTTTTAAAAAATTGGGTTATTAAAGTATCTATAATAATTAATTAATCATAGATTAAAACAGGAATACTATAAATCTCAAGAAAATAATTTTATAAAAAAAATTACGTACAACAAATTTGATTAAGTTACATTATGATGTACAAGGTTTCGGTCTTTTGATTTCTAGCCTTTTTCAAACCTTATTAGTTTATTTATATATCATATTGGACATAAAATTTGAGGACCATAGTCTGAAAAATAAATTAATAGATACAAATCTTGTATGTCTGTATATATTGAACATCTATTTTTTTTTTTTTTTTTTTTTAATTGTCTTCCCAGTACGGTCAAATAGTCAAATTGATGATAGCACATTTTTATTAAAAAATATTCATACAGAAAAGGATCATATTTTTCTCTAAGAATGATTGTAAATGAGATGTGATTTTTGTTGAATAATGAAAAATATGAATACAAATAAAAAAATGATGGATAATTTTGAATGAGAATATGTTTTCATCAATTTGACTGTTTGACCATTCTGCTCAAATAATAATTGCTTTTAGCAGAAAATTTAAATATTCAACAAGAACTTCCAGAAGTTGAACATTTTAATTTATTTTGTAGACTACGGACATTTCATGAATACCAAATGAAATAATAAGTTCATCAATAAACTATTATGGTTTGATAATGGCAAACTAGTTAAGAAACCAATTATTTTATAGCTCACTGGTAACTTTATGTCCATGATTCCTTTTTGGTAACTACAATCGAATCTTGATAATTTAAATATCGCGGCAATTTGAAGTTTTTCCCACGTTCCTTGAAAAATACTCGATTAAATGGAAAAAAAAAATCAACGTGTTTTGGACCCCTCGGTAATTTGAAGTTGCACCAATGGCGTCTTACTTCCAAAACTTTGTAATTTGAAGTCAAATACTCCTCAACTCTCTATAATTCGAAGTCCCCTACATCTCTTATTGTTTTCAACATGTACTCTCCTGTCGTTTTTTACATACAATGAATGAATTAAGCTTTCGTACATGTTTAATTCACACAGTGTTTTTTGAATTTGTGAAATTGCAATGAGCTTTAGAATAAATTAATGTTTACAATTAATGTAAAAAGGCTTGTTATTGAAACTGTAGAGAGTGGAATTCAGATTAAAGATATTGCGAAACAGTTCAGTATTTTACCATCTACTTTGTTGAGAATTTCCAAAAATAATGATCCTGTCACCAAAAGTGTCTCAAAATTAGCATTTAACTGTAATATTTTTATATATGTACCATATCAGTTTATCATTTTGTGCATTTTAAAATAAAGATCGTGTTATATAAATACTTTAAATCAAATTCGTTCATTTGATTTTTTTCCTCCCTCCATCTGATTATCTAAACTCCTACTATTTTGAAATCTCGGTAATTTGAACTTTTTATCTGGTCCCTTGAGTTTCAAATTATCGAGAGTCGACTGCAGTTACATGGAAAAATAAAATAAAATAACCGGTACTCTAACAACAACAATCGGTTAGTTGGATCTTTGGGGTACAACGTTAATACTATCTGTAGTAGCCGTTATAGCGGTTATTTTCTGCTCAATTTTCACATATTTTAACAGGTAACATTCACGTGTATGATAGAATTTAAATATCATATTTTTGGTCAATGTTACAACCGGGTGTAATAACCTAAGTTTGAATAACTCCTTTTGTTTAAAAAATCGGTTAAATCCCGATGGTTTTAAACCAACCGGTAAGTTATTATTTATTGTCACCTGTTATTCTTTACGATCTCTAGTTAGAAGGAATACTGAGCTAATACGATCATATAAAATTGAGTTGTATAAAATCGTGATATTATTGCATAGTGAAATAGCCATTGCACAAATAAACAGTTTATGTGTTGTTTATATTTATGTTTTCGATCAGATTTCCAATTGCAATATATTTTTTATAGAACCTCTGTAAACAATAATTTTCCAGTCAAAGCCTATATAGTTGAAACGGTACACAATAAAATATAAAAAAAATAAAATAAAAATGTGAACATACATATCGAGAGTAATAAATAGAGACAGGATGTAATAATTTAAATTATGGTGAGGACCCGACCTCAACTGATAAGGATCCGTTGGTCTTAGTATTTGTTGGCAGCTCGAAGTACATTCAGGTCTTAAAAATTTAGACCTCCGCCATGTTGGGGTCACGTAACTGGAGTTTAATTACTTAGAATATCAAATGTTCAAAGCAGAATAATTCAATCGATGAACATCATAAGTCATGGAGGCATAATTTTGGGGGGGGGGGGGGGAAACAGTCCATACAACCCAAAACAACTGATAACTAAAATGCGACTGACTCCGAAACTTTTACGGTACCAATTAAGACCATAAGAGATATAGTGATGTTTTAAATTTAAATTTGCTTGACTTGTGGGTTTTCTCACAAGACTATGATGTTACTGAAAGCAATAAACTTCACGGAAATAAGAAAAATAATAATTACCAATAAATATGTGAAAACAACTGATAAGTGACGTTTGATTAACTCAGAGCCAATTATATTACTAATTTGATATTCTGGAACTATTTATTTATAGAGTGATATTACATTCTTTCCAGCAGAGATAATGGTAATAGTGATCATAAAAATCATTCATATCATATTTACAAAAAATTAAAAAAAAAATGAAATAATAACAAAATAAAAAATAAACTTAATTTAAGAAAAAATAAATAAACTTATATAAAATAATATAAACGTAACATCTTAAACGCAGAGATACTTATATACACTATTTAAAATTGGCCTGAGAAACCCCGAGCCAGACTTATACCCCACTTGTGGATGGAAAAGCATGACTTCAGGATATCCCAGCGCTTCTCACTCAATCACGTCACTGGCATCGAAAGCCAGTGGAGACTGAGCGAGCGTGAGTGCGATGTTACTGATAAACAAAATAAAGTCATTATAGTTTTTAAATTTGTTTGACTTACAGGGTTTCTCAAAGCAATCAATAGAAATAAGGAAAATAAAAATTACCTGTAATTGAGTATACAATTGTTAATAAAAGTAAGCTAGAGTGAATAAGTCACCATATGATTCTCCATCTCTTTCACACGTGGGTCACTGGAAAACATCTAACATAACTTCACTCGCTTAGGGCGCTTCGTAACTAAATCATAACTAGCCACCATTATAAAACAGCGAAAACGCGTCGGACTGTTTATGGACTGGGGTCATGCATTCAAAATATGCAGACTGGGACTTATATACGCATACACGGATACGGACTCAATAAAACGTTAAACGTTAAAACTAAGCCCAATAAAACGTTTCTGATATCAAGAAAATTTTTGATCGTCAAGGCCGAATCCATTTTGACTAGTTTCGTCGAGGCGTCTGTACGTACGTGCGTTCGCATTTCCCATAACTCAAAAACGGTTAGCCATAGAAAATTGAAATTTTGTATTTAGGATTGTTGCAATCTAGTTGTGAACCTCCCTTTTTGGTTACTGCTTGATCACCGGAAGTGGTACTTTACTTGAAGGTCATAATTGATTTCCATCAAAAAATATATTAAAATACTATGCAAAACTTCTCAAATTTAATATTTATAACTTATATGTTGATTTAAATAACATACTAGATTTTGGTCTAAATTGGAAAACCGGAAGCGGTATTTTACTTGAAGGTCATATTAAACTTTGACCAAAAATTATATTAAAATATAATGTAAAACATCTCAAATTTGGTAAATAGGTCTTTTATACCGATATGAATGTATTTATTTTATTTTGGTTCAAATTGGTGAGCCGAAAACGGTACTTTACTTGAAGGTCATAATAAGCTTGCATCAAAAATTATATTTAAAATAAATACATAAATCATATGTTTAGGTAATAAAGGTTACAAACTCAATTTGGTTTCCAATCCAATTAAACATTCATTTTATGTAAAACTTTGACATGACTAATTTTAAAGAACGTTAAATTTCCTGCAAGTTTTATTTGCATTATCTTTTAAAATTCGGAACAGCTACTGAGATAAGAAAAGAAGGAAGTTCAAAATATATAATAACCTATCATTTAGACGATTAAATTTCCAACATGATTTATACAAAATATTTGTAATTCCACTCAACAGACGCCAAGAAATTTTGTATGAAACTTGAAGGAAGTTTAATCTTCTATAAGATTGGATTATATGAATTATGCACTAAATTGCACTAATAGTTATTAAGGCAAAACCACTGAATACCGAAACCACTTTTTGCGTTTTCTTGGCATTTTTCAAATGTTTACTGTCCCGCATCCAAGTAGCTGTTCCAAATTTTAAAATATATTGCACCCAAAACTTGCAGGAAATTAGATGTTCTTTAAAATTAGTCATGTCAAAGTTTTACCTACAATGTCCTGGAAGCGAGTTACTGAGGCATTTCTGAAAAAAGTGACGAATTCGTTGACCTATAAAATTTTATTGCAACCGATCTAGATCGACACCCTATCGTGGCAGACGTTCCTAATATTTTCTGTCTATAGTATGCTATGTTTCTGGCAAACTGCTTTTCTAAGGCAGGTGGGGGTTCCAGAAACCACATTTACTCAATTTAATGATCTAATTTAATCTCTATTTGCATCGGTTCCAGAAGGGAGCCGAACAATCAAACTATATTTTAACATAAAAGGCTAGAGACCATAGACCCCCCTGCTATGGTCAATTAGCTTGGGATATTATAAATACCATTGGATAACCTTTCCAAGGGTGTCGTGTTCACCATTTCACTTAATTAACTAGATGATGGCATGCAGGGTAAATAGAATGTTAGATTTTGTTACAGATCTTACTTTATTTATGTTACGTTATTACTTACACGATTGGCTTATTAATTTCTCATCTAAATTACTCTCATTGTAAAAATCTACAGACTGTAACATATGTATTTGAGAATACTGGGAGAACTGTTGCTTATTTAAAATATTATTCGGATGTCACACAGTATTATACATACAATGACCAAAGGACTTATCTTATTGTTAGAAGTTGCCGGGGCTCGATGGTCTAGGCTTCTTTCTCCTGTGGAAGGCCTCTAGTTCTTGTGGGTTCCAGAAACCACATTAACTCAATTTAATGATCTAATTTAATCTGTATTTGCATCGGTTCCAGAAGGGAGCCGATCAATCTAACTATATTTTAACATAAAAGGCTACAGACCGCACAACCCCCCGTGCTATGGTCAATTAGCTTGAGATATTATAAATACCATTGGAGTCCTTTCCAAGGGTGTCGTGTTCACCATTTCACTTAATTAACTAGATGATGGCATGCAGGGTAAATAGAATGTTAGATTTTGTTACAGATCTTACTTTATTTACGTTACGTTATTAATTACACTATTGGCTTAATAATTTCTAATTTAAATTACCCTCATTGTATAAATCTACAGACTGTAACATATGTATTTGAGAATACTGGGAGAACTCTTGCTTGTTTAAAATATTAATCGGATGCCACATAATATTATACATTGATGTACACAATGAATAAAATTACTACACTTATTATAAATTAGAAGTTGCCGAGGCTCGATGGTCTAGGCTTCTATTTCTGGTTCGAACTTCGTCTCTCGATGGACTGTTCCACTGCTCCCTCATGGTTGATGTGAGATGTTCTGTGTTTGGTCTTCATAGATGTGATTTTTGGTATAAGTCCTGATGATGCCTGAATTGGTGAAACGTTGACTGGTTAGTTAATTGCCGGATTTTAGAGACTTGAGGCTTTGTGTTTTGGAATCTTCCAATTGTTTATAGTTGATATAGATAAAAATTAATAAGAGTTATGGAATTGAAATTGTTAATTTTTAAAAATAATTAAGATATGTAAAGAAGTACTGGACACTGATGAAAAAAGTGAAGATAAAACGCATGTAAATATCGCATAAAACGTGTCTTTTGTTGTTAATTTTAGTATGCCACAAGACGTACGATAAATCGTACCGTGTAAACCTGCCTAAAAAGTTTCCGCATTCCCGCCATGCAGTATGAAATCATCAGCTTATCCAAGTAATTTATCATTCAGAATTAAGTGTTTGTCGGTACAATTTTTTTTTTTTTTTTTTTTTTATGACGTAGTCCAGCTCTAAGCTAGAAAAAAATTATAGAAAAGGAAACTCCCTGTTTTAAAGTAGAACGGACTTGAAACATCACGTCGAAATAAAGAATATCGATTCGGACTTTATTAAATGTTTTGGACACGTATTGGTGGGGTATATAAATGACTGCTCGAACTTTAAACTAGAATTACGACATCATTAAGTTAGTTAATGCCTATGTATTACTAACAGCCTTCCAGTAACCAAAACAACCTCGAAGTGCCTACGCTTATGATTCAGTGTTCCGACGCAAGAGACAGGCAATAAACCTATCCTCAAATAAATAAAAAAGTCCTGAAGAGACACGTGACATGTAACAGCGGACCAAGACCTACCCAACCATTGTCTGCCACGGCCTTGTGTAGGACGCTCCTTAACAGGCTCTGTGCTATTCGGAAGTGGGAGGGTCACGTATATGCCTTGCCTCCAAAGGCGTCTTTACACATTTGCCAAGCCTAGGCAAGTCAAACGGCTAACAGGCAAAGGGGGTTTACAGAAGCTTGCGAACTAACCTATCCACATCCAGCTATTTCAACTTTTGTCGGCAGTTCATTTCGGTTCAAACCAGTTTTTATTTTATAAAGAAGCAATTCAAAATATAAAATAAAAACATATAAATACATAAATGTGTAGATTCAACATTAGCGCTGATGTAGCGCTTCCCGCAAGAACCGGATTGGACTCACACAGAGAAGCCAACCCAAGCTACGCAAAACTACACCCTTTACACATTTGATTTGCCTAAGTTAAGCAAACGTATAAATGGGCCTCAGTAGTTGGAGAAATATCGATAATACAATCTAAATAATAACATTGATACTTTTACAGTAGAAAATCTTTTATTTTAAAAAGTAAAACAATAATTGTTAATCCATTTCTACAAATTTGGTCCAGAAGATATTTATATATTAGGGGCAAGTTCAATAAAAAAAAATAAATTTTTGATAAACATATATTTTAATGGATTAATATTGAAACATTTTGTGGTATTTATTTTCACAGTTTAATAAAATTTTATAAATAATATTCTTAAAAGTTTTGAAAAAAAAAACTTAATTAGGGATTGATCCTTCTATACGGATGTCAAATAAATTTTTTTTTTAAAACAAAAATAAAAGTTATTTTTTTTTAATATTTAGGGGGCAAATTTAATAATAATAAAAAAAGTAAATTTGTGATAAACATATATTTTAATGAATTAATATTGAAACACTTACGTGCATTTTTTTTTCAACAATTTAAATTTTTTTTTTTCATTTTTAATTTTTTTTTAATTTATGTTTGAAAAATAAAAGTTATTTTAATACTTTTAATAGTATAATTTAAAAAAAAATCACGTGTTTCAATATCAATTCATTAAAATAAATGTTTATCAACAATTTACAATTTTTTAATTAAACTTTTCCCCAAACAGTTTGAAAAATAAAAGTTTTTTTTTTTAAACTTTCAAGAATATGGCATTCCGCTTAATCCTGTGTGCACAACTTCTGTTACAATAAAAACATTAATATCAATGAGCCAAAAGCTGTATAACTTATTTAAAATTGTTATGAAAAATTTAATTTTTTTAGTAATCTTTTTTCTACACAATTTGAAAATAACTGTTATAACAAAAATTTGATTTTATAAGTTGAAAAATAACTGTTATCATAAAACTCTTATTTTAAAAGTTGAAAAACTAAAGTTTTGAAAAAACAATAAAGGAAAAAATCTGTTAATGTATTCATCAACTTAACTGTCTAAGCTTTTTAAGCTTTTTTTCGTAATTTTTCTAAAATTTACGAAAGATGAAATATTTTTGAAATGCAAGCACTTAAAAAAAAATAATAATAATAAAATATTGCTATAACACTGCAAACACCGTCCAGGAAATTTAGTGGAGGGGGATAAAACGATTTAGAGGAGAGTGAAGAAATGATTTCTACAAGAGAATGAGCTGTTTTAAACTAGTCAGAGATCAAGTCTACTTCAGGGCGTCGTTCTTCATTGGGCTTAGGAATAAGTATCTAATTAGTTATGTTTTAAGTTTAAGTAGTTTTAGCAGAGGCTGTTATTTTCTGTTTAATTTTTATAAATTCTAAAAGACACAGTTTACTTAATGTTTCGAGTACACTTTTCTAAATGCTTGTGGAGGACTGATGGCTGTGGGTAGTTGGTTAGATTTACAGTCAAAGAATTATGATTGATGAAAATACAAAGAAATAACAAATACAAACACACATATATGATATATATATATATATATATATATATATATATATATATATATATATATATATATATATATATATATCGTATACTTGGAAGAAGAGTGCCGCAATAAGATAATTGTTTTCTTTATTCTTTATATTTTTAAATGCTAGATTTCTTGTTTCAATATTTACCGCAATAAAAATAAAATAAAATTGTCAGTTTAGCTATTATAAGTTTACTAGTCAAGCATAATGGCTTCCCTCAAACTGTGATTAGAGAGTAATTTCATTAAGGCTGTCTCGATAAAGAGAATAATAAATGACTTTTAATGTTCTAAAAATCTTATTGTTTGGCTAGTTAGGTGTCATTTGACAGGTTGAGGTTTTGTTTATGTCTTCCAATAAAATCCTAACCAAATATCTGATGTTATCCAGCGTATGTGAACTTCACAGATGTGGTAAGTTAAAATTTTATTATCAGTTGACATTCGCATGATGGTATAGAAGGATCAATCTAATTAGAGATTTATAAATTATTTGCCACTTCTATAAATTGGTTTTATTGAAAACTAGTTTCGAATGTTATACATTCATCCTCAGTTCTAAAAACACACAAAAAATTCAAAATATAGTTTGGTATTATTACACATATTAAATTAGATTGATATAAATCAGTGTAATAAAACATTTATGAATTATGAATTTAATTAAGGCAAGAAATCAAATACATTGTCTTAATTAAAATTCATAATTTATAAATGTTTTATAATACTGATTTATATTAATATAATTTAATCTGTAGAATAATACCAAACTATATTTTGAATTGCTTATTTTTGAATTTTTCGAGTGTTTTTAGAACTGAGGATGAATGTATAAGATTCGAAACTAGTTTTCAATAAAAACAAATTTATAGAAGTGGCAACTAATTTATCAGCCCCTAATTAGATCGATTCTTCTATACCATCATGCGGATGCCAACTTGTATGTTTTAGTGTTTTTTTTTTAATTTATTTTGTATTTACTCTTTTTCTAGATATTCCATAATAAAGAATTAGTTGCTGTCGGAGAGGATAAATTTTATAACCTTAACTGGTTATATTTAGGTCGGTAACCTATGTTATTATTTTTTTAAATGGCTTAGACTTTGAGCTATTATATGAGTCACTGCTACCTCTATGATATGATATATAATATAGTATACAATAGTCCGCAGCGCGTTAGATAGATCGTACCGCCGAAGGATATTACCCAGCCAGAGCCAGATGGCCCGGAGAGGTGGAATGCACCCAGCTGGTTGCAAATCCAATTATAGACCTCGCATCTCCCCCTTCCTCTATTTCATTTGCTCTATTTTCTTTTTCCCTTCCTCCTCAGATCGAATACCTGTCCTCTATAGAGGGCTATAAACCCCGCGACGAGCTGTATAAAAAGTATAGTAGGCCTTTTAATTAGCCGGATACATTATAGGTGAGGTTAGATCGATACATTATAGGATAGCTCGGGGATTGTATTACTCACTGCAATAATCCATGATTTACCTTAAGTACTTAATTAATCGTATTCAAACTTCAACAACATATTGTATGTTGGTTTTTTCTCTCGTCAGGTTTTATATTTGCATCTGTTTCGCTTTGATATGAATGAAGAATGTTGGTATTTAAATTGAAGCTGTAAATTCCATGAAATCTCTCTCTCTCACTCACTCTCTTTCTCTCTCTCTCTCTCTCTCTCTCTCTCTATATATATATATATATATATATATATATATATATATATATAAATATTTGTGTGTGTGTATATGTAAATATATTTGTTTGTGTGTGTATATGTATGTACGTATATAAACATAGGTTTATTGCTGTCCCTCAGCTCTGAGAAAACATCAACAACTTACCTTATTCTATTTAAAAAAAAAAAAATCTTCATTTTTTATCATTAAATCATGAATGATAAATCAAATTGTGTGTTTTTCATTTTAAAAAAAAAAACTATACAATCTCCTTCAAGGTTTATGTAAAAAAATATATACATTAAAAAAATATATATATATATATATATATATATATATATATATATATATTTATTAAACAATAATTAGAATTTGAAAAAAAAAATGAACTCGAAATATTTCATGGACGGTGATAATGCACAGAATAATGTTCTAAACATAAGTGATGATGTTTTAAATTATTCGCATACAAATAAAATATTGATACCTGGTTGGTCACATATAAGAATAATATTATAATAATAAAAATAGTTCATTATAATATTAATCAAGGGAGCATTTATAAAATTAATCTCTAATACACAGGAAATAATGAAGGAAGTCATTATGTTTGAATAATAAACTCAAATAATAACAATAGCTAAACAAACAATAATTTTGTAGTGCAGTAATTATTTCAACTAAAAATCTGACATTCTTTCAGATTAAAGATTTAGAAATGATTTAGAAATTAAAAATTAAAGAAAAAGAAATGGAAGCTTTCCAAACGAAAATTCTCAACCAAACGAACGATATACCAACGCCTAACTGACAAGTACAAACGTTACAAAATTACATTGGAGGAACTAGACTTTTTCGTATAAAAACTAAAAAAATCTCAAGGAAGAATTATGTTCACATATTACCTAATATAAATAAAATTCTTCATCTATCAAACAAAATTGGCATCATTTATCATGTTTATTCGAGAAAAAGTCGCCAAGTCCAAAGTTGTAAAACATACACAGTTTAATCCTTCACGCAAACCATGTATTTTCCACCTGGCAAGCATCACCAAATCATTCAATGCCTAATTGGCTGTAATTTGATGGATAAATTCATATAATCCATACATTGCTGGCTACCTTGGAAGAACACCGGCACAACTCCAAAAGCTGTACTTTGGCGACGACGGCCCTACAAGTTTACATATGAAATTTTAACTGATTATATTTATAAATATAACCTATTTAGGTTTCCTAACAATTTTATAAAGACTTTCATGAGCCCATTTGCAAGTAAATGCTCGGTCGTAACTTGTATAAAGCTAACAGATTATTTTTATTTACCAGTCTGTAAGACTAGTGATGATGATGGCCCTCTTGCTCACCGGTCAATAAAATTTCAAAGATTTGGAATTTGATAGATAATGAAAAGAAATCATATTTAGTTTATATACACTACGTAATACAATTGCAAATATAATTTAATCCATTTTGAAAAGGTCTCTGAGCTGTGACTGATTTTTTATTTTCTTTATTATTATTGTTTTTTGTAATTTGCTCTTTTTCTTTTATTTCGTTTCTTTTTTTAATTTTTATTTTATTTTCATTATTACTATTATTCATTTTGTAACATATTTTTGGAACTAAATATTTTGAATTGTGACAGTTTTGTTTAAAAATAAATTGCTCTCCAACGGTTATAGGATGAATATTTTTAGTAGCTCTAAAAAAATAACCATCTCGTTGATTATGATTACACAGAAATTGGAAAGTCATCTTCCATGGTAGCGATATGTTTGAACGTACATTTATAGATCCTTTCTCTATGTGACTGATTTGCAACAGACAAGATTTTATACTTAACAATTTAAATGGAAATACAGCCAGATCAATGAACGATTGCATTTAATAAAATTCCAAAGGGAGTAAATATGAACCCTAGAATAAAAATTAATTTTCATTACAATTCTTTTTCGACTGGATGAGCTAGACGAAGGGAAAGCTAAATATACATTTATTACAACCGACTTAACAACACCAGCATTTCGTAGGGTTTTCTAAATTTAAATATTTAGCTTTCGAAATGCCCGCATAGCTTTAAAACAATAGGTTCGGAATCCATTTTCCGATGGTCACTAGATCGCATTGATAATGAGAAATAAACCAACTATAAATAAAAAAGAAAATGCGATCATCACTGGAGTAGACAGGGCGAAGCAGAGGGCGAGACAGAAGGGTCAAGGACCTGGAAGGACGAAGGGGCAAGGTCACAGGACTCCAATCTCCGTGTCTTCGTGTCTCCGCGCTAAGTAAACCTTAAGAAGACACAATAATAGATAGTACGCATAACAACATCGAAAACAAAATATCCATTTTTTTCTCACCATAGAATTCAAGCCATTATAATCCCCATTATAATAGTAATACAATTACAAGAATATGCAGATCAAATTTAAAATACATTCATTTAACAAAAAATATACATAACATACATACCCAAATTGGATGGTATAGTACACCGTCGGACTCTTTCTTTTTTATGTTTTTTATTTATTATTTTATATTTTATGTTTATAATTTGATTTATTTGTATGACCTTTTGATGCATTATAGATTGTTACAGTTCAAGCTTAATCAATTTATTAAAAACTAAAATTCATTCCTCTCGTCTTCATTTGCGTGAAAAGATGGAGATACAAGACTATGGTTAAAGTTTTCTAATTAAATAAAAACCGAAAAAAAAAATCAAATAGAATAGCTAGAAGTAGACTAACAAACTAAGTCTAAATTTTATCACATACAAGAATTGTATCTTTTTCATAAACTGTAGTATATGACATAGCTAATGACATTGAGCTTAAGGATCATATATTTTAAAAGTTAAAAGAAAAAATGACTATATTGAATATTATTGATAATATCAAGTGGAAATAGGGATGCTGCAGTTCCGCAGTTCCTATAGGCGATCCGCCACTGATCACCTTCCTTTTTCTTCAGTACGTGTTTAGATGTCTTGGTGTGATGTACTATCCCCATTGGATTTCTTTTTTGGACTGTAGATGTGATAATTGCTGTATGTGGTCTGTATGGATCTTATTTGTACTGTTCTGATGATACCTGAATTGGCGAAACGTTGATTGGATAGATGTGAACCGGTACTTATGATACTCAAGACTTTGTGTTGGAAACCTTCAAATTATATCCCTTCAACAATGTAATTATTTATCAGTAATAAAATGTAACAATTTATGATGTTTTACTTATGAAAATTTTCGGTTTTCAGATTTCAACGTTAATATTCATTTTTGCCATCCCTGAATCCATTTTGACAAGTTTCATCGTGATGTCTGTAGGTACGTTCGTTCGTACGTATCTCGCATAACTCAAAAACGGTTAGCCATAGAAAGTTAATATTTTGTATTTAGGATCACTCTAAAATCTAGTTGTGAACCTCCCTTTTTGGTCACTGCATGATAACCGGAAATAGTACTTTACTTGAAGGTCATTATTGATTTTCATAAAAACTTATATTAAAATATAATGCAAAACTTCTCAAATTTGGTATATAAGACTTACATATAAGTATAAACAACATAATAAATTTTGGTTAAAATTGGCAAACAGTAAGTGGTAGTTTACTTGAAGGTCATATTAGACTTTCATAAAAAATTATATTAAAATGTAATGCAAAACATCTCAAATTCGGTAAATTATACTTTTAGATCAATATAAATAATATAATAGATTTTCGTTGAAACTGAAGAGCCAAAAGGGCTTTACTTGAAGGTCATAATAAATTCACATCAAAAGACTATATTTCATATTGAGATCATATGGTTCGGTGGTAAAGGTGATAAACGCGATTTTTTTTCCACTCTAATTAAACAATTTTATTACTTGTTTTAAGTGTTAAAATTGACTGTAAAATACTGTTTTTCCTCCATATTTGTGAGCTGAACAAGTCTACAGCAGAAGAATAAGATATCAGTCAAGCGGGTTCTTCTGCCTAAAAGCTTGAACTGTCGATTACCAATGCTTTATCTAGTGACTTAGGCAGTTCTAATGTTATCAAGGTACACGAAAAAATCTCTTAGGCACTTGTTACCAACTGAAAGAAAACGAAATATAATAACAGAATTAGACTTGCAGAAACAAGAGCTTATGTGTTTGTGTCTGTATGTGAAATAAATGGACGCCGCGACGCCGAGTATCGTTTTTTATTTACAGCTATCTTTGAAAACTAGTAACCAAGTTCAGGATCACTTTTTGAGCCACCGATTTATAGTTTAATTGGCGTACAAGGAAGTCATGGAGTGTCTATATCAGATATTTTTTATATATAGTTTCAATAGGGTTCACATTGATATAATCATTAAAACATGAAAATAGGCAGGCATTTGACCAAGTCACACAAATTGTCCCTGTTCATCGATAAACCATGTTCTATCATTAACGAGGCGTAGGATCCTTGTTATATGGATTGGATGTTGCGTTGTAGCTACTACATGACCAGCTGAGAACTAGAACAAAACGAAAGCTGCTCTCAGAGAAGCACACAGAAGCCGAATCACTTTCAGGCAGCCTTTCATTACAGAGCGACCACAGGCTTCTGGGTCTCCTTAGTGTGTGTGGTTCTGTGGGGAATCTCGACCACAAATCAGGCCTCAGCTTCATATCCAAGGAGAACAAAAAAAGAAGAGCAATTCCAAAAGCTAGTCAACCTGTTTGAGAATGTAACCAGTGTAAGTGGTTATCAACCTGCATCTATGCACTCCTACTTTCCTCATTAAGTGGTTATCAACCCGCATCTATACACTCCTACTTTCCTCGTTGCACTGCAATAACTCTTCAAGAAGAGAAAAAATAACTTGATCCAAGTTAGGTATTTTGTATTACATCAATTATCTGTTAACTCTAAACATCAATTATTTCAATTTAATATGTTTTACAATTATTTTCTTTTTTTATGTTATTATAAATGCAAAATTTCGAAAGGAAGCCTCAAGTCTTTCAAAATACGAGTAAATAACAAACCAATCGAAGTTTTGTCAATTAATTCAAACATCATCAAGAGAAAAACAATAAGATAAAATCACTTCAATAAAGACATATTGATAGAACGCCTCACATCAACATTCTAAAAAAAAAAAGATTTAGCAAATAGTTTATTTTTATTGGTTATAAACCAATTTTTTCGTTTATAATTTTCAATAATGAACCATTACAAAGGTCCAAGAAAAAAAAATAGCATTCCCTAGTTTTACGTTTCAAAATACAGAGAATCCAAAATTCGAATAAAAATAATCCGTCCGTCCGTCGTCCGCGGGCTTCTGGGCCGATAATTTTTTCAGATTTGGTCCAGAATGATCCTCGGAATTCGATATACTATCCACCATTTTCAATTGAAATGAAGGATGATTAGAAGTATCATATACCCATATTTCGGCCATTTATGAGGATAGAGGAAACATTTGGTACTGAAATCATTTTACTATACCTTTTTCCTATATAGATGTTAAATAAAATGTATTGTGCACATACAAATTTCACGATTTTTTTCCGGGGCTCCTGAGGCGCGTCGGCGGATAAGCTCGGACTTGTCCAATATTTTGAGTCCTTGAGTAACCTACAAATATTTCATCAAAATCTAGGTGACACATGAGAGATCTTTTCCTTGCAGGATGGAACTTTTTTTGTTGTTGAGGGTGGACAAAATTGTTACTGGTTAGCAGAGGGGTGGGGTAAGCGGACTTGTCTTGATCTGCTCCGGTCCAGGATATACCTTCAGTAATTATGATCACTACCCATTATAGTTTTTTGCTCCTTTTTGTTTTATTAATTATTTGCTCTCATTATTTAAAAATATTTACTCTATCGATCTTGGTGTCCGAAAATAAACATGGATACGACGTGATGTTATATAACATTCTAAAGACGTTCGTCAACCTGGCCACTCTTTATCATCGAAACCGACAGCGGGAGGAGACATTCCAGAGCAGCGGTAGACCGAGTACTCTTTTTGTTCCAGTTTTCCCTTTCATCGGGTACCTGCTCCCGTTGCGTGTCCTCTCGGTAGACCCTCGACAAAAACACGCCTATGACTATCTGGATATCGTGTTATCCTCGACTAATGGCAGAATAATTGTGAGACCTGAACCACTCCTCCATTCATCCTCTTCCAAGGTAGTTAATGGCTGAGCTCTGATCCTCGAAGGCTGCTATGTTATTCAGGAGTCGATCTGTCGTAATCAGCAATATTAATAACGATTTCATGAACGATTTAATGAATGAATGCATAAAAAAAAAAATGTACGCTATTCCTGAAGATTATAGAAGCATACGCAATTTAAAAAATACTTAAAAAAAAAAATTCTTTCTCTGAAACTTACTCATGAAGCTCCTTTAGAAATTATTCGTTAGAAACATTCGAGACAATTGGACAAGAAACCAATTTCTCTAATTTATCTTTTCAAGTTAAAGATAAACAACACGTCTGTTAGATAATATAAAAATTAAGCAGAAAAATGATGTTAGGAAGAAAATAAATTTAACAGAACGATGACCCGAAGGAATTTAATTATATAATAAATGAGCTAATAAAATGCAAATATACATTTAAAAAAAAAATAATCTGTTAAATTCAAAGATCAATTCTATTTATAAAAAAATTATATAAAAATAGAAGCACTCTTATTTAGCATGTTAAATTCAGGATCATGAGCTGGCCAGTATTATTGTATCTTACTAAATATATACGGTGGCACAGTCTGTGATAAGATGATTCAGCGCGTCTGTCTTCCTTCGTCCACATTTTGTCGTTCCTCTTGGTTCTTGCCCTCTTCTCCTGCTTCTCCATTTTGTATTATTTAAATTATATTGTAGTAACGTATAAACAAAATAAAAATCAGACTTCCTATAACGTTAAAATAAAGAAAAACAATAAAATCGAAACAAAATAAAGCTATAAAACAAATAATTACTAACACTTTGAAACTACATACAGACACATGTGAGTTGACGAAACAATATGGCGGCTATTTAGCAGAGTGGCACAGTGCATTTATCACACAATCAGTTCTTTTAAATTGAGCCTGTTATTTTACTTGTTTTCTACTGTGATATTTAGCACACTATTGTTGAAATTCGAAGAATATCAGAAATAGCATGCTAAATGACAGTTTGTGAATACCCATAATAAGAAAAAAAAAAGTTATTTCATCCCTCAAATAATAACTAATAAATAATAGTCAAAGTATCTTTAATTGAGGCATCATCAGGGAAGCAAATCACAAAATCATCTCGATGTAGACTGGAGACAGTGCATTCCATTTCAACAGCCTGATATTAACCAAATAGAGGCTTTATATCGCCATAATATACCTAAAACAATTATATTATATCATCGTAAAATTTATTGCTTACTTTTAAAAATATATATTATAAATTTATTACTTGTTTTGTGACTAAGAAAGTTATAATATAAAAATAAGTCAAAGGCCAGCACGCACGACGCGCGCACACACACACAAAATCCCAGTCAGTCCCGGAAAACTTAGCCGCTCTAATGATTGCAAGACAGGAGGGCTTTTGCAGACTATTCAGCGCGAATCGGCTGGCAGCTCAGAGCACAGGAGCGAAAGAGGAGAGGCCAGGCAATGGCTTATAAGATGCCCAATGAAGAAGTAGGCGCACAGCCACCCTGCCCCTCGCGAAGTAATGCGTGACAGGACTTCCGCTGAGTGGTAAAGATAACTAGGAAGGTGTTTTTTTAATGAGCAGGAATCTCACATTGTCGTGGACTTTTAGTCACATATCGTCTTATGAATGAATTTTCCTCTACACTTAAAAAAAAAATTCATAACCGCAGGGCGCACTATTGCCCCACTACTGCCCAAACCCGCATGGCCGAAACGCCAGGATAGGGTGAATAAACACAAAAATCACTAATATAGATGTTTCCTAACATTCGCCCAAAGAAATATGCATTGACAGAGCTAGCCGATGCCGCCAGAGTTGTGCAAGGCGGCTGATATATGCATCCTCTTGGGATAGCAACCTCCGCGGTACTTCTATTTATGGCTAGGCTGTGTCTTTATCGGTTTTGTAATGGTCATGTCAACCGCTTCATTGCAAAACTGAGGTAACATATAATTTTAATAATAATTCTAACTATACAGGTACAAATTTTAGATGTAAATGACGAAGCCCAAGATGGAATGAAATACCTCTTGATGACTATATCTCGCATTAAACACCTTTGCAGCGCGCTACAGACCAATAATTCACAGCAGTGACAAATTATCGCGTTTTATGAAAATATTAAATTTAAATTTATTTTGCTAATTATTTAAATAAGTAACAAACTTTAAAGAACTGTGCATAGTAAAACGATATATAGGAAAGTACTGAACTAAAACGAAAACTAGTTTAACAAAACTAATTATGATTAAACTGGACTAATTGATGCGAAAATATTTCATATTGAGTAAAATACCTGAGAAAAATAACCTGAAAGAGATTTTTAAAAATATCTATACCAGCTCATGGATATTTCAAAAGAATGCTGGAGCAAGGAACAAGAGATGTGTAAGGATGGAAGAAGGATGAAATAGAAGAAGGGGAACATGATAAAAAAACCTAAGAAAAAGAATTCAAGATGGACTACGGTATGAAAGAAGAATGGATCTTGAAGACCACTAAAAAATTATTAGTTATCATAACTCATTGTTAAAATAAATAATAAGAATGATTAGGACTGATGAACAAGACAGTTCGATGCTGAACACCAAAACTCTCCCTACGATCTCCACTACAACTAATTAGGGATTGATAAATTATTTGCCGTTCAATAAATTTGTTTTATTGAAAACTAGTTTATAATGCATTCATCCTCAATTCTAAAAACACAAAAAAAAAATTCAAAAATAAGCAATTCAAAATATAATTTGGTATTATTATACATACTAAATTAGATGTAATATAAATCAGTATTATAAAACATTTCAGGGATTTTATAATTTTCTCGTAAACGTCTCAAACGATTTTGAAGAAACTTGCCTAATGCCTTCTCCTTAAAGGCCTTTAACTTTTCATTTATGTAGTATATCACCGAGCAAATGCAGCGAAAAAAGTTATGATGAAAAGAATATTTTATTTGCGCTTAACTTAAAAAGTATGCAATTTATAGTAAATTATGTATAGAATTGTATGAAAGATTATTAAATTATTTAAAAAAAAAAAAAAAGAATCATCAAAATCGGATCAGTATTAGCACAGATACAGAGTATTTTATGAGGCGCACAAGACCCTAGATGGATAACCGAGCGCATCTGAAAGAAGACGGATGCGACCTAACCTTCCTTCTCCCAGCAATCTGTTATAAACAATATACTCTGTAATAAAGTAATTTAAGAATACAAAAACGGAAATTAACTTAATAATTTCTACTTTCATATTATTTAATGGAAAGAAAATATTTCCATGAAAACTAAACCGAAACTTTTAAAATATATTTGCGACTTGACGAAGTTAAAATATATGGGTAGAGAGTTGTTGTACTAAAATTGTTTAAAAAACTGTTTTATTGTACTGAAGTGGGAGAAGATGTGAAGAAGTGAATGCTGCTGAGTTTATTTCAAGCATTGCTTATGTGAACTTTTTAAAATTATATTAAAAAGATAATTATTATAGGACGGTAAGAGAAAATTGTGTGATACGCGCACCGCACCAGATTTTTTTTTAGTAGCCATCAAATTCTAGATTAGAGATAGACAAAAAGTACACTTGAGTCACGATTACCGAGAGTTTTACTCGGATAGTCAGACTAACCGGGATTACATACGACTGGGCATAGATACGATCAGTCAGTCTTTGGAGGATTTTGATCACTAAGAAAAAATACAAAACTTAAAATTTATTCGGTTATTCTCATTTGTCTCAATAAAAATCATGAGAAACAGATTTCAGCAAACAATAGTTGCACAAACATAATAGAATACAATGACAATACAGAATACAGTATCCCGCAGTTTTAAAGTTATTAGCCCCCTAAATACAAAATAAACTAATAATTGAATTTTTACTTTTGTTTTTTAATCCAATTAAAGTAGATTAGACTACAGTAATGTCATGATCCAAATTCTTTTAATGTATTTAAATTTTAAAGGTTAAATGTTAAGCTCATAAAGTTAGAGAAGTGAACTTGCTACCATAGGTATGAAGTTGTCTTGGCTATGATTACGATATAGACTATTTTTGTTAAGTAGTCACATCAAATTCTAGATATGTATAACCCATCAAACTTTCTGATCCTTTTTATTAATTTGTTCTACGTCGACATTTTGGACTCCTATAGTGCATTTTCAGGTCTCCCTTTTCATCAAAATTTGTCCATCACTTTTTTGCAGTTCTTATCATTATTTACTTTAACTATTCTTTATATAGGCATGAAACCTATATTTTTAGATACATACATGTCCATATATTTTTATCACTGTTGTAAAATTTCCATAGACCCTCTCTCTTTGATGATGTTTGATACGGTATTTAATTTTTTTCAGAAACCCCAACAATTATAATTTTCTAATCGCTTCACCTAGGATATACCAGAATAGCAATTGGCAATGGACAATACTATATAAATAACCGTGTATATTTCATAACGCTGAATTTGTCCTTTATCAACTATTTTTCCAATTATTTTCATAGCAATGGCAATGAACAATGTAATTCTCTAATTTAATGGCTGATTGTATGTTATTCTCCAAGGATAGAGGAGAACCTCTATAATTATATTAATTGGATCTCTTTATTTATTTTTATGATAGATTCACATTAAAATTAAGTCTGATGAGCTTAACTTCAATACATCAACTTTTAATATGTATTATGACAAATTTATTAATTAAAAAAAAAATTGCATTTGTAGACAAGTTAGCTTTCAATGAAGGAAATGTTAAAGATTAATTGTATAGAATCTAAAACATTGGCCTAACTATATTCAAAAAAATATTTATTTATTATTAATTTTCAATAATTGTTACACACAATAGGTTTAAGCGTGAATAAATGAATCGGTGACTTAAAATAAATTTGTTTTGGATGAATATTGAAAATTTGACGGATTCCCATTCCTTTGAGATTAACACACATTTTGGGAGCCTGGCATAAATATGTCTCTAACATTTTCTAGTTCACCACATGTGAAAGAGATGAAGAATCCGACCACCAGCTGAATAATTTAGTCTAAGTGTACTTTTATAAACAATTTTACCATAAATACTTTTTTTTTGTTTATATGAATGTATAATATTCGAAACTAGTTTTCAATAAAACAAATTTATAGAAGTGGCAAACAATTTATCAATCCCTAATCAAAAATTTGAAACAAATTCTTATTAATCTTCGAAGATTTAGATTCAAAGACTAAATTACTTGAAAACACTTTGAATATATTATTTTTAAAAACAATAACATTAATCTAGCAACGAGATACTTGCCAGTTGTCATATGATTTATTATCGATAACTGTTATAAGTAATCACTAGGTTACTGTTACTAGCTAAAATCACTGGCGGGGTTAACAAACAATTTCATTAACAATATATTTAATGTAACCTCGTCACTTTTAGGTTAGTATATGCTAAACTATTTAAGAGTTCAACTGTTCTATAACTGTTTGGTCAGTCTTTTTTATAGCTGCTGATGTAAGATGTGCTATCTCTGGCCAGGATCTTATGCTTTTTAGTCCTGGTGCGTCGGCTAGTTAGTTATTCGCTGCTATTTGACAGATTTGAGATTTTTTTTAAAAATTAATTTTCCAATAAGATACAAATTACAGTTTTTTTTATAATCTCATTAATTAATAAATTCAAATAATTAAAACTAGAAAGTAATGACAAATGTATCAATTATCTAATGAAAAATATCTGATATGGACAACACATCACTTCCTTGTACGCCAATTAAATTACAAATCGGTTGCTCAAAAAGTTACTAGTACAGAACATTGTAGTAAAAACGACACTCGGCGTCGCGATATCCATCTATTGACACACGCACACACACATAAGTTCTGGAGGTCTCATTTCGTAACTAGAAGTCATTTTCTTTCAGTAACAAGTTCCCAAGATATTATTTCGAGTTCCGTGACAGCATTAGAACTGTCAATGTCACTATGTAACGCTTTTATAACATTTATTACTAAACCATATGATCTCTGTATTTAATTATAATATAATTTTTTAGGCAAGTTTATTATGACCTTCAAGTAAAGTATCCTTTTCGGCACACCAATGTTAACCAAAATCTAGTAAATGCATTCATATTGATATAAAAGTCCTATTTATCAAATTTGAGATATTTTACATTATATTTTAAAATAATTTTTGATGAAAGTTTAATATGAACTTTAAGTAAAGTGCCACTTCCGGTTTTTCAATTTAGACCAAAATCTAGTATGTTGTTTAAGTAAATATATAAGTTATAAATAGTAAATTTGAGAACTTTTGCATTATATTTTAATATAATTTTTATAAAAACCTACTATGACCTTAAAGTAAAGTACCACTTCCGATAATCATGTAGTGACCAACAAGGGAGGTTCACATATAAGTGTTACAACAATCCCAAATAAATTTTTTTTAACTTTCTACGGTTAACCTTATTTGAATTAAGCGAGAAACGCACGTACGAACGTACGTACAGACGTCACGACAAAACTAGTCAAAATGGATTCAGGGATGGTCAAAATGGATATTTCCGTTGAAATCTGAAAAACCGAAAATTTTCGCGATTACAATAAAACGGTTGATATGTAGCTGAAATATTACCTCAAATAAAAAAAAATATATTGTTTTCAGATAGTTTCGGAATACAAATGAATTATTTGTTAAAAAAAAAATATATATATATAACGAATGAAGTAGTTAGTGATAATAACGTAATAATTTATAAAAATAATTCAAATTTTCAAGGTATAAGAGGGTTAGGTAGCAATGTCGAAAACGAAAGCGCATCGAAAATCGAGCAGTGTTGACCATACCTCTTCAAGGCTGGGGATTAAGTATTAAAAGAATGGACAGAGAAAAGTAGGATGACCAAATTAAGTATATTTGGAGGCGTACTGGTTCAAAGGAATCGGAAAAGAAAGAAACCTGGCAAATGTACGATTCACTTTAGGCAGTCGAGGGAGTCACGCTAGTTACTATCGTATTTTCCTTTTTTTTCTTCTCATTCTACTTATAGTCATTCGATTGGGCATATTATTATAACAGCCTTTAGAAACGATGGAATCAAAACGGATTTAACATATAAACAAGTATCAACGATAATAATAAACATAAATATGTGTGTGTGTAATATTAATAAGGTAGAAATATGAATAAACTATCCCGGTGAGGCTCGGACACAATCATATTGCGCCATCAATTGTCGGAAGATTGCCTAATTTCCTCGTCGTCACACGATGACAATTTCATTGTCAATGCGTTTCCGTGCGATTCTTGTGGGAAGTTACGGTTTGAGTCGTTCGTCAAGGCATTGTTCACAAATCTGACTGTGTATTTAGTCAATTTGTAAACAATAGTCATCATACTAGCTCGTATATAAATGTTTGTTTAGTAATGACAACGATAAATCACGTAGTATTAATTAATACAATACACTGGCCCATTATAGAAAACTAAAAAATCTAATGAAGACTTCCTTGTAGGCCTATAAACTATAAATCGGTGGCTCAAATAAAAAAAAAAAAAAAAAAAAAAAAGCGATAAGTAAAAAATATAATTGTTGATGAAAGTTAATTATGACCTAGAAGTAAATTACCGTTTCCGACAGGCCATTATTAACCAAACTCTAATAGTTTATCTATGTTGAAATAGAAGTTTCTATATAGCAAATGTGAGAAGTTTTGCATGAATGTTTAAAATAATTTTCAATGAAATACTACTAAGCTTGAGAAGTTTAAGTCTATTATGAACCTCAAAGTAAAGTACAACCAAGTTATACAATGTTTACAAAAAACGAGTATGTTATTTATATTGGCATTAAAGTCTTTCATACACAATTTGAGATGTTTTGCATTATAATTTAATATAATTTTTGATGAAAGATAATTAAGACCATCAAGTAAAGTACCACTTCCGGTTTGCCAATTTTAACTATAATCTCGGACGTTATTTATATTAATATACAAGTCTTATATGCCAAATTTGGAATGTCTTTCATTATAATTTGTGATGAAAATCAATTATGACCTTCAAGTAAAGTACCGATTCCGGTGATCATGTAGTGACCAAAAAGGGAAGAGCACAAACAACTAGATGTTACAATAACCCCAAACACAAAATTTCAACTTTCTACGGCTAACCGTTTTTGAGCTATGTGTGATACAAACGAACGTACGTACAGACGTCACGACGAAACTAGTCAAAATAGATTCAGCAATGGTCAAAATTAATATTTCCGTTGAAATCTGAAAACGTAACATTTTCACAATTACAATACTTCCTTGTAAGAAGGAAGTAAAAAGGACGGACCTAAGGCTACCAAATTAGCATATAAAGCTAAAAATGAATACTAAATAACTGTAAAATATAAAGAATTCTAATTTTCATAGTAGCTAAACGAAATATCATATGAAAAATATATTTTATGTAATAAAATGTTTTAAATACCTCAAAGTCCATTAAATATGAAAGAGGATCCGAATTAACATACCTGAAACAAAAACAAAAAAAAAGTTAAATTACATATTTTTACATATTACATCAGCCAAGACAGCAACTATCGTAGCTATTACTGGGGCCATGACAGCATTTACGGTCGTAGCCGTACACTATCAGGCTCGACGTGATAGTTGACAGTGCCTGTCGTGACAGCTACTATCACGTTCACTTCCGTATGTGCATGCTTTGACAATGAATTGTCGCACCTTATCTACCTATCAACCTAACTGTACTTACTTATTAACTGTGCCATATGTTTCGATTATTTCTCAACTTGTAATTGATTGTATATAATGTTGTAATGTTATTTAATACTCAAAGGAGAAAAGAAAACTATATATATATATATATATATATATATATATATATATATATATATATATATATATATATATATATATATAGTTGAACTTATGTATATCGAACTTCCATATATCGAAAATCTCTATATATCTAACTTCTTTTTAGGAATCTTGAATTTTTATTATAAAAAAATATTCTGTATATCGAATAAAATTTGTATATATCGAAAAAAAATTTAATTTAAAAAATGTAATTGTCATAAAAAAGAGCACTTTGTTTAGGTACATAAGAATAGGTAATAATTAAATAAAAAATAAAAATGTTCCATTGGTTTTGCAAAGCAATGGAAATTCAAGGAAGATCTTTGTCAGAAGAAGCACAGGAGTCCCTAAATCCTCTGAATCTTTTTCCTAACATAGAGTTAAATTTTCATTTTAAATTCGGTTTAACTTTGCCTTCCGAGATGAACCAATAAACATTAGAAACAATTTTGTGTGAAAACAAAAATCAATTCATTTGTATGAATGTTTGCAAATTTTTAATACATGCCCTTATTAAATTATAAATGTGCATTTATAATTGTTTTTAGCCTGAAAAAGTTGAAAAATTGTAATCTTTCTATATATCGAAATTTTTTCAAGGAACTTTCAAGTTCAATATATAGAGGTCTGACTGTATATATATATATATATATATATATATATATATATATATATATATATATATATATATATATATATATATATATATATATATAAATTTAGTTTTTTTTTTTTTTTTTGTGGCTTGCAACTAAACAAATTGCTAGTGTTCAGTCAGCTGTTCTACATCCGCCATTTTTCCAACTGTCACGAGGTTTACAGTAATCGCGAAGAGAAGGATATTGCCCACGCCACCACAGTATCTCACTGTCGGGACAGTACTGCCATGACATCGAGGTTTTGGGCTCAGTACTTGATAAATAAGTGTTTCCTGAGCAATAGTTATGCAAGGTGATCTAGCATGCATTAACGCTCAACCGCCATGTTTTTTCCCTAACTCATTGAAGGGTCAGGCACCCTTATATAGCATTTCCACGTCAATTGTAACCTTTTCCAAATCAATTGTCACCTTTTCCATTTCAATTGTAACTTTTTCCATTTCAAATGTTACCTTTTCCATTTCAATTGTAACCCTTTCCAAATCAATTGTCACCTTTTCCAATTCAATTGTAACCTTTTCCATTTCAAATGTAACTTTTTCCATTTCAATTGTAACCCAACCGGACATGAAATAATTCAATATTATTCATTTTATTATTGAAAAATAATTATTTTAATTACATTAATGACTTTTGAAATAATTTCGGCATATTCTTTCGACATTTATTTCGTTTATAAGATAATTGATATTAAGTGCTAATTTCAAGTAGATAGTTTAATTTTTTTAAATAAAATTGTCGTTTATTTATTTTTAAATATTTATTATTTTTTATTTATTTAGTGGGGGGAGGGTGGATTTCATCGATTTGATGATCGTTCATAAGGTTTTCGAAGTTGTTGATGTCAAATTTACTACCCAAATTTTATTCGGCCATGAGTATTTCTACTTAATTATTAGTTTTCAAAATTCTTCGGTATTGGCATCGTTTACTAGGTTTTCAAGGGCGCTATTTTCGAATTCACTATCGGATTTCCGATCGCGCATGCGCATTTCGCTTTTCCGTTGCTATTGGAGATTTCTATGATAAAGGGATCGTTTATTAGGTTTTTGAGGGTTCTGATTCCATTTTTTTAGTTGGATTTTAGATCGCGCATGCGCGTTTGGCATATCCGTTACTGTTGGAGTTTTCTATGATATAGGGATCGTTAATGAGGTTTTCAATGGTTCTGATTCTTTTTTTTTAGTTGGATTTTAGATCGCGCATGCGCGTTTGGCCTATGCGTTACTGTTGGAGTTTTCTATGATATAGGGATCGCTAATAAGGTTTTCAATGGTTCTCATTCCATATTTTTAATTGGATTTTTAATCGCGCATGCGCATTTTGCATTTCCGTTACTGTTGGAGTATTCTATGATATAGAGATCGTTTATAAGATTATCGAGGGTTCTGATTCCATATTGTTATTGGAAATTGTGATTGCGCCAGCGCTTTTCCATATTCTGATACTATTAATATTATCTTTGTTACACAAATCGTTAATTAGGTTTTTGCGGGTTCTGATTCCTTTTTTCAAATTTTATTTTTTATCGAGCATGTGCATTTCAAATGCAATTATATTTGACATTTTTTTGAGTATATCGTCCTATAAAACCTAATAAACAATAATTTTACCGAAAAAAGGTCAATGGTAACGGTAATCCGAAATGAGGATGTTCGATGAAATATCAAAATCCAAAAAATAAATCAGAAACTTTGAAAATGTCATAAACGGCTCTTATAAGCGAAGACAAGTTAATTAAGAACAGGCAATGCGCAGATGAGATCAAAAATCCAAATTTTAATTCGAAAATATGATGATTGATAACGTCATAAACGATACTGGTACCAAAGAGATGTCAACATTAATAGTAATTTGAAATGCACATGCTCGATAAGAACCTTCGAAAACCTAACTAACGGTAAACTATAAATAATATTTATAAACGATACCTTTATCATGAAAAACTCCAACAGTAACCGAAATGAAAAATGCGCATGCGCGATTAAAAATCCAATTAAAAATAAGGAATCAGAACCCTCGATAACCTTATAAACGATACCTTTATTATAAAAAACTCAAACAGTAACGGAAATGCAAAATGCGCATGCGCGATCTAAAATCCAACTAAAAAAATGGAATCAGAACCCTCAAAAACCTAATAAACGATCCCTTTATCATAGAAATCTCCAATAGCATCGGAAAAGCGAAATGCGCATGCGCGATCGGAAATCCGATAGTGAATTCGAAAATAGCGCCCTTGAAAACCTAGTAAACGATGCCAATACCGAAGAATTTTGAAAACTAATAATTAAGTAGAAATACTCATGGCCGAATAAAATTTGGGTAGTAAATTTGACATCAACAACTTCGAAAACCTTATGAACGATCATCAAATCGATGAAATCCACCTTCCCCCCACTAAATAAATAAAAAATAATAAATATTTAAAAATAAATAAACGACAATTTTATTTAAAAAAATTAAACTATCTACTTGAAATTAGCACTTAATATCAATTATCTTATAAACGAAATAAATGTCGAAAGAATATGCCGAAATTATTTCAAAAGTCATTAATGTAATTAAAATAATTATTTTTCAATAATAAAATGAATAATATTGAATTATTTCATGTCCGGTTGGGTTACAATTGAAATGGAAAAAGTTACATTTGAAATGGAAAAGGTTACAATTGAATTGGAAAAGGTGACAATTGATTTGGAAAAGGTTGCAATTGACGTGGAAATGCTATATACTCTCTTATATACTTTATAAAGGTAGTGTGGTTCAGGCGCATAGAGTTTAAAAAATCAGAAAATAAATTCTTAATCACAGCCGGGCTCGAACCTAAGCTGTCCGGTGGTCTTCCACACTAATTCTAAACGTATAAGTTCTCATACCAAAATAAAGTTATTAACAACGTGAAGATATAAATTGAATTCTTAAAGTTAAATCAGAAAGCATGGGATGGTTGAATAACCACGGTCGACGATAATCGGATAACATAGCCCGTGTAGGTTCAGTTGAGCTTTTTGCATATGTTACACGCTTCGTTGCCTCAACTGACGCTAGTCGATTGTAACCAGTTTAATATCGCGTCAATATTCACTGCTAGGCTCTCATCTCAATACCAGAGAGAAATCTCCTTGATATCGGTGCTTGAGCCGGTGCGCCGTAGAAAATGTCCAATAGCTAATATCAAGCAAAACATATTTATCAAAGATTTTATACAGCAAAGTACAACAGAATGGAATGTAAAAATGGAAGCTAAAATATGTGCTCCTGGAATGATTCTCTAAAAATTGATTTAAATCACAACTTTGGAAAGATAAAATGACAAATTAATATCAACAAGATTTTTTTCTTTCTTTTGTAAATATATAAATATATAATTAGAAATAATCATACAAAGCCATCTGAATATAAAATTATTTCAGGTACTGAAGATGTAAGTAACAAACAAAATCAATATGGAAAAAAATATAAGTGGTAGAGAGAGAGAGAGAAATGTTTTATTTACAACAATGCTGCCCAAATACATTGGATTGCTATATACACAGCATAATCAGCAATCTATAGCTAGACATAATATACATTACATTTTTTTTTCCTTCATTTTGGCTTTTTTTAATTTCCTTTTGTTTTCAATAAACCTCTAATCTATCTCTTATTTATCTATTCCGCTATAAAATAAATTTGTATGAACAATTGAAGACACTTCTGGAAATCTGAAAAAAAAAAAGAAAAAGCAAACCAGAAGTTCAAGTTTATGGAAACTCTAGCCTTGGGCACTATATAATGTGTTATCCTAGAGTCAAAGAGTGCTAAATCTGACTTAGTTTGAGAGTTTTACGATGTTTCGATTTTCTAGGTGCCTTAGAAAAAAAAACCTTTAATGTCAGTCACGAGTTTTTTTTTTTTTTGCGTTCATACCTAGTACGACTAGTTGCCGTTGTGATGAACCCTCCTTCCCTCCTCCCCCAATAATCAAAATTATATTATTTGAATTTAAAATATTTATTGAAAATTTTCGAAATGCAATTCGGACGGAATGTAGCTCGCACGAAGTTTTCAAAAGAAATTTTGTTAAAAAAACTTTTTATTTTTGAAAGTTTTTAAACATTAAATAGCTCTAAATGTACTGAGCTTAGATACGAACTGAATGCTGATTAAGTGGTTGAAAAAAAAAAAAAAAATGAAATCCGAATAAATGAAAAATGAGCTTCTAGAAAACTCATGACGTCTTAAGTGACAGTTTATTTTAGAATAATCCAACACCTTCATGCACTCATGTCTTCAATTACGAAACAACTTAAACTATTTTTCCATATTATAATAATTTTACAGCAGAAAGCAAAATATAAAAGCATCGATTAAGACTCCCTCGGCTCGATCCTATCGAATATCGAGTCAGCTATCGATATACAAGACCTTATCGGAACTGGTGAAACCCTGTAAGAGTGAAAAGGCGGTAGAAGCCAGCGGATCTAGATAACCACAGCCACAGCCCCTATTATCTCATCCAGCCTGCCCTTCCATATCGTTTTCAATTATTTTTATCGCAGCTGTTTGTTATAACACAGGCTTCTCTTACAGGCAAGGTGAAGTATCAAGAATGCACTGAGGATTTGTTAGCATTAAAAAAAGAGAAACTTTCTTTTTTTAGTTTATATTTCTTATAAAATTTAAATTTAAGAAAAATCCGTTATAAGAGACGTTCGTTTTTTCTTCTAATTAAATAATTTAAAAGTGATCTTAAGTATAGCTGATCAACGGCAGAAATCAGAGATGGATCCCTTACTAAGTTTTACAACTGATGAAGTACGCCCAGCATGTTGACTTTGCTCAGGGTCGTGACGAGAAGTCTTGATAAAGTACCTACAACTTAGTGGCCAGGGAATTCTATTCCTAACGAAGTCTTTGTCTAAGTCCTCAGGGATATTCAGGAAAAAGAACATTTCTAAACTATGATAAAAAAAAAAAAACCTTCAGTACTCAGAGTTAACATTCATAGCATTAAACTACTTATTTATCAAAGCGTTAATTATTATTTTATCGATATATTTATATAATTAATATATTTCAGTATTATTATTGAGAGTACTTGATTAACTAACTATAGTCTTATGATAATGGAAGTATGGTTGACCGTAGAAATAATTGTAGAAGTTGGTTGGGGGGACTACGATCAGTGAAGAACACACAAAAAAGAGATTAATTTAATTGTATACGGAGGTTTCGGCCTACATTTTAAGCCATTATCATGGCGACGAGCAAGATCTCTAAACCAGTTAACCAACTTCTCCTTCATATATTCTTATAAATTAAATTCTTACAGATTTAAATAACGGACCTGTCTTAAAATTTGCGTAATTTTGCAACAATATCACAAGAAAAAAAAATATGATTGTTAAAAAACTTTTTAAAGAAATTAACGAAATTGAGCTAAAACTTAGCTCTGAAAAACAAGAAACCGATGTTTTTTGAACAGGGAGTTCCAGTCAACTGAAATACTCAGATGTGTTTGCGAAATGGGTGGACTTAACCAATTGGATAATAGAAGCTATTGTCGAACGAATGCAAATTGTATTATTTTATCCTTGCTGACTTCGTGTGGGGTTGATAAACAAAAATGGAGAAAAAGTTGCAAAGCATCTCGATAATTATAGTAAAACAGTAGTTAACTACATCAGCCAATTGTACTGTTTTCTACTTACAAAATCGAGCATTACTAATAATAATATTTTTGAAATTCCAAAATACTTTTTATTTTCAATTTATCTAATTTTTACAGCTTTTGTTTGTTTTTTTCTTCCGTTGTTGTGCCATATAATTTTTTCTTATGTACAGTTTATACAATTTAGGCCGACTGAAATTACCATATTCTGACACCGATTGAGAAGATTCAGAGAATATTTCGGGTGATAAGCGTAATAATCCAAATAAAATCCTTAAATGAACAGACTAACCATTTATTACAACTATATATTTGTATAGCTGGCGAGTCAATCGAACAACTATAATGTTTACTAGAGTGTCCCGTGACACTCTAGGAAATCTTTATTAAATTCAACAAAAAGCATCTTACCAACATAATTTATTGTACAACCATGCAGGAATTGAATCAAACTAAAAAGCGAATACATGAAGTATTCATACCTAGTTATATTCTTGTTATCATAGTAAAAATGATTATCTAATGCGAACATTAAATAAATAAAAAAATGTCTAAAACTCTGCTCCCGATAATCCGTAGATCCGGATAAACGAGGTTTTACAGTACTTAATTTTTTAAAAAATCGTGATTTTAATGTCTTCGTTTTAACTATGCGATTCGGCGCTGTCTGGCGTTTAGAGCTATTTGGCTGGTAGAGCTAGAATGGGCTAGAAGAGTCAACAGCTGATGGTTGCATAAATGCTAATATGGCGGTAGAGATAGGAGCCGATAGTAGAGAGCTCGATAGTACTCGAGGATCGAACCTAGTCATCAGTCTTGGAGAGAAGCATGCATAGTCATCCCCGCGCCTCATCATCATACCCTAGACCTTACACCGACCAATCAGCCAACAGCTGAAGAGCCGAAGGAGTTCGTGCAAATTGGAATATAAAAATATCATCCAGGGGTTCATAACTTCATAACTTATTCTTTACAATTTCCATATTATATATTGAATTATATAATGAATTATATCGACGTCGTGTTTTGAAAAAGGCTTAAGCGCCAAAAATACAAAATTTAGGTTTCGATTTATTATGGGATACAACATGTGAAACACCACCTCTGTATATTCCCGCTCCCGATATATTGAAAAAAAAAAATTGAAAATGGTCTAAAAATCGACTACTGATAGCGTAAGCATCAAACACTTAACGATCTCAGTCATCACTCTGGCCTTAAACTGAGAAAAACATTTCTTGGAGATAATTTCTAGCAGTTTTTTAACTTTTTTTAATAATGATTTATAGATTTTTTATTTTTTTAACTAACAAATATTTTTTCTAATTACTATAAAAAACATAACTTTTTCTCAATTTTCAAATTTAATAAATTTATTCAATATTAATTTTATAACATATAAATATTGATATTGACAGAAGGATGACTTTGGGACCGCATGTTGGAATGAAGTAGATCACTAACAAAAGACTAGAATTACTTTATTCATTTTCTCTCCAAATTGAAACTAAATACATATACATACCTATTTATGGTATAAATATGGATACCCTCCTCACAGAAATACGGTACAGTCAAAAAGATCCACTGAGATAAACTTCAAGTTTTCTAATCAAACATATTACGACTGATAACAAATGTAAACATTGGTAGGTTACAAAAAAAAAAAAAAAAAAAAAAAAAAAAAAAAAAAAAAAAAAAAGCGCTAAATACTGACACACACATAAGGACTCATTAATGACGATTTCATGATGGCCTACACGGTCATAACAACAGACTGTTCAGCAAAATACAACAACAAGGAAATACCTGCCTTGCAATATGAAGAGGAGACTAAAAAGTACCTGGATGAGAGATCTCCTTTCTTAAATAATGAAGATAACTGAATAGAGCCCAGGAAGAGTTGCTGCTGAGTATTGCCCTTTCCCATCCCTTATATATCATTCTTTATATATATATGTATATATATATATATATATATATATATATATATATATATATATATATATATATTGACTGTTCTAAATTATTGTTATTTCCTACTTTGTTACATTAACTTTATGTAATTTTATTGTTCTATTAGACCATTGTAATATTTGTTTTAGGATGTGACATAGGCGTAATTATTACGCATTATATTATATTGCTATAATAATTTACGTTTCTTGACGAATATCACTTACGTTTCTTGGTTTTTCTACGGTAAGATATTTTATTTTAATTCCGGTGAAGGTAGACCAAACATATAGATTATTATTATTATAAAATATATTGTTAAAATTATTGAAAAGTACTTACTACTAAATCAAAAAATAATACCACGCGAAGTAACTGCTTTCTTCGATTTTTCATAAAAAACATTCCATAATCCCACCTGGTCTAATTTTATTTTTTTTTTCATTTGTTTTTATGGAATATTTTCCAAAGATAATTCCATAACAATAGTACACTTTCACCTTCTGAATGAGTACCTTCCCTTTTTAGAAAATAATTTCGCCTGTGTAATATCGATGAATAACTTTCACCTGAGTTGTTTTGATAGCCTCTGGCAACCTTATCTATAACAATATTAAGTCATTGCATGTTCTAGGTCCGGTATTTATGTAAACAACATCTATACATGTCATGGACAACAGAATGTAATCGGAAGATTCTAAAAACAAAGCCTTAAATCTCTCAAATAATAGCGAATAACTAACCAGTAAACGTTTCGCCAATTCAGACATCAGATCAGAAAAAAAGATCGCACAAATATAAACTAAGACAGCACATCTCATAGCGACAGTAAAAAAATATTGACCAAATAGAGACTATGTATATTTTTTAAAATTTATTTTATATACCCACATCTGTCAAATATAAAATATGACTATCAACGGATTGCCTTTCAAATGACAGCAGATCACTTCATCACGGTTCAGAGTATTCTATACATATTAGGGTGGTCCTTAAAAACTAATATTAAAACTTTACCCGGTGCACCCTCGTATTTTGTATTAGTATTTCTATTACTTTGTTCAATTATCTTATTTTTAAAATGTTTTTAGGGGTCGCTACTGAGCTTTGAAATTTTAAAATAATTGACAATTTTTTAATTTGAAAAAAAATTCTAGATCCACCATCAGAGTCCTTGCAAATTGATGCAACTAGCTGGAAACAAATGAGCCTTACAAGAACAGTTTCGATTTAAGTTCACATAAAGTTGTAAACGACATTGATGAACATGGAGTTTCATTGATAGAAGAGTAGAACAAACATATAAGAGATGAAGAATAGTACCTATTACTGTTGCTTAAGGAAGTCTGCGAAAGAAATCGACTTTATGAGGTAACATCTGACATAGGGTGATCTGGGCTAGGTGAGTTTTCGGAGTAAATGCGTAATTGTCTCGTTAAATCCAAATCTTCAACTGGTCAGAGCAGCCCTTCACGGAGCATCAAGCCTAAATTCTGATGTATCAGAAATCAGCAACAAAAGTTGGCTAAGGTGAACTATAACGAGTAGTAAAGATATTAATTAGGGATTATTAAATTATTTGCCACTTCTATAATTTTTTTTTATTGAAAACACACAAACATTCAAAAATAAGCAATTCAAAATACAGTTTGGTATTATTATACATAATGAATTAAATGTAATATAAATTAGTATTAAAAAGCATGAATTATGAATTTAATTAAGACAGGAAATCAAATACATGTTGGTACTCACCAAGGCTTAAGTACATTCAACCTTTTACAAATGTATCTGATTCCTTGTCTTAATTAAAATCATAATTCATAAATGTTTTGTAATAATAATTTATATTACATTTAATTTAATATGTATAATAATACCAAACTGTATTTTGAATTTGTGTGTGTTTTTAGAACTGAAGATGAATGTATTTAATTATTCTAAACTAGTTTTCAATAAAAACAAAATTATAGATTCGGCAAATAATTTATCAATCCCTAATTAAGTTGATCCTTTTAAACCATTATGCGGATGTCAACTGGTAAAGATATTAATTAGTTCCAACCTGTTGATAAAGTTGTGTCTTTCAACTTTTGCAGTACAGCTGTATCATTGTTTATCTACCAGTGACCCTTTATTTTTTATTTATACAAAATACGTCAAATATAATTTTTATAAATTTTTTCAGCATTTTAAGATCGCTACGTTTCAAAACATCCACGGTAATTCACTGAGTAATTTGAGCCATCAAATTTAAAAATCGGTCGTGCAGTTCCCTCAAAGAATCCTAAGATAATTCCTCAAATGAACAATGCCTAAAGAGGAGTGAAAGAAAAATCAATCCTAAGATAAGCTAAACACGTTAATTACTCTCGTTGTGGCTACGGTGTAGTCGGGTGATAAAATGGGTTGATGCATGATACTAATAACATTTGCAGTTCGAAATTTTAGATTCACTTTAAATTTAAAAATATTTCATAAAGCAGCAACTTTCTAAAAATTGATTTGCAATACAAATATAATAGTAATTACAGAATTGATATTAATAATTTCATACAATATCTTCACCAACCCAATTACTACACTCCAAATATGCATTTATAATATTGGATAATAAAAAATCAATCGATAAATGAACAATGCCTAAAGTGGTGCGAAAGAAAAATCAATCCATTTTCCAATATTAAATATGCATATACTAAAGGCCTAAATATATAATAAGCCATTAAGTCAAAAGCCGTATATAGCTCTATGTTAATCAGGTAACAGTGAATATGAGAATATACATTATATCTATGAATTTATAGGAAAGGTTTAAGTGATTGTCTATTTAGGATAATAAAAGCCACATGTTATCTAAAAGTGAGATCCTAAACATTAAGGAATTGTATTACTCAACCACTAATATTTCATGTAACGCACTCGACACTAGAAAAATAAATTAAAAAAAAAATTAAATGAAAATTTAATTTAACGGTCTCGGACACTACAACCGATAATTTCTTGAATACGTCAATCGAAACAATAGTCCGGGAGCCGGTGTTCTAAAAATTTATTTAATAATGCCTAGATTTAAAAATTAATCCAGCTCGGAGGACCATAAAAATGTTTGATGTAGCAGTCACATCTTTTATGATCAAATTTTGATCGTTTGGAAGGAGAATGAGGGGAAATTATTTAAAGTAGGAAGGAAAACATAAATGAAATGATTAATGAATGCATGTGAAATAACAGTGTATTGAAGAAAATAAAATAATTAAACTTTTTACGGATTCACCAGAACTCAAAATAAATTGATTTTATTGAAAGATTAAATTTAACGATTATCATTAAGATCTTGTGTGAATTATTAAGTAAATGTAAAGATAACATAAGTGAGATTCAACTTCTTACCAAAATCAATCAATGTAAGTTTTGGCAAATCCGTAAAAAGTGTAATGGTTTCATATTTTTTAAATTAGTATTATGCGTGTATGTGTATATATACATATTTAATGCTTAATATTAAGTAATTAATAAGCAAATGTGATTTTAAAATTAAGCATCTAAATTAAATTGAAGAGTTCATAAGTTAGGTCTTACTATTTGAGACTTGGGAATACTTTGGTAAATGGGAATATTTTTAACATTTAAGTCAAACATATTGCTGAAAAACAATAAAACAAAATTTATAAAGCAACCGTAGTAGAAGTGCTAACCATAAAGGAGAACATGTAGCATAGTTTGAATAGCAATGCAAATAACACTAAAGCTAAAAGGAGACATGTGTAGAAGAATAGCGACAGGAATTGCAAGTTAACGGAATAGAGCGCGTGACTAGTCCCGAGTGTACAAGAGTATATTAGTGGGGTTCACTATAGTCGTCCTATCGTGAGCTCTCCTGGGCAGTGAGCTTCTATTGTATTATAGTGTAGTAAGTCCAATAAAACCTAAGTCAATATTACCAATAATATAAATAATGTCAAGATGTTAACATGGCCATGTACATGATGTAAAGCATAGGGTGGAGAAATCTTTAAACAGAATTAAAAACAAATAATTCTTTAACTGCCTTTAATGCCAATAAATTGCCCGCAGAGGTAGTTATCACTTAATTACTGAGCTATGATTCTTAAACTACCTAGAGAAGAAGAAGCAAGGAAAAAGATAATTTAAGTTTTTTTAAATCAGTAAGCGGAGGAAAATTCAAGTTTGAAGCGAAAACTACTCGGCCCTACAGTTTATATTAATTAATTTTAATAATTAAAAAATAAATAAAATAAATCAAACTGAAATAATACAAATTAAAAAGGAAACAGATTCTGCAATGTACGATTCAATGCATTTTTGCTGTCTGAAAATAATATTTTGAACTGGCGACATTTTTTTTTTCATCTTTTAATTATTATTAACTCAGTACTCGTATTCGAAGGAGTCAACGTGTTTCTTCCATTCGCATGACGTGGGCACACTACATCTTCTTTTGTTTTTTTAAGATTTAAATTATTTTTTTTTTAGTCTACAAGGTTTAAATAGAAATAAAAATTATTGAATTATAACAAAATGGCGGCCGTACAATAATTTGATATTTATTTATCAAAAAATTATATCCATAGTACAAATATGAATTGGAGGTCTGTCCTTGAATAGCTACAACTTCCTAAACCTGCCTACGTAGGTCATTGCATAAACTTAAAGACTAGATACGATACAGAAGAGGTTCTAGAATTTAGTTCTAGAAGTATAGTATAGGCTTAGAATTGAGAAACTATACTTTATCTTTACATTTGCTGTATGTGGCCTGCTCCAGGGTCAGAGGATCCAACATTTTGTTTCTCAATGCCCCAGAGGAACGGACAATCAGCATAGTTCACGCTAAAACCATACTTAAGAACCAATTGCTTACGGCTTTTTAAAGGATTGCACAGTTTTGATATAATTAAAACGTTATTTATTAGTACTTACTAGTATTGTACAAACAATTCTTATTCTACTGAATAAAAAATATAAAAAAGCTTAGAACTGTCATACACGTATAAGACCTCCTGGTGTTTCTCGTGTAATCCTATAAACGAGCGATATTACCAGTACGAAGGGCGGGTAATCAGCTAGTAATTTATATTAAATCATATACTATATATTGCTATGTTACTGGCAAACTGCTTTTCTAAGGCAGGTGGGGTTCCAGAAACCACATTTACTCAATTTAAAGATCTAATTTAATCTGTATTTGCATCGGTTCCAGAAGGGAGCCGATCAATCTAACTATATTGTAACATAAAAGGCTAGAGACCGCAGAACCCCCCTGCTATGGTCAATTAGCTTGGGATATTATGAATACCATTGGAGTCCTTTCCAAGGGTGTCGTGTTCACCATTTCACTTAATTAACTAGATGATGGCACGCAGGGTAAATAGAATGTTAGATTTGGTTACAGATCTTACTTTATTTACGTTACGTTATTAATTACACTATTGGCTTAATAATTTCTAATTTAAATTACCCTCATTGTATAAATCTACAGACTGTAACATATGTATTTGAGAATACTGGGAGAACTCTTGCTTGTTTAAAATATTAATCGGATGCCACATAATATTATACATTGATGTACACAATAAATCAAATTACTAGCACTTATCTATAGTTAGAAGTTGCCGGGGCTCGATGGTCTAGGTTTCTCTTTCTGGCTCGAACTTCGTCTCTCGATGGACTGCTCCACTGCTCCCTCTGCCAGCCTCCGTCTTCTGGCTTCTCTCACGAACTACACTACTCTATATTTTCCCTAGAACCCCTTTTATTTCTCTGTTTCCCGTCTCTTATACCGTTTCCCCTACTTCTTCTTGAACAGATGAATTTTGTTCCCCACTCTCCTTTTGGGACATCATATTGGCTGTCGCTGTAAGAATATTTTCAGATTTTATTACACCATGTCGACCTGGCCTATCTCTAGGCTTATCTCTAGGTGCTCTTACTTTCGCTTATCTTAAGCGGCCTATTGGCGGTCTTGAACAGCACCTCTCATGTACAACGCCCGACCTCCTACAGATTCCTTTGTCCGAAACAGAAACTGGTTAATATTAATATTACTGAACCGGGTGGCATCTCTTTAATTTATTCTTTATTTAATTACTATTATGAATATTAATTATTTCCTTCAATCCCAGTTTCCTCAATACATAACAATATTTATACAGAACAAAATAAATATCATACCAAAATTTTTTTTTTTTAACTCTATACTAAAATTAACACTAAAATTTGTAAAATACAGGTAAATACAATAAGTACGCTGCTGTTATATGACCTGTACTCAGGCCAAAGTGACAAATCCATCTACTTTTCTTACTTTAACAGCCAAAGGTATAGAAAGTATGGTAACTGTAAAGAAAGAAACCCTAATCCTTTTCAAATTAGCAAACTACTGAATGCTTCCGTCATCATAATTCATTGATTGTTCGGAATAGCTATAACAATTTGGCATTGCTTATCGAGAGAAACCATCTCTAGCAATTCAAGATATTTTAGTAAATTCGCGGGGACAATGCTATTTAGCAAGCGCTCTGAGGAAAGACCTATTTTTCTCCTAACGCTTGAATGATATCGAAAGCAGTTACCGCTTTCCCGGTGAGAAAGCTCTGTCGTGGTTGCCTTAGTGTCGACTAGAATTTCACTATTTAGTCATCACTGTCTTCAGTTGTTCTCTTATACAAGTAAATAGCTGGCCAGATTAAGATTAATCCAGAAGGTATTTTATATATATATATATATATCAGTTGACACATCCGCATGATGGTATAGAAGGATCAATCTAATTAGGGATTGATAAATTATTTATTGTAATGATTGTGAATACAGGGGAAAACTGGAAGATCGCTAAATCAGAGATTAAAGGAACATATACGTGCATATAATAAGACAGATAATTCCAACTTTGCAATTCATTTAAATGAAAATAATCATAAATTCATCAAAGACTCAGGAGTTAAATTAATACATCACGTTGAAAACAGACTCAAATTAAATATATATTTTTGCTCAAATGACCAAATAAATATCTCCAATAGTCCAATCTTAAATTTATTGCCATCTATAACAGAAAAAACAATTACTCACCGGCATTACTGGGAAAACCCTAGAGTAAATTGTAAATACTAAATTTAATTTCAACCAAAAAAAATGAATATTGCTAACAATAGAATAAAGAAATATACGTATACACATCAAAAAAAAAAAAATATATATATATATATATATATATATGTGTGTGTGTGTGTGTGTGTGTGTGTGTGTGTATATATCCATAACAACTTTTAATGTAATTATTATGTATATATTTTAAAATAGTTAAAATTATGATATAAATGTTTTCATTGAATTCATGTACTGTAGGTAATATTTGTGAAGATAGGGAAATACTTCATAAAATTGGAAATTAATGTGGTGTAGAAGAATCTTATATGTAATCTAATAAAGTCAAAGTTGATTGGTTAGTTATTTACAGCTACTTGAAGGACTTGAGACCTTTTTTTGTTTTGTCCAATTTTACTGGTTCATTCCTCCATGCACTGACAACTTCATCGCATGAAATTTTATGTACATATATATATATATATATATATATATATATATATATATATATATATATATATATATATATATATATATATATATATGTACTATGAGAGTACATAGAGTACCGGAGTGGAGTTGGACCGAGGTGAGGTGAACGGACAGAGCTCTGGCCTCGTCGCTACACCCACTTCTGACCTTTAGCTCCGCGCCTCAACCTCTTCTCTGTCCTCTACCAACTATATTATATTATGTCTCCGATCAATACATAACTACATATACATGAGTATGAAGGGATACGCATATTTAAATACCTCAGTTCTTTTTGAAATATTTTATTTTCCTAATTCAAAATAGAGAGGGGGGAGGGGAAACACGTACAATTATGCCTAATCAGAATTTAAGAATTACTTAACTTTTCCTCTACAATGGATCATTATAATTTTTTTTAATAACACTATTTACTTAATAATAACGGATAAACATTTTTCCGTTTCTTTTTTTTTTTTTTTTATTAAACTGTTTATTTTATGCACGTTATTTTTTTATTTACTTTTTTACATTTGAAACGATATTATCACTCAAAACAGGTACACCGAAACGTAGATAATTGAAGATTTAGGATTTTACGGAGTTTAATGAAGGTAGACATGCAGTAAATAATTGTTGGTGTTGATATGTACAGTAAAACTTCGTTATAACCCTCTCCTAGAGCCCAGAGAAAAATAGCGCTATTACCGAGGAATGATAAAATAAAAAAACAAAACTAAACTTTATTTTCATTTAAATAATAAATTTTAAAAAAAGTTAAATATTTTTGATCTTCCTGGTTCAAAGTAATCATCAATTTTTGAAAACCAATATATTTTCTTATTTATTTATTTGTTCAAAGTCGTCTTCCACATGAGAACATGAAAAATATGTGGGAATCGTTAGTAACGCGTTCAAATCATCTGTTGTTTTTGCTGATTTCGTTCCAGTCTCTTCCTATTCTTCATTTCATGTTTTTATTAGAAGCGGCATCATCTTTTGGTGTAAATTAGATTTGTCGAACTCTTTAATTAAATCAATTTTTTCTTCAATAGAAAAAGATTTTATCCAAATGTTTTCTTGAACACAACCCGTATGCTTTAAACTAACCTTTCAATTAATAGAAACATCTCACCAAAACAAGATGTTTTCCAGGAACAAGATGAACTCTAAGAACAAGATGAACGCTAGGAACTACGTTCGTGGAGTTTCTTACCGCTTTACTGTTTCCGACACTATATTCAAAACTTCTTACATTCATTTACAAAACAAAAAGTTATGAATGTAAAACATTTTGAAGAAAAACTTCATTCGAAGCCTTATAACAGGGAAATCAGATCGATTAAAAAAGTAAAGTTTAATAGGAAAAGCATCAATTAGTAACGGAACCGAGAAAAAAGAGCGTTATAGCCGAGAAACCGCTGTAAACGTGAGTGTTAATAACGAAGTTTTACTGTAACCATACCGTATCGCACATCCAGAATGAAAGGGGTACAAAAATTTCATCAGTTAGAACGAAAACTTGGCAAAGATTTAAGTTCTTTATCAGGGGTTCCCAGAACGCTCTACGCGAACAAGCAAACAAAAGTCATGAAAAATCATATTTTGAACACGTTCAATATGAGGGATGATAATATGTATTTTTTATTTATTATTAAATATATCAATTATAAGATGAATAAACACGATCTATGACAATAATAATAAAAAAAAGCTTAGCGAAGCCGAAGGTTCGATTACCGGTATCCTCCACTGACCACTGTCCATATCCAAATCCGCCAGATTACCCTTAACGCAATCCTCGGACTCTTACCAATAGGCTCAGTGTTTATTAAAAACCGGCCTTTAGGCTTGATGGAGCTCAACTTGATTTTTGAAAGTATTTTCAATACACTGATTTCGCCTATCCTACGACAACCATCCTGACTATCTTTTATTAATTAATTCACAAAATATTAATTTATTTTAATATTTAATAATTTATTATATTAATATTTATTGATAAAATATTAACTTGCAAACTAATTTATTAAACACAATCTATAATCAATAAAAATGTTCTGATTGTAAATAATAACACCATTTCAACTGAAAAATATTCTCCAAATTTCTTATTTTTTATGGATACACTTTTATCTGCAGAAGTGTTGGTGTTGTTAATCATACCGTTGCTGTCGTTATGCCATATCGATTTCACATTTGACTTGGGATTTTTGAACTTTATTTTCAATTTATTATTTTCTTAAGCACATCTGCTGTTGTAATATATGATATTATCTTGAGATACTTTTCATAATCCTAGATCTTCATTTTAGTGTTATTATAATTAGTATTTTTCATGTATCTTACAATATCTTTCTTTTCATTCATTTTATTTATCTTTCTTTCTATATTTTATACATCTATATTTTCAGAATTATTTTAAACACTTTTTTTGTCATTATTCATTAACATATTTTTCTTTATTTCATATTATTTATTATAATTATTCACATTATGATTGGCATTTTTTTCTTTATACTTTATTAATGTTATTGATACTTTATTAACTTATTCTTCTATATTTCTTATTTTTCGCATTAATATTACCTTACAATGATCAACATATTTTTCTTTATACTTTATATTTCTTCAACTTACTGTTTGTTAACTTTCTTATTATTACTGATACTGCCACTTTTGTTACATCAATTGCAACCTTGTTTTTTCTTAGCCCTGATGATGGCCTAAAACTTAGGCCGAAACGACGGCAGACGTTATAATAATTGTTTCCTTATGTGTGTGTTTATTTACTAACTGCACCTCCAACCAAGATTCTCCTACGTACAATTTCCATGGTCAACCATACTCACCATCATCGTTGTGTTTTGTTTAATAAACTTTAGTAAATCAGTATGTATTTCTTTACCTCCTTGTACGAAGTAAAATAAACTTACTAAAATACAAGTAAAATACGAAGTACGAAGATTTTCTTGAAGGTCATGGTTATTGGTATTGGTATAACAAAAAGTACTTAGTATTGGTTTAACAAAAATTAAATTAAAATATAATGCAAAACTTCTCAAATTAGGTATATAAGACTTACAAATTGATATCTTATATGTTGGTTAACATTGGCAGATCGGAAATGGTACTTTACTTGAAGGTCATAATACGCACATTAAAAATTATATTAAAATTAAATACAGAAATCACATAGTTGCGTAATAAAGGTTACAAACGCGATTTTTTTTTCCACTCCTATTAAACATTTTTATTACTTGTTTTAAGTGTTAAAATTGAGTATAAAATACTTGTTTTCCTTCCCATTTCTGAGAGGAACAAATCTGTAGCAGAAGAATAAAATATAAGTTAAGTGGGTTCTTCCGTTTAAAATGATTGTCGATTTCCAATGCTTTATCTAGTGATATTGACTGTTCTAATGTTGTCACAGAATACGAAAAAATCTCTTGGAAACTAGTTACCTACTGAAAGAAAACGACATATAATAACGGAATGAGACAAAAACAAGTTTGTGTGTGTATGCGTGTAAATAGATGGATGTCGCGATGCCGTTTTTGAGATACCGCAATCTACGGAAACTAGTAACCAAATTCAGTATCACTTTTTGAGCCACCGATTTATAGCTTGATAGGCGTACAAGGAAGTCATGTGTTGTCCACATCAAATATTTATAAAGAGGAATCAATAATACTTACATCATAAGATCAGGTAATGGTACGAAGCGAAATAAAATCCAGGAACATGTGTTCTACATAGAAGTCTCCAGTTACTTTTAATGCATGTTTCTGGCAGATCACCTGCTTGAGAGCTGCTTTGTGAATGATAGGGATTCAAATTCCTGACATAAAGAAATTTTTAATTGTGCCTATTTCATTATGGATGTGAGAAATTTTAAATTAAATTAAAATAAAATCAATTTAAAAAAAAATGTATACCAACTAAGTAGATATTTATCGATTAAAAACAAAAATATTTTAACAATTTTCACACTCTAAAATCATTTTAAAATCAGAATCCATGAGCGGTACAATTCGATAACAGGGACTAAGCTTGAGACACCTGTAGCTGGTAGGACCTGCCGGGGAGAAAATTCGCTAATGACGACAGCCCGCCGCGGAGGTTATTTATTCTCTTATTTAGGAGGAATGCTCGGAGGTACAAAGGGACCAAGACTAAGACCAAATTGCTACACCTGTCCACCATCCAAATTAATTGGGCACCGACGGTGTCCAGTCTGTCTGCCAACCCAGCCGCGGTCATCTTTGTTTATAATTTTTTTATGAAATTTAATTTGAGGAAAGTGACATCAGTTTAAATATGTAATGAAAGAGCGTGGTTTATGGTCAAGATTGCATAGATTTGAAGAAAATATCTAAGAAGCGAAAACTGCATTAAATCTTTTTTACTTTCTTGTACGAAGTAAAGAAAGTATTGTAATCTCGAAAATTTTCGGTTTTCAGATTTCAATGGAAATATCCATTTTGACTAGTTTCGTCGTGGCGTCTGTTCGTACGTACGTATGTTCGTATCTCGCATAACTCAAAACCGGTTAGCCGTAGAAAGTTGAAATTTTGTATTTAGGATTATTGTAAAATCTAATTGTGAACCTACCTTTTTGGTCACTGCTTGATCAGCAGAAGTGGTACTCTACTTGAAGGTCATAATTGATTTCCATAAAAAATTATATTAAAATACTATGAAAAACTTCTCAAAATTATTATTTATAATTTATATATTGATTTAAATAACATACTAGATTTTGGTCTAAATTGGAAAACCGGAAGCGGTACTTTACTTGAAGGTCATAATAAACTTTCATCAAAAATTATATTAAAATATAATGTAAAACATCTCAAATTTGGTAAATAGGATTTTTATATCAATATGAATGTATCTACTATATTTTGATTAAAATTGAAGAGCCGAAAAGGGTACTTTACTTAAAGTTCATTATTAACTTACATCAAAAAGTATATTAAAATCAAATATAGAAATCATATGTTTCGGTAATAAAGGTTACAAACGCAATTTGGTTTCCAATCCAATTAAACACTTTTATTACTTGTTTTAAGTGTTAAAATTGAGTGTAAAATACTGGTTTTCCTCCCCATTTTTGATATCAACAAGACTGCAGCAGGAGAATAAGATATTAGTTAAGTGGGTTTTTCCGCTTAAAATGAAGAAATTGTCGATTTCCAATGCTTTATCTAGTGATATTGACAGTTTTAATGTTGTCACGGAACATGAAGAAATCTCTTGGAAACTAGTTAACTACTGAAGGAAAACGACATATAATAACGGAATGAGACCTCCAGAAACAAGAGTGTGTCTGTGTGTAAGTTTTTGTTTATGTGTGTGTCAATAGATGGATGTCGCGACACCGAGTGTCGTTTTTGAGATATTGCAACCTTCGGAAACTAGTAACCAAATTCAGGATCAATTTTTAAGCCACCGATTTATAGTTTAATAGGCGTACAAGGAAGTCATGTGTTGTCCACATCAGATATTTTTTTGTCATTTTCATAATTAATTTTTGGAAAAAAAAATCTGTAATTAGAATGTTGTTCCTTTTTTGTTTGTTATATTTATTTATACTTATATTTTGCTTTGTTTTTTCTTTTTGTAAGTTTATATTTTTCCTCAGTCAATCTAATTGCTTTGAAAATTAAATTTTTTGCTGTTTTTTTTTGTCCATTTTTTACTTATTATATTAATATTATAAACTATTTCTATATCTAAATATCTTAACCCATTTTCAATACCATTGTAAATTTAATCCTATGGTTTTAATAATTTAATGTAATTTCTATCAAATAATAGATCATCTATGTATCTTACTAGTATTATCGTTTTTATTTCTATTTTATTTGATTGTTCTTCAAATAATTTATTTTGATGAGTCCCACTCATTATTACTGAAAACCTGCCCTCCTCCCCATCAGTAAACCACATATTATCTTATAAATATTCCCATCGTATTTAAAATAAATATTAGTTAAGCACAATTTTACTATAAGTATATATTTTTGCTTTTCATTTTTGTGCTTTCTTTGATTTTAGCCCAATTTTCATCAATTATTTTTAAGCATACATCTACCGGAAAATTCGTGAATAAATTTACAATATCCAATAATTGATTTTTTCCTCTTATTTAAAGTTGTTTAAATTTTCTCTGACCAAGTATGCATTTTCTACATCCCAATGCTCCACTAATAGTCCATTAATAATAACTATTGGCCTTGCTTAAGTGAACATTTAAGAAACCCACTTACCGTACAAAATTAAATATAAATGCAATATTTCTGTAGTATGACCGAATAGACAAGAGCTAAGGCCGATCGTTGTAATAGATATGGCAGCCATTGCACCATGTAATCATCAACAATAAAGCAGTATCTCTTTCTCTCTGCCTTTCCACTTTTATGTAATTTGTTATTTTTGAAAGTATGGCGGAAGCTAATACTGTAAACTGCCTGCCCCTTACGCCTTCGGCGATAATGATGGTGTTATTTTATGTATAACTGTTACTGAGCCTGGAAAAAGTTCTTTATCTTCGCAACAGTTCTGAAAGAGGATCCGAACGAAAAGAAAACGGTCGCCCGACTCACGTATTAAATTGTGCTTGGGGGAAAATACAGCTTAGTTGGTTTTCAGTGTTTTTTTTTTTTTTTTCCTTAGCGAATGAAGATTTAACTTAAGCCTCCGTATGATCCCTTTTCGAAACACTTCAGATCTCTGAACTCGCCGTGCATACAATAAATTTTGACCAAATAGGTCACTTACAATAAGCGCACGACGACAAAGTTAGAAATGCATTTTTATAAAATAATTTTATAAGTGGTTTTAAAATAAATCTCTACAAGACCCATGAAAGTACCCGAAACCTTCGCCGTTACAATATCCTGTCCTACAGAATCCTCTAATAATATTCTGTTTATTCCTCTAAAAACATATCCTCTACAGAGAATATCATCTGGAAAACGACTAATATCTGAAATATGAGGACTAATATGGAACATTCATACAAGTATAAGAATCTTCTCGTTGTTTCCTACTACTTCAACAAATCGACAGTATGTGTGAGAAGTCCAACTTTTAATAAAAATAAAAGTTTTGCATCTCTATGACAAAACAAATAGAATGGAATGGAGTGCGCCAGTTTTACGTTATCAGCGTTATCACTTGTCAATGATCAGTTGTAATAAGAAACAAGGTTTTGCAGGGATACCGTTATATAATAACCGTTATAATAACTAGATACTCTAAACTAAGATTTTTAAAAATTGTATATGGGTCTCTATTTAAGGCAATTTAGAATTAAAGACGTAGAAACATTAGACTGAAATACACGCCAATATTTACAGAGAAAATAAATTACTGCTTGGCTTGAAACATTAATTAATTGAAATGAGGGTCCCAGAGTGTCTGGATCGAAATGGTGCCTGTTCGATTCCCACCTGGATCAGTTAATATTAATTTCGTGGCGGTCCCGAGAAATGAATATTGACACTCCCACTCTGGTTAGTATGGAGTGGTAATCTCTAGGTAGTCAGTCGTCAGCAAAAAGGAATAAAAGGCCCACTTCCAGAACAAGTGCTCCTCCCAACTATAACAGTACCTGTACCAGTCGTTGTCTATTAAACCACAAAAATCCTCTCTCAGCGTTTCTTTACAGTATAAAATACTTTGTAAATTATGGTTAATCATGGAAATAAGGTAATCCAAAAAAAAAAAAATAAATAAATAAAATCATAGCTTGTTCTTATCAAGTCTCTCTTTTTTCCTCCAGTGAAGATACAAATATTCTATATGCAAATAAAAAAGCATTTTCTCAGCATTTAAATTCAAATTCAAGTTCAAATTATCCTAAACAGTAAACAAGTTACGTAACTATAGAATGCAATTTAAGATCATCTAACTCTAACAGGAACTGGGCAGAAGAAGATATTAACATGATGGATCACGAAGAGGCAGACTAGGAGGTTAGGGGACGGGAAGGAGAAAGTAAAAAAGACATTGAAGACCGTGAGGACAATGCGGTCCATTCAACCTCAGTCAATCGATTATATTTCTTACAGGCCTCTATAACAGCTCTTTTTGTCTTATATAGTTTCCTTTTTTTATATATATATTTTTTTTTCTGTATCCATCTAAGCGGAGGATCCTTCATAGGGCATAAAATAGAAGGCCTAAAAGGATGTATATTTTTTAAAAACATACCTAATGATAGATTGGATATTATACTCCCACCTGTGTCACAGTCTGACCCTGACCTGATATTCAATACTTGGACAATCACTGCCTTAATCATATTACAATTTCCAATACCGGAGAGTCTTTGTTCCTCCTACAATACGACAGTTCACGGCCGGTAGACGAAGCATAAAGGCCAGCAACGGAGGCATAATAGTCGTATAGATTGGGATTTCAACGCTGGAGAAAGTAGCTCTCCAGTGTAGCAGAAGCAGGCATACCACATCATTAATTAACCTAACAGCATTTAATGCTCATAAAATAAACAACATAAGAAAATAACAATCATCCTTATGACCATATTAAATAAATGACCCCATAAAGCATACGTATTTGAATAACAGTATCTAACAAACCATTCAGTGCCGATACTACTGCTAGGTTACCGCCCAATATTTAATATTTTAAAAATTTGCTATCGTTTATAATTATTTTATCTTTATTTATATTTTTAGATAATTATTATTTTTATACACTTAAATAGTTTTGGTTTGTAGGAACAGAGTCAAAATGACAATTTATCTAAGCGGCAATAAATGTTCACGTTTTCACACTTTTTTATTTTTTTAAATACCTTACCCTCCGATTTTTTAACAAAAATATTATATTTTCATCCAATAATTTCATACTTATAAAAAAGTTGGTGTAGTCAACATGTTTCCACGGGTATGAAGTTGTCATGAAAACAATTATGAATAAATTGCGTGTTCTGGAGTTATTTACCATAGACTAATAATCAAATGTGACCTACAAACACTAAACCTTTTACAGGTTCCTCAAAATATGTATTTAATTATTATTATTATTATTATTATATATATTTAAATATATTTTCATGAGAGATAGAAGGTGGTCCGTACAAGAAGGCCGAATCCGCCATATCACAGAAAACTGTTTTTCTTTATTTCAAGGCTGATATAATACACCAGATATTTATAACAATATATTTTATACTTCATACATATCATCGTTCCTATGCTAAAGTTACGAATGTGAAAATTACTACTTTTCATGAGAGCAAAAAAACAGTTACATTCTTCTGTGTATAATTTTATTTCATAGTTTCATGTGTATTTATTGTTTGAAAGACGTTTTTCATTAAAATGCAACAGCGATTTAAGCGCTTTCTAATGCAGTAACTTTACTACAGGCAACTGATATACTATCGAAAAATAAAAAAAACTAAAACTTAACTTTCGCAAAGTTTTAATATGGTGCCGATGATATGTAGCAATATATAATATTATATCATCCTTTCACACTTTGACTAACACCTATTATGTCAAAACCAGTGTACCACTTTATTTTAAAATTTGTTTATATGTTTTTTGGCTTTGGATTAAATCATATCGACGTCGTTTTATGCAAACGGCGTTAGCGCCATTTAGCAAACTTTACAGGAAACACATGAAAAGATTTTTCCCCAAATAACAATATATATATTTTTAAATTTTATTCTTTATTGTATAGAGTAGGAGTTTATTAACCTGGCAAGATCTTTATAATTACAATATATTTTAAAGGATTCTAGCACTGGTTAAGGCCAGAGTGACGACTGAGAGTCGTTAGTCGATTTTTAGACCATTTCCAATTTTTGTTTTCGATATATCGTGAGCGAGAATCGATAGAGGTGGTGTTTACGTCCCAAAATCAATTGAAACCTAAATTTAGCATTTTTTGCGCTTAAAAGTCATTCAAAAAACGACGTCGATAAGTGAATTAATTACAAGAAATTCACTCTTTTATTAGCGCCGTAGATGTTCCGGCCCCTGCACAGAGAATGGAAAAATACCCGATTACCTCTTATGTGCTGTGTCAATGACCTATTAATTGGGTTTTTAATAAAATAAAATAAACGTATAAAATGTGAATTACAAAATATTTAATTAATATTCAACTTTAAAATATAATTAACATTTTGTTATTATTTAAAAGTCGATTTCGAAGAAAGAAAAAAAAAGAAGAAAGAAAACAATTTAAAATTTGTTTAATTACAAAATTAATCATTCTACAAACAGAATGGTTGAATATAATGAATATAAAATAGTAATATCTATAAAAACATTGTTGGTTTTGGTATTATAGCTACAGTATCCTAGAAAAACGATGATAATTCGAACCAACGTTACTAGTATAAAGGTTGAGGTCTTAAGGTGTCTTTACACATTTGCCAAGCCTAGGCAAGTCAAACGCCAAGCCAAACGGCAAATGTGAAATAGGGGGGTTGGCAAAAGTATGAACGCACCATAAGCTTAGGAAACAAACCATTTATATACTCATACGCTTATATACTCAGTTTACTGTTTCTAGAGAAGTAGAATGGCGGGCATCCAAACTCTAGCGGCTTTAACATTTGGGTTATCCAATTGTTATGAAAAAAAAAAATCTGTAAAAATTGTCTCTACCTACTTTATAGGAATTTTTTTTTTTTTTTAATTGTTATCATACGAGTATATTTGAATAGTTTATCCGTATACTCGATAAGAAATTGTAATCATTTTATTATTATTGCATTTTTGGATATTCAGTCCATTTATTTCATAAGATTTGTTTTGTTTTATTGTTGTGTTTTTAAGTACTTCTCTTTATTAACTGTTAGTAAATTTTATACCTTCACCAATAAATGAGCCATAAAAATTAATAAAGTTATATTACTAAGAAGATTTTCTATATGCCGTTACTTTGTTGAAGACTAGGACAGGAGAATTTACCGACCTTGAAGGAGAGGACCAGGACCAGGCCATTTGACCCATCTTTGATCTTTGCAAAAGCCGACAAACACAGAAAAGCAGAACTAGACCCTTTACACATTTGACTTGCCTAGGCTTGGCAAATGTGTAAAGGCACCTTTACTGAGTGCATATGGAATGGAAACAATCGGATAGCAGGTACAGGGTAAGGAATTGTCCTTTCATGCAGAAATTCCTCAATGTGTTAAATGAATAAAGAAGAGACAATTTATTAAACGGCAGATTCATCGTTCTTCCATGGAGAGCCTCATATGATCCTAATTTCACTTCCTAAAAGATCTGGCAATCAGGGTTATAGCTAATCAATTAATGCTCTGTCACAGATTTTTTTTTCTCCTTCAAGAGTTTCTTAAGCGGTGCATTCTTCAAGATAAATGAATAGGAAGTGAAGTTGGCTGAAATGAGCCAGCGGAGGACAAAGAGATGGAAAGGCGACTCTTACTTTCTTAGCGGAGGAGAGAAAACGCCCCTGGAACTGAACCATAAAGGACTGGAAAAATAAAATAAATATTTATGAATAATGGCGAGACGCCCCATTATGTCGAGTTGAGTCAGAGAGCACAATGGCTCAGGAGTGACAAAAATAAAATATCAATTCTGGTGTGGGCAACCACGGCCACTCTCTTATCGGTAGCTATATGTCTTCTTGCTATCACATATATCTATATGATAGGCTAGTGAGATGCTTTATGGTGGCGGGGGACAATTTAATATAATATAATTTTATCTTGATTAGATAAATAAAGAACAGAAGTTTATCTTCACTAAAAAAAAAAATAATAAAAAAAATAAATAAATAAAAAACAGAAGAGACATGTAGAAATACATTTCATAATATACAATAGAATTGTCACAGAAATAAGTCTGCCTAACTACGGATTTTTTAAAAAGGTGTGGGAAATAAGTAACTTTGCACCTGAGTAATAAAAAGCATCATGGGAAGAGTTTTCCTTCTCCCATCTCTCTCCCCAAAAATATGAAAACCCAAAAAATTGGGAAGTTTGAGACAGCGAACCTAATTCTAATTCCGATAATTGTGATCAAACATTTTACTGAAAGCGTTATTAAAATTTAAAAAAATACCAATATCTTTTCAGTTAAGGAATTAGGGTTTTATGGATACAGTGTTGTGTTTGAATATAAAAAAAAATTCTTTGTCAAGTGTTAATTTTAGTAACAGGTAATTAAAAAGCTCAAACGCAAAAGAATCGAGGAATATTACAATATTTCATAATATATTAAAGAAAATTAAAATATTTAATTTAGTTAAGAAATCCGTTCCCCCGAATTGTTAAGAAATTTAAAATTTTGTCTCCAATAAATTCAGCAATGTACTCAAACTTATTTCCTATAAAGTTAGATCTACATCACCGAAATCATCACCAACCATTCATTTAATTTGAACCGAATTTATTTCGAAACAGAATTCATCAAAATTGTAGTAGGCACATAGTTTAATTTGTTTGGCCACTGTCCTCACTGCAAACGCTGATGTCACATAAGTTTTATCTGTGAATAATGACCCAACCTTTGCATCACAAACCCTCCAGTCACACATAACTTCCATTGAAGAATGCTGTCAGAACTGGAAAATTAAAATAAATCCCGACAGATTTATTTACCCTTTTATCCTTCGTCGCAAACCTACTACTCCTGTCCTACTGTATCCTTCAATAATGTACCACTTATTCTTGTTGAACATATCCGCTACCTCGGACTCCATCTTTATAAAAGCCTTACATGGAATCCTCCAAGACTGAAATAACATAAAACTGCTCGTAGATACCGTTTACTACAACATTTACTTGGCAAACGCTCTAAACTATCGATTTACTATAAAAAGCCCAAATAAATTGCCATTATCAGGCCTATTTGAACATATGGAATTGTGCTTTGGGGCTCCACGTAGCCATCCAATTCGTCCCGTATACAATCCTTCCAATCCAAAATTCTTGAAAGAATCCTTAATGTTCCTTATTATTGTACAAACAAAATTATCCATAAATACCTCGTGTTCCCTTAGCATTGTAGCTTTGGCCCGAAATAGATATACCTCTTTTAATTACAAACTCCTTGCCCACACTGACCCACTAGTGCGTAACCTTTCATCCAATAATATAACCACACTATTGCCAATAATCCTCCGAGACGTCTGAAAAGAAGATGGCCGCGGGACCTCTTAATATAGAAGTCATCGAAGTGCTTCAAATGGGTAGCTCCTTCTCACGCCATAATCAAGTATTATGTACTTATTCTCACATTTACTTGTTGTATATTCTTATACAGTTGTAAATGACTGTAAATAAAAATAAAATAAATTATATTTTTCGCATCCTCGCGTTTTAAGGCTATTATTCTTTTATAAAATGCATGAAAATAAATTTCCGTACTAAAAGCGTCTATCAAATAGACCAGTATAGCGTTCTCATCATTTCTATTAGGTAAATAAGGAAAAACAAATAAAAACATTTGTACACTGGTCACCCAACTTTACACCAAACTTCGATCAAAATCGTGTCGAATGTGCGCATGCAAGGAAAATAGGTTTGCGCATGCCTAATGTTGCAACCTGCACAATCCCTGAAAATTTCATCAAAATCGGTGTAGTGCCCCTCACACGAATTTGGCTACAATAAGACCGATAGATACGAACCGAAATATGTTCCGTTATGTCTAAAACGTAAAACGCAAGTGGAAATCGCTTCCTGCATCCTTCGGTAATGAGGAAGTAATAGAAACAGTATTGTTATTTTTCGTAATACTGATTTTTAAAAAGTTATATCTGACCGTAGGAAATGACTCGCCCAAGGCTACAACTGAGAGCTAGGAAATGCAAGCCGGCGCTCCATCGTGAGGGCCCTTCAAGGCTACACTATCTTAGAGCGGAGAACCTTTGAATTGGGATTAACGCCATCATTAGAGTTCCGCTAGTTCTTTATGAGCAACTGCCACGATCTCTCGCTCTCAGGGAAACCGAAACATTATCCTCGGGATATCTTCTTTCAAAGAGAGAACAGTTCTCGGTTGCCCATAAATCAACTAGAATTTTAAAATGATTTATTATAGTTATGATTGTGGTCTCAGTAAAGCACAAAACAATAGTAGCTTGTGGAATAGTAACTGGCTAAATGATAATAATTATCATTACAATTTTATTATATAAATGTATTAATATAAATTATAACTGGTTACAATGAAGAAGCCACACGACTTATTAATCAAATCCTGCCTGTTTAAAATATAGAAAGACCTATGGTTTAAAATTTCTCTTCTGCAAAGCGTTAATAACCAAATTAATAAATTAATTAAGAACACTGTAAATTATAACACAATGGTTTATTATATTCAAATAGTTATGTTTCCAAAATATCTAGTGTGGCCCACACACCTTTCCTAATAGCAAGTAGGCTAAGATGGTCAGGTTAAATGGTCAGAATAGAGATGAAAGGGTACAGAGAAAAATGTTGGAGTACCACAGAAGGAAAAAGGAAAGAGAGGATGGATTCAAGGAGGGATAAAGTGGGGAGAGAAGCGAGGAAGCTGGGAGACCGCAAATGAAAGGTAGACGGGAGGAAAAGGATAACTAGGCGACCAAGAGTCAAAAGCGAAATTGGTCTACAAAATTCATTGCGCTATATCTCTGCTAATGCTGGCCCGATTTCGATGAGTTTTTTTTCTTTGCTTCGGAACGCCCAAAAATTGATATTTGGATTATACGTACCTTGAAACGTAAACCGTCTAATTTTGAGGGGGGAGGTCAATTTTTTTTAATGGTCGATTACAAAGGTTCATTATTGGAAAAAATAAACCAAAATCTGTTATACACATTTTGTTTTTAATTCCTAGGTAAGCTGCTTTCACAATACTAAACGTTTTTCCTCTATCTTTATAAATATCCGAGTTATGGGCTTATAAAATATATAACCGGCCGCCATTTTGAAACGAAATGATGGATGATAATATAGAGTTTCGCGGACCATCCAGGGGTCACCCGTGATTTTGTTGTCAAATCTCAAGAAATTCGGTCTGGTAGTCTTGGAGAAAAGTCTGAAACGTAAGACGTCAAATTTGGAGGGAGAGGTTAAAAAAAGTTCAAGGTCGATTAAAAATGTTCATTATAGAGAATAATAAACCAAAAAAGCAAAAACTCAATAAATAGACAAAAACGATAATTATGGTATGATCGTACAGATTCCAAAAACAAAACTTGAATCTTTCAAAAGCAGTAAACATTTCGCCAATTCAGGCATCAGTAGGACTGAAAAACTTAAGGTAGACTTTCGCAGATACTGCTTACCGTAGCGGCTGGTAGTCCAACCGTTACCTCTATCCGTAACTGCTAATATATTTCGTTAAAACTGCTCACCGTAGCTGCCAATTCCACTGGCACTAAACATCATAGTTTAAACATTGTCAAATAAAAACGTGAGCGTTATCGTCAAAATTCTGCTTCGACATGATAAAATAGCCCAGAACCGTCGTACTGCTGACCATCTGATTCCTGAGCGTCAGGACGAAGCAGTATGGATATGACGTCATGCCTGGACTGCCAAGCAGTGCCAACAAAATAAGCCCCATTCTATTTCCTTAAAGCAGTAGTCCCTGCCAGCCGCAAATGTGAGCAGTAACAGCGAAAGTCTACCTTTAAGATATCAACCATAAACGCTAAACTATACCACTGTTTGACTTAATTAGTTTAGCTAAGAACTTCTACATAGTAAAAAGCTTGAGAGCGTGCGTATGTAGGTTAATAGGTAGTATTAATAGTAGGTAGGTTAATTAACTAATGGTTGTCATAAGCTCACTAAAAATGCTTTATTCGGTTAAGTTTAGGTTAAGTATAATTTCAAAATGGATTATTGAGAAGGATAGGTAGCAAAAGAAACATCATTGCAAAGAGTTAAAACATCAAGGCTCTATAGGGAATTAAAAATACTAAAAGTTAAGGATATCCTAACTGAGAGGAATAACAAATTTTTCGAAGGAGTAAAACATAAAACAAACCTTATATTTAGCGAGCTCAAAACTTCTGGAATACATCAGAGATGGCAAAAGTTATTAAGAAAAATTGTTTTTTGTTTTATAGAAGTTTTTATCGAGAAATAAGCGTCCACACTCAAGGGTAATGGATATTATATTAGACAATTAAATTATAGTTTTAGTTTGATAGTTCGATACAAAATAAAAGGTTATTTTCTATTTTAGGAGGTTACGAATCTTAATGACCTTAAAATTGAAAAAAAAAAAAAATCGGATTATTACTATCTTTATTGTTATAGTATTTAATTATAATTGTGCAGCTATCTTTATTTTAAATTGTTTCTCATGTTTTTGATTGGAATAAAATGGAATAAATAAATAAATATCATGTCTTGTATTTTATCGGAGAATAAAACCATCCTTGGGACGCACCAATGGTAATGAATAAGAAAATAGTTTTGTAAAACCATTAATAAAATGATACATAAAAAAAAATTAATTATATCATGTTATTAGTAATACACAAGTTATTAAAATCTTTAAAATTAGCTCATAAATAGATTAAACCATGTCATATTAATATAAAATAATATATTGAATTTACTAATTTGTTGAAGTCTAAAACATGCATTAGTTCTTAGTCACCTGAATTAGAGTCAATAAAATCAAAGGGGCATACCTGTAACAAAATGAAACAAATTATTAATTTTTTCTTTATAATAAATGTTATAATAAGGTCAAGAGCTAAAGAAAAATTACACGGTTCACTTTCTAATATCATCTGAAATGTATTTTATAACACTGATAATTGTTTTAGTCAAGCATTTCGTAAAAAAAAAAAAAAAGTAAATTAATTAATTTCATTATAAAATTAATACGAATCTTTTCACAGGGTGTATGAGGATAGAGATGGGATATACTGTTAATTTTAAAAAAAAACGCAAGTGTTAATTAAAAAATAGCAATTTAAAATATCATTTAATAAGAAATAAATAAATGTTAATTAAAACATCAGCTATTTTTAGAACTATTATTTTTCTTCCGAAATAGTCCTATAATAACTGCTAGTAACAATGGATGGTCAACCAAGGTTGACGACGGTAAATATCGTGCATGATTTTTGATCGTAGTTTATTATTTACAATAATGAACATTTGTAATCGACCAAGAAAAACAAAACTTAAACCTCACACCTTAAAATTTGAGGTTTTACGTTTAAAGATACGAACAATCCAAAAATCGATTAAAAAAACAAAAAATCCGTTCGTCCATCTTCTACGACTTATCTTTGAGACAAATTGGCCGATTTTTTTTTAATTTGTTACTAGTCACAGGTTATCCGAGGATGATCCTCCGAACTTGACAATAAAATATCCGCCATTTAGAAATAAAATGGAAACCGATTAAAGTCTTCATAAGCGTACATATTTTTAAAAAAAATTAAGATATTTCAATATAATTTTTCAATTTTTTATTTTATATATATTGGAAATGATAAACCATAGTGTAATAATTTGTAGTGTTTTTTTTTTCATTTAAATAATAATTGTATTTATTATTTCAAATAATTTTTAATGATCAAATTATTTCAAATAATTTTTCAATTTTTTTTTTAAATTTTATATATATATATAGTAAATGATGAATCATAGAGTAGTAATTTGTAGTCTTTTTTTTTTAATTTAAATTATAATTGTATTTATTATTTCAAATAATTTTTAATGATCAAATTATTTCAAATAATTTTTCAATTTTTTTTAATTTTAAATATATTGAAAATTATGAACCATAGTGTAATAATTTGTAGTTACACAATAATTGTAATTATTATTTTTTCAGATATAGCACATACCATATCAAAAGTCTATAAGTAAGCTAACAACAAATCAGATTTAGAGCATCACTTCAGGACAGTTAAAACAGACCCTACTTAAAATTTAAGTAGTCTCAAATTCAAATTTAAGTAGTCTCAATACGTCTCAAATCAGCATAACATTTAATGTTATGCTATTAAATGTTATGTTTAAATGTTATGATTAAATGTTATGTTATACATTTAATGTTATAACATCAAATGTTATGCTGATTTGAGACGTACTGTCTCTGGTTTAAACAAAACCTCACAGTATGCCAACATAAAAAATAAGTAAATCAGCAAATAAGTAAATAAGTAAAAGTCTCTAAAGATTAGTTTAGATTTACTCGAATCATCATTACATAATGGACGAGTTCAAGGCTACTGGCTTCAACCCCTTCAAGACATATCATTTCTGGAAAAAGTAAACCCATTCTAATATAATAAATAATTTATATAATATATTATTTTTCGACCAAAATATCACAAGATAACTGATCGTGACAATTGGTGGTCTTGTAATGAGCATATGGTTTTTTAATTTTTTTTTTTTAAATTGTGATGTTTTGGGATGTCTCCTAAAAATAATCCTATTATACTATAATCAATTTTTATATTATTAGAATATTCAATAAAAAATATCTGATGTGGACAACACATGACTTCCTTGTACTACTATTAAACTATAAATCGTTGGCTCAAAAAGTGATCCTCAATTTGGTTACTAATTTCCGAAAATTGCAATATCTCAAAAACGAAATTAGTCGTCGGGACATCCATCTATTGACACACACATACTCTTGTTTCTGGAGGTTTCATTCCGTTATTAAATGTCGTTTTTTTTTCAGTAGGTAACTAGTTTCCAAGAGATTTCTTCGTGTTCCGTGACAACATTAAAACTGTCAATATCACTAGATAAAGCATTAGAAATCGACAGTTTCTAAATTTTAAGCGGAAGAACCCACTTAACTTATATCTTATTCTCCTGCTGCAGACTTGTTCATCGCACAAATGGGGAGGAAAACCAGTATTATATGCCCAATATTAACACTTAAAATAAGTAATAAAAATGTTTAATTAGAGTATAAACAAAATCGCGTTGGTAATCTTTATTACCGAAACATATGATTTCTCCATTTAATTTTAATACAATTTTTGATGTAAGTTTATTATGACCTTCAAGTAAAGTACCCTTTTCGGCTCAACAATTTTAACCTAGATTTTAAATCTAGAAAATACATTCATATTGATATACAAGTCCTATTTACTAAATTTTAAATGTTTTACATTATATTTTAATATAATTTTTGATGAAAGTCTAATATGACCTTCAAATAAAGTACCTCTTCCGGTTTTCCAATTTAGACCAAAATCTAGTATGGTATTTAAATCAATATATAAGTTCTAAATACCAAATTTGAAGTTTTCCAAAGTATTTTAATATAATTTTTGATGGAAATCAATTATGACCTTCAAGTAAAGTACCACTTCCGGTGATTAAGCAGTGACCAAAAAGGGAGGTTCACAACTAGATTTTACAACAATCCTAAATACAAAATTTCAACTTTCTACGGCTAACCGTTTTTGAGTTATGCGACAGACGCCACGACGAAACTAGTCAAAATGGATATTTCCGTCGAAATCTGAAAACCGAAAATTTTCGCGATTACAATACTTCCTTTACTTCGTACAAGGAAGTAAAAACATACAGATAGAATAGAATAGAAAGAAAGCTTTATTCTGGAACTAGGTCCCTTTAGAATAACTAAAATAAGAAAATTTAAAAAAAATATGTCGCCAAGAGGCTACAATAGTAAAAATAAATAAATTTTTACATTAATGTCAATAAAAAATAAAAAACTTGAACATTGAAAACAATAATCTATTCCTATTCAAAATTTAACCTCAAATTAAAATTTCTTGATTAGATAGCATCTGTTTGGAAAATGAGGAAGTCTTGGAAATGAGGTTAGAGAAGGAGCATGGCGGATATTAGAAGAGAGGGAATTACAGAGGATAGCGAAGCGGAAAGTAAAGGAACGTTCTAATGTTTTGGTTCTGCGGGAGGGGTATGGAGGTAAGATGGGGACGACCTTGTTCCCTTCGAGTGGACTGAAGAATTGAATTGAAGGATGCTGCAGATGTAGGATGGGCTCTTCGCATTGATGGTTTGATATAGGAAAGATCCGAGGAAATACTGTTATATCAAAGTATGAATGAGGAGAAATAAGAATTGCATAATATCATATGGTCATATCTTCAGAAAGTTGGTGCTAACGCGGTAGTCAGTTTATAAAAAAGGCTTCTTATTTCTATGTGCCCTATTCTCATTACCCATAGAACTATAAGGGATAATAAATATTGACAATTAGCTGTCATAAAAGAGCAATAAATAACATAAGATTTTAAACAGGCTTTAACAACCAGCGGGAGCAAGGATTGGAGTGCCAGTCTATGATTTACGACAAGACTTCAACAATGGTCATTTCTCGGAGGTTGGGGTAGGCACAGGAAGCACGCCCACTCGGAACATAAAGTCACATCCGCTGGAGAAGTGCCAAAGCATGTGCGAATATTCGCGCGAGAACGGCAACGAGCGGAGAAACTGGTCATGTTCTACGCTCAGAGAGCAATACTAATAGGTTTCAGCAATATATAATAGACTTCGCTAGGAATACTCGACAAGGCAGAAGAAGAAAATATTGTTTATTTAATTCATACAAGTCCTAAAGTTAAATATTTATGCAGTACCTTGTTCGTTTTAATAAACAATTATTAATAAATAGATATAATTAATAATTTAATTTTGAACAAATGAAAATAACTTATTGTGCGATATAGTGTCTCCTAACAATAATAAATATGCACAGACCAGCTTTAAACTTATCTACAGGATTTACAAATGAATATTTGTCAATGATAGTAGAAGCACGAATAAATATTAGTTACGCAAGTGGTAAGTAATTATTGTTGAGGGTCAATAGATTTTGTATTACAGATTGACTGTAGCTTGGTAATTTAGAAGGTGGAGGAATAAATAATTGGGTGAGTTCATAAATCCCATAAATCACATTTTGGGTATATTTAAAATTTAGCGTGTTTCTTCCAAGCTCTATTGCACGCGGATCACTTAATCATAGCGGCTGACTCACAGCAGAAACTACAGCGAGTTGTGCTAGAATGGCAAGAGGAATTAGGAAGAAAAGGCCTCTCCATCAATACAAATAAAAGTAAAGTAATACATTTGGAAAGGGAGCCTCAGTCAATCAATATAATATGTAATGGCCAGTCATTTGAACAAACTGATACTTGATGATACTTGAAAGGTACTACATATACCTGGATGTTATATTAGGCAGGAATGGGAAAGTCGATGATGAGGTCAGCAACAGGATTAGGAAGGCTAACAATCAAATCTGCAACTCCATCGTGGGTAAGAGGGAAGTTGGAAGGAACGTTAAATTAAGGATATAAAGCAGTGCACCTTCCAACTTTGCTCTACGGTAGTGAAAGCTGGGTAGCACTAGGCAGACATAAAAATAGAATAACCACTGCTGAAATGAGTTATCTCCGAAGAGTGGCGGGAAAAACAAGACGAGACGACAGAATTAGAGAAGGGTTAGACGTCGAGCCACAGGGTCAAATACTCGAGAAAAGACAGCTTAAGTGGTATGGTCATGTCTGCAGAAAGGAAGAATATAGAGAACCCAGAAGCTTCCATGAAGCCCGACCAACAGGTAAAATGCCTAAGTAATCTCTTAATGACCACAAATCTATGCTAGGACAATCGCGAGGGAAGTCGATAGGAAAGATGAAGGCGCTCGCGAGAGACCGAGATGCCTGGTTGAGAGGGCTGGATACACCTCCAAGCTGAGAGGCATAAGGAAGCAGTTAAAGAAGAAGAAGCCTGTTTCTATTCTGTTGAGATAGTCACTTTTTTTGGAATCATAACCCCGTAAGTCCATCTAAGTTAGAATCAATCACATTTTAGCTTGTGGCGTTTAGGATTGTCTTGAACCATTAGGAATTGGACTGTTCTTATAACGAACAATGAATGATTTACTATGAGAGGGAATATAAAAGTCAGTAGGTGGAGAGATCACAAAGAGTTGACAGTGAAACGCAGGGTGAAATGACCAAAGTTATAGGGAGATTTATTAATTCGAAGAAATTAACAAAAAAAAAAGATAAGAAAAAAGGCATCTAGGAGATAATGATGTCAGAAAATGGAGTAAAGCTACCTTAACTCGTCATAACAACTGGAGACATAAATGCGCATGGGAACTCCGAAGATTAATCGAATTAAACAATTTAAGTCTTTTGAAATAAAACTGATTAAGATAGTAACTTAACGTAATAAAAAAAAAAACGGTAGTAGAAACAGAACCTTTATGTAATAAATACGTTCGCGACGGTTTTGTAATTACTGGTACTGATACTGGGTCTGTTGGTTCTTTTTGCCAAACCTATGAGGCTACCTAGAGTTATTTGCCAAACCCGAACCAAATTGGGTGTGCCCAGATTCGTTTCGCGGGCCTGCCACGAATTATATCACTAGTACCTCGGAGGTATAGGGCAATATACCATGTTTTACCGATTTAGCATTATTACACATTTTAAGTTGGCTTTTTTTGTTTTGTCTATAGATATGGATTATTATGTATGGCCTAGGCCATTTGAGGAACTCCATTGCAAAAGGGTGAATCCGCCATGTCAATATAAAATCTTTTTTTTAATTTGAAGGCTGGTATAATAATATATGTATAATATATATACACATACATGCATATATGGCATATCACACCAGCTATCAAAGAAAGAAAAAAGAAATTGTAAAATGGCAGATTCGTCCTTCTAGTAAGGAGCGCCTCCTTTGTAAGAGGAGTAAGATGCTTTCAAAAGAAGTCAATCAGTCCACTTTGATCCGGAGGAAAACATCTGTTCAAACTATTCTCCTGCAAAGTTATGGAAATGTGACTTAGTGTTCTATACCTCCGATGTAAAGATATATTAACCGACTCATGTGGAAATCGAACTTACTGGGCGCTCAGGGTATCCAAGTCCAAAAGCGCACGACTATTATCGCCTTAAATATCATTAATGTTCGAATAAATAAAATTTGAGATACCAGTTTATGTACACATTTTCACTTTGTTTTGACGTCGCCTACTATTTCTAAGAGCATTTAATTTGGCTGAACTACAATTTAAAATCTTCTCAGATATATTCAAGTTGTACAAAATGGGCAAACTGCTAGATCACGAATGGCATAACAGCCAAAGCTTGGATATTATTTTAAAACAAAAAAGCTTAAAATTTATGTTCTATGGAAATCATTAATATTAAATCAATTAATTGTACGAGCACATACAGATCAGCATCATAAAGTGTGTACGGAAGATAACTGGAACAGAAATTACGATCACAGCCTACACTTTTTTTGATAACTGCATTTCCGGGACTGAGAATTGTTCCCATTGTACTCTGGATAGCAAGGATGAAGATAGGCGCGGCTTTATGATCTATGCTGGAATCGTGAGCAATATGTGTAACACTCTGGATAAATGTCAAGGGAACTCCACGCATTAATGAACGCGACAGATGACGAAGTGTCCTGCCGGTCACCGGGAAAGGAACAAGGATATGCTAATAGGGTGGAATTAGTCTTGCTAACAGCGCAGCGGACCGAAGTTGAATATCAAGAAATGATGGGAGGAACATCCTAATAGAAACCTTTACATGAAAGTCTTATTAGATATTACATAGAAGCAAAAGTAGGTTTATTTAATTCTGAAAACCAGAAGGAGGGAGTTGTAAAAGAGAAAATACATAAGATTAAATTAGCAAAACCAGTATAAATCTATGAATCATGATTTTCAAACCAGCAGATCCAATGTCAATGTTAACTAAGATTAATGCCAATAACGTCGCAGCTAATGAATGTGAAAAATAGATTTTTTTAGTTTTATTAAATTACTCGAAGCATATCGGGGGGGGGGGGAAAAAAAAAGACCCAGAGATTAAAACATTACTCCCAATAGGGAAACAAAAAATAATTCCTTTTTTTGGTCTTCTGAAAATTTATTTTAACATTTGTTATGGTGGCGATAATAGATTTTAATGAATTCAGCCGAAACCCAAATCTAAAAGAACATACCAAACACAATACTTCCACCCATTATTGTTATAATCACTTCTCTATATGTAATACGGTAGTATAGATCCATTCCCTTTTTCGGCTCTCAGGAGTGATGGATTTTGACGAATGAGGTGTCGGAAGAAAGAGAATTTCATAGAGAACTGATGAATCCTAATGTCAATTGTTAAAGTCTTACTAGAACTTAAGTAAAATTGATGGAAAACTGAGAGGTTTCATAATTCTGATGGTGGTGAGTCGGTGGATGGAGATGGGATGGGTTTTTAAAGATTTTGAGGTGGGCATCAAGACCAAATACGTTCCTTCCTACCTTAAGACTATATTCCTCAAGTATAGTTTACTATACTTGTATAGTATGGTATTCTTAAGACCATGTACATACTGCGGAATATATGGTCCAGCGTTCTGAAGCCATAAAACCTACCGTTTTCGAGATAATGCACGATATAGTTATCGCAAAGGCCCTATGCCGACTTGCGTACGTGCCATTGTCATGACAACTTTATACCTGCACAAGTAAGTTGAACGTATACAAAAACTTTTTAAATAAGTGTGAAAAGGTTATTTTGTAAACAAAATGTTGTTTTAGGTTTCTATGAATGACATAGGACATTATATATTTTTTTACATGTTTAACTCTTAAAGTACTGTTAAATATGAATACTATACGTAGAAAATGGCATATGTAGCTAAGCCTTATTGCTTAGCTGTTAAACTGAAGAGATTACTAATTACTTATTAAGTAAACTGTTACTACAACTTAGGCATTATAAACTTTGCAGCTTCACCAAAAGTGTGTATTAAATGTATTTTCTTGATATTATTGTATTGTTTATACGAATAAACATGTTTCCTTAATATCGCTTATACTTGGAATATATTAGGGATTAGAAGAAGGATAGATATCTGATGCCAGAGCTGTCGTTCGGGAATACTAGTAGTTATAATTTTACCTCTTTCTTTTAAGCGAACACTACAAAAATACGTTTTGCTCTGACAACATAGTTCGAAAGTTTGGCTATAAAAGTCCTTCGGTTGACATCCGCATGATGGTATAGAAGGATCAATCCCTAATAAAAATCCGAGATATTAAAACATTATTAGAGATGATCAACTATGAAACTTTTACTTTGAAAAATTAAGTCCTCGTCTCCAGAGTGACTTCCGATTTTAAATTATTATATATAATGGAAATCTTTCGTTAATAGGTACACGTTATTCTAACTAAGACTTTTGTTAGATTTTATTTTATCTGTGTTGGATATATCTGTCACTAAGGGGCTTTTCATGGTTTCGTAACATTTCTATTGCGAATCAGAATTCTTTATTTTACAGGAGAAGAAGAAGATATCCAAACATCTATATTCTAATAACGCCTGATATCGACTCCTACAACGATCGATAGTAGCGAGGAACAGAGAGCAGAGAACGAGCCGCGGGCGAGGCCAGAGGTGTCATAGACCCCTCTAATCCCATTGTCGGGGGAAGACCCATTGTACCTCTCTATTGGAGGTTGTCTCCTTTAATTAACCACATACCAACTCTATCCAGGGCTGAGCTTCATCTACTGTAAGGGCTACCAACATCTGGCTCAGGACGGCTTGGCTGCACGCAGGATGGATCCAATAGCATTCGAATCACAGCAAAAGGATTCGGTGAAAAGAACGTGTGAAGGATCTATCTTGAAAGACTCAAATAGATCTATCTTTTTATGGGGAAACAGAAAACAAAAGATGCAAGTTTAATAATGTGACTCAGAGGTAAACTACCATAAGAAAAATTTTCAAAGTTATACAGGAGAACAAAAAAGGGCGGACAAATCTTTAATCTTAAATTTATTTAAAACTAGCAAGTCACGAATCAATAAGTCTCATTTAATTTAACGCTTAAATAATAGTAACAATGGGATGATGAGGGGCCAATGGGAAGGATGACCTTAGTTTGGCTTAGTGTCGGAGGAGGATGGAGATAAGATGGAACTAACAAAAAATAAGGGACGAAATTTTTTTTTTTCGTCTAAGGCGCCAGAAAATCTAGAACCGCCCGTGATATCGCACTGCATTGAGAGGCGGATTTACACCATTGCCGCAAAGGAGCTAGTAGGAATATTGAAAAAGTATCTAAATATCAATATTTTTATCAGATATTTTATTTTCGATATATCGTAATATCAATATTAAAATTTCGTAATTGAAAACAGATGTTAAAAAAAAAAAAGAGAAATAAATATAAAATAAAAAAATTTAGGGAGGACAGCGGGTTCGACAAACAAAGAACCATAAAACACAACAAACTTGTGGTGTGGAGTGTCCGAGTTCCTATCCATGGTGGCTGAGTTCTAGGAATAGGACGTCAAAAGCAAAATATCGGAATTGATAATGATATCGGTTAATCATATCTTGATAATATCGGCATAAAAATATCGATACTCAAAAATATCGTTAGTATATTTAAAAAAAAAAAAAGTGTAAACAAATTGGAGGAAGATTAGAAGATAAGCTGTTTCTTGATATTTACATCCTGCTTGAAATGAACTTAATAAAAACAATATCTTAATTATATCGACATAAAAAAATGGATATTTCAATATATATATATATATATATATATATATATATATATATATATATAAACTTTTGTCGGCTGTTACTTTCTGTTTAACTTTATCTTAAAAAGAAACTATTAAATATTTATAAATACAAATACATGAATGCGTGGACGCAGCACTACCCCTATTATGTGGCGCTTCCCGGAGGAGCCGGATCGGACACAAACCCTGGCAAGCCAAGCAAAACTGCGCCGTTTAAACGATAGATTTGTCAAGGTTTGCCAAAGGTCTAAACGCACCTTTTAAAAAACTGTCAAATACAGGAAATTTAACCTAAAAAACACACACAACTAATTTATACAGTTTTTGTTCCTCATTCAAGAATTAACTAACGTCCAAAAGTTGCATACAATTAATATCAAGTTCAGAAAGAATCAGAAAACAGTTGATAAGTAGGTAAGGTTAGGTTGATAAGGAGATAAGGTGTGACAGTTCACTGTAAAGGAGATTACAACCCGACAGCTACTAGCAACTATCACAAACAAATATTTCAAGTTTATTATTCATAAACATTTCCTCGAGAATGGTAATATAAATATATTTTGACAATAACAACCGTTACACCCTATGTCGCATAGTTTTTACATATCGTTTAATACAATAAAGGTATAAAATATTTCAGATGAGTTATTATTATTATCGTTTAAAGTGCGATGTAATGTATGTTAGTATTATTACCGCTGGCCTTGCTTTACTGCGGACATCTGTTCTATTACCTTCATAATAATATGCTGGTATATCTATCACTGACACTACGCGGAAATCATCACCTGATGGTGTTGTCTTGTAAGGAAGTAATTCTAACCATTGAAAGGACTTGGGCATGTGCTCATCCTTGGTCCTGGAATCCTTTGTTTGTAACATGGCTTTCATTGATATTGATGAGATGGTATCATTTATAGGTCAGTCCTTCATAAAGTGGAATATTATTAAAATATAAAATTCAATATATTTACATAAAAACATCACCAACTTATAAAGTACCATATTCAAAATTATAATTAAAGCTAACTCTGATCCTGAAAAATGATTTGAGATATTTGTGTAAGGAAAAACAAGCTTTAAAAAATACTTAAGTTTTATTCCTTATCCGAATAATAGTATCACCTGTGAACAGATGATCCGTTATTCGACTAAACTTGATATTATTCGACACCTGTTATCTGTTTTGAACAACTAATTAAATAAAGAAGAAATTTTGAAAAAAAAAAACAAATCGGCCGAGTAAAATCCGAGAAAAGCCGCCGAGGCCGGACAAAAGGATTTATTTCTTTATTTGCTTTTTGTATTATACGTATCTTGAAACGTCGAAACTTAAATTTCGAGGAGAGGGAGTTTAATTTTTTTTTTCTCGGTCGATTACAAAGGTGTTAACTGAAAATTTTAAGCCAAAATAGATAATACTGCAGTTGATATGCCTACTGACTTTTTTAAATTTTATATTCTCTATTCTAAAAATAGAACAGAATTTACCTATTCATAATAAAACGTGACTAATGTGATGTCATAGAGTTGTTTCTTCTTCTTGAATTATCGTTAAAAGGTTGTAATTTTCTATTTTATAGTTCTTTATTTTTTCACATATATTTCTTTCGTATTCTATTGTTGAAAAAATGTAATAATTTATACAATATAAATATACATAAATGAGATGTGATATTTATTGCTGAAAACATAAAGAGAAAAAGTTTTTCTGAACACTTAACAGTATGATATTGAAACAATCCAGGTTCTGATGTCAAAATATCATTTAAGTCAAGAGCCATGGTTTCTCTTCTGAAACAACGAAATGGGTATTCAAATTAAGGCTTGCCAATAACTGACAGGGTGCTGAAGTTGGCTGACGAAACGGATTGACTGGACCTAGAGATGGAAGGAGCAGCATTGCACGGGTCCACTTTCCCCGATGGCCCTGCCCAACCTCAATCGATAATCTTATACAATCGATTGTATAATAGAATAATTTCTCCATATCGACTCGAACCCACACCTCCTGCCTTCGTACATGACATTGCCCCTATCGATATTATACAGGTCGCGCACAAGTTCAGCCATACCTCGCGTTGCGATAAATTCACAAGCACTGACCAATGGTCTTTCCCAATATTAATACTAAATTGTATAATATATATATATATATATATATATATATATATATATATATATATATATATATATATATATATATATATAATAACTTCATTAGATCAGTGGCCAGATAGCAAAAGCTGTATGTCACTTTTTGTTTCTTCAAAATGGCCAATTAAAAATTTTAGCCAGCATTCTGTGGTTTTCGACTTAATACAATTCACCACCAAACATTCTTCCATTTGAGCACAGATATAACAGCATTTATTTTATAATTATATTACCGATGTAAATAAAAAAAAAAAAAACGTGAGCAGCAGAGCTCCCGAATTCATTAAGATCGTATTTTCAATTATATTTAATAGTAACTAAAATACAAAAATGAAAATATTATAGTGGCGGGGATAGGAGAAAAAAGTTGAGACCTCCCAAAACGCATTTCTCCAACACCAACTCAATTCACATACAAATTTTCAACCCTCTAGCTCAATTTGAAGGGACTTTTCAGGTGCGCAAGACCTTAAAATCTGCGGAAAAACACTTTAACATGCTAAAATGTATACTGAAATTGAATCTTTTATTTCAGAAAGCCGCTAAGAGCACTTTTGCAAGTGTTCTGGAAACAAAGAAAAACCACGCTATATGATGTCACTTCTCGGGTTTCTGCAATGAACGTAATTTTCATTGAAAATTATAACGTAAGGGAAGGGTAGATGACGGGTTCCTGCATAACAGTTTGGCTTTACAATAAGAGATACTAGCTCCGTAATAAACGCAAATTCAGTAAAAATGTCTGTAAACGGATTTCTGAAATATACGATTCAATTGACTTCTACTTCTACGGTATTGTTCTGGCCTACGAAACAACCATATATTCGAAGTTCAGCTCATTTGATCCGAAGGCGGCTGATGGAAGAACACAAATGCAGCAGGAAAATATACATTATATACCTGTATATATCAGATATAAAATGTACTTTTCCCTCTCCTCCGATTACTTTTGGTACAGTGCAAAATTAAATTATAATGAAATTAAGTCGGGGAAAATACGACTAACAACATCTCAACAATTAAGCACACATAAATCTAAAAATTATCCCCACTTAGTTTTAACTATATACGAGTACATATATAAAACACAGGAGATAAGAGGGGCTGGAGAGAGCGGCAGTATCTGTCATGCCTTTCGACAGGTGAAGGGACGGCGTTATATACCATGCCTTTGGGCGGCAGTTTAACAATTCTGCACTTGCACTTGCAATGCAACAAAAAATAATATTTTCAATAAAACGTTGTTAAGGAAAAATTTAAAAGATAATAATTAATTTTACTTTTACATTTCTTTAACTTTAATTAATGAATTTTTAATAAATCTGTGCGTCAGAGATAAACTTTCTTAAATCCAATTTTGTTGATTTTGATTTTACTCTCGTATTTACATTATTTTGGCCATATTTTTGGAGAATAGGTATCTCAAATAAGCTAAAAAGGTAATAAAATATGCAATACTTAAAATATCAAGATTGAATACTATCTACAATAAGCAATCCAGCGCGATTTGATCATTTATTTTTGGTTTCCTGTAAAACTTTGAAAATGTTACTAACGAGAGTTTACCTACGACTTTGAGAAATGTGTTGGAATAAATCTCCTAATCCTAGCCAATTTTATTAGAGTGTATTAAATATAGTAATTAATTCCAAATAATTAGAGATCCAAATAAAGAGGATCAGAATACTTAAGGATTTCAGGCTTGAAGTTTTCCGAATTCTATTGAAAAAAAATATTAAAAACTTAAAAGGAGTCCTTAAGACAGATATAGAATAAAACTACAGAAAGCATCAAACATTAAAACAATGTTCTGAACAGAGGACCAAAAACATAAATAATAAACAAGAGGGTTAGTAAGTTAGAAACAAAGACAAATAATAGAGCTAAGAAGAGAGAGAGGCCTAGAAGCACTTCACTGATTACACGGCTAAGTTGGGTCCACACACGGCGGCTAAGTACTGCGGCTTAATTGTGCCACTCCCCTCCTCCCCCCCCCCCTCCTCCGCAAACCTAAACCCTCAGGCCCATAGTTAGCAACTCTTGGGGCCCAATTCAATTCCCGTAAAGTCTCCTATTAAATTGCCTCTATGAGACTAACCTGTCTCGGACATTATCTATAGAAACTTTAAGCTCATTGGTTAAAACACCCCGCTCTTAAGAGGAGGAATATGATACGACGCTTTTCCCGTAAATGACAGTCCCCATGATTGAGCTTAAACTATCGATATTATTCTGAATTTTACCATGAGCGGTTAAGACTAATCACATTTTTTATTTTCAATAATGAACGTTCGTAATAGTCCAAAAAAAAATTAACTCTCTCCTCCCTCAAAAATTGAGGTTTTACGTTTGAATAGAAAAATCTAATAAAAAAAAAAAGTTCATCCTACTGCGATTCCAGGATTTTTTCCGAGACTAGTTGGCCGAGGATGATCCTTAGGACTCGGCATTATCACCAGGCCGATTAGAGGGTTTATATAAGTATAGTTTTACAAACATTCCTATGCTAAAGCTTAAAAAAAAAAGGAAAATATTCAATATCTGCTTTTCAAAAAGTAAGGAAGGCGTTGTAATCGGGTGGAATTTTCAATAAACAATTTTCAACCTCCCCGAGTTCAAGGACCGCAATTTCGGCCATTGGTCTAAATATCTTGATTTTTTAGTTAGTTGATGTCCGCATGATGGTATATTGCTCATAGGATCAACCTCATAAGGTCTTTATAAATGATTTACCACTTCTATAATTTTGTTTTTATTGAAAATTAGTTTCGAATGTCGTACATTCATGTTCAGTTCTAAAAACACACAAAAATTCAAAAATAAGCAATTCAAAATACAGTTTGGTATTATTGTACATATTAAATTAAATGTAATACAAATTAATTACAATATAATATATATAATTATTATTTTATAATAATTATAATATAATATAAATTAGTACATACAATTTATATTATATTTAATTAAATATGTACTGCATTTTGAATTGCTTGCTTATTTTTGAATTTTTAGAACTGAACATGAATGTACGACATTCGAAACTAGTTTTACAAAATTATAGAAGTGGCACATAATTTAACAATCCCTTATTGTCTTGATTTCTTTATTTTTTTTGTTTTTTTTAAGGTTTCGGTACATGATGCTTTTGAACTAATGTCACCCCCCGGTCCACAATAGTCTTTTTCTTAAACCCCTTTAACATTTCGACAGTACAAAACCGTCTTAAAACTATTATATACATAGAATAAGAGTGATTAAAGAAGAAAAAATACAGAGGAATCCTTTCAGACGTTGGAGGAAGAAATATAAGAAATGCAATGGGAAGTTGTGTGTATTTATGATTAATATAATAAATTTATAATAATAATAATAATTTAATAATAATATTTATAATAATAATAATAATTTTCATAAGATAACATATATACATAATATGCTTATGGTGTCATAAGACATCACATTTACATACCATTTTGTCACCGATTCAACATTTTCAAGTATTTTGTTTTTTTAAAAACATGTTTAATAAATACTTTTAAGTAGGCTCTGCAAAAAAAAAATATCCTCAACATACTTAAAATACAAATCCTTTACGAAGCCAGATCCGCGATGTACGATATAACAAGCATAATGCATAATATTAAACAAAGATCTCGACATTCCAATAACACAGTTTTACAGACTTACATATACATTTATATATGCTTATGCTTCCATATTGGCAGAACAAACTACCAATACTGGATATATAAATAGATCTGACTATGCTTATCGAAAACTCGAAAGGACTTAATTCAACAAAGCTTAATTCCTGCAGGAAACTACTTTAGGTAATAGGCTTTTCAAGATAAATTTTGTTCTTAGATTCTGTTGGTAATAAAAAAAATAAAATAAATAATAACAATAAGTTGAAATCGGAGTAAGTACTTCGACTTGTATCTGCTCTAGAGCATAATAGTGACCACACAAGAAGCTGCTGAACGCTCACAACGATAATTTAGTAAGCGACATCAGAGAGCTGACTCGCGAATCGACAACCCTGACAATCCGTTGTTCCACTTTCCCAACTCCGATAATCCTGTCCGTCTGTCCGTGTCGCAACACCACCTCCCCTACAGGTTAATGGATAGGCGATAGTCACCCAGCGTTTCGACGACTTACTAAGACATTATCTGACAGAGTGAGGTTAAGCGAGCACTGGTTGGGTAAGGTGATGTCGGTTGTAGAGCTGGCTGATAACGCAACTGGTTCTTTCTCAGTCGGAATAAGGATAAGCTAACCGAAATGTCTAGAGTCATTCTTGAATCGCATTACAAGGACATACGTAAGACGGAGGAGGATAAAGCGGAGTAAAATCGTCAGCGATACAGTCCAAAAGATTAGAAAAAGTTTATTTAAAAAAATTATAATCAAACAGATTATATAAAATAAATGAGCAAAATTTTAAATAATTAAAGTGATAGGTAGGTGGCTACTGAAATGGGCGTTCAAAGTTGTGAATTTATATAACCTAAGAATCACTAAATAAGTAGACAGCACTAAACAGGTAAATTAACTTAGTAACAAACCAATAATGTATTTAGATCTCGTAGTAAAAACCCTAAGTATTAATAAACGACTTACTAATTTTCAGAATAGCAAAGGATACGTCGAAATCTGAAGCAGATATTAAAAACGTCACTCTGCTGTTCATCATGCTTAGAGATATGTTAAATTGCCTTCAACTCTTGCTTAAAAATAAATAAATAACACATAAAGTTCACAATAGTAAAATTAAATAAATTTCAATTCTACACTTAATATGAGCAATTTCTGTCTGTCTGTCATTCTGAAAAAAGGATCTTGAAACACCGGAGAATGATTTTATTTAAACATTTAGAATAAGTTTTTATTTAAAATTTTTTTGAGGAGGGAAGGAGGAGCTAAGAAATCGATTGGCGTAGTTCCTCTTCTTAAAAAAATAATAATAATAATTAAAAAGAACCGAGCGGAAAGGAAAAATGTTAATGGAAAATGGCGAAACGCGTGTCTAAATTGAATGATTAAATCTGATTAAACCGGACTAACGGACCGCAGTAATTAATTGCAGTCAAATTTCATTAAAAAGAAATATTTTATTTTTATTAACAACTCATCATTAAACATTGGTGAGGGTATATAGCCCTGCTTAGTAAGAACGCAGTATCTTAAAACAGTCACAAGTTACAGCGTTTCTAATGGGGAAACCGTTTACTAGGATAACAAATATTGCTATTTAAGTCTTTACACAGTTTTAAAATAAATAAGAAGTTTTCTGATTAAAGTGAAATGAAAACATCAAAAATTACTGTTTCGAAGATACTGCGTTCTTACTAAACAAGGCAGTATAAGATCCAATTTTAAGAAGTAGTTCGGGGGGAAGGTGCTGTCAAAGCGGTCGGAACTAATTTTCTATTAATAAGTGGAACTAATTTTTTTATTGTGTGCCGACGTTTCGGCATAAGTTTTAAGTCATCTAAGAAAACACAAGATAATAACATTGACAGCACCAATAATAGTAATAAAATATGGTAACGAACAGAAATGACTGGTATAATAAAGAAATTAATTATAAAGAAAAATATGTTAATATATATAATGAAAATAATAAAAATTAAAACAATGTGAAAAGAGAGATAGAAAGAATATGAATTAAATGAAAAATATAATAAAATACATTAAAAATATTAATTATAATAACTACTGGAATAAAGATTTAGGAGTATGAAAAGTATATCGAGACAATTATGATTATACAAGTAATGTAAATGATGAAAATGGTATTAATCAATAACACTGATAATGTTAAGAAATAACCTGAAAAAATGTAAGTAAAATTAAAATAATGCAAAAAGAAAGAAGGAATGATTATAAATTATATGTAAGATATAATAATATACCTGAAAAAATGTAAGTAAAAAATAAAATTGAGGAGTAAAATATAAAGTTATGTAAGCTTAAAAATAGAGTTATCCAATCATGAACTACTACGATTTATGGGGAAGAAAAAAGAATAAGGAGGGAAGCAATGAGGAAGAGGGAGCAGAAAATGTCATTAATTTTTTTTTTCAAGTTAAATGTCTCTTCATTTTTACTAAACTATGAATGAGTATAAATATTTTAGTATCGACGAAGAGACAATAAAATTAACTTTGGACGATTAAGAAAGCAGAGGAATTATCTTCTTTTTTTCTGTTTTGAACTTCTCTAATTAATGTAAATATCATACATTTTAACATGTTCAATTATTTTTACATCTATCTTGTATTGATATTGCCGTTTGTTTAATATAACTATTGTGTTTATTATCATCCACATTAAGTAATTAAATAAAATAATTTTCTAGCCTGTTTAGGTCCTCGAGTACTAATATCAAGTTTACAAAGCTTTTCAAAATATTTAGAATATTAATTTTTACCAAGCAGGCTTTCTTTGGATCAAGGTGATCCAATACTTAAGCTCCCAGCTGGCACCCAAAGAGAGATGTGCAGAATAAACATGGTAGCGAGATGAAAGCATGTTCTAGAAAACTCCCCCGATTACCAAAGACGCTGCTGATGCTGATCAGAGATAGCAAGCTGCATATTATTGCATAAGAAATCGAGGTCGCAAACGTGAGAGTAATTTGTAAACACTAAGAAGTCCTACTGACTCTTATGTCCCTTTGAACGATTTAATTGTTTGGAAATGTTTACAATGCACAACTGTTCAGACAGAAAGCTAACCCAACAACTGTAATAAAGATATTAATCTTGATTGATCTGTAAGGGGTTATCAAAATTACTAAGGAAGTAGGACATACAAGTCTTATAACAATAAAATATACATGCTGAAACCCGCACAGCGTTGCCCGTGAAAAGAATTGCGAGTTACATACCCTCCCAAACTAAAACTTATCATACATTATCATAAAAAAAATTATCATACTGTAAAGTTTGTACAAAAGTTTACTACGATTTTTATTTTATTTTTAACATATTAATTATATATTGCACATTTCATCATACTTGTTGCTATATGATATGTGCATGGGAAAGTAAATAAAAGTATTATAGCTAAAATAGACTCACCGAGAAAACACATCATTCAAGTCAATACCCTGATTTTCTTTGTCGAGGCTATTATAATGCAAGAAAAAGATTTTCTTTTTTTGTTTTTGTTTAAGAAAAAATCATTTTTTTGCTGTAAAGCTAGTACAATTATGAATGTGATTTTATTATTTATACAACCACAGGTTATCAGAAAAAAATGTGTTTTTTTAATTGTCATATTTCTTTAATATTTTTCAAGTTGAAACTTGAATTGCGAATATAAGTCTCTAAAGGCACTTATATTCTTTTGCATTTTATACTCCAATTATTAGAACTCATCGGGGGCTAACAGAAATTTCAAAGAAACAACCGGTTACCATCAAAATTTTGACTGTAAATATTCCAATGCCCAAAGTGATGAAAATTTTTCTCGAGTGATCGACTGCACGGTTTAGAATTCGTCTCATTTCATTTAGACGTTTTCTAATAACAGGGTAAATATCATAATAAAGTTGTCAAAACGGCAATAAACCTTCACGTTTTTACACATTTTTTTCCCTTTATCTCCGATTTTATTGACAAATGACGCTTTCACACAATAATTTCACTCCAGTAAAAATGTTTTTACAGTGAACTTGCTTCCACATGTATGAAGTTGCCATGACAACGATTACTGAATTACCTATTTCTTTAAAGATTTTTTCCAATTTTTCCCCTCAAGGGAACTTTTAGAAAAATATAATGCACATTAACCTTCCGGAAGAATTTCTCTAAATGATAGTGAAAGCGCATCAATATAATATAAACGACTGACTATTATTCGAGTTTTCCGAACACAAACATGCGCAGGCTGAATTTATATATATACATATATATATATATATATATATATATATATATATATATATATATATATATATATATATATATAAGTATCCTAAGTTGAAAATTAGAAATTTGCGTATAGGGGAACGTGAAAAAAATCGGTTTTAATTTTAAAAACGGATATCATTTTAAACTACCATAGACGAGAATATAAATTGACATGATACCGGTTGGTTATAGGTTCCCGATGTTCTCCATTCGAAGAGTTGACCAAAACTGATACAGAATACAACACTTTTAACTATAGCCATCTGATTTGGCCACATCACCGCAGCAGGGGCCCTGAGAGCGAGGGCAAAACTCGCTTGGTGTCAGATTAGTTTTTTGCTTTTCTCAAGTTACAATTAATTATTACAACAACGTATCATAATTTACTTTCCAATAACTCTGCCACGAAAGATTTTTTTCTTTACACTCCTTAGTCACAATGAAAAAATAAATAAATGAATAAAAATAAATAAGAGCTGTAAAGAGGACCAGAGGTGACTTGAACGACATTTTTAACTTTACTTTTTTTGTTTACCTATTAATATACTCACTCTTTCTTAGCTGCTTAAGAATGAATAAATAAGAAGAGAATAAGGAAGAAAATACAGCGATCATAGCAATGAGCCAGAAACTAGATTAGATACCAAAAGAACTAAAGATAATAGGAATGGATGGCAAAGCGTGCGCTAAAAAAAAAAAAAAACAGAACATTAAAAGAGTAGATACAAGGGAGCCAAGACAACCTCCTTGAATTACCCCACAAATCATGACCCGTTTTCTTAATTACTACAACTGCTTGGAATTAATACCGACCCTTCGCTGCGGGACTCGAACCATTTTATCTGTTACTCGCTAATGGTTATTGTAAATCACAGCTCAAGCAGTTGTTTTACTATTAAATAAGGCATTATTTAGATAAAGTATATTATTTATACTAATATATTTAAATGTAAAATATTTATGTTATATTGATTCATATCATATTTTATATTTAGTTCAAATTATGGATATTATTATTAGAAATTATATTAAAAATTGGTTTACGAAATAATAAATAATTCACAAAGATAAGAAATTATGAATGACTAACAAAATTTATAAAAAATTAATCTATGTTTATTGAAAAACTAAACTAAATCCATAAATAGTAAGAAACAAAAAAAAAATTTTTTAAGGGGGCTGAATTAAAGCTATAAAAAAATGATTATTTATTTACTAATGTTGTGTCATATATTTTTAAAAAAATACTAAATAAATCTTAATCTTTATTATTAAAACAGTGAAGAGGTAAGGGGAAAATATAAAGAAAAATAATGCATTCAACTGAACTATACAGGCTATTATTTTGTAAAATGTAATCTTATAACTCTATAATAATGTATATTTTTATTAAATATGAAAAAGATAAAATTATAAAGTGAAAAGTTTGATTTTAGCATAATATAACTATCAAAATGTCACATAAGTGAAATGATAAATGACAGCACATCTTGCATCAGTAACTAGTCTAAAAAAAATTTTTTTTTCGTTTGTGTACTTTTTGACTTGTTAGATTTGAGATGCGCTAACCCTGCTCTGCATTTATGCAATCTTGAGAGAATTAAGTCTTCGTTAAATATTCTAGCAATAACTTCAATTTATATTTTTAATTTTTAGTTTTTGCTCGCTTTAGTTACCACATACTCAGATCAATCCATTCACCAATTTTGATCATAATATTTAGACTATATTTTTTTTTTATTCTAGAATACCATGAATACTATGTGTATCTGAAGATGAAATACACATTGATAGAAGTACCACAGAAAATTCCCCTTCTAGGAGAAACATATAGATCAATAAAGATTAGACGTAGCATTTATTGTTAAATATTAAGATCTCGAAGGCACCGTCAGCTTCACTTATTCAACATGGCTTCCATAAACTATTCACGCCCTCCATTTTCACGAGAACGAGGAGTCTGATAGCCGGTAGTTACTGTTTCTCAGGAGAACCATAAAAAAAATAACCTGTCCGACCATAAATAACTTTATAGCCATCTGCAGTTTATATTTAGTTGAGTGTAGTCGATGCCATGATGAAATACAACTGAGGATTATGTCGGGGTTGTCCCTTTATGATTCCAGAACCATGAAGAGGAAGACGAGTACTGCATCCAGCCCAAGACCTCCCACCAGTTAATAAGAGTAATAAATATATTAATTACTGATTAAAATATATTGTAATTATAAAAGCTTTGCCAGCTTAATAAACTCCTTTTGTACACAATAAACAATATAATTTATTTCGAGGAAAAATGTTTCAGGTGTTTCCTTTAAAGGTTGCTAAACGGCACATACGCCTTTAAAAAAAAAAAAAACAACGCCAATATACATTTAAATTAAAAAAAAAAATTACATGTAAAACTTTTTATAAATGGATCTTAAATTACATAATTAAAATTAAGGAATTTCATAAATATTATAATATCATTTCTTACTAGAATATATTCTTAATGTATAAGTTTATTCAGAACAAAACCGAAAGTACATAATAGAAAAAAATAAATAAATAAATAAAAATAATAAATAAATAAATAAAATAATAAATAAATAATATAAATAAAATAAATAAATAAAAAACGAATTAGATAACCGGATCCGAACAAAGAGGGTTCTACTTTCTTCTGCAAGCAATGATAACATTCAAAACGTAGATAATCAATTTCAGTGACATCAAAAATCATAGGGTGATAGATCGTAGCAGTGTCTATTAACATTTTATCAGGAATAATAATAAATAAAATTATATATTTGAAATTAATAATTAATTAACATATCATAACCGGATAAGACGAAATACTTGGTTAGCAATAGAAGTGGCTACGATTTCGGTAATATAGATATAACTGTTTAAACACGCAGAAAAGTATGAGGAGTCTATGATATCTAGAAAAAACGAAATTGAAGAGGAAATAAAATTCAAAGACGGGAAATGCTTATTATTTTTCAGTTGCGAAATTACTTAGCTCCCGGCTTTTGTCCAGAAACTTAAAAGTTAGAATTTACAAAACTATAATTTAATTAGGGATTGATAAATTATTTCCTACTTCTATAATTTTGTTTTTATTGAAAATACATTCATCTTCAGTTCTAAAAGCACACAAATATTCAAAAATAAACAATTAAAAATACAGTTTGGTATTATTATACATATTAAATTAAACGTAATATAAATTAGTATTATAAAACATTTATAAATTTAATTAAAACAAGAGATCAAATACATTTTGTATAGGTTTAAGTAAGTTTAAGTAATGGAAAAGTTTATTCTTTAGTTTGTTTTTGCATTGAACTAGTAATGAAAATGACTGTAATGGAAGAAAGGTTTGTAAAGTGTTTGTAGGTAAATGGTACGGTTTACCCAGGTAAACAAATGGTAGGTAAACCGTAAGTACCATTTACCTACAAACACCTCACCTTTCTTCCAAGGAGGATGGCGTTAAGGCTGATAAGGGTTTGGGTTTGGACTGTGGTCTGTAGATAGAGGTGCGTAAACAGCGATTGGTTGTATCGGCATCGAGCCTTTGGGGTTCATTAAGCCTTTAATAATTATTTAATTAGCATCATAAATTGATAATTAATTATTAGTCTATCCAGTTCATAATCTATATATATTTTGATTTTTTTGGCTTGACTAAATGATAGAGCCAGACCCATCGATAAATATTTGTACATAAAGGCTAATAAAACAATAATAATAAGACATGATAGATATTGTATTAGATCATAGATATTATATATATATATATATATATATATATATATATATATATATATATATATATATATATATATATAGTACATAAACATAAATAATGCTAGACATATCTAATATTGGCCTAGAGGGCTAGAGGTCGCTGAGAGCGGTAGAGACAGGACTAGACTCTGGTTTCGTAATGCTGGAGCGAGGAGTGACGTAATGTTCTATCAGATCTCCCCGAACCCCTCCCTAAGGTCACCTCTGTCTGCCACAGAGCTTGGCGGATTTTAAAGCAGTCAGAATAGAAAGTGCATGTATATGTGTGAGTATATATATATATATATATATATATATATATATATATATATATATATATATATATATATATATACGACTCTCATTCGTCACTCTGGCCCCAACTAGTAACTAGAAGCCCTTAAAAATATTTTGCAATTATGAAGGTTTTGCCAGGTTAATAAACTCCTGCCCTATACAATAAAGAATAAAATTTAAAAAAATATATTGTTATTTGGGGAAAAATCGTTTCATGTGTTTTCTGTAAAGTTTGCTAAATGGTGCTTAGGTCGATATTATATAACGCCTAAGTTGGTGATCATATCTAATAAAATATGAATTTCAAAATTTGAAAAATTAAAAAAATACTTTTAATCTGTTAAAGTTATCTTCGGATCCTGAAAAAAATTTATATGTAACATCCCTAAAGTGTAACCTTTTGATTAGAAACAGAATCATAGAAATAGGTTCAAGAATGGTGGAAGTTATGATTGGGCATAAATGAAAAAAAGTCAAACTAATAGGGGTAACGTCGTTTTTTGAAGTTGGTTAATATCTGATGTGGACAACACGTGACGTCCTTGTAAGCCTATTAAACTATAAATCTCAAAAAGTGATCCAGAATTTGGTTACTAGTTTCCGAAGGTTGCAGTATCTCAAAAACGACACTCGGCGTCGCGACATCCATCTATTGACACACAGACACAAACAAATGGGGAGGAACACCAGTATTTTACATTCAATTTTAACACTTGAAACGATTAATAAAAATGTTTAATTGGATTGAAAACCAAATGTTTGTAACCTTTATTACCGAAACATATGGTTTATGTATTTAATTTAAATATAATTTTTGATGTAAGCTTATTAGGACCTTCAAGTAAAGTACCTACGGCTCACCAATATGAACCAAAATATAGTAAATACGTTCGTATCGATATAAAAGACCTATTTACCAAATTTGAGATTTTTTACATTATATTTTAATATAATTTTTTCTGAGTCTAACTTGATGTTCAAGTACCGCTTCCGGTTTTCCAATTTAGACGAAAATCTAGTATGTTATTTAAATCAACGTAAAAGTTATAAATACTAAATTTGAGAAATTTTGCATAGTATTTTAATATAATTTTGTATGGAAATCAATTATGATCTTCAAGTAAAGTACCACTTACGGTGATCAAGCAGTAACCAAAAAGGGAGGTTCATAACTAGATTTTACAACAATCATAAATACAAAATTTCAACTTTCTACGGCTAACCGTTTTTGTGGTATGCGCGATACGAACGTACGTACGTACAGACGCCACAACGAAACTAGTCAAAATGGATATTTCCGATTAAATCTGAAAACCGAAAATTTTCGCGATTACAACACTTCCTTTACTTCGTACAAGGAAATAGCAATAGGATTAATTGGTCCAATGTTCTAAGAATTTTAAAACACTGCCTATTCTATTTTAGCACAGCTTAAATGTCTCTATATTTGACTTTTAAATAAAACAAGAAGTCTTTTTTATATGAGACACGTCATTTAAATTGCTTAATAGAACTTTACATTTTTGACTAAACTTTCAATTTAGTCCGAGAGGAGACGTATGACTACAAGAGAAGCACTAGACTGTTGCCCAAACATGTCTCACCGACACAGCACCAGCACTGATAACGGTTAAAAGGTATCATAACTCTCGCCGGATTAGAGGCTAGTGGCGAGGAGTCCCTAAAAGTGTGGACTTATAAGGAAGCACTCGGCAGCGTCACCAGCTGAGGAGGACACCTTACGAAATACTTAGTGCTAACGCTAGGGTTCAAGGTTCCGCCCCTTAGGGGAGAAAGTTTCATTATTTATAAGCCAAGGGATATCATGTCAGGCATTACTTAGGGACATGACAGAAATAGGAATGTTTCTGCAAATGCTTACAGAAATATTTTATAAATTAAAAAATGTTACTTCAAAAAAGTTTAAATAAATTCACCTATATTATTATTATGAATAAAGTAATACCGTCAAAAAATTAGCCCAGGGATTATTATTTCATTACTCACGGGTGTGTTGAGTTTTTGAAACAAACTAGCAGGTTGATGGTCTGGGTAAAAAAAAATTTGATTACCGTATAATAACAAGTTTTTTTGCGGATAACGTTAGTTCTAAAACAGGTAAAAACATCATTGTTAAAGCAAATTGCGTAGTTTAAGGAGAGTGATCACAAATATTGTTTTTATATTATGATATGTACCTTTTAGGCCGTATTTATGTTTAATATAATAACATTATTCGTAATCCATAAATAGTAAATTTTAGAGCGACCTGAAAGGTGTATTGATTTGAATATGTAATGATAACGGTATACTTTACGGAGTGAAGTATATTAACAGAATTTTTTATTCAAAACTTATGTCAGATTTGGTTTTAGCACTTTGAAACCTCTATATTCAAATTTTCGAGCAAAAATAAAAAATGTTGGCTTACAAATTTTTCCAAGGGTCTAGTTCTTAAACTATGCAATTCGCTTTAGCAGTGATGTTCCTACGTGTTTTAGAACCAACGTTATCCGTAAAAAAAAAACTTGTTTTTTATACGATAATCACCTTTTTTTACCCAGACCATCAAAGATAATTTAATAGTTTTTTATACGAATAGAAAATAGAAACTCTCCTCTTTTTAACAAGTCCAAGAGCGTCGATATAGAGTAAACTGAAAAGGAGAACAGATCTCAATTAATTTTGGTGTGAAAAAATCTATGAGGCTATAAACACATTTTTAAATTTATTTGACCAAAAATCAATTATTTTTTTATGTTTATATTTTTCCTATAATATGCTCTAAAAAATTAATGTTTACCTGAAAAAATCATATCGATATCATTCTCCAAACAAGAGATATAAAATAAAGCATTTTCAGCATGTTTTTTTTTTTTTTGTTTTTTTCTCAGCTCCCAAGGCCCATTAGATGAAAAGGAAGGGTATAGGTCATACTTTTTTTTAACGTATAATCCCCCATAAAAGTTTGATCGGCGACGACCAGCACATCGTACACTACCTTTGTTAATATAACATGAACATAGAAAATTTTCTCAAGAATTGATGCATTTCTGAGATATGTAGGTCAGTTTTCAGTACGAAATCTGAAGGAAACAACATCCACTAACTTTTCATTTAGATGACTGCTCGTATCCTCAAGGATATTGTCTCAGCGGCCATTACAACAGGAAGATGAGAGAAATCCTGGAAAAGAGGAAAACCTCATCTTTGTCCTTTACCTTGGGAATTTTTTTTTTTGTTTTCTTAAGCTGAGTAGTGTAAACTCAGGCGGTGTTTGGAAAAGTAACTTTCCCTCCTTACGCGGGGGAAAAAAAACGCCTTCACTAACCCTAGGAAATTATAAATATTGTCTAAAAGATACATTATAAAAATTAACATCCACCAATGAAGGATTAAGCTCTAGATAAATTAATATTATTATTACTATAATTTTAATGCCATAAATAATTTACAAATGATTTTAGCATAGAGTACAAAACCCATTAGCATTCCTGGAGAGTAGACAATCAGATAATTTCTTAGTAACGGTCGGTAATAGACTGCTTTAAAGGGCAAAGCCTAACCTTTATATTGGCTGCGTCACTATTTGACTCAGATAGCTCATTTTGTTTTCACGAAATATTATTAATACGGTCCGAAAGTCCGCTGCAAAAAAGGTGACTTATTTCATACAAAGGTCTTGAAGCCCGCCTCCTCCAAATGCCGACAAAGATTTTTAGCATTTGGGACAGTCTGTAGTTCTATCTGTGCTTGAAATAAATCATATCTAATATGAAACGACTCACGTATCCAAGTTTATGAATTTTTTGGGCATTTTTTCAGATTTTCCCGGTCCCGTATCTTCGTATCTATTCCGAATATTCGAAAATATTATGTACAAGCATGCAGGAAATTTAACGTACTTTAAAATTGGTAATGACAACTAGAAGTTGAAGCGAGTTACTTAATAGACAGTTACGTTGGAAAAAATGAAAACAGTTTTTTCTTAGCGGTTTTTCAAGATGGCGAAAAACGCACAAGGAGGAGATCGAAAACTTATATTTTTCACAAGACGGGCAATAAATACAACTTACCTTAAAATTCAAATTACTCCATTTATTGCAAACCGAAATGCGAACCAAACTGGGTTAAATGCCAATTGCCGGAGATCGGGGAATCGCCAATCCCGAAAGGTGTACATGACCGAATTAAAAAAAAAAAGAAAATTGAACACAATGGACACAAAATTTGATGTCCTACAACTTTTATTTTATGAGTTTTTATCTTAGAGAACTCATTTCCATGCTGCAGACTCATATATATATATATATATATATATATATATATATATATATATATATATATATATATATATATATATATATATATATATATATGTGTGTGTATACGGGCGCTAGGTTTGGTCCATGGACAGTCTATTTCGGAGAAAGAAACATGTCTTCGAACAGCCATAATCCGTGGATCTTGATAGATTGTTCACTGTCCTTGAACCCCGGTAAATGGGTGGGAAGGACACTGCCGAAATGGCCCCCAAAGGGACCGGTTATCCAGTTATGGATAGACTGCCGGTGAACCATGGAAACCATGGTTCGTAGCAACGTGAAGTTGAGTGACCCTCTCCAGGCTGTCTGTAACCCCCACAAGCAGTAAATATCTGTAAGAATAGCACATCACACGGCCAAAGATCTGTATGGTTCAAAGTGCCAACAGGGGAAATATATATATATATATATATATATATATATATATATATATATATATATATATGTATATAAGTATATAAATAAAAAGATGACCAGAGCCTTCTGGAAGACTGGGAACATCTACAATAAGTCATGCCTATCACGTAACACCAAAGTGAGACATTATAACAAGGTCATCAAACCAGAAACCCTGAATCGAAAAGGTGAACTAGAAAACATCAAGAAACTGGAGAGAAGAATCATCAGGAAAATTCTAGGACCCAAATAGACAGAAGATGGATACCGGTTGCGGAGTAGACAGCAGACTGAACAGAAATCCAACATAATACAGGACGTTGAAACGTCGACTGCAATTCTATGGTCATATCAAGACTCAGACATTCAAGATAGGCAGACATTCAGACGAAAAGTACAAAAATGGAAAATGAGCCGAGAGGCAAGGAAATTGAAGACTGGAACAACTTGGTCTGAAGAAAGGAAGAAGGAACACAGTGAGAAGATGAAAGAAGTGTGGCGCCTTAGGAAATATCACATGAAGTAGACGCTTCGCGTGGTCCATCAGTGGCCTATACGAATGAATAGAATAGAATATATATATATATATATATATATATATATATATATATATATATATATATATATATATTATAAAAAACAGAGTCATTACTATATATATATTTATATAGTAATATATATAGTAATGACTCTGTTTTTTATAAAATCGCTGTTTTAGACCAAACCAGTTAATCAAATTATTATGCTGTGGTACTCATTAGTAGCAGAATTTGATATTACTTAATCTAATATACAACAACTTTTCGATAGAATAATCGAAATAATAAGGAACGGTACATGAATTATCGGCGAAAAAACAAAAATAGTGCTAAAATTTCGGTTTTAGTTAATAATATAAGTTATAAGCTGACTGACGTGTATTTTTCATGTCCTTTCTATGAAAGAAATCACCTTTTTTGCCAAGGGCCCCCGGACTAATAGGAATATTTTAAAATAATAAAAAAATAGGTGGACATTTTTTCTTTTCTCGTGTTCTTATTTAATAATTTGCCTAATGAAAAGCAACAATGAATATTGATAACACAAAACGTACTGAAAGATTAAGCATCAAGACTCATTTTCAGAAATTTTTTAAAATGTTTAATTTCAAATTTTGTATAGTAAATCTTATAGCTATAAGAAACGTCTTAGGATTTTTAACATTTCATTCAGAATGGTCCATCATAAAATTTTCATCAGACCAGTTGGAATTCCGTCCATGACCGAATTCGAATATATTATAAGGAAGTGGATTGTGAGAGAGGAAAGGGTCGCAAAGGGCTCTATTCTCTTCCGACTTTCTAATATTAAAGGTAATACATGGCCTTCTATTGTCTATATAGTATTCATTATTCATGTCTATATCTATATATCAAGGGTATACATGATACAAACATTTAGCTACATATTTATATGCATGCTTTTCTACTTACCGGAACCGTATAATTCATATAAAAGTTAGCTTACAAGTTTATACTTGCAATATCAATCCTTACCTGTAAAAAAAAAAAAGAAAATAAATCATTATGCCTATATAGTTAAGAACCATCAAACTAATCAAAACAATGCTAGATTGTAATATTCGTTGAGTTTCAACAATAGCATGCTAAATATCACAATAGAAAACAAGACAAATAGCAGACTCAGTTTAACAAACCTGCTTCTGTCTGTGCTAAATGCAGTGTCATTCTCAAATGACCGCCATATTGTTTTGTCAACTGATAGGTGTCAAATGGTCATTTACTTACTTGCTTTAGTTCGTAAATATATTATTTTTTCTTTATCGTAAAATTAAAAATGTAAGAAGAAAGGGTGTTTTTAGAATAGAGGTCTCATAAAAACAAGATAAGTAAAATAAAACAAAGTTGTACCATCTTACCATAGCGCAACCGTATCTATTCAGCAAGATACGATGGTACTTACACTGGGCCGATGTTAATCATGAATTTGGCGAGCTAACTATTTAGCATGCAAAGTAAAATTGTGAGTGTCCCTAATATCTATAAAATAAATACTAGTTTGTTACAAAATCCTTGTGCATGAACACAACCCTTAATTCCAACTCTCAAAATTCCTATAGGAATGTTTTTGTTCCTACTATTTATGTCAATATTTACTTTGACTAATCCTTTGATTCCTTGTAACTTGATTTGGCTTTATGAGGTCATTTATATTTTTAAAACGTACGTGCAATTTCAAAAGAAAAAAATCATGTTTCGCGGTCTTTTGTGACATTACTGGAAAAATGCTTTAAGCGCAAAGGCAGCCGCCGAAGAAATTTGTGCCATAGAAGAAGAGTCAATTGTCCATCAAAATATTGTCGCACAATGCTTCAAGCATTTTAACAATAGGAATATGAGACTTGCAGATGAACCCCGATAAGGTCGCCCATCCGTCGTTGATGATGATATTCTTCTTGAATGTGTGAACCAGGACCAACATGCAACGATGATGCATGCAACATGAACATGCAACTATGTGATTTATGGGCCGTAGTAGGGGCTTCTATTGCCACAGTGGCTCGTCATTAAAATCACAATCCTGGGCTTACGAAATTTAAGACAATGATCCGACCCACGTGACTTGACAGAGGCCCAAGCCCAGTAGCGAGTTGATATGTGCAAAAATTTGCTTCAAAATCCAAAAGTTCTGGAAAATAATTATCACAAGTTACGAAAACTGGATATTGATATTTTTAAAAAACCTAGCAAACATAAGAAGTGGTTACGGTCAGGTGAAGTTGCGCAACCGTAGATTTGCCAATATCGGTTTGGGAAAAAGTTAAGCTTTGTGTTTGGTGGACCTTCGAAGGCGTTTTTAAGCTTCTTCCTGATGGTCGAGCAGTGGACTCAAACCTTTACAGTAAACAGCTAGACAAAGTTTGTACAGTTTTGAGTAAAATGTACCCGCTTTGGTCAACAGGAACCAAGCCATTTTACAACACGACAATGCCCCTGCACTTCATTCTGGTGTTACCAAGGAAAAATTATCGGAACTGCAAAGAGTAAACGTCTATCCTCATTCTGCGTATAGTCCAGGTATTGCAACATCAGGTTATAGTTTGTTTAGACCAATAGCTCACTTTTTAAAAGGTCGGATCTTTGATAATTACGAGGACATAAAAATTGGATGTGAAGAGTTCTTTGCATCAAAACCAAAAGACAGTAAAACCAATGTACTATACTTTGAAGAGTAGTATTCAATAATGTTTAAAATATGTAATCTGAAATCAAGCTATACCAATGCAAAGGACTTTTGTAACAACCTAATATAAATTACCAAACACTTGAAAATAATTGGTACCAACCGCGAAACTAAGCATTTGTAGGAGTAGTAAAAGCATAAGCTGTCGATTAAGTTATATATAGCAAGATAAATAGTCCCATATCGAATGAGGACTAGGATACGAACGAAGGACAGTATGACGACAAGCAGGACGACGAAAGTATCCGAGGAAAAGCTTCACTAATCCAATACTTTTTTTGTAGCTGCTAATTCGATGAGTCTGAGTGCTCACTGCTTCTAGCTAGCACTTTCACTCACTCAGGGGGTTAACTGTCACCATAAAAGTTACATGGAACAACAACTTACAATGGTCACCTTTGGTGGTCGTCACGGTGGATTCCAAGTATTGCACTGGATTTAGGTGTGCTGGCAAAGATCGTTGATGGTATCGGTATCGGGTCAAAAGCTTCGATAAGGCTCATCTTTATTGTTTAAAATAATGTAACAAATAATTTAATATAATATTTAATAGAAAATTAAGTAGTATGGCTGAATGTGGTACAAATCCTTCCATTGTTCTGAGGATGTTCTGAAGATGTTCCATCTTCTAATAGTAAGCCATGTTTTCAATACGTTAATGGATACCAATAATGTTACGTAGTATTAAAAAGTAAATATAATTTAATACTTCCAAATTGTGGGGTGTATTTCTTAAGATAGAGCATTAACTACAACAGCTGAAATCTGAGCAATATTGTTAAAATTAATAAAATAAACGAAGTACCAAATAATATTCCCTTTTTAATACTAAAATATTAAAAAAGGCCTTCCAAAAATACAACGTACTTTTCCGTGACGTCGCCATAAAAGGATATGAAGGCCATGATATATACATATTTTGTATTGGATTCTAATCTAAAGCGACAAGGTAAGTCGAAAAAGTCGTGGATAAACCAGATATTTTTTATATATAACTATTTGAAAATAATATGTAGCGTTTTTACATACTTGTACGAATTAAAGGAAGTATTGTAATCGCGAAAATTTTCGCTTTTCAGATTTCAACGGAAATATCCATTTTGACCATCCCTGAATCCATTTTGACTAGTTTCGTTGTGGCGTCTGTACGTAGGTACGTTCGTATCTCGCATAACTCAAAAACGATTAGCCGTAGAAAGTTGAAATTTTGTATTTAGGATTGTTGTAAAATCTAGTTGTGAACCTCCCTTTTTGGTCACTGCTTGATCACCGGAAGTGGTACTTTACTTGAAGGTCATAATTGATTTCCATCAAAAATTATATTAAAATATAATATAAAACATCTCAAATTTGGTTAATAGGATTTTTATATCAATATGAATGTATCTACTCTATTTTGGTTAAAATTGGAGATCCTAAAAAGGTACTTTACTTGAAGGTCATAATAACCTTACATCAAAAATTATATTTAAATTAAATATATAAATCATATGTTTCGGTAATAAAGGTTACAAAAGCAATTTGGTTTCCAATCCAATTAAACATTTTTATTACTTGTTTTAAGTGATAAAATTGAGTGTAAAATAGTGGTTTTCCTCCCCATTTGTGTGTGTGTGTGTGTGTCAATAGATGGGATGTCGCGATCATGTGTCGAGATGAGATACTGCAATCTTCGGAAACTAGTAACCAAATTCAGGATCACTTTTTGAGCCACCGATTTATAGTTTAATAGGCGTACAAGGAAGTCATGTGTTGTCCACATCAGATATTTTTTAATTATGTGTATACATCATTATAGCGATGATTTCATATTTTCAGCACACCACACCTAAGTAATCAGTGATCATTAGTGGAGAGATTATAATGCTCAAGAAACCTCACAGGAACGTGGCCCTTTAATCCTTTATAGATGGGGATCTATACCGGGGGGGTACACATCTACCAGAGCCAAATGCATCAATTAGACATTTGCAAACAGATTCATTGGGATATGCTGGATGGCAGTAAGACTGAAAAAATATGTTAAGGACTCAACCAACACCCGAAGCCGGTAGGGAAAGATTGATAAATCCTCGGTACCAGTGACCGTCAAGATTTTGTCCTCTACCTTGTTGCTCTCACAAAATTAAAACTCATGAGTATAAAATCATTTTAATTATTTTACTCTATTAAAAAGTCATGTAGCAATATTATTCTAAGCCATTTTTTCTCTTGAGATTTGTCGACAGGATAATATTTCAATATCATCAGGAAAATTGACACCGTTTGGTGAAAACAACTTGGGAGAATCTTTGTAATATATCAATATTTTCTTTTTTTTTTTTATGGTCCTTCCATAAAATTTTAATTAATTAATTTCAATATAGGTATATTTTACTTGTAAGTAAGTTCAAAAATGGTCAAAAAACTATAAATAAAGAGTTATAAATAAATTCAATTTGAAAAATTTGAAACGTTTATTTATTATGAAACACAAGAAATGAGGAATTTAAAATTCATCTACACTGTTGTGGTATACCAAAAGAAAAAGCTTCTGCAAATGGGTACTGAGAGCATACATTGTACCAGCCTATTATTTCCTAGTAAAAATGTTTGTTTTTTTCATAAAGAAAAACACAATAACTAAGTATTAGATGCCAAACAGAATAAATATATTGGTAAAAATGTTTTTTTTTTTGTAATGCTCAAGTTTTTTCCTATAAAAGGATCAGGAATGTTACTTGACTGATCTATATATAATTTCGTTTTATTCTGTAGTATCTATGTTTTGGTGTTTTGCATAGTTTATAGATTTTATTTTTAAGTAATTTAAGTTTAAGGTTATAAGTTTAATTTAATTAATTATTATTAATTAATTATTAATTAAGGTATATTATATATATATATATATATATATATATATATATATATATATATATATATATATATATATATATATATAATATATATTAATTATTAATTAATTAATTTAATTTAAGGTTATAACTAATTTATCTTTTATATTTTTTTTATCATCATTTCAATATATTAATAATTAATTCAGTTCCTCTATATTTTTTAATTATTTCATTTAATTCATTTAATTATTTATATACAACACAATTCATAGATTGTACCATCAATAAATAAATAAGAATAAGAATCCAAAGATTAAGAAAAAAATATATGTATATATACATCATCTGGTAAGTACCCAAGCATTACTATGCAACTGACAGCCAAATAATAGACTTGGTGCAATATTCATGACCAGCAGTAAATTCCAAGATCTCAGCTGCTTCCAGTCATATTTTCATGGACACCCAGCTTAACTCAGAACCTATCGGAGTTCTTCCTCCTTGGGGTACTTTATTCTCCCAGAACCGGTCACGATTATGACGGAAACTCAGGAAATCCCCCAGCCATTTTAAAGATCGACAGAGTTCTCACGGCGGTGCAGAGTAAACACAATGTGTTTACATTATAAGATAATTGAACCTGGCACGGGTCCAAGCTGTGATGAGCAGCGCGGCGAGCTTAAGTGGCCTAGGAAAGTGCCGAGTTTATGGCTTGTTTTTATGTTGTATATAAAAACAAAATGGACCAATGTAAATATGAAAATAAATTTATGATTTCGCTTTAAAACACATAAAGTCAGATACCCTTATTCTCCTCGGTAAGTTCCGTGATCCATAAGAAAAAAATATAAAAAATAAATAAAAGCTGCTCAGCAAGAACTCATAATTCTTTCTGAAATAAATTCCTATATGGACAATAACACGTGATGGTTTCCAAACCAATAACGATAATAAATAAATAAATAATTTATAACTTTTAAAACTTCTCTCATTTAGTATCGACTATTATAAAGTACTTTTACCATTGAAAACGAGCCTAGTAAATATATTAAAATAAGATAATTACTTAAGATTCAACTCCATCTTGTTTAATTGTGGCATTTTGCCTTTCTTTATGAATGCCATTTATAATGTAAATTGCATGAATTGTGAAAGTGTATACAATGGTGAGACTTAAAACTGGCCACTGGAATTAACCAACACATCAATAATTGTAAAAATAGTAGAAATGTTGAAGCTACACCATTAGTTCAACATAGCATAAAGTCCAACCATAAATTTTGATTTTGAAAGACCCAAATTTTTGGATATAGAAATAAATAATAAAAAATGAGATATAATAGAAGTCAGAAAAAAAAATATAATACAGCATATACAATCGAGTTCCTTTTAGAAGAATATTACTTAAATATAAAGCATCAATTGAATCCATTATGTTAGTGTTGCAAATGCAAATAAAAAATAATAATAATACTAAAGAAAGATGCAAGAAAGAGGAAAAAATAAGTTAAAGTTGATTAAGATTAATCCAGACAGGTTTAAGGTCAATTTAACATTGCAATATACTGATATATGCTCCTGCCAACTATTTTTTAATTTAGTAAAAAATGATAATAATAATAAATACTTTTATAATAAGACCAAAGAACCGTGGTTAGGGATCAAGTTTGGACCAATATAAGAGTCAAGCGATATATTTAATTTCAACCAAAAGAATATAGATTTACATGCATCCACTTTTGCATGCATTAGCTTTTAATGTAATTATTGTTTGAAATGTGATCAAAATGTTTTTAGAATTTCATTGCATTGTCGGTTATATTCTTCAAAATGGGCGATGCCCCGAAACTTTAAATGTTGGAATGTTGTAGAAGAGTGTTAATGTGGTTATACATGAAATAAATGTTTACAAGTTTTAATAATTTATATTATTTTATCCTTGTGAAGTTTTGCTTCCAATCCATAATGTTTCAAGTCTATTTATCGGTACATCATGAAGTTACACATGATGTAATATGAAACATCAACATAAAGTCGAGAATACTTAAAATATAATAAAATACTTTTTACTTCCTTGTACGCAGTAAAGGAAGCATTGCAATCGCGAAAATATTCAGATTTCAACGGAAATATCCATTTTGACTAGTTTCGTCGTGACGTCTGTACGTACGCTCGTACGTATCTCGCATAACTCAAAAACGGTTAGCCGTAGAAAGTTGAACTTTTGTATTTAGGACGACTGTAAAATCTAGTTTATAAATAAAATAAATAAAATAAAATCTCTTTTTGGGCACTGAATGATTACCGGAAGTGGTACTTTACTTGAACGTCATTATTGATTTTCATTAAAAATTATATTAAAATATAATGCGAAACTTCTCACATTTGGTATTTAAGACTTACATACTGATATAAATAACGTAATAAATTTTGGTTTCACGACGCTGAGTGTCGTTTTTTAGATAATGCTATTTTGAGCCACCGATTTATAGTTTAATAGACGAACAAGGAAATCATGGGGTGTCCACATCACATATTTTAGCATTTTAGCTCAAATTGTTTCAAAGCATTAACGAGATCTCAATGAGTAATATGAACCAACAAACATAATAATCGGTTGAATCGTTCGCTCAAAATATCGTTACATATCAATAAACGGAAAGGATAAGCACATTAACCTGGTTGTGGCTATCCCATAGTTGGATAATGATATCTCATAGGCATCGTTTCAAAAAATACTAAAAAAAGGCATAGCTTTATCTCAATCAAGGATATCCTGCATTAGTTCTAATGGTTCATAGAGAGTAGAAAAATATCAAGACCTATAACCAGGTGTCCAACAGAAGAGCCACAGAAGATACGGCTAAAAATAGAAGGGATGATAACAGGATCAGATGGGATCCTATCAGCCTATAACGCTAGCCGAGCCTCGTTAGGGTCAGTGACGAAGCAGAACATGCGGGCGATACTAATGAACGTGCTATATGCCACAGCTGTTCCGCACGGGTCCTCCATACTGAATCGCGGGATGGATTCGGCATAGTGATTCGGTAATTGTAATTAAATTCCGAGAGTAACATCTTCTAATATAAGAGGGCCATTTCACGTCGAATCACTTCCATTTCTCTTGAAACTTTTGTTTCCCAGTGTTTCCCAGCTTAGCGTTATCAAAGCGGTCCGTAAAAACATTTGGGCTGGCCAGGCGTGGCATAGATAGTATACTTTTATTTATTTAAATTACAATGTATGCAATGCAGTTGGATTTACTTATTTTATATTTTTGTAGGTACTGTTAATACGTATTAGCAAACATATAAAGAATAAATATAAATATATTCAAAATTTCAAAAAAACATTAATCCGAAAATTTTGTTTTGTTAAAATTCATCATTAAATTAAAACGCATTAAGTCTTCTTTAGAATGAGCTATTACACATAAGAATGATGCACCTATCACAAGCATGTTTTCATGATTCATCGATACAGTAAAAAGAGCTACCACAAATTAGGCAAAAAAAAAAAAAAAAAAAAAAGGAAGAAAGAAATGTGCTGATTTCGATTCATTCAATTGAGATACAACTTATATTACACGGATCAGTGACCAATTACGCAGCCAAAAAAAACAACTAGCTAAAAAATAAATAATGAAAAAATAATTGATGAACCAGATTAAATATCAACGAGAAGTCATAAACTTTAATGGATGAGATTAACTAGCAATCAAATCAAACTAGATAAATTAAATTTCGCTACAAAACCTATTTATAACAAGAAAAACCTGTCTATCAACACCAAGATTACAACCCCGTATCCAAGCCGGTAATCATTTAAGATATAGAAACAGCCAACATCCCCAATCTAGAAAAACTTCTAAAGATTGAACGGACCCGAAATGATCCAATCAAGAAATTTATGGGAAGACCTAGAAACAGCAATATCAAAAAGGAGGCTGAAATTCTGCGGAGATAAGACGAGAATGAATCCTTCTAGAATCAACAAACAATTTTTTTTTAAATATTCTACATTAAAAGTCTTGGAGGTTATACTAAAAAAATAAAACAACAGTTTCTGCAATAAAACAACCAATTCTGCTAAGTCTAAATCTATGCCGTGGACAGATGAGAATTTATAAATCAAATTAACAAAGTAAAGGTTCTTGTGAGAGAAAGGAAAAACCACATTGATTGACCTTTTCAAAAGAATGAAGGACCTACGGAAAATGAGAAAAGAGAAAAAGAAAGTAAAAAATAAATGATATTTTCGTAGTCCCTTGCTGACATTTCCGCACAAAAAAAAAATCAGATAATCTGGGGATGGGCTATACACTTTCAAAGTTCCTCAATGGATAACATTTGTTTACAAATAAATTTTAATTTTAATTTTTTTTTTTTTTTATAATCCCTTCTAAGGCACTGAAAATAACATCAAACCTCAAACAAATTGAAACAGGACTGATTTTAACGTTTTATAATTCGAAATCACTACGCTGTAACATGTTTAAAATCTGACAAAATTCTTAAATGGGAAATTATTTTTTTTGCGATATGAAATCCTGTAAAATATGAGAAATTTCAAGTTAACGATTGAGGCTTGTGGCACATAATCTTAAGCTATCATTTAGTGATGATCACAAATTTTCTGTTAAAAACAAGATTAATTTTAATTTCAATTTAATTGTGGAAAAACAAAAGATTGTTTTATTTTTTAATTATATATTGAAATTTACAACTGTATTAACAAGAAAATTCAACAATTAAATATGAATCAAGATAAAATAACATGTAAGATATGTAGAGAAACTACCCATTGTTAGCACTCCATACAACAATTCTAAGGTCTAGAAAGTCCCGAGGCCATCTTCTTTTCAGACGCTTCGGATGATTATCGGAAGTCGAAGAGGTAGCAAGGTTTGAAATAAGTGGATTTGAGTGGGAATGGAGTTTGTCATGGAAGTATAGGTACTTGGTGCCGGGTTAAATCAGCAATATATGAAAGGCCCTTATGGATGATTTTATCCATGACTAAGTAAGGAGAGTTAAGGATTTCACGAGAATTTTGTATTGCAAGGATTGGATAAGTGAGGAACTCGATGGTTTAGGGGAGCCGCAAAGTTCAATCCCCTAAGTCCAAATAGGCTTTATTATAATCATGTATCTGAGCCTTATGTAATCAGTTGGAAGCTTACAGCCTTTGTCAAGTAAGTGTTGAAATAGCCGGAAATGCCGAGCAGTTTCTTGTCGTCTCAGCCTTATATGAGGATTCCAAGTTAGACATTTGTCAATATGGAGTCCTGGGTAGCGTATCTGCTCAACAGGGAAAAAGTGGGATATTATAAAAGGATACTATAGGGTAGGAAGTCATAGGGTTCACGACAATAAAAGAAAAACAATCGTTAAATCAAAACCATTACCAAGAAACTTTTACAGTTATACTTGTATTAGCATAAGATGAGGTATAGAATTTTTTGTAAGTCTTGGTTGACTTTTCATCTATTGACTATTTTTAAGTTGTATCATAACCTTAGTGTCTAGAGAGCTCTCAGGTCGAGGTATTTTTCTCGGTTAAAATTTAACATGATATAACCTTTAAATGGAATATATCAAATACTTAAGTATTTATAACTGAGATAATTTAAAAAAATAAAATGTATTTTCGACAATATTCATGTTATTTTTCTGCTAAAATCGGTTATTTTATACAACTACTTTGAAGTATGTACACTTCGCTCAACTTATAAAAAACCATAATTGGTTTTGAATCGCAATTGATAATCGTAAACTTTAAAAAAAAAAAAAGTGGAGTATGAAGTTATTCTTTTTATAAGTATTATTATAGGCAATAATTGGTAAAGTACATCTATTCGAATATTAATTAACAAAAATAAAATAAATGACAAAACAAATGTTAAAAGAGGCAGAGGACAGAGAGACAGCAGCGTGGGCAGGAAGGGTCGTCAACCTGATGCGACCTTGCCTCTAGTGCGATCTGTTGGCCACCGCCTGGTACTATTCGTCGCCTGGCAACTGCTTCACTCTACCGGCAAAATGCCGAACTATCCTCGTAAGTTTATTTATATCGTATCAAATTCATTATTTTACAAAAATCATGAATGATAAAAATTATCATTAAAACATATTTTGTACATGTTATTTATTACATATTTTCAGATGTAAAAATTAATAATTTCGTAATTGAATCAACTTTCTAATAAAAGAAAAATTATTTAAAAAAAAAATAAGTTTGTTGATAACAAAATAATGCAATTGTTAAAATGGTCAATCCTTGTTATAATTTAAATTGATAAACTTCATATAAAAACGTACATAAATTCATAAAGGTGATTCAATTATTAAATCAGTAAAATAATTAATGAATTATACCGAAAATGTAAAATAAAAAATAGAAATAATGTTTACAATATTTATTGGAGTGATGTATTATTTCTATTATGTTAGTTTTTTAAAACTGTTGATGTGAAATGCGCTGTCACTCGTCTGTATTTACATGATCTTGTATTTTTCAGCCCTGGCGAAACGTTGACTGGTAATTGAGAGACATAAGGCTTTGCTTTTGTAATCTTTAATTATTAATAATTGTAGTATAAAATTAAAAAAACATTACAAAAATCAAAAGACGCTTCTAGTACAGTAGAGCAAAACAACTATTATAGGAAAAACCAACTCAGATTCGTTATTAGCGATCTTTAGAAAATTTAAATAACAATTTTCATTGAAATAAAAAAATAGATATTGTTGAATTTTATTTTTCCGTGTGATTTTTATTTATTTTTTTTTGCCAGCCGATTACCGGCGTTCTCTAAAGCAATCATTATCCAAGTTCAACGTTACAACAACCGTTAGAAAGCTGAACTTCTGATCTTAAATCCACACCAAAAACTTTATGCTTTTATAAGGGAGAAAATGGAGTTTAAAATAAAGAAAAATTCCTCAAACATTTAATTTTATATCTCAGGTTCTATTTTGTTTACGGTGCCATTTCGTTTAGTTTATAGGACCCTAAACCACTTTCAAGTTTCGTGAAGTGCCGGTTTATTTTCTAGAGAGCATTTAAAAACAAATATTTTTTAATAATTAATTGTATTAAATTATTTTTACACAATTAATAATAAGAATAATTATTAAATTGTATAAAAAAGATAAATAAATGCTATTATTATTATTATTATTATAAATTAATAATTTTTTATTAGATATTGATAAATTATTTGCCACTTCTATAAATTTGTTTTACTGAAAACTACTTTCGAATGTTATACATTCATCCTCAGTTCTATAAACACACAAAAAATTTAAAAATAAGCAATTCAACATATAGTTTGGTATTATTATACATATTAAATTAGATTAATATAAATCAGCATTATAAAACATTTATGAATTATGAATTTAATTAAGACAAGAAATCAAATACATGTTGGTACTCACCAAGGTTTTTAAATGGATTATAGCAAACAAAAAAAATTGTACTGGTTTCTTCTCGCACTGAACTAAAAATGAACGAAAGGTAGTTTATAAGTTAAATGTTTATAAGTTAAACGGTTTAAGGGTCAGGGTTTTTCAAATAATGCCGGTGAGTAATTGTTTTTTCTGTTATAGATAGGAATAAATTTAAGATTGGACTATTGGAGATATTTATTTGGTCATTGAAGCAAAAATCTGGATTGAATTTGAAGGATTTTATGATTTCAAGTGCTTCATATATACTTAATTTGAGGCTGTTTTCAACGTGATGTATTAATTTAACTCCTGAGTCTTTGATGAATTTAATTTTTTCATTTAAATGAATTGCAAAGTTGGAATTATCTGTCTTATTATTATATGCACGTATATGTTCCTTTAATCTCTGATTTAGCGATCTTCCAGTTTTCCCGTGTATTTGGCTGCACAATCATTACAATTTAGTTCGTATACTCCGTTTTTTTGGAAAGGTTCTATTTTGTCTTTAGGAGAAGAGAAATATGAGGATAGGGTTTTTTCTATTTTAAATACAGGATTTAATCTAGTTTTTTCAATTCATTTCCGACTTAGGTGGATATAGGGCCGTAATATGGAATCAAAACATAATGTTTCGGAATGGGCCTATCTTCGGGGGTTTGTGAATAGATATCGTTAATTGTCTTTTTTTTGTATTTGTTTTTTTTAAAATATGATTGGTAGTGGTTTTATTATACCCGTTATTTTTTGCTATGGAATATATTATTTCGATTTCTTTATTATAGTTCTTTTTATTTAATGGTATGTTCAAAAGACGGTAAATCATGCTATAAAAAACGGCGAGTTTTTGTGCTATCGGTCTCAATTTCAAATTTAAAATTTTCCCCGCCAAATAGGTGTTAAACATCAACATTTGCCTACAGATTTGCCTTATCTGTATGAGGTGCCCCCTAATAATATTTTTATAATAACTTTTCCAAATTGGATATAACAACTTTTGATATAAAATTCCTCATTTCTTTATTTCTATGAAAAGTATTATTTAATGGTTTGAAAGGAAGCTGAAAACGAATCTGACTAGCTTTATTCTATAATAATTTTTTTTTGAGCCAACTTTACAGGAAGCATCTTTTGGTTTTTATAATTTTTTAGTAATACAATCCTCAATATTTAACACAAAAAATAAATTGATTGGTATATGAGAACTTTGATATCCATGCAGAGCAACGGCAGGAAACAATAATATAAAAAATCGTTGAAACTATATAAAATATTTTTTTTCTCAGCTCCAAAGGCGCATTGGCAAGAACCCTCGGACAGATGCCTAATATTTTTCGAGCTAGTATCACTATAAAAAGTTCCATTGCTTTCGGTGATCCCACGTTCATAGCCTCCCTCCCCCCTTGTCAGTCATATAATTAGAGTCCTATAGAGTGTTACTAGAAGATTAATGGTAATAGCGACGAAGGAGCAGAAGAAAGAAATGGAGGACACCCGCTCATTCTCCAGTAGCAGAGCTGAAGAGTGTAATGTATTTATCCTCCTTCCCTTTCCCTCTCCCCACCCGCTAATCTGAGCAGTTAGCGCATCTCTCCCTATAATTTTATATCATTGCGTCCGGACTCCTTCAAAACTTATTCCAAAAAAAAAAAAAGAAAAAAAACAGCCACTAACCAAATTGCTTTATATTCCAACCGCATTCATTGATTCGATTTTTTTATTTTATAATGACTAAGATTCCTGGCTTAGTTTTTATTTTGTTGTGAACTGAAAATAACGCGTACTTATGTTAATTTCTCTGACGATCGAACATGAATAACAGAGCCAGAGTTATAAAGAAAAAAAAGAAGTAAATAAATAAATGACTCCGACTAAAAATAAATAATTCAAACTTCTCCTGATATAATAAGAGATCACATTTAGACAACACGTTAATATATAAATTGAAAAAACAAAAAACAGCTAATCAAATATTCTCCAAGTTTGAAACATTTGCGAGGCAGCCCTCAGATCCCATCAAAAATGGTTCCTCGAAGAAGTTGTCTTTTTTAAAATTCATGACAAATTTATTCTCCCCACCTCTCCTAATGACTGTGCGACCTGCGCCCCGGAGCCTAAACTCCTCGAAAAGAAAACAAACAGCATTAACAAGGTGCCTTGATTGAAGTAGTTGCCCTGGGGCGCCGGAGAAAAAAAAAATGGTGGAGGCTTTAGGATTGAGCGAGTCCTCATCTTTTGTGTATATACTAAGTTAAAATACTTGTAATGACTATTATTATTACAATTATTAATAAGGGCAATCCACGACAAGGCAATGTCTGCCTACACTCAACTATGTCGACTTTCAGTGATTCACCGATATCAGTTTCTGTACTGTACTGCTACCAACGTTGGCAGATAAGGTAAAAAAAAATAATAAATAACGATAATGAAAATGTAAATAATAATAAAATAATAATAATGAATAAAAGAAAATAAATAAGTTAAAATAAAAGAAGAGACCTTAAAAAAAAAAAAAAATATATATATATATATATATATATATATATATATATATATATATATATATTTATAAATACACATGAATAAATATAGTGGAAACAAGAGAAAGATAAAAGAAACTTGGGATTATATTGAATATTAGGTAGACCAACACTTGCCTACTGACGGTTATCACTTAGTGGTTTCAATAAACAGGTTATTAAAAATTCAGTACAGTTCTTGTAGTACATCTTTTCAATTGAAAGTCTTTCGATGAAGCTAAGGCTTTCGACAAAGACTGGAACCAAGGACTTCATTTTTTTTTAATTAAACCTCTGCATACTATCTTCCACACCGCATCTTATGTTTTTTTCTTTATATCCTACAGGTTGTTTTTTTTTTTTTTTTTCTACCAATCGGGATTCTCCTTCAACAGAGCCTATATTCGGTCCATGAACAGATGCTATGTACTTGAAAGGTGGTTTTTCATTTAAATACGGAATAATTCAACAAGCGATCTTAAGTCGTGATAGGACTTAATCAGTGATATTATTGGCTAACATTGCTATGATGGAAATTTACCGTTACTAGAAAAGAGAACTGGACACGATCTTATTGTATACCCTTGACCCTTGGCTAACCCAGACTTAGGAATGCAGACACGAGATATCAACTGCAGCTGCAGCCACACCGCCCCTTTGTGGCGGGGGTTCTTAATATGGCGCAACTTAACGTTTAATATATAGCTCCCGTCTAGTTCTACTGCTTTATTATATCCGACAATCTACAATAGATAGGCTTTATAAGTCTATAGGTAAACACCCTGATAATATGAATATATAATATATAGGTACCCATATATATATATATATATATATATATATATATATATATATATATATATATATATATATATATATATATATATATTATCCCGATATTAGTTTATATTAAAAGGGTGTCTCAGTTCATTATAGCCAAACTATCTGAATCAAAAGAAAAAAAAGTAAACATGTAATATGTAAACATTTCTTTTGAAGAGGCATATTTTTTGTTTGCACTAATTACATATCTAGATTAATAAAAATATAATATGCACGATTAAATTATATTGGTAACTATCCAGCACCTTTACTACATAAACCAGAAAATTCGAATAGTTTTTTAAATATCTAGAAGAAGAATGAAGATAAGGGACTACCGGACTCCAGTCAAGTCAAGTCCGTATTCGTTGTAGCCCCACCTTAAAGAGGCATCATGGGCTGTTTAATGTTCCTGACTCATGAGGTATATAGAATCGAGGGAATGTATTTTTATCCACTAGCGCGTGCGGCTTGTTGATAAGGCACATTGCTCCTGTGCATCTTCAGGACCTTTACTGATAATTACTGAAAATGCTCAACTATACCAGAAACAGCAAAACAAATTTATCATTTATATAGTCGAACCTCTGTATATCAAATATGAAGGTTCCTTGAAAAAAATCGATATATTGAAAGATTGAAATTTGAAAGATTCGATAGATTGAAATTTTTCACCCCATTCAGGCTAAAAACAATTATAGCTATTTAGGGTTAAAGGTGTATCAAAGGCAATTCTTTAGGTTTAAAGAAAAATAAAACTGAAGGATCAATAGATCTTATTAGAAAAATTGTACATATAACATGTGTGATTGCATGTTTTTTACAAATTCACATTAACTTAATAACTTAATTAAGCATATCCAAACATCTCCGCTAAATATCTTCTAATGTCTTTTTGTGCATAAATCATCTCTGAATTCGTGTTCAGTAGAAATATTCTTAAAAAGAAAGCCAAACTTAAACTGATTTTAAAATGAAAATTTTACCCTACGTGATGAAAGATATTCAGAGAATTTAGGTAATGCAGTGCTTCTTCTGAAACAAGATCTCTGAATTGTCATTGCTTTGTAAACCAATCGGATATTTTTGTTTCTTATTTAATTATCACTCATCCTTATGTACACAAACTAAGGGTGTTTTTTTTTATCACATTTTATATTTTTTATATGGGAATATTTTGTTCGATATACAGAATATTTTTTTAAATAAAAATGCTCTTAAAAAAATAATAAAAATAGTTCGATATACGGAAGTTCATCGAGAGTATATACAGAGGTTCGACTGTATATACCTGCATAGTTCATCGAGAGTATATACAGAGGTTCGACTGTATATACCTGCATAGTTCATCGAGAGTATATACAGAGGTTCGACTGTATATACCTGTATAGTCACGCATTTATCTTAGTGAAATCTGAAAATATTTATTCAATTTTTCATGAATTCCTTAAAGCATGGAGATAACTGGAGGTAAAGTAAAATGTATACTGTTTAAAGGATTATGTAATAATATTGAAGGTATTATAAAGTCAAACAGATGGGGCAGAAGAGAGGCGAGAAAAGATACAGGTGACGCTATCTAGTGGTCAATCGGAGAACTACCTTCTGGCTACAAGCCACTGCAGGGCAAGGTCACCAACCTTCCGGTATTTACAGCGGCCAATAAACAAACAAAAAACATATACTCGTAAAAGCATATTTCATTATTATATATATGTATATATATATAAAATCACTCCGGAATTTGGTTCATCAGTTTTTTAAATTTGCCAAATTTTACATGTAGATGATGATTTTTTTTTTTTTTATTTGCTCATCAAAACTGTATTTTCTATTATATATTTTTAAAAGTATTCAAGCCATAACAATGTAAGAACTTGATCTGTATCAGTTGTAATTATTTAATTATATTCTTGTGAATATTTATTATGCCACTGCTTTTATTTGGTATTTAAAATTTTAGAAACTCGCAAATAACCATTCATGCTGGCATAAAGTAGAAAATATAATATTCTTAGAGGATTAACATCTCAAATTGTGCTTTACACTTTAAAATAGTTATTTTTCTTAGTAAAAGTTCCATTAATATTATAAAATAAAGTTGTTGGAAGTATTGATAAATTCCTACATAATTTCTTTGTATTTAAATCTTCATCAAGAATAAGGTTTCGGATGTCTAAGCGTTCATTTTCAAGTTGTAAATATGTTACTCATATTTATCGTTTTTTATCAATTCTTCTCCTAACTAGGAATTTAATATATAACAATTAACATAAATAAAACAATTAATTAAGATAAAATAAGTAACTAAAAAGTGATACTTTCATATATTCTCCCATAAAATTATTTTGTATATTAGTATTTTTCCTGTTTAATATTATTTTTAAAGAACGGACATTACTTTTCGTTTCTATCTGACGGCTGTGATAAAAATATTTAAAAAAAATTATGAAGAGATTTATTAAAACTTCTAAAAACCTTATTTATTAGTATTAGTATTTTACTTTTCTTTTAAAATAAACCAAGTTATTAGTTAATAAACCAATGTTTACTTCTAATTAACAGAAGTCACGAGTGTTAATCGTATAAACTATTCCATGAAAACAAGGATGTATACAGGGATAACAGCGAACTTGAATAGTGAGATAACAATGTAAGTTGAAACAGTGGAGCCAGCCAGTCTCAACTAGCGACGTCATATCTCTAACTTAATCAATAGCTGATAATTCCCGCATTTATCTCATACTATGCAATCTATGTTGCATAGAGAATTTAGTTAAGTTTTCAGCTGTGCTTTGGGTTAGACTTATTCTGGATACTAAAATCTATGAACATCTATGATAAATACAAGAAAGACACAAAGATAATCCATTTTTTTTCTATTTGGTGTTTATTTTAAAAAGAGAATAATTTTCACTGAGACCTCTCATCCCAGAGCTCAGAGGATGTTTCAAGTTCTACACGATAAAATTTCAAAATTCTAGCATTCCACTTTTTTCCTTGTATATTTGAAAAACTCAGGAATTGATTAAAAGTAGTAGTTCTCTGAGCAATAAACCTCACGAAAAAAAAATAAAATAAAAAATCTCCTTTTTATCGCAGCTCGAAATGCCGTTCAGTCTAGTAGAAACACTTTCGCTCGACTATTTCAATATATTTTTAAAATTGCAGGATTTAATAAAATGAATTTTGAAAATATGTATGTAAAACAGATAACTGATGATACCAGGGCCACTAAGGAGTCCGCTATCTAACATAGGAATTAAACAATAAGCATACGTCACTTTTCCTGTCTTCAAGAAACCTTTGTACCAAATTTTGAGAAAAACGAACGACGCGTCGGGCCTCTAATCGCTTAACTATCAGATGGACAGACGAAATGCTAAGCGGACACATTGAAACAGGACCTCGCTTACCCTAGGTCAATATATATCAGAAAAACAATTCCTTTCCGCTAGTCAACAGTTACCGAATAGCATTTGTTCCTTAAGGAAAAAAAATATATATATATATATACACACACACATACAAGTGATTTGAGCAAATTGTTTATGTTCTCTTTATCAACCAAAATTAAAAAAATAAAAGCTCAAGCTTTCAATTTATTACTCATGGTCATATTATAACCAAATAATAATGAATTGCACTGTCTATAACTCTTTTCGAACCTATTTGGGTTCTTCAGGACTCAAGACTAACTCCTTTAATCGTAAATTAAGTAAATAAAGTTGAATAGATTATGAAAACATTTTAAAAACAGGATGGAATAGTTTATAAATAACTGTTTGGCCTTAGGGTCTAAATTATAGGCATCTATAACGGAAATAACGAAAAAAGCCAAAATTCTACTTTTAATTCTGCTAAATTAATCACATAATGTTCAAATAAAGCATCTTATTCATATTTTTTTATACATTTTTTTCATTGAAAAATAAAAAAAAATTAAAAATGACAATAAATACTTTTACGAAGAAAGGCATTTGCTTTTCATAATAACAATATTCGGATAGAAAAGCTACACCCTACCTAATTATTTACGAAAGGGAAACACACGATTCACCCGAACTAATTAGAACAGTATATTTTACAAAAGGATCCTCATCCACGTAGGGATCCTCCTTTTAATAGGAATTCTAGGAAAAACAGCCTCTTATACAAACTTCAATATCACCTGTAAAATATCAAGATCAAATATTAAATATTTATCTTTAATTATCAGCAGGAGTACAGAAAGATGTTCTAGACCTGACTTCACGTAAAATATTTAGAGCATGTCAGAATATTAATGAATTATATTCCGATTCGACGAAAACGGGAACTGAAACTTAAACTTAAAGAAACTTTAGGTATACTTGTTCCGTAATTAAATACATGTCGATGTCTTTTTTTAAAAAAGGCTAAGCGCCAAAAATTCAAAAATTAGGTTTCAATTTATCATGGAACGTAAACATCACATCTATCGATTTCCGCTCACGAAATAACGAAAAAAGTGGAAATGCCCTAAAAATCGACTATTGAACCTAAGAACCAAATACTGACGACTCGCAGTCCTTGATCAGAGTTAGAAGTCTTAAAAATATATTTTAATTATAAAAGTTTTGCCACATTAATAAACTCCTACTGTATACAATAAAAAAATAACAAAATGTTATTTGGGGAAAGATCGTTTCATGCGTTTTCCGTAGTTTGTTAAATGGAGCTTACATCTATTTCAAAAAACGACGTCGATACATTTAGAAACAAGAAACCAGCAGATGGGAGTTGGCAAAGAGCGCCTGACACTTTGTCATATTCCAACCCGCAACGCCTGTAAGTTCTCTTGGCTTACACGTCAAGTGTACATAAGGCGCACTGTAAAGGACAGACAAGGGAAAAATTAAGTTCCAATACGGAATGAATTATTTAAAATAGTTATATGCGAATAAACAATACAGTCAAATGTGATAGGCACATATCGAGGTGTGATAGGCATAACACCTACTACGTGGTAACTTGCAGAGCATGTCTTATATAACTTGCAGTTTAGGCTTGAAGGAGGTCATTATTCAAGAACTTTTCATACTTGAAATTTAAATTAAGTACATAAAGATCCCTCAACCAGCTCCTTCTATCCAGAGGCTGTTCTCATGAAACAGGTCATTATTCAAGGACTTTTCACACTTGAAATTTAAATTAAGTACATAAAGATCCCTAATACATGTTATTAGTTTTAATATTCTTAAATATCAATTTAATAGTAATAATAATAATACCCAATTTTCCAATGACAAATAACAAGAACATACAAACAGACTAATACAAGGGACAACTGACATGTCAGACAACACTAGAGAGGGAGAAAATAAGAGAAATCTTGAGTGACAGGAAAATTTTATTTCAAGTCAGGCAGGTGGAGGTGCCTCTAGATCTCTGTAATATTACTTGACGTACGTCGTTTCATTCCATCTGATTCAAGAGCTATCCATATTTTATTAGACAGGTACGAATGCACTACAAAAGGAGGTAAAGCATACGCAAGCTTATAATGAATTTTACTTAGTTAACTATACGAGAAGTTATAACCAGACTTGGAAAGTCTAAATAGTCTGGATTTCCAATGCAAGGTTTAGCGAAACCAAAGGTTCAATGCTGATATAAGAAATAATCGTTGCCTACTCACTTACTTACACAAAAGGACACTTTCAAAACAAATCTGCTAAGAAAAGTCTACCAATCTATGCCTTGATCTACCCCTTGTTCATTCTTCTATTCAGCTCAAATAAATAAACAATAAAAAAAATAAAAATAAAAAAAATCAATCGATAAAAAAGTTCTATCTGTATTTATAAATAATTAAGTAAATAATTGAACATTAATGAATTATCACTAAATTTTATAATAAACACACCTAATTGATTCGGAATAAGAAGATTAAGGTTCTACGGTCATATGGTGAGGATGCACCCAAAGAGATTAAATAGAGAAATCTTCTATAAAATGAGAGGATACAATAGTACTGGGGAGTACATCAAACAGATGAGGGAAGAAACTGAGAAACTGAAAATAACAGACCACGACTGTTTCGATAGGGATGACTATGGGAGAAGACTAAAAGAAATTAAGGTCCTTGTCCTGGTCCTTGAGAGAGATGCGAGAAAAGGAGTTGCGTGAACCGAAGAAAGAAGGATAGAAGGGGTATGAAGGGAAGTGAAAATAATGATATTCTCGTGGTCTCTAAGGCCGTTCCGTGAAAAAAAAAAAACACCCCTAATTGTTTGCATATTTGTTTATTTTGAATACATTTTACACCATACTCCAACATAATTAAACAATTTTCAACTAGGGAAAAAGTTAAGATTATTCTAGAATCAACAAAATTAAAATAAAATACAACACATACGTCGGTTTTGAACAGTATCGGGATAGGGAACTTATTTTTGGGAAACAATGCATATATTTGATTGAGATGTTTGATTCTATAAAAAAGTTTATAATATGGTGAAAACTCACAGTTTTTGTCAATGAATCGGAAAGCGAAATGAAAAAAAAAAACTTGAAAATCATCACTTAAGAGAGACACGATTTTTTACCTTTTTCTGAGAATCCTCCATAAAATGGACAAGAAATGATAAATTTTGTATTTTCAATGGGTTTGACTTTTAATTTATTTCATAAATATTCAAATTTTAAATTAAAGTGCCCATATGTGATATCTGTAACCGACATCTGATTTTATCTGAGTTTACTATATTTTAATGCGAGTTTCGTCTAACCACTCAAGAATAGTTGTGTGCTAATGAATGTCAGTGCCATCTCTCGGTTCATGATAAAATGACAAATCCAGCCTTACTAAATCATTACACTACCTCTGAGGATTTTTATAAAACAACAAAGGGAAATGTGGGCAAACAACTAATTTTTAGATAAGTGAAGTTTTGATAGAAAAGGGTATCAAGCAGCCAGGAGAGGGCTGTGAAAATATATATATATATATATATATATATATATATATATACTTTTGAAAGAATAAGAGAAAAAATTAGCATAGACAAATTTCTTATGGATATGTTCAGTTTTGATTAAAAAGGACGATCATGAACCCCCTATTTGACTAGGAAAAATTAAGCTTCAAAAACTAACTGTAAAACCTTTAAATACAGTTGCGAATGAGGAATTTTCATCGATCAAAAATGCAATATTTATGAATAGTAGATATAGCAACTTTTAATAGAATACTCCTCAAGTCTGTAGTAAGATAATAAATAGCATTCATCTAAGAATGAATAAAATTGTTTAATGCATAATATTTAAAATGTTAATATACAAGAGAAAAAGCTCAAAATGAGACATAAATTGTTGTTAGAACATAAATGGGCATAACAAATCAAAACAAGAAGTCAAGAGTCTAAAAACTAGCAGAAAATAAAGAAAAGGGTACATGACAATAGCAGGGAAAACTTAAATTACAAGCAGCTGATCTTAAAAAAAGAAATACTCATACTAAAAACCCAAAAATAAACAAAATATCATAAAAATAAATCAAATAATTAAGAAGAAAAAATCCAACAAATAGAGGATTATTGATCAAATTAATTATTTGATTCATTTTATGATCATTTGTTCATTTTTGGGTTTTTAGTATGAGTATTTTTTTTTATTATTTATGATCGGCTGTTTGTAATTTAACTTTTCCCAGCTGTTGTCATATAACCTCCCATTTCATTATTTCCTGTTATTTTTGAGTCTTTTCGCTTCTTGTTTGCATTTTTCCATTTATGTCTCTTTGTGAGCTTTTGCTCTTGCATATTAATATATTTTGTTGAATAACCGTTTATCCACTGTTTTCTTTATAACGACCTTTCTCTTCTGTGCATTTTAATTTTCCCTTTCCTCTTCTATTTTTTAGATTTATTTTTCTAAATTATTTGATTTAATTTTATGATCTTGTTCATTTTTGGGATTTTAGTATGAGTATTTCTTTTTTTATGATCAGATGTTTGTAATTTAACTTTTCGCAGCTGCTGTCACGTAACCTCTCTTTTCCCTCAGTATGTGTCTGGGTGTCTTGCTGTGGGGTGCTGTCTCTGGTGAGTGACATTTTTGACTGTAGATGTGAGATATGCTGCATTTTGTTCTTCATTTAGGTTTTTTTTTCTATTTATTTTATTCATTCATTAATTTTTCTCTTTCTCTCCTTCTGTCCTGATGATGCCTGAATTGATTAAATATAGACAGGTGATTTATTTTCTGTTCCTTTTTGAGACTCTTGGTTTCTTGTTTAGATTTTTCTATTTATGTCTTAATATTTAAAATGTTAATAAATTAAAACATGACATTTATTATAGACATTAAAACGAATTAAAATCATTAAACTAGGATTAACTATTCCTAGTTAATTTAATGGCAGGATGAGATGGAGTAGGTAGCGGGTGATTTCGTTAGCATGATGTATTAGCAACGAGGGAAAGTTACAATGAAATTGGACATAAAAGGAGATAGTACATTTCAAAATTTCCAAAGTGATTATTTTCAGCATTGCATAAATTGTTGCAACAAAACCAGAGAAAAATGGTTTCGACATACATTACGTATCTCATGATCTTTTAAGTCCTTTAGATCAGGGGTCAAAACTTTTAATAGTTTCGAATAAACTCTTTTGAAAAAATTGTTTACAATAAAAGTTCCAAGGAAATTTTTTGAAATATAGTTTTTTTTATATTTAACGTTTAACTTATATTTACTCAAGTTATTGAAAAAAGTTTCTTTTTTTATCTTGATTATTTTATTCGCACTCGTCACAGATGGCATGTTAGGCATGGGGAAGGATAGTATTCAACAGCACCTTTTTTCTCTGTTAAATCAGTCCATTAATTCATGAAAGGAGATCTCTCATTCAGCTCCTATTTAATGGAATAACAAGAAATTACAAATTTCTACTAAAAAGTATTTTTATTTTCATTATAACACACATAGCAATTGTTCAAGTTACAGAATGACTCTCTTAAATAAAAAGGAGGAAACCAACAGATTTGTAAGAGAGATAGTATAATAAAATATCGAGCTCACCATTTCATAACATAAAATCAGTAAAGACAAAAAAAATTGTATACTATCTCGAATCGAAATGAGAGTTGTTTCAAAGTGATAGAAAATTAAATTAGGTAGCTAAGAATGTAATTACCATTTTTTTAGATTTATTTATAAGTGAAACGAATGAATGAATACTTAAGTTGCATTAGTGGAATAATTTCTTCTTTAATATTCCTTTATTATTTTTTGCTACATCGTTCCACCAACGTTTCGGGATACTCCCCCATTCTCAAGGTGTTCTTTTTTTGAAACTAGATGTTACACATTCCTAACAACATTTTTAAAGACATAAATAGTTTCTTTTTTTGTTAAACTAATTGCATTTATTAACAGACAAAATCAATAGTGATGGATCTAGACAATAAGAGTATAGAGTATAGATCTTGAGAATGGGGGAGCACTCTGAAACGTTGGTGGAACGATGTAGCAAAAAATAATAAAGGAATATTAAAGAAGAAATTATTCCACTAATACAACAATCGAATTCTCCTTCTTCCCATTATTAATATGAAATATATAGAATGAATGAATTTATTTCGCAGAATATGTACATAAAATAAACTACAATATTATTATAAAAAGTTTCACGGCAAAAAGGTCTAATTCCAAAAGAATATACAAATAATCGAAAATAAAAATTCCAAGTACATCGAAATCGACTAAGTTAACTTACTCGATAACTTAAGTTATGACTAAAATAAAAGTTAACTTCTATTTAAATAAATTTACAGAACAGAAAAAAAAAAATAGATATATTTTAAATGTAAATCTTTTGAATCTAAACTTCGTAAGTAAACATATCTTAGTTAAAACTAAAATCCAGATTATTGCGAAAAAAACATTTTAAAACGGTTTCGCTATACTTTACGAATCTCAAGAACCTTCAAACTACGTACAGAAAAGAAGAAATCAATACATTTTTGTTTAAATTACGCATGCCCAATATTTTCTGCTACACTTGCCAAACTAATTACAAAAAATTACATATTTATCAAAACAAATGCCTAAGAATAACTGGGAATTACCTTTACTATACTAAAATTAAAACTATGCATAAGAAATTGGGAATATCATTCATTAAAGAATATATTAGCGAGCTATTTAAACAATTTTTTTTTGGGACAATATAAAAAATATTGGGAACTTTAAAAAAAATAGTACAAAACGTTATGTACATAAAATGACGAAACATGTATTATTGCAACAGACATGGTTTTTTCTTTCTTTTTTTTCAGAAATGACAAATTTTTTATATTTATTTTATTTAATTTTTTTTTTAAGAATACTTAGTAGTCGTATGTATAAAGTTGAAATGTATTTTTAATATAGAGACTGGCCTATTGTGGCACATCAAACTTATGTTCATCATAATGAAATTGTTATTAGAAAAAATAAAATTAAATTGGTATTATGCCAATTATTTGGACAATAACTTCGTAATCGATTATAAATAATTGTGATAATAAATTAAGAGCATTATAAATATATATATATATATATATATATATATATATATATATTATTAACAAGAAATAACAATATATATATATATATATATATATATATATATATATATATATATATATATATATATATTATTATCTATAAGATGAACAGATTTCATTTTATGAAAAATGAACTGGTAACGATGCATCATGCTGGCAGCAAGCAATTGTCTCTTATTGTTGCTAATCGCAACATCAATTCCACTTAACAGAGTTTTGTTTTTCAACAATCTATACTACTATATATATCATCATCATCAGTTAAATATCTATATAAATTATAAATCAAGTTCCTAATAATATAATAGTGTTTTTTATTCTAGTATATTGAAGGTAATCCACAGCAAACGTGATATATGTAGTATCTAATGCAAATCCTGGTTTTTCCACGGTCCACCTTATCCCATACATATGGATAGTATATTAAGCAAGAAATAACTGAGTTGATAAACAATAGCTACATTTAAGTTATAAGGAATTATGATACTGCCTCAAACAACTCACTAATGAGAACCAGTGGCCGATACAACCGACTCGTAGAGAGGGCAACGAACTCTTAATAAGCGACCGATGTGGGCCTGTGTCTACATTTTTACAAAGGCGAAGGAAAGCATTGCCTATGGATAGTAACTCCTTTGAAATAATTATTATTTGTGGCAACAAGTAATAATTTAGTTTATATTATATAACTAAATTATAATTTATTGTAAATATTCCAATTCAAATCTTTAGCTATCCCTAAATAAGTATATTTCCGCCTTCTGCGTATGTAACTCGTTGCTGCTACCTGTTAATCACGCCGCGAAGCAGAACGTCTATAGTTATCTATTATTCTCTTCTCATTTCGAATGAATGTTTTGAGCATTATTTTCTCAGGATACAGGGGCGTAGTTTGGGAAGGACGAAGGGGGCTCCAAAATAATTATTAATAATTTATTTGTTCTCTTCTTTTTCAGGCACCGAAAAGAAAATTTATTTTATTGGATTTAAGTAGAACACGCGTTTAAATAAGTAATCATGAAATAATGTATTTAATAAGCAAATAGAGAAGTACGATACCGATCGATACTTTCCTTTCGATACCATAAAGTTTTGCTATCGATACCAAAATCGTGTATTTGATTCAAGTGTTTGAATGAGTGCCGATATCGAAACTTTGTCGGTATCGTATTTCCCTAGAGGCAGATAACGTGAAATTATAGCAGAACTAATACTAGGTTTTTATTTTTTGTAGCCAAGCCTAATTTTACCGCATCTTTCATCCCCTTCCAATAAAAGTCAACAGTTTTGTAATGATACTTTAGATAATATATTTCGAAATAAATATCATCCCATTGCATTAATTCATTTTTTTTTACGAAATTAAGGTAAAAAGTATCAAAAAACGGAAACAAATAATATTTATTTAATCTAATAATAACATTTTACTCAAAATTTACCGCCATCTAAATTCTGCCGCCGGGGTCAAGTGGCCCCTTTGTCCACCTAGTTCCGACCCAGGGAGCGGCAATCTTGAAGTTTGTCCCGGGCGCCAGTTAGCCTAGCTAAGCCATTGTCACGGTGTGTTCAAGTAGTCCTCACCGAAACATTATTGCGGGGCGATGCACCACATCTGTTCAGGAACAGCCTCCCAACATCGAGCATCGCCCACAATACCAGGAGCAGTTCTCCTCAAATTGTCTTAGGAGTTAGCCCAACCAGGGCTCTCTGTTTCATTTTTTATTCTAATTAAAAATCTAAAAAAAAAAAACGGTATAAATGATGGAAACGTAAGCTATTCTGTGCTATCAATGATCTCCTGAAAGATGACAGTGGATTTGACAATTTCTTAATTCATTTCTAATTCCTTCGAATAGTTGGCTGCAACATTACTAAACAAAATGTGAATTTTAGAGTTTCTATTTCGCCAATCCTGTACCTTGTTAGTGGAGATACATTTAAAAGTCTCATACATATAATATAATTTCAAGATTTCTAAACAAATTATATCTTTATTTCTCCCACACGTTTGTGAAGCCATCATCTGTGTTTTGAAAACATTTTTATAGTGTGAATTGTTATCCCCTATTCTAATAATAATTTTAATAACTATTAAAACGCCAAACTTTTCAGACAAACGTTTTAACACATAATGAAAAATAATACAAAAACTAACTCAAAGGACAATAATACTTTATTGACTGACAGTGGTAAACTTCTTCCGAAGACGCCCAGACTTGCAATGTCGCTCAACATTGTTTTAAATAATCTCATTTCAATGGAATTCAAAATCTTATATCACGTAGACCAGCTGGGACATGGACACATGTTGCGGGTCTGAAACGCAGTAGTGCCAATTCAGATTCGATTCAGCCCCACAACAAAGAGACATAATGTAGAGTAAACTTAAGCCCACTATCCAAAGCCAAATGGCCCCTTGAAGTTCAGTGCGAGTTTAATTTTTAATTTCATTTAGGAGAGCTGATCAATAGTAAGTCACATCTTTTTTAATTCTCAAATGATACTACAGTTAAACGAAGGAATCTGGAGGTGTGTTTAAAAAAGCCTAATAAACTTCTACAACGAATTTATCAAACAGTTATAAGGTAATTTATAATTTATAACATGGATGAAAAAATACAGTAATTAAATGTTGAATAGTCACGTACTACAAAATACTTTAACTAACTTCTATTTCAAGCACAAAAATATCAATACAACTAAGGTATAGAAATAATACAACAGAAACATAGCACATGAGACACGGAGATGCAAAAGGGCATGCAAATTAAATCCATATTTTTTTTTTTTTTAATATTTCAAATGTTTCCCACACTGTTTAGCGTCCTCTTTAGATTGTTTTATGCTTAACCTCGTTAAACGCAATAAATTCAGTCTAATTTTACGTTAACATTTTGGGTTGAGTTTCAAAAGGGAATAAATCTCTTTGGGATTTAGGCAATTTGGTATCTCCGCGCCTTACATGATATTTTTTAATTATTCGAAAAGCAGAAAATAGAAAAAATATATATAAATTAAATTAACTAGAGAAAAATTTATTTCAGTACGCTAATTGCAATTTGTGAAATGAAACGATGAACATCAGATTTAATTTGATCACAGTAGAGTTAATCCTCAGGCATTAGAGTTTCTATACGGCCCGTTTGAGTTTAATATGCGTTAATAATTTCCTTTCATACGAGTGGATAAATTTAGGCCATAGGGTCTCCAGTCAGTCGAATTTTTTAATAGCTATAGAACGAATCGTCGAACATTTTTTGAGAGAGATTATAAAACGTGCTATTTCACTCTCTGATGATTTTATCCTCCATTTCGAATGTGTTTATTGGCTTCCGGTTAAACTAAACTTTTCTATTTAACATTTCTAACAATACAGATATTTATAGCCAAACAGATAAATTTATTTGTTTTGTTAGCTTCAATCAGAACAATCCTTTGGCTTACCATATTGTAATACAACATCCAGCTCATCCTATTTGTAATATAATATACAAAATTGCACTAATTAAAAATTGAAGATACAAAACCAACTAAACGATAATAGCAATTTCAAAACATAATTTATAATGAAACCTAGTTGCATTGAATATGTTGCAAAACAATCAATAAATAATCAAGACACTTTTTTACGAACTCCAATCAAGAGAGAAAGTACCAATAAACTAGATAAAAAGTCTGTAGCGTATAAAAATTAAATAAATAAATAATCACGACACTTTTTTTAGGAACTCCAATTAAGGCAGAAAGTACCAATAAACTAGACAAAAATTTGTTTCGTATAAAAATTTAATAAATAAATAATCAGGACACTTTTTTTAGGAACTCCAATTAAGGCAGGAAGGACCAATAAGAAGAATGGGACCAAAAAGTTTGATGCCTGTAAAAATTATTAATACACGAGTGGGAGTGGCCATCCGAAGGAAAAATTACAAAACATAATATTTACTTATCCCAATTCTATGCAGTAAAAAAATGAGAAACACGTAATAGTAAACAATAGCTACATAATTAAATAAGACAAAAAATACAGTAGTAAACCGTATTTATTAGGTTATAAACCCTCTAAAATACAAAGTAATAAATTTATTTTCACCTTTTTTTTCTCCCTAATCCCTCAAAATGAGAAATAAGTACCGATAATAAATCAAGTTGTGAAATTGCATCAACGGGTATGAATTTGTCATGACAACGACTACAGACACCTACCAATCTATCCATATACACAATATTTCTATTATAATTTGTACTATGATGATTATATAGAAGATTAAAACAATAAACATTAACAGAATAATAAATAAAGTATAATGAACTTACAAATCTATTCAGGGGAAAGTAATTCTCATCAACATACCTGAAACGAAAAAAAAAATTATTTCAAGTTATTTAGAGTTATAATCAATTATTAATTATATTAATTTATTGAGAACTATAAACTAAGCGATACAAATCTAATAATTTACTATTATTTTATTAAGCATGATCGACTCTTGGGTCCCGAGACCCTCTTGGGGCACACTCAGTCCCTACCAAGTACATCACCACATCATCGTATAAACGATGGAAAATCCTTCTCAACCAAATACTGAATCCAAGATCCTTAATGGATTCTAGTGGTATAGGAAAACTTAGGGAAGAACGGTTTTAGTGCACATGCACGCAAAAACAACCTTTTATTATTGAATCAACATTAAACTATTTCACGCAATAAAAAAAAACGTAAAAAAAACAACAACTAAAAACTAAAAATGTTTAAAAAAAAGAGATAAAAAAAATCAAGATATTACATTTGACAAGGTAGCTGTCTGAAGTTATGTAAAGAAAGAAGGCATTTCTCATTCTTTAGCGTAACCTCTCTGTCTGGCCAAAGTTCCGCCCACAAGGTTCTCCTAAAGTTGTTTGCCTATACAGGTATATTTAGCGTACTATAAAGTGCCACAATCAGAACATGGCATACAAGTGGAAGGGAACATGAAGGAGAGAACTGGTAAGTAGGAACTTCCTTCGGTTAAATTGTTATCATTTGTTTTTATTATTTTTCCCCCCTCTCCACAATACGAGCTAATTATTTCGATATCTTAATAAAGATTATAAATATGAGAACTAGTAAGCAATGCAAATAAATAAACGCTTTTACAGTTAAATGAAATCACCAGTAATGAACTGTAAGAAGGCACACCTGAACTCAGGCACCGTTAAGACTGCAGCGTGTGGGCTGATCAACAAACTACCAGAGCCTCGAGGCAGGTCCTATGCACCAGGATATTATATAATAGAGCTCAACAACACAGCCTGGTAATATCTAAAGTAAGCGAGATTAACACCCTAATATCTGCGTGAGATATACGAGACACACTCATATTTGTGTCAAGTATTTGTTTCAAGAATAATCAGGTGTTTAAGACAGAATTATTGTATTGGTCTTACAAACAAGTATCAGAAATAAATAATTAAGAAACATAGAGATAACAAATGCTTTTGTGATTTTTATATAGATATTTAAAAATCGAAAAGAAGATGAAGTTGTTCTTTTGTTGTGGAATTTCCAACTCGTGTCATGAATCCCCTGAAACAGTCACCAACGGGAGACCGCAATGGGAAAGTAGTTTACCTCCGGATAATGATCGTTTTAACTCAGAAGGATCCATAAGTGTTAGTAGTACTTTGTGAATCACAAATATGTGAGTAGCGCGTTCAAGCCTACGTCATACCCTCAAGCAATCTTGGAGAAGCCACTCCAGAGAACGCTCCCCCTACGTGTTAAACAGATCCGCACTAAATTTATTATGAAATCAATTTCTAAATCCATCAAATTCAGGAACATTAACATTTGATAGTAAACAAAAAAAAAAATCAGAAATTAATAAGAATTTATTTTTTCAGAAACGAGATTTTTTTTCATATATACTAAATTAAATATTATACATTAATCATTAAATGATTTTATATTAATTCATTTAAAAAAATAATAGAAAGAATATAGTAAGATAAATTTTAAAATCCAATTACACAGAAAATTCTGGTAGACCAAACCATCACGGCAGAGACTGATGAATTAAAATCACTGCACATTATTACACTCAGGTTTATTGATTCCAAATAGTTATACAATATCTATTATTTATTTCAAATAGTAAAAAAAAAAGTTCTATTTAATTTATTATTTTATTTTATTTTCTTCGGTTTAATGATTCTAAAACATTTCATATTTTTCGTAAATCTCCTTAAACGGCCGAGATATAGGCTTATGAAATCTTTAATTGGCCTCCATTTTGAATCGAAATGGCGGATGGAAATGCCTAGTCCCCAGGATCATCCTGTGTTGACCAATTAGCACCAACTTCGGTGCTAAATATAAAAAAAATTGGGTCGGTTTACACAGACGGCGTGAGGGGGGAGGAGGGGGAATTTAACTTTTGTTTATTTTTATTCTTCGGTTTAAAAACAGTCTCGATTATTCAGATTATTGATAACAATAAACCTAAAACCAAAATTAGATTTTTTATTATAATTTGATTCCCAACCTTCACAAAACTGCCTAGAATGTTAACTAATTAAAAACTAAACTTATAAAATTTAGATGTACTTTTGATTCATTTTTTATCATAATTATATTAATTAAAAAAAATGTTCCATTATTTTCTTTGAAAATAAATAGTAGGAACAATTTAATAGGTTACTTTTTAGAATATGAATACTTGTAAGACTGGAACAACCAAGGCCTTCATTAAGTTAATTCCAATGGTATACGAACGATCAAACAACACAAGAAAAATATCTGATGTGGACAACACATGACTTCCTTGTACGCCTATTAAACTATAAATCGGTGGCTCAAAAAGTGATCCTGAATTTGGTTACTAGTTTTCGAAGATTGCAGTATCTCAAAAACTAAACTCGGCGTCGCGACATCCATCTATTGGCAGACACACACACACACACACAAATGGGAAGGAAAACCATTATTTTACACCAGTACCCTTTTCGACTCACCAATTTTAACCAAAATATAATAAATATATTCATATCGATATAAAAGTCCTATTTACCAAATTTGAGATGTTTTACATTATAATTTTATATAATTTTTGATGAAAGTTTATTATGAACTTCAAGTAAAGTACCGCTTCCGGTTTTCCAATTTAGACCAAAATCTAGTATGTTATTTAAATCAGTATATAAGTTATAAATACTAAATTTGAAAAGTTTTTCATAGTATTTTAATATAATTTTTGATGGAAATCAATTATGTACTTCAAGTAAAGTACCACTTCCGGTGATCAAGCAGGGACCAAAAAGAGAGGTTCACAACTAGATTATACATCGATCCTAAATACAAAATTCCAACTTTCTACGGCTAACCGTTTTTGAGTTACGTACGTATAGACGCCACGGCGAAACTAGTCAAAATGGATTCAGGGATGGTCAAAATTGATATTTCCGTCGAAATCTGAAAACCGAAAATTTTCGCGATTACAATACTTCCTTTACTTTGTACAAGGAAGTAAAAATGATAATAAAATAGAAGAATCAAAGTATATAAAATCACACCATATTGTAGAAGTAAATAATGAGTTCCATCGAAACTAAAACCAAAAGCTTTTCAAGAAACCTATCCATGACTAACACGCTTCAGCTAATCGGCGTATCAGTTATTTAAAAGGAGAGACAAGACGTTTTTCCACGAAAGAAACAGTCAGCGGGAAGGGCAGTTGATGGTGAAAGTAGTTGGTTGTATCATGGTCAGGGTGGGCGTCTGCAAGGTGAGTCATCAATAATTTTGTCATTAAAAAACGTATGCACAATTATATGTATATATCGTTGCTCGATCGAAGAATTACCCACATCATGAAGCGACCGAACATTTCATGAAATATTGTACAGACTACTGGCTGCATTAAGATGTGCCTTAGTAAGATCAATTAATAGAAATCCTTTATCGATATGCTCAATAAGAGGTGAAGAAATTTCATGATAAGGCCAAACATAAATAATCATATGTTAAAATAGTTATATAATCCACCATTAGAGGTTTCAGGAAACAAGCTGCGAGCTGAGTAATTTTGCAACTGAGAAATAGCAGGCATTACCTCTTCAATTTCGTTTATTTTGTAATGTCGTAAGCTGTATACGACAGCTTATACAATTAATACTTGTTGTATCTCTAAATTTATAGCTGTCTTACAATTCGTTTTAGTTATATCTTACTTGTATATATTATTAAATAGTATTACTATTTTATTTTATATGATTTTGATCATTTTGTATGAAAGGCAATGTGGCGTAAGTGCGTCTTCGGATTAAGTGCGTAGCGTAATCGTCTCGTTAAATCCAAATCCTGGACTTGTAAGAACTGCTCAATTGGGAACATGAAAACTGAAGTACGCTCAGGTGAAGTATAACGAATTTTAACGATATCAATTCCAACCACTTGGTTATGTTGGATCTTTCAACTTCTGCTGTTCAGCTGCGTCGGTGTTTATCCACCACCAGGCCTTATTATTTTTTTTTTAGGTAAGTGGAATCTTCAAAAGCGTTTCTTCAAAATACTTTTTGATTAACATTTCTCTTTGATAGATTTATATTTTTTTAAGTTCCAGTCTGCAGTTGTTCCAGCGGAACATGATTGTCCAGATGTCTGTTGTGGGGTTAGGACGTGAGGTGTAAACACACTCCCACTATCATACTTTGTCGAGGCAACTCCGGACTAGCGCCTTGAAATAAAACTAATTTTTTCAATAGATTTATTATTATTTTCACCATTCCACTTTCATTACAGCCACTGAAGGTTTAAAATGTAAATCTCAGATAAGTTTTAACTTTTTTCAATTATAACATCAGTACAATAATCCTTCAGAAACGATTTATTTTGCATCCTCCCCACAACTACTACTGCTTGAATAATGAGTCTTTCAGATATCTTTTACGAATTTACCCCTTTAGGCATGGGTAAGACGAAACAAATACTACTAAATAAAATTAACAACCTCGTCAAAATGGATGTGGCTGAAACGTGGGTTTGAATGTCATTTTAAAATATAATCTACCAAGGAACATTAAAAAACAAAAAGAAGAGAAAAATCTAGCTTCAAAAAAATGATCTTACAGTCCTGTAAACTAGAACTTAGAAAAATCAAGTACGCACTTACTCCCGCATTACGTTAGTTATCTTATTATATATATGGTGTAGTCCAGGTGATGACCGACTTTTTTGATCTGAAATTAAGGCTTAAAATAAAATAACAAAAACCTAATGTCTCATTTAAGTCACATTGACTGATACAGAGATTACTATAGTATCCTTATAATGAATATAATTTGGTACTTACTAATACTCCTCCGACAAAGAATAATAATAATAAAAACAAGACCAAGAAGAAACGAAAATTTCTTCCTCAGTAGTCCATTAAGACAGACATTAGAAGACAGTAGAATTAAATTAAATTCATTAATTCACTTGAAACGAAACAGAAGCAGCTTACTTAAGAAGAGTAATACATGAAATATAAAACATCGGGGGAAAGTTAAATTACAAATTATCTCATTATTCAACTAAACCCTGTTTAGTAAATGAGTAATCAGTATGTTAAAGAATTCAAGAATTAGCAATCCGGGCTACAATTAGCTATGCTAATGATGAATTTTGAGGAGGGGGGAGAGAGGTAAGTCAATGAATGTCCTTCCTCTCCTCCGCCTTGATAAGGTTATCTATCTCCAGCCAACTCCATGAATTAGCAAATTATAGTAATAAATAATTCATTAATGAAATTTGGGACAACTTTGTGATAACAATTGTATTTATGGGAAATACTAAGGGCCGGGCTACTAATTTATCGCAAAAAGTTCTTGTAGTGCGTATAACAAATATTAAAGTTTAGCAGGTTTAACATTGTTATCGATTCGTTTTATAGAAAGCTGTTATTAATAATTATACATAATACGGATTGTTTTATGCGTATTTATATATATATATATATATATATATATATATATATATATATATATATATATATATATATTTATTTATTTTTTTATCCATTTTAGCATTAATTTAATAGCAAAATTTTTTTTTTAGCGTATGAACACGAAAAACACGCCAAAGTAATACAACGTCAAAAATGCTATAGTGATGGCCAGAAGCGACCTGAATTTTTTTACTTCATTGAGACTTCGGAGTATGTTAAATATTGGTAGAAAAAAAAAATCCTAACATCTATTACTCAATGAGACGATGTTATTTATAACGGTAAAATCTAGGTATCATTGCCCATTTGTTGTGTAAACATTGTTATTGTTGTGGCAGTCAGTATATATATATATATATATATATATATATATATATATATATATATATATATATATCTGTGTGTGTGTGTGTGTGTGTGTGTGTGTGTGTGTGTGTACGTGTAGATAATTATGAGAGTGTGACGATTTTACATATTTATTACCTTCAGGCTTATTGAAAAAGTTATATTTTTTAAAAATTAATACCTTGAAAAATAATTAATTAATTAATTAATACACCTTTGCCAAATCTTGGCAATGCAAACGTGAAAAGGAGGTAGATTTTCTCGGCTTTCGGTAGCGACACATGAGCGCTAGTGTTTCATTAAAAAATTTGTGGCTACATAATTTATATAAATTATACATTTTTATTTTTAACTATTTTTTTCTTGTTTTTTTTTCTTGTTTTTCTATTTTATAAAAAATAGTGTACATTACAGAAAGTAACAGCCGACAAAAGTTCGAATAGGCGGTAAGACAGTAGCATGTACATAGGTTAGTTAGCTATGCGTTTGCCTTGGGACTTGCCATAGTATGACAAAAGTGTAATCGAATCTTAAGAGAATAAATTAAAATAACAAATAAAAGATAAAAGAAGATATTGATGTGAGTATAGTTGGCCGTAGACGTAATTTGAAAATGCAGTCAATGAAGAAAAAACACCCTAAAAGTGGAATTTATTTTTTATAGTGTTTCGACGTTTCTGCCTACGTTGTAGACGTTCATCAGGGAAGGTTGACAGCAAGTGGCAAACTCAAAAACCTGGACTGATGAAGTCGGCACAAAATAAAAAACAAGTTTCAGTTATTAGTATGTTTTTTTCTTCATTGACTGCACCACTCGACCAACTTCTTCTAAAAGAAGATTAGAAAGATTTTTTAATAGAACCACATGACTACAAGAGATGGAAGAAATGTTCGCCATGAACTGATTTTTGCAGTGAATAACAATCCCCTCCTCTTCCCTCCGCATCTAGATATATCTTTTTAGGGAATCGCGATTTCCAGCCCCCTCCTTTTTTTTATCAGCTAGGGAGTCAAAGCAGGAACTGTCTTCAGTGAATCATCTCAGTCGTAAGGTAGCAATTTTTACTTCTGCCGAATCAGTGATTCAGGAAAAAGAACTCGTTCAGCGAGTGAATGATTCATATCTGATCATTGAAAAATGGTTAAAAAGAAATAAACACCTATAATAAAACAACCGATGAAGGATCTTGGATTCAGTACTAAGCAATGACGTATTGTTTCTAGGCCAACGGTTGTGTAAGGAGGTGATTTGGCCAGGATCACGCTAAACCGCCAGGTTTTTTAAGGATGATATAACAGCATAAATAATTATTTGCCACAGCCGGACTTGGTCCGTGATATACGAGCACAATGCCTTACTCAAGTCTGGAATGTTACAAATCCCGCTTCCAAAGGATTGTTTTATTGTTATCCTACCACAACTAATATCTTTGTCAATTTACCTTTATTATGGGAACACTATTCCTATTTGTTAGTGTTATTCATAATAATAATAAAGTCTTTGATATTGATAATGATCGAATGCGATAAATGACGATATAGCTGAATATACTTATTAATTTTCGCAATTATTTATTGCAATGGTTGGGTATTTTATTCCTACTTCAACATTATAGATCCACTGGTTATTTTCAAGTTGAGTTAACTATTATTACACTACGACCTTAATATATATCGTGGTGATAAATGTGACACATCAAGTGAAAGATATCAACTACACGGTCATCGAGCTAACTAGCTTAATCCAGCAACAGGTAGTTAGCTACGGTCTTGTTAAGCTTTCTTATATCCTTCTTCCTCGTTACTGCTAAGGGTCCTTCATAGGTTCGATTTGTTTATTGTTTTTAGTACTTGTTATTGTAAATGTTGCTAGTTAAATCAATAAAAAATCAACAATATACATGTTTTACTTCTCCTATATATGAAATCATAGGAGTAGACTTAGGGAGGAGGGGAGGGCAATTGTCTCCCATGATAATAAAAGAGAAGGAGAGAGAGTCTCATTTTGGCCCCAGCCCAATAAATTGATGTACAAAAATTTTAAAAAGTAAAATAATAATCAATTACAAATAATCTACATGAACCAATATAATACGTAAACTAAAAACAATTAAGAAAATATAAGAAGCTGGCCAGGCCAAGGTCCAAAAGTAAGATTAAATTTGAAATAAAATCGAATTCCATCTAAATCTAGATCAGCCCGTCGTTTGTTGCTTCGTCCAAGTAGTAAACACTCCCAAGAAAAAATAGACTAGCAGGGTGGGGAGTAAAATCAACTCAACGGCTCCAATTCACTATTAATGCTTACTGAGACTTAAAGAGAGGGGAGGGGAATATGATCGCCACCCCTGGTTCCCTCCTACCAATCAAAATGGAAAGTCTGCGCATATGCATGGAATATGAACTAAGGGAAAGTATTGCGACCATCAAAATTTCGAATCATAGAACGTAATTACGTATTTAAGCTAATTATATGCCTGGGGTGTTATAGCACTTTTTCAACAAAATCGACTATTGATGTAAACGGAAGTGGCACAGTATATAATCGAATTTACACTATTTTGCAATTATCTCGAAAAATACTAACGATTTCTATCAAACTCGTTATATCAATGTAAAATTAAATGGCCTAGAACATTGGCAAGTTCATATCCTTACTGAAAGGGCTTAAATACCGAATATTCAGTAAAGCTATCTTTAAGGTACTTTTTATTTTGCTTATTTGAACTAATTAACCATCTTTCATTTGTAGTAGTAATAAAAATGGATAAATATAAATTATGAAAGATGTCGATTATTAATTAAAGGAGAAATATTTTTCCATGAGAATAAGAGTAGCGTTATTGTTGTATAATATAACGTTGGAAAGCTAAATATTTTAGGAAAATTAACAACTAACATATAAAGTCGTAGGATGTAGGTAATGAATAGTGTCGAAAAACGCATAAAGTTAAGTGATTGTTGTAGTTAATAATTTATACTTTCATATTATTTAAAGGAAACTAAATGGAAACTTTTTATTATACGTAGAACTATACAAAAGATTTATAATCAAAGGAATGGTATTAAGAAAGTAAAATATTTTCTTATGACAACATAAAACAGAATGAATAATGGCCTATTAAGTTCTCAATGATGGAATGAGCCCTGAACAAGAAATGAAGCCGCTACAGAGTTATCCATCATTTATCATTGGCCAGGTTGACGGAGCTCCATTCTTTTCATCATCATCCACCAGAGGGCGGCCTGTTGCCATCAACCGCTCGGCTCAATTTCAATTATCTAGCAGGCGGTGGTTGAGGAATCAGTAACTAACAACTCATTGATTATATATCACAGACAATTTGTTCAAGTAAGCAATCGGGTCGATGGATCGAAAATTATCAATAGATCCATTTATCATATATTTATTTATAATTTAGCTCTCGAATAAGCCTATAGAGGCCAATGTATAGAGGTAATAAAATGGTTTCAGCTCTGATGATTTCGTACAGTGAGTGGATAAAGATATGTTAAATATTAAATTAAAAACAATATTGGTAGACAAAGTCGCTAAGGAGTTAGCTTAAGTACAAGCCAAAATATATGGTTAGTAGAAACATCCATAATTTCGGTGATATAGAGATATGCTCATACAATTTTTATTGGTTTAATAAAGAAATAGACACGGGACAGACTATACAGTACCCGCAATACTGAACGGTCGTGAGGGTTTAGAGCATCTAAACGACGAACACGGTCGAACGCTCATATGAGTTTTATTAAATAGAAGGGGAACAGGCTTCAATACTTAAATAAGTTTAAATAAACGAGGTCTATAAAACCCCTTAAACAAGGAAAGAAATTCTGACGAAATAAAATGAAAGCTTAATTGAACTTGAAAGATAAAATTTACAAGATTAATGTTCTTTACGGGTGGAAAACACGGTTCCTTACGCAAAAAGGAATTACGCATTAAGGTATTCGAAAATATAATGTTGTGCAGAATAATTGATCCGAAGAAAAATCCACTGGAGAATTTACACGGCTACATAGTGCGGAATTGAGAAGCATGTGCCAGATAAATATGATGTTACTCTACTTAGTGCTGAAGGCTCTTTCAATCCATGTCATGTATATAGCATTCAGTCAACGATAAACGATTGACGTGAATCATTTATCAAGATAAAATCCTTTATATCGGGCGTATGTGTAGGAATTAAAGCCAAATTATCACTATTAAAGGATTCTGATAGGATTTTTTTTTTAGAGGAGTTTTCGAAGTAGGCTATAATCCATAAACTTGTTTTCCCGGATACAATTCAAAATTCAAAAACATTTGTTTTTATAACCCGACTACTGCGAAGCCACAAGGAGGGTAATTTGTTTAGCTTGACCGTTAGTTGATATGTAATGATTTTTTGAGTAACGATGTCCTCAGTGATTTTCAGGTTTGATGTATCAAATTATTCGTTATGATCCCGTGGAAGAATTTTTATCTCAAAATACTAAAGAAATTAATTTTCAATAAAATTTTCAATAAAATGCGTTAAACATGTGCGTTTGAGAGTATCGATTTCTTGATTGAATTCCATGGCCGATTTTTAAGTTTTATGGCTCAAATTACTAAGTAAATTCTCGTGAATGGTTTGAAACATTCTGAAATCAAGGTATTGACAAAATGTTTCATTATTTTATATGCACTTTCGACTTTTTGTTGACGTTTCTAATTATAAGTTCGTGATCGTAAGGTAAACAAGTACTTTCCGTCCCATTCACTGTACATGTCAAAATAAAGAAAGCCCTTCCATCTGTTCATGTAAACATAGAGAAATTAAATTAATGTATTGAGTAAAGAAGAAACACCAAGTTTCAATATTACAACAAGGGTTGTAAGATATAAAAGTTATTTCTGTAGTCGGACTTTTTATTAAAACATTTTTTATTAACAAAACACTCTTGTTTCTGCATATGTATATCTAATATAGATAGATTTAGATAGATAGATTATTTATTGTATAAAGCAATACATGCTTGTTACATTATCTTGGCATTGGCCTGTGGAGTGATACATTAAATAATATTTATGATAATAAAACATTACAAAAATGTATACATATAAAGAAAGAAAAAAGAGATAAGTATACACATACTTCAGTCATCAAAAATATAGTTAATACAAGATACACATATATAAGTATTCACACACTTACAACAGAATAAAAAAAAAAAAATTCTTTTTTTAATAATAATATTAAAATAATAAATGATATCTATATGTTAGAGTTTATCACTTTATCTGCATATCATCACTTGAAGTCAAATATCACAACAAGGTGAGGCCTCATCAATATGTATCGAGACGGCTAAACTGTACAAGATTGGAAGTTATTGAAGACTGATGTGAGGAACAGAAATACATGCTTGATTTTATTTATACTATTGCAATTTAAGATGTTTTCTAGTGAAGAAAATTCATCGTTTTCAGATATATACTCCTTTAAGAATTGTTCTCTGTACGAATCACAAGAGGAACAGTGCAAAAGAAAATGCTTCAGAGTGTCTTCGATAGGTTTCTGACAAAGTTTGCATGGTTCATAGAGCTTGAAAATTGTATATCTAATATATATATAAAATAAAAAACAAAACTGTAGTGATGAAGTCAATGCCTAGAAACCTGACAGGTTCGATTGCGGTGAGGAATTACTTGAAATCGGGCTGAGGAAAAGAGAAAATCTTTGATCAGCCTTTTGAGTACGATTGAGTAGCAAATTAAACAAACAAGTAGCAGCCTATAAATTACTAAAGCATTAAATTAGTTGTTTAAAAAGCGGAAAATATTATTAAAACAATATCGATGATTTTCATTTCAATACTGGACAAACTAATATTTAAATGCAACTACTATTTGAAAACTATAGGATTAATTATCTATTCAATATGAAATGGGAAATGCGTTATTGTCAAACTTAGCTCAGGAACTGCAACGTAATATTAACTCTGTTGTCAGTCAGTAATTGAGGAAAATGGAAGCTATTAGGTAGGGCTGCGATTGGCGGAAATTGTTGCCTTTCCAGGCAAACATCCAATTGCTTCCAACTAAATTACAAATCCTACAGTGGCACCATCAACAGCAATTGAAGATTGTGATAATAATCTAGTATCTAACAGATGTTACAGTAGTCATTCAGGATAATGCAAATTGATTAACATTAAGGATATAAGATAACGCTAAATACTCGGTAAGATAATTATTTAATTTGAAACAATAATTGTAATAAATAAATAATTTATTCAATTAATTAAATAATTTATTTACTGTAAGATGTAAAGTTAAAATGCTTTAAGCTAATAATTATCAAAAATTTACAATACGGGGTTGAACTTTGAAGTTCCACTAAACCATACGAAAGATTTTTATAGGTCAATTAAAGGTTTCAGATTTTATGATCATTTCTGATATGTTTCAAATTGGTCATGACTCGTACACTAGTTTTTGAAGAGCTACATAATACTAAATCTTACATGAAACATAAGTCTTAAATATATATATACCCAACTACTTAAGACAATTTTTCAAAATCACTATTTAAAAAAAAGAAATGAATGTCAATCTGAAATCTAAAACGAATAATCATGAAATTTAAAACCGATAATAGTCCAGCAAAAATCTATATTAGCCATTGCATGCTTGAAGCGTTGAATTCCGAAACAAGCAAATTCCATTTTTGTAAATTTTGCACAGCTCCCCGTTAACGGTCATGGATCATTTTGAACTCACTCAGGTACTTGTCAATTTATGTGCATCTTGCTATTAAACACTTTTTGGAGTTGGCTGGTTTTGGAAGACCATTAAAAAAAATATGTATGTAACCTTGTATTAATTAATCGCACAAAATTATTCAAATTAACTTTATCATCGTATTTCGAGGAAGATAGGTATCAAAAATACAAGAATAAACCAAACAATAACATTTTTTTTTTCAAATGAAAGAAAACTTTTTTAATGATCATAGTTTCAACACAGTGTTTTTCGTCAAAAATACAAAAATAAGTTATATTAAAACATTATAAAGGGGTAATTTAATACAATAGGGGTAATCACAATCCTCTCATTAAGCAGGCTATTTGTGCTATTCGTCGAGTTTCATCAATAGCATGCAGTAGAAAAAAAAAATCAAATAGTTTGTATCAAGCAGACATGACTATATGTGAATAAAGAAGGGCACTAAAGACCCAAGCAGTTGAATGCCCATAAGAAGCTTAACCTAACCTAACTTTGATTGTGTGCTACTGGCAAGAGTCATTCTACTAAATGGCTGTCATATTGTTTTGTCAGCTTAGAAATTTCAAAGTGTTATGTATTTGTATTTGTACAAGCGGTTATACATTATAAATATTTGTTTGCTTACTTCAGTGAAATTAAGAAAATATTATTCCGTGTTACATCAACGGAGAAGTGGGAGAAGAAAATATGAAACAAGGATAACAAAAGGCGGACAAAGGAAGATACACTTCTTTCTTTACAAAAATTATCACAAAATAAAAATAATTTGAATAAAACAAAGTAACACAATCTTACCACAGACAGCGGCACTGCACTTATACTACTAGGCCCCTCATAATCCTGGATTGAGCATGCTTATCATATAGCATGCTTAATAAGATTGTGGGTATCCCTAATATCTCAGAATGGTATACATTAAAAATTAATATGGTTATTATTTTAAACAGTAAATAATATCACGCAACCTTGAAGATTTCCTGCGCCTGTTCTGGCAAAGTGCTCCATATTTTATAGGACCATTTTCTATGTGATTTAACTGTTTTTGGCTAAATCCTTTCATCACATGATTATCAACATCAAAAATACTTAAAAAGAATGGATTTGCCAGGAATGGATTGTCTTGAATTTCTACGCTTCACTTCCCAACTACTTTATTTTATTTTTGTTTCTCCAGCCTAGCCATTTATGGCATACGGCTGCTAACGGGGCCTTAGATAATACCAAAATATTTTTTCGTTTTCCCTAAGAGAATTAATGTTCATACGAGGCAAGCATTTCGTTTAATGAAAAAGCAATATCTTTCTGGCACTATGAACACGACGTCATAGTTCATTATAGCAAACTGCTGGGGAACAAGTTTACTGCTATTATGAAGATCCTTGAAATGTTTTAATATTTATATTAGTAAGAAAACATTTTTGTACGCGTACTGGTTCCGAACTATATTTCTATAGAAATAGACAAATAGCAAATAAAATACAGCAAGACAGATAGTTAAGTTAAAAAGTTAATTTCTAAAATTTCTTAAAAATTAATCATACAACATAATTTTATACATATTTTTTATTAAAGTGTATATAAGCATAAATGATAATATTCTAAAAAAGATAACATATTTTCTGTCAGGCATTTCGACAAGCATTTTTCGAAAATCACGAATAATACCTGGGCAGCACATTTTACATATTAAAAGACGTGACCTAGGACAAAACACACAGAGAACCTTTTTTCGAGATGAAAAATCGACGAGAAACGCAGAGCGAATACATAAAGAGAAGGGAGTTGTAGGTGAGTGAAGAGCTAATAGATGGCAGCACCTGTGAAACTCCGCCACGTTTCGAGGAGATTTACTAAGGCTACAACTCCAGGCAACGGTTTGTTGCTTCTTCTCTTCTTATTTGTCAGTTTGTTGTTTTTGTTAGCAGGAGAAAATACGCTTCCTGAGATAGGCACGCTACAGGCAGAAGGGTCAACAGAAGGTTTATCTTACAGCGGAAAAATTGTAAAATTATACCTCTTCGTTTTAACTACACATCGATTCTACAAAGCAGGGTTTTCCGACCTTTCAGCATGTGTGTACCCCTTCTATTATTTTAATAAATAATAAAACTTCTGAAAAATTAATATATAAATATATATATATATATATATATATATATATATATATATATATTTGTTTTTATATTGTCCTTCTATGGTAACCCCAAAGAAGGAGAGTTTATTAATTATTGTTACATGTCCGATGCCTATTAAAGTAGGCACACTGAACGTAATATAAGTTACATTTTTATATTGCTTAGTAAAGTTAAATTCTAAATTTTAACATTATTAAATTAGGTCATATAAAAGAAAAATGAAAATAATAACAAGTAAATAAGCTACAATAAAAAAGAAAAATACATAAATATATATAGGTATATATACATACATATATAACTAAATATAAATATAAGTGTATAGTGAATATAATATAAAAAATAAAATAAATAAAAAATATAATAAACAAAAATTAATTATGCCAAATTGTCTGAATTAAACTGCCTTCCTACAATCTTCAGTGAGTTGTTTAAAATCTAATTTTTTAATAAATTCATAGAAATCCTTTTTAAATTTTGTTATCAGTCTCTGTTCTATTTCTGGCCAAAACCTACGTTTTATTAAAACGTTCTGGATTAGTTTTGCCCGAATAATTTGGTTCACAAATGCTGAAAAAGCAACTTCGCATATATATTAAAACCAGATATACACAACACAAACACAGCAACCAAGTTTTTTTTCATTTATATATATATATATATATATATATATATAAACTTGGTTGCTGTGTTTGTGTTGTGTATATCTGGTTTTAATATCTATGCGAAGTTGCTTTTTCAGTATTTGTGGAAATTACTTCGAAAAAAATAGCCTTTAGGATGTGGAACTGCATTTCAGTTTAAAATTAACAACCAAAGAACCAATTATGATCATCTGTCTTCTCAACATCGATATATATATGTGTGTGCGTGCGTGTGTGTGTGTATAAATACTTGCAAAATGGTTAAGAATACATATACATTTATTTAAAACCATTCCACCACAAATTTCATTTTTAAATAACTGGGAGTTATTTTCTTTTTAGGACATACAGTGCAATAAATGTTCAAACATTGCAAAAAACAAATTAACCCAAGAAAAACGGAAAAAAATTATTTTATTTTTTAAAACGCAAAATAAAAACTCAGAAAATGTAAAAAACTATATCTCAATTAAAATTAAATAAAATTAATTAAATTGGGTAACTAAGGAATCAACCAGAAGAGAATTTTCGGGAATTTAATAAAATCCATTTCAAATGGAATTAGAGACTATAATTACAATCCTTGAATGCTTCGGAATCCATGAGAAAACGAATGAATAGAAAGAGATTCAGATTCAGTTAGTTTCATATAAAATTTCGAACTTTTGGCGCTTAGCTTTGGCCTTTTTCGATAAATGATGTCGATATAGTAACGTGTGAAAGAGTTAGTTTGCAAAGCTTCTGTAAACTCCCTTTGCATGTTTGCCAATTGGTTGGCGTTTGACTTGCCTAGGCATGAAAAATTTGTAATGGTACTTTAAGAAAATTACTGACCTCGACACAGCCACGATAGATAGTACCACGAACACATCACACCACAAATTTTTTGTTAGTTATTTGTAAATTATTTAATAAAAAAAAAATAATTTAAAAAAAAAATATTGGTTTTCAATATTCAAATTTTAATATCCTTATTGCGATATATTGGATAAAAAATGTCGGTATATTTATAAAAAAAATATCTATACATCGATATTTTACCAATATCCCTAACTTGTTGACATAAGAAGGCCACGGTTAGTTAGATGGTAACAGAACATTCCGTTAATAATCACGGGATTATTATTAAATTTTATTTTTGTTAAGCGCATATCAAGTATCAAAGTTCACGTTTCTATTTTTTTTCTTATAAATAAAAAATAAATTCCTATATTGCTCGTTTTATCAAATACAAGCCATGCATTATACTTCAAAAATATTCAAAATCTTCTTATAATCAGTTGAGAGGTGCTAATAGTATATTTATCAGGTGGCACTGCATTTGGTCAGATCAATAATCACTCATCTCTACCCAGAACTCAGCCATTTTCTGAATTCGCTGAAGCCCGAATTCCAAATAAAATCACTTCCCACAGCTTCTCAGACGACATGAGAAGCATCATATCTAATTCCCAGTAGCTATTTGGAAATTACATACTTTACGCCCCTCCCCTGAATTCCATCACAACCAAATGCTCAAAGTCTTCCCAAATGCATATATATATATATATAGGTCAGATTTTAAAACTACATGTATATATATATATATATATATATATATATATATATATATATATATATATATGTATACACTGTACGAAATTCGGGCTCTAGTTATAACACTTTCATTGCTTGAAAATAACTTAATACAAAATACCAGCGAGTAATAAAATATATATCCGATACCTATCAATAACAAGCTAAAACTTTATGGAGAGCATCATAACAAGTCCTACAATAATTGACCGTAGTTGAAACATTTACTCCAGTAATTAACAATAATCCACCATGACATCATCGTCAGAGCCTCGAACAGCCGTTTTGCTTCGCCTGATTTGGCGGGCAACTTCATTAATTGCCTAAAAAGTTTCGATTTTTTTTTTTTTTAATACCAAAAATTAGCTCACAATCAGTATTCATTACGCAATTTTGCGATTTTGACTTTTCGGGATACGTTCTAGGAAGAAAAAATCATTTTGATATTCTATTACAATATCTGTTGCCAGCAACTTTGTTGTATCTCAAACTTCCAGAATGAGATGATCCCCAGAAGTACAATGGCTACGTTTGAACGAGTTCATTCCCTTGCAGCCTACGATTTTTACGGGGTAAGAGTTTTCTTAAGTTATTTATTGAATAATAAATGCTTGTACGACACTATTTATGTTTGCTAATTAACAAACTCCTAGTCATTTTTTTCTTTCAACATTATTTGAAAAATAGCTACAAGTTCATTCCTCTGAGTTAATGTGAATAAAAAATGACAGAGGAATGAAAACACCAACAGATGGATGAAGCTTTTTATGAAATTTAGATTACGATGAAGCATTGATTGTCTCAGTACTTTATCAGGACATCTTGATCGCGGACCTTCTGGTGTTTAGGCGTATTTGATACCGTAATTCGATTACATCAAAACATCTCTACTCTGGATACTTAAATTTTCGGTCATGTATCTTTCAAATTTGGAAGGTATTAGTGCTCTCCGAGTTAGCCTGTTTGCTTTCGATAGTTAAAGTAACAGTACAGCATAAAAAATGGTAAAAATAATTTTGGGCCGTTTGTATTGCAATACATACACATAAATTCAATAAAACTCTTGAGGGGAGGATATATATATATATATATATATATATATATATATATATATATATATATATATATATATATATATACACACACACAGACCTTAATGAAGGCATAAATGTGGTATTGAGACAGGACTGACGCGTAGCCTATAATGGACAAGGCAGAGCATCGACAGCCTTCTCTAAATCAGTGGCCATATTTCAGCCTATTAGAGCAACTCCCATAAATTGCTCTTCCCCGACCTTCCCCTCTCACACTCCTATCGCTAACAACCCGTCAATTGCCACGATTATTATATGATATCATATTTTCTATTATAAAAAATGAACAAATATTAAAATCGTATATATTTTCAAATCCCAAAGGGGTTAATTATTATCTAACCTTTTCTCTTAGGTTACAAAGGAACATCATGAAAATTTTTTTTTAAACATTTATTACAAAGAAATAATTGTTGGCCAATAAACCAATGAAAATCGGAAATATTTAAATTAATGTTAATAAACAAGAAAAAAAATAATATATATATGCGAACCGAAAGCACCGTTAGTGAAGATTGAAGTGGAGATACAGTTAAATTAAACATTTAAATATTTAGAAAATAAATAGTTCTAATTATTTTAATACTATCTAGAGGGAGACCTCACTTAATATTGATAAATTTTCTACCGAGCACAAATAAAATATTTTATGAAGTATACAGGAAAGCCATTCTAAAAAGATAAGAATTTTACAGAATTATTACGTTGGTATAAAAATATAAATAGATATAAAAATAACCTAAAATATAATTTAAAAAAAATTACATTGGTACAACATCATACAGAAAACGATCAAAAGTTTAATTTTGAAGACGTTAAAATTCTTTACAAAGGAAAAAATGTATTCAGGAGAAAACTTTTGGAAGCCTACACAAAATAAAAAAATTGGATAGTGCAGTAAATTTTAAGGCACATTCTGGAAATATCAATATCACATTTGCGAAATTAATGAATAAATTGAAAAAATAAAATATACCAATGTGCCAATAGAGAACGCTATAACTTTCATTGTCCCAGCTGCAGTGAATGGAGAATTTGTTGATGAAAGATGACCAGTAACAGGCAGTAGAAATCCTTTACAGGTTAAATAGAAAAATGTTTACTGGTTTTGGTTACTTTGATTATAATAAATTTTGCCCGAAATGTAATTTTTAATTTAAAAATTGAATTCGAATGATTTTTTTTAAAATTGTTAAATTGATTATAAAACGATTTTTTTTAAAATTTTAGATATGCAATATCACCTAGAAAAAGATAATAGAAGCCGAAAATTCAGCATGTTGAACATTAATAACAAATACTACCTTCAGTAGTAGAATAATTGTATTTTAATATTGGACAAGGTTGACAAAATAATATTGCTTGAAAATGGCCAATAAATGTATAAAAAATGGCTGAAACGTTACAAAATATTAATATATTTATTATGTAAATTAACTTTTAATAATAAAGATTTTGTGGGATTAATAAGATCATGTTTCTTAATCTAATTCGATTAATTTTATGTAATTATTAAATTGGTTATCTCGAATGGTACCTTCCTTTTAAAATCAGGGAAACTTCTGCTAAAGTACTATATCAAAGGCAATGTTTAAGTTACCAAAGGCAGTTACCGTATCAATAATAAACACACCGCCCTTAGATGTCGTTTCAAATGTATTGTTAAGAACTGACACTATTGATTTCTTGGAGTTTTTGAAGGCTAATAACTGAAACAACTATACAGAAGGAGCAGGCACACGTGCCATGGATAACTAAACCCTAGGAAGAGACACGTGTCAGATAAATAATTCAATCGCGGGCCGTTCTCTAGTGGACAATCAATAAGACCTCAGCTGGCAACTGCGAGGATGGTAGTTGTCAAAAGAATTCTCATAGTAAGAGATGGGAAAAATAACCGGTTATATGTAAATAACTAGTTCTTTTTTAACTCTGAAAAACCGAAAGATCCAAGGAAATTTAATTTTAAAAATATTAGTAAGCCATACTCAATTAGGTGAATAGGTAGAAAACATTTCATTAGTGAGAAACGGTTCGCCACCTTTATAGCATTAGTCCGGGAGCCGAAGCCAAAAAACGTGTCTAATTTCAAGAATTTTTTTGATGATCTACGCCGAAAGTACCCTCATAATAGACTGGCACCCAAGGTTCTTTGCAATCAAATTTTATTGATCAACGAATTCGTCATTTTCGTCACTTTTTTCAAATTTTTCTCAGTAACCCACGATAAGTATTTTTCAATGCACTATAGTGCAAAATGCATAATAATAAATCTTATAGAGGATTAAATTTCCTAAAGATTTATTCAAAATATTTGTTTTACTCTCAACAGACTTTGAAATATTGAAATAAAAATTTTAAAGAAAGTGGACTTTATTCAGATTTTCGCCAGTAACTCGCTTTCAGTTATAATGCAAGTTTTATGTGTAATATTTTAGATATAGGGGAATCGTTATTTAAATATTTCTTGGCGTCTGTTGCGAGTAATTTTAAATATTTGGTACGGATATTGGAGAAAATTTAATCCACTACAAGATTGGTTGGTTATCATGCATTTTGCACTAAATTGCAATTATTAAGGCGAAACCTCTGAATATCCAACTTCTGCGTTTTCTTGACATTTTGCAGATGATTAAGATACATCTCAGCAGCTATTCCGAATTTGAAAAAATATTATATATAAAACTTGCACTGGGCCACTGAGGAAAATCTGAACAAAGTGACGGAAATGACGAATTCGTTGACCTATAAAATTTAATTGCAACCGATCTAGGGTGTCAGACGTTCACATTACCAGTCTATTACGAGTTTACTTTCGGCCTGGACGATCAAAAATTTTCTTGAAATCTGACACCTTTTTTGGCCTCGGCTCCCGGATTAATGGTACAAAGATGGCGAACCGCTTCTCAATATTTAAATGTTTTCTACCTGCTCAAATCGAGTATGGCTTACTATTTTTAAAATCCCCAAAGTAATTTTTTCCGTGATGTTGGTCGCTTTATAAAATCCTTTGAAGACATTAGGGGCTAATTTATAATTTTATTGAACATTTTTTATTTTAACTTCTCCTATTAATATTAGTTTTTAAATTAAAATAATGACTTATGCCACGATTGAATCTAAGCCACACATTTATCTAACTCTATTACTAGGAAACAGTGGTAATCATTATAATTAAATTTTAATTATTTCAATGTGCAATTAGTGAATTAATATTCAAAAAATTAATTTGGATAAAATAGGATTACATTATCATGGAATAGTCTGTTGACTATTTTAATTTAAATATTTATATATTATCAAAACGGTATTTGACTTTTACTTCGTTAATGTTTTATTATTTGCAATAATGAACCTTTGTAAGCGACTAAGAAAAAAAAAATAAATAACCCTCCCTCAAAATTTGATGTTTTAGGTTTCAATACAAGTATAATCTGAAAATCGAAAAAAAAAATCGCAGGATGATACTCGGAACTCAACATTACCATTTGTCAGGTTTCATACACCCGGTCATCACGTATTTCTGAAGATAAAGGACCGATAAACAGTTTTTTTGGAACCAAAATTCTCGCAACATCTATCTCATTTGGAAATAATAAACCATCGCGTGATAATTTACAGCGATTTTTTAATACTTTTAAACTTTTAACTTTTTAATCGCACTAGCCACAGAAGAGTGACAATCAGCCAATCTGATGGTGATAGAAGATAGACATGTCATGGGCAAATATAGTACCCAGGAGCACCTCTTACCGGTTTTGAATTAGTCCCATAATTAAGGAAAGAAGATCTCTCATCCTTATTATTCTTCTTTTAATGGACATTTCAACCTTAGCAATATCATTTATCACTTCATTGTTATGCCCGTGATGGTAATTATGAAAACAGAAATAAAGAGTGCGCATGTATTGGTCGATAGTTGGTTGTTGTAAGTCTAGAGTATGTTGTTCATGTACCAAAAGGAGCTTCTGCTATTAGACTTAAAATTTTGGATTGAAAATATTGTAGTACTTTTAAGTTCGTCTGGTTGAACTGAGGGGTACGTTCATATGGCTTTAATTAGCTATGTGTATATATTTATTTTCTGTTTAATTTTCAAATTTGACGATTTGAAAAAAAGAGAGTACAGTAATTTCAGTCATTTAAAGTCTTTCTTTTCATTTTCACGTTCAGTGGTCCGTCTGAGGAATTTGGTTGTCGCCGATGTAAGCTGGTGGACACGTGTTTCGTCGAAGTGTGAATGTTATATTTAATATTAGCATAAGTATTATGAATAGCAGCTATTTAAATACAACAGTGATAATAATTTTATTTACAGCCATGGTTTCACGATTTTATCATCCTTTGGGATTTATGCTACAGTGTTTCATGCCTTTTGGTATTCAACAGAGGACGAAACCTCGACCGCCCTTCACCCTTCTCCTTCCTGAGGACTAATTACCATGCAACCCTACCGAGGGCAGGTTCAATAAAGGGAGACGAGAACATTCAAGACCTTCGCAGCAGTTACAGCACCTCGTTCACACAGTTATAGCATTTAAGTTGTCAACCAGCGTTGATAAACAGCAAGCTATTTACAATCTAGTCGTGGGAATTCAACGAGAATACAAATTTACAAAAGCTAGTATATCCGAGCGAGAACTCTCGCATTAGACATCTATCTATCTTCTCCCTAATGTATCCGAAGTATAAGCTAGTTATATTGGAGAAGCATGTTTCTTCGTATAATGTTTAAAACAATATAATATATTAGCAAGTTAGAAACAATATAATATTACCAAGAAAGTTTATTTAACAAATACATTTGGTAAAGCTGCATAATTTATAATGATCTTGTTGAAGTAACTGTTTACTTAATAAGTCAGTAGTAATTCCTTCAGTTTAACAGCTAAGCTAAGCTAAGATAAGACTTAGCTATACTATTTGCTATGTGTAGTATTCAAATTTAACAGTGTTTTACAGTTAGACACAGGAAAGAATATTTAATCACCTCAAGCATTCATAGAAACCTAAAAACAACATTTTAAAAGAATAATTTAAAAAGCATTAAAAAGTTTTTGTATACAGACTCAACTTGCTTTTAGATGTATAAATTTGCCATGACAACGACACGTATGCAAGATAACATAGATCCGTGCGGACCTATACCGTGCGTTATCTCGAAAACGGTAGGTTTTTGGGCTTTAAAAGGGCTGGACCAATTAACCAACCAACCTTTGGATGGTCTTGATGCCCGCGTCGATAGCTTTAAAACCCGATCAGTCCCCTCTCGATCTGCCAACTCAAAATCGTCGGAGTTTTGAAACCTTCCAGTTTTTTCATCAATTTTATTTAAGCCCTAGTAGGAATTTAACAATTAGGATTCGTCACTGCTTCGTGAAATTCTCTTCCTTTTGATACCTCACCTGAGAGCCGGAAAAGGGATCTATTGTACCGTTATAATATATAATGATGATTCCCCTGGATTAATTAAATAACATTCAGTCAAAATCATCTGGAGTACTTGTTGTATATATATGTAATTGATTCATACTAATTATATAATATAGAATAAATAATTTTCAATAAATATATTAACAGTTTTCTCCGTAGATTACTTTTTTATACCATACTTTAATACGGACAATGACCTACGATCTGAGTCACAAAGCAAAATAAAATGTAAATGAAGAAAAAAAAATTAGTTATTTAAAGTTATTTTCCTGAGTAACATTAAATATTACCCTGAAATTTCCTGTCAATACATTTTTGATAACTAATTTTACTAATAAATAAATAGTATAAAAAAATGTACTCTGTAAATATACTCAAATAGCAATTATTTTATAGTAGAGTTTAAAACCAGAATAAAACTAGGTAATCAAATCATGAACTCGCTAAGGACATTATTCCCAGAAAAACTTGAAATGGATTTTTAAAAAATTGTGTTTATTTCATGTCCATTCTCTCTTTAAAAAAAAAAAGAAAGAAAAAAAGCTTTATTCTAAAGCTGTAAAGTTTCACTTTTGTTAATTGCATTATTATTACTAATTCCAGAAGAAATGATATTATATCTTGACAAATATCGCATTTTGAAATCTCGTATTATGTATTGTATTGAATAAGAGATTTAAATCGTCCAACGATTCCGAAATATAGTTGGTTCCAAAGGATACGTTCGATTCTTTTCAGAATTTTTAACGCGAAATTGCGGCTTTTGTAGATTTTTTTTCCGAAAAAACTTTTGCGAAGTTTTGCCCAATAGTGCGGCGTATTCCTGAAAATTAAAACAGCTGATATGGACAACACATGACTTCCTTGTACGCCTATTAAACTATAAATCGGTGGCTCAAAAAGTAAAAAATCCTCAATTTGGTTACTAGTTTCCGAAGATTGCAGTATCTCAAAAACGACGCTCGGCGTCGCGATATCTATCTATTGACACACACACAAACTCCTGTTTCTGGAGGTCTCATTCCGTTGTTATATGAAGTATTCTTTCAGAAGGTAACAAGTTCCCAAGAAATTTCTTCGTGTTCCGTGACAACATTAGCACTGTCGATGTCACTAGATAAAAGATAAAGCATTGGAAACCGAAAGTTTCAACATTTAAGGCGGAAGAAACCACTTAACTTATATTTTATTCTCATGCTGCAGACTTGTTCATCTCACAAATTGGGAGGAAAACAAGCATTTTAACACTTAAAACAAGCAATAAAATTGTTTAATTAGAGTGGAAAAAAAATCGCGTTTATAACCTTTATCATGTGTGTGTGTGTGTGTGTGTATATATGATGATATATGATCTGTGTAATTAATGTCTATATACCTTTTTATGTACGTTTCTTATGACCTTCAAGTCCGGCAATCATGTGGCGACCAAAAAGGGAGGTTCACAACTAGAATTTCCAACAATCCAAAATACAAAATTTTACTTTCTACATCTAACCGTTTTTGAATTATATTATTATTATTATTATTATATTATTATTATTATATTATTATTGAGATACCCACGTACGTACAGACCAAGACGAAACTAGTCTAAATGGATTCAGGGATGATCAAAATGGATATTTCCGTTGAAATCTGAAAACCGAAAATTTTCGCTATGACAATACTTCCTTTACTGCATATAAGAAAGTAAAAAGAATTGTTGACACTAGATAAATGGGACACAGTACTAACTTCATTGTCTCGCGAGAATACCGTAAAGTCGAGAATAAGACAGCACTACCAGATATAATTAATAAGCACATAAAAATATTCTCAAGTGGATGCCGAACAATAGCTGAGACTAGAACCTATAGTAGACATACCATTAGCACTGCATCATAGCATAATCGTTGCCAGTCATAGTGAGTCATCGCCTGCCTCTCTATCGACTTAGTGTCTGCCTTAGCAATTTTTTAATATTAAGTCTATCTTGAATGTCACTTGTTCCTCCCACGAAATTCTTGCTATTAAAATGTCAAATAGACAAAGGGACTACTAATGCGAGTCAGATGTACTATATTTCATGTTTTCATTGTATATTTATTTATTTACTTAGTTCACTAACAGGCGTTGTGCCCAATGGCAGGTGGTCATTCACTCTCAAATGTATCATGTATATGTACATTAAAAAATTATTAATAATAATAATAATGAAAATATTAAAAATTAAAACTAAAAAAAGAAACGAAATAAAAGAAAAAACATTTAAAAAAACACAATAATAATAAAGAAAACCAAAAAAAAAATCAGTCTGAGCACAGAGGCTTTTCCAAAATGGATTAAATTATATTCCAAATTGTATTGCGCAGTGTGCATAAACAATATGAAAAATCTAATTGCTTTTCATTATTTATAAAATTCCAACCCTTTGATATTTTATTGGCCGGTGAGCAAGAGAGCCAAACTGGTCTTACAGATTGGTAAATCATCTGTTACCTTGCTAGAAGTCTTATTGAATATAAAATTCAATTTGTTCAGTGTAGAGCATTCATCAGCAATATTTTTTACTAGTTTTATCAAATGCAATACTGTGGCCATTTCTTAACTTTGGGTGATGGAATGTATATGTATACGTTTTAAACCAGATGAATCGTTTTCCGATATTAAATTCGTAAAAATAGACTGCTGAAATTGTTTATGGCAAAAGCATTGAGGAAAAAAACGGAACCGTTGTATGATGTTCGGAGCCAAGAAAGCAGTTTATTGGCAGCAGGATATGATTTTGAAGATAGGTTAAGTTAGTATTTTGGTTATAGAGGAAAGTGGAACTAAGTGTACCACTTTTGTAAAAAAATATTTTGAATCATGTTTGAGAACAACATTAAATACTGGCAGATAGTGGCAGTAATAAATTATACTGCTTGTGGTTTGAAAAAAATTATTTTTTTAATTTAATATATGTTTCTATTTATTTCCAAAATTCTTCTTTTTTTGGCTCGCTTTGCCCCGCCCATGGCGTTATGTGAATCACTCCTTGGGGCAATGTGAATCAGTTATGGGGATAATTTAACCTAAACACCAGAGAGTTAAAACTAATTTAAATATACTAGCCTAAAGAAAAATAGACATACTTTATGATAAAACCAATACGAAATTCGTAAAAGAATTTTATAGTCAAGGAAATCCAACAAAAACAAAACTTTATATTGAGGGAAGAATGTGTTATCGTATAACTACTACCAGCTGACAGCACGACAAGAAATTTCCGTATTTTGTCTGAATTTCATTCTCTGGTTCACTTAATCTCACTTCTCTCTACTTGTGCAGATTCCCAGGATTAATATTTTTGAATTCGTAGACGAGTTTAAGTATTTGCCATCTAGAACAGCTAAAAGAAACGAGATTCAAAACAAATAGAAGCAACATTCAAAGGCAGATAATGTTTGTAATTTCACAGTCGCAAAATTACTTAGCTCAAACCTTCTTACAAGAAACATAAAAGATAAAATTTACATAACTACTATATTTGCTACTGTTCTTTACGGAGACGAAGCATTGTACCTTGTAATAACGGAAGAAGGATATTTTATGGTATTTTAAAATAAATTATAGCATGAATATATTTGACCCGAAATAGGATGAGTCAACTGGAGAATTTAAACGAATATACCAATTCGACTGGCGTGACCTGAACTCGGTAAGTATAATGAGGTGGAGAAAGTAGTCGGAATGGATAGCGAATGAATAACTAAAAGTGTAATCAGCGGGTTAGCACCGGCCAAGCGTAGATGGCGGGATTGTGTTATGTCAGAGTATTTGGATTTCGATGGAATCCAATGGAAGAAGGTTTGTATTAAAGGATTGATGTTATTGGCCTCAAACGACCGGGTTCGCTAAGCATTTTAATAATATCGCATTATAAATCCTGAGGTATGAAACGTTGTCGTTTACGTTAAAGCAGTGGTTTTCAATATGTATAGTCTACCCCGCCCCCGACTTGGGGATTAGGATGATTATAATAGTCCATTATAAGGTACTTTTATAATGCATTTACCTGTAAAAACTTTACAACTAATACTCAAACCTGAGGAAAGGTAAACAATAAAACATTTCTAACAATGAGTCCTCACAAAAAAAGATACAAGAGAGTGCTGTCGGGCTCTCCAGAGGACCACCGGTTGGGAACTACTGCGTTAAAGGAAGAAAAAGCTCCTTTTTTAAGATTTTCGAATACCTATGACTATTTGAAAAAAAAAAAAAAAGATCCAACACTACCCAAACTGAGTCCCGGACCTTTTTCCAGGTATTGGATCCGACTTATCAGCGGTGCCTAGAAACAGTGAGGAGCTAGGTCCTTTGCCAAATATTTCCTGCGTTCAAGCATAAGTCACTAAGTCCAGTTAGTGAATTTTGTGTATTTTTTTATATAGGTTTTTTAAAGTGTTAAATCAAATCTGAAGCGTTTTGAATAAAAAATTCTGTTAATATACTTCATTCCGTAGAAGAATACTCTTTTCATTACTTATTGCTTATTTCATGCCTAAAATTCAATTATTTCGTTTTAAAATATTTTATGAATCTAAAATTGACTATTTCTGGATCCAAAATAATGTTTTATATTATTTATAACACTTTGAAAACGGCCTTAAGTATTCAAATTAAATTAAATATTTAATGGCACTATGATATGCAAACCTGGGTTCTAAACCTTTTACATATTATAATATAAAAACATTATGTATAGTATGATCAAGAAATAGTAGATTTCAATTTTAAAAATTATCCAACTAAAGAAATATATGTTCACTCTATAGTAATAAATACTGTTCTGATTAAATATGATTCAATAGACCTACCAGAACTCTGTATAATTTAATTACATCAATTCAAAAAATGTATCCCTTCTATTTAATATTACTTTTATTTTTTTTACTACGATTATGGTCAAAACGGTGGTGTAAAAGAACAATATTTACTATTTCTTGATCACAAATAATTTTTTTATTGCAACATGTACATGGTCAAGAAGTCAGTCTTGCATGGGATGTCATAGTATATTGAATTTAATTTGAATATTTAAAATCTTGTTCAAAGTTTAAGTAAAACATTATTTGTGATCCAGAAATAGTAGATTTTAGAGTAATAAAATTATTTAAAACGAAATATTGAATTTTAAACCTATCTGAAGAATCCATTGAATTATATATACTGAGAACAGTATTATTCTACTGATTGAAGTATATTAACAAATTTTTTTTATTTAACTATTGTTTGTAATTTTCGTTCGATAAAATGCATATTTCCTGAAAAAAGAAATACAAATAAAAAAATAATAATTTTATTACAGTTTATTTCGGCTGCTTTAGTAAAGTTTTAATAAAGCTACCAATATTGATTTTCGGATGACACGTATTTACAGTTAGAGTGAAGCAAACAATAATAATTGATAATTTAGAATAAAATAAACAGGCTTCATTGATGTGGTGGAACATCTGACTAAGTTTGGTATGTAGCCTTACATACATATATTACTATTATTGACAAAACTAAAACAAATGGAAAATACAGCTGACGGTGGCCCTGTCTATGTTACTTTAAATTCTCATTATTTCTTATAATTAATTTAGCATATGATGTAATAGTTAAGTATAATTACTGTTAGTCATAATTTATATTTATTTCCCCTCATATGCTTAATCTTTCGGCTATAAATTTCAAATTTCATGCATCTTATTAACTGCATCAACATCCGACTGATTTAAATTGTTAAAAACAATACTGTATTTTACTTATGTAATTTTTATTTGTTATTATTTGTTAAATAAAGTCTATCTTATGCTTCTGGTTTGCTATGCAACCCTTAATTGTTGCTTGATGACTGATGTCAGGGGAAAACATCTGGTGGACGTTCAAGCAAAATTGTAAAAAATGTATAGTTCAATTCTTCACTTAGCAAATCATTTTCACCTGACAACAAAACTACAAAGGTTTATCTGACAGTAATTTCATTCAAAATATACTCAGTCCTTGTATGTCGTTTTTTCACCAGGCAGAAATCATTTATCACACAAAATTCACAATGACTTATGCTTGAACGCTCGCGATATATGGGAAACAACCCAGCAGGTTTCACGGTGTCTCTGGGTAACGCTGATAAGCTGGACCCGATACCTGAAAAAGGGGTATGGGGTCCGAAACACCCATACCACAGGTAAAGGGGACTCAATTTACCCTGCATCGAAAACTTACTGGGATTCAGTTGGTACCTTTTTTGGCATTTGGAACTCAATTTGGATTCTCCCCACAGTACTGATTATAGAGAGTGATCAGCCAAACATGATTCCACAAACCTAATAATTATTTTTCCAGAATAGACCATGACTATATAATTAACTAACCTATTTTATTTTATATTGTAAATAAATATTGTACCATATTATATAATTATAATATTATACCACATCATTTGTAATAGTTATGGTTTGGTTAATTATTACTATTATTGATTACAAAATATGAAAGACTCCCACCTATATTATTTTTCTATCTACTAAATACCGAGCTCTTATTTCACAGCTGTTGTATATCTTTGCTAGACCCCATTCCCCGAGCCATAAATAACAATAGACCCTCTGTAGTCTATAAATCGCTCCCTAGGTGACCCACATAACACAGACACAATAGAGGGGCTTTATGCCTCCAGGTCAGAAGAATGGACTAGAGATCATCTTCATTAGTTGCTATTGATGCTTAGACGTCTCTGTTCATTCAATAGACCTATTGGAATTATAACCCTCACATCACCTCTTTTCATCAGATATTGACAAGACTGCTACTGATATAAAAACATAAAACCCAGTTACTTCCCATAATTAGTAACACACCTTAATTTGCCAAAATTAAATTTAAAACACCAAGATTCTACGCAAATCCAAATTATCTTTAAAGCATCACCTACATAAGTTACACCGGTAGTACTTACAAGAGAAAATCCGATTTGATCAAGAAAAATACCGACAAACAATATTTGTCCTTTGAAAAAATATCTGTCTTCCAATTTATATCAGCAAATAATTTCCTCAGATGGACACAGTACACATAATTACTTTCGATAGAAGGACGACTTGGGATCAGAATTTTGAAGGGAAAAAGAAGAGTCTTAAGAAATGACTTTAAACACTTTTTCCCGATAGCCAAAGCTGAAACGTAAAACAGAAATTAAATGCATATTTAAATACGTTTGGACATACTCCTCATAGATCATGAAATGGCCTAGCCAAAAAAAAACTGACTAATAAAAACAAAAAATTTTTTGTTTATTTATTACCCATAGACTCTTAGACTAATGTCAACGGTTGACATTCCTTACAATCCAAGGAAGAAACTGAAAAGTTGCTGGATGAGTGATCTCCTTCCATGATCAAAGGTAACTAATTGGATCCAGAACATGGAGAGGTGCTGCTGGGTCCTTCCCTATCACTGACATGTCATTATTAGCTGATTGTCAAAAATATTCTGTGAAAGGTCTTCATTAACAGTTGAAGCTAAACTTCTAAAAAAAATAGTAATAATTATAAAAAATAAAATAGTTCTCACTCTCAAGTAATCCAGCATATTTGATTTAAATTTATTTTCCAAATAGTTTACAATAATACTAATTTTATATGTGAATGAGACCAACAAATTGTTTGTAAAAGGTATATGCTATAGGGAAATTGTTCAAACGATTAGTTAAAAATCTAGTGCGGTGAGCGCATCACACAACGTTCCCTCCAATAATAAAATAACCACCCAATAATAAAAATCTTTTTAACCTAATTTTAAAGAGTTGACATAAATAGTACCGTAAACACGGGCTACTTGAGCCCTAGGGGATTACTTGAGCCCACTCATTATACTGATATTGGGAGTACCCAGAGAACCAAAAACCATTTTTCTGTTTTGGGCTCCAGTAAGCCCCTAGGGCTCAAGCAGCCCTATAATAAATAAACTATAAGAAATAAAATATAAGAAATAAACTGAGCAGAATGCACTTCTTTAAGTATTCTCTTGCAAAAGTACAATAAATTAGTTTTTTTAAACAACTCTAGTGCAATTCTCTAAGATATATATTTTTGGTTTGTCAACCTGAAAATATATTTTAAATGTTTCGGATTAGTTTCCAAGGAAATCTCATTTAGTATACATGGAAACATTTTTTTCCATTAAATGAAATAAAAGTAAAAATTATTAAGTTAATTGCTACTTTTATATTATTATAGAGAGTATTATTGACAACAGGTTGGAGGCTTGGTGGGAGGAGGTTCAGTCGCATCCGTCTTCCGGACACGCTCGGCTTTCCGTCTTATAGTCCTTATTTGATACGCTGTATCTTTGCTTATACTGGTCCAATTTCAATGATTCCTCTTTTGTTTTTTAGATAATATAATTGCCTTTCATATAATCGTATACATAATTTACTATAAGTATATTCTTTTCATCATAACTTTTTCTATTCATTTCATCGGTGATGTACTACATATATGAAAAATTAAAAGACTCTAAGGAGAAGACTTTAAGCAGGTTTCATCAAAATCGTTAGTGCGGTTTTCGAGAAAATCGTAAAAAAGTGTAAAATCAATGATATAAAGTGGCAATTCCGGTTAGTCGATTTTAGCGAAAAAGTTGCAGTAACATCCCAAGAATATACCTATCTTAAATACATAATTTCAGTTTCGTAGGACTTTTCATTTTTGAGCTAGCCTGTTCACACACATACGTGCAGACACACGCACACGCACACACAGACTTGTTTTTGCCAGACTTGTTTATTTAGACTCAGAGGACCTTAAAACGTGTAATTCCGCTTAAAATTCGAATTTGAAAATTTTTACGTTCACAATACTTCCTCTGACTATATATTTCATATATAAGTAAGGGAAAGTAAGAATGATAGCATTAACTAAAAATGTCAGTATGTGTTTATTTTGATTAAATTAATTTGTTTATTTTATTTAAATAAATAAATTTATTTATTTTTTGGAAATTATATGCCACTATCCGACAGAGTATAGTGGTTTTCTTCCAAACAAAATAGCGATATGACACCTTCACACGAGGCTCGAATGACAAGAACTTTTAATTGATAACAAACGAGTTCGGCCTGAATATAGACCTACCCACGTAGCATTACCCCTATTTACTTTTAGCACACAATTTTATCTCAAATATATATTTTTTCTATTTCGAAAAAAATATTAAAATGAACACATGGATTCACATGAGAAATATAAAATAAAAAAGGATTTTTTTAGACGAATTATTAAAAAATTAACATCGATTAAAATGTGTAAAGGATTATAAGGAAACGATAAAAAAATTGCTTATTTTTGAATTTTTCGTGTGTTTTTAGAACTGAGGATGAATGTATAACATTCGAAACTAGTTTTCTATAAAACAAATTTATAGAAGTGGCAAATAATTTATCAATCCCTAATTAGATTGATCCTTCTATACCATCATGCGGATGTCGACTGAGAAAAAAATGTTCAGATTTTTATTTTTAAATTCACACCTGACAAGAGATAGCTAACAATCAAAAAGTATTCAGATAAGGACAGTAACAAGATAGACGAGGTTGGGCATTAGCGAGATCATTACCGAGCAATAACTCCTTGGATGGAGTAATCTATTACCGTGGTCTCGGAGCCAGATTCTTTTCATATTATTATCTTTTTATAGGATGATGGTGTTGAAAGAGATCTGGAAAGGAAAATTTCCAGGAAAACTCCATATTTATTAAGCAGTGCTGCCCAAATAAATTGGGTTGCTATATTACACAGTATACTGATTGATTCATCGCAGACAAAATATAAACCCATTTTTTTTTTCCATTTTTTAAATTGAATTTTAAATGAGAAGCGTTTTAAGTTTACCTATTTAGATTTATCACAAGCCCTAACTCACAGACAAAACAACAAGTCGGAAACTTTCTTAGCCAATACTGCTTACCTTATTTGTTTATAAAAAATTAATCTTTATATTTATTTAAAAATGAATTGTAGCAGCTTTTAATAAAATAAATTGTAATTACGTTAAATATTGAAAATAAAAATCTGACATTTTTTTCTATATACGTGAATAGAAGTTCTCCAAAAGAAAAAAAAAACAAAACAAAAAAAATATTGTATATTCTTCCGAGAGAGAGGTACATTTAGTTCATATCTTTATTTTCTTTATCTTAATTCACTATATATATATATATATATATATATATATATATATATATATATATATATATATATATATATATATATATATATATATATATTCCAGATATATATATATATATATATATCGCTCTCCTTATTTATTAATATTAATATATATGTGCTATATTACATCAACCATCAAATAAAGAAGAAAACAAATTTGTGACATGGTGGTTTCGCCCTTCTTGTATGGCACGCCTAATATTACATCTCTTCTTTTTTCTTTATTAGTTTATTTTAAGCTTTCTATTACACTCACAACGCTCACAAATTTCTCTTTTCCAGTTATCATTTACAATTTCATAACTTATTATAAAACTTTTATATAAATCATAATTAAATTTCCTCTATCCTAGGTAACCCAGGAAATAAAGTTATAAGCTATATATATATATGAGTGCAATATTTATTATTTTTCATAACAAATAATTGGAAACAAATGTTTTGATATTCATTATATATTTCGTTATGTTATTTAAATATATTTATATATATATATATAAAAATAACGAAAGAAATATATAATGAATATCAAAACATTTGTTACCAATTATTTGTTATGAAAATAATAAATATTGCACTCAACAGACTTCAGATAAATATTAAAAATAAACACTAGAACTTGGGTTTAGTTGGAATATGCTCTACTGAGACTTGAGTTTCAAGACGAGGTAACCGGCGTCAGTTAATAATTAGTTAATAACCAATTACTCCAGTTGTCCCTCGTTGAAAGTAATAATCATTTGTTATTTCGAGCAACTTAGAACAGTGTAGTATATGATAGTTCTACAATGTATCGTAAGAAAAGCATGATAACAATTTTGCAAATTATTACTAAGTGATTTATTATTTCGAAATAGTTATATATCCGACAAAAAATTTATAAAATTTATTTGGATTTTGTTTTTAAAGGCTTTGGTATAATGATTCCAAGACATTTTATATTTCCCCTCCATCTTCATGATGACTGAGACATGGGCGCATGAAACCTTAAATACCTTCTGAAACGAAATAGCGGATGGTGATGGATCTAGTTCCGAGGATCATTCTGGAGAGACCTATGACTTTGATGTCAAATTTCAAAAAATCGGAACAAAGCCGTAGACGGCGGATTTTTATTTTTTATTCGATTTTTATATTAGTATCTTGTTACGAAAATTCTCGGAGGTTAGATTTGTTTTGTTTTTTCTTGATCGATTATGAAGGTTCATTATTGAAAATGATAAACCAAAAGAAAATCAAACATAAAACAGGTATACAAATACACAGTTTAATAACAAAATAGAAGGACTTTAGCAAAATAATAGTGTTCGTTTTTTTATCTGATATAACATCGTAATGTACAATAACTTGGGACAACTTGGACCTAAGGGATTACTTGAACCCAAACCGAAAATGCTGCTACCTCTTGTACAGATTGTGAATTTTATATATATATATATATATATATATATATATATAAAAGTTATGATAGTAGATATGACAATATCACAGATAATCCTATGTCAGCTATGTAAACAAACCCTAATACTATATTAAGAGAGAATAAAGTTAGTCTTGTTCTAGCATTTGAGTGTGTCATTTCGTTTCCCAATTTCCATTTTTTTTTATCTGTTTTCGTCCGCGAGAACATAAGTGGTGTCGAAACCCGGGATCAAGGTCAGTGAGAAGATTAACAATTTTTTTTTCTTTCCTCTCTTTCTTTTTAGTTCTTATCGAGGTAATTAAACCAATACGACTACGAAATGACGGATGGAATAGTAAGAGCGCCAGTTCTGACATTACCAGCAGAAATTCCGCCACTGCCGACGGAAACTTTGGCATCGGCGCATGCAAACGCTCTGGAATGGCTGAAGGTGAGGACGGCGACATCCCAGGACCTAAGGAAGGCCGTATCGGATCTGGAAAGGTTCGACGGTGGCGTCGGCGAATTGAATCATTTCCTCAAGGGAGGAGACCGCGTGATGGCTAAGGCGGCCGAGAATTTAATTTACCCAATGGACGCGAGCGCTTTGAAAGCCGCTCTGGTATGTCGGGTCAAGAGAATAACCGAATAACAGAAAAGATGAGGGAGACGGTGAATGCGGCCGAGGTGGAGGGCAGAATGGGGTTCCTGGCAACAATACTAAAAGTACAGTTAGCACGGGACACGGGAAAGAAGGATGGTCTACCCCGAGAGAAGAATTTCGTAGAGTGTGCCCAGGACATGATGGACGCGAGCGCCCGCGACGAGGAGGCCCGATACGGAGAGAGTATCGAAGCTGGATGGAATAGGGTAACGTACAGAAGGATTCGAACAAGACCGGAGGCATGGAAGAGAAGAGATAGCGAATTTGTTGGGAGAGAGAAAATAGCGGGGAGGGAGAAAAGACCCGGAAAGGAGAGGAAGAATTGGCCAAGAGAGGAGAGAAAATGCTATGGGTCCGCACCCCTATTTCCCGCGAAAATAGGACATCTAGTAGCACAATGTCCTCGCACGAAATGCTTCGAATGCGGGAATGAAGGACACATCGCGAGACAATCCTCCTACATGAGATTCCCTTAACACAGGAACGGGTGACATACGTCAAGGAAAGGCGGTACCCACAGGCGATGCGCCAGCATATACGGGTGGAGCTCGAGAATCTCAAAGCCCGAGGCATTATAATCGATAGCACGTCACTGTATATCAGCCCCCTATGGGCAGTAAAGAAGAAATCCTCGGATGGGAACGAGAAGTACAGGGTGGTCGTCGACTTTAGAAAATTAAATGAAAACACTCTAGACGAAAAGTACCCAATTCCCCAATTTGAAGATATCCTGGACAGATTGAGTGGGGCCATTGTCTTCAGCACCCTGGCTTTGAAGGCAGGCTATCACCAGATAAGGATGCACCCCAACGACCGCCACAAAACAGCATTTTCCTTTGAGCGGGGACATTACGAGTTCACACGGATGCCGTTTGGTCTCAAAAACGCACCCATTACCTTCCAGAGATTTATGGACGAATTCCTACGGGGGCTCGAAGAGGAGTTCTGCCAGATATACATGGACGATCTGCTGGTCTTCAGTAAAGACGAAGGGCAACACGTCGAGCATTTGAGGAAAGTATTCGACAGGTTACGCGAATTTGGACTGAAACTGTCAGAGGAAAAGTCGACCCTAGGCCAGGACACGATCAATTTCTTAGGGGATTCCATATCGAAGGAGGGAATTTGACCTGACAAAACGAAAGTGGAACCAATCAAAAACATGGCGATACCGAGAGACGTAAAGGGAATTCGGAGGCTGCTGGGTACGCTCAATTATTATCGCCGATTCGTCCCGGAGATGGCAGAGTATCTTGCACCCCTCAATAACCTGCTGCGAAAAGGTAAACAAATCATAATAAACCCGGGAATCGAGGACAATATTAGGAGGTGCATGCGACGGTTACAGGAGAGACCGGTACTGGCGTTCCCAGACTTCACCAAGATTTTCACCATCACCACAGATGCGAGTGACTACGCTTTGGGGGCAGTCTTATCACAAGAAGGAACGGCGGGGGAACAACCAGTGGCTTACGCGAGCAGGCGCCTAACAGACACTGAAGCAAGATATAGTACCTTAGAACGGGAACTTCTCGGGATAGTGTGGGCGGTGGACCACTTTAGGCCGTACGTTTTTGGTCGGAAATTTAAGGTTAACACGGATCATCGACCATTTCGTTGGGTAGGGAAGCTAAAGAAGTCATCGGCTAGGGTCACACGTTGGAAAGAGCTCCTTAGCCAATATAATATGGACGTAACGTATAAGCCCGGGAGGGAAAACGTCGTGGCCGATTGGTTGTCAAGGGCAGTTCAAATCAACGCGATAGACGAGGATAGAGGGGACATTCGACAATTCGTGAGCGAATGGACGCCGGAGAGGGAAGGAGACCGGGGGTCACAAGGTTCCGTAACTGAACGGGAGTCCACAGGAGGGGAATGTTCAGGGGGCGGAAGGCCGACGGATATGGAGGAAAGGGAGGAAATTGTCAACCCGAAGAAGCATCAAATAATATGGAAGACAAGGACCACAGGCCTGACTAAGATCGACTATGCCCAGGACAACAGATGTAGAATCAGGACCATCTGGTCACAACCCGGCATCACAGAACAGCAAATCTCCAGGGTATTGAAGGACGCCTCTCAACCGGGGAAAACGTACTATCTCTACGTAGGAAACGATTCGCTATGGCAGAAAATACAACGACTGTGGTCTGAAAATACTACGACTGATGGTCGAAACAATCCGGGAACCGGAACAGCAACAAGAGATCACACGGGCATACCACCAGGGGAAAACGAATCATCGCGGGGTGAACGAGACGCTACACGGACTAAAACGGAGATATTTTTGGTGGGGGATGAAGAAGACGATCGAGGACATAGTCGGAACATGCGACGTCTGTCAGACCACGAAGTACGATTGTCACCCACCAAAAGGGATACAGGAGGAAACGCCTACACCAAACGTACCGCTCACCGACCTGCAAGTAGATACGTTCACATGGAAAGGTTTTAAATGGGTAACTGTCATCGATGTTTTTAGTAAGGTAGCTAGTACGAGAGAGATCCGCTGATGCAGTGATCGAAGCCCTGAGAACGTGGTTTCAATTTTACGGAGTCCCGGACAGGATATCGTCAGACGGAGGAAGAGAATTTAACAACGCAGAAATAAAAAAGCAGATGACGAACTTAGCCAGCCATCACCTGGCATATCAATACCCCGGGACACCCTAAGAGCAGAGGGGGAATAGAGCGACTACACAGCACATTAGGAGACCACCTTCGGGTGTACCACGTGGACAATGGACACGTGGTCCAACCACGTTTTGGACCCAGATGAGGCCATGCCACGGGCCGTGGCAGCCTATAACCACTCCATACATTCGGTGACGGGATTTTCCCCTTTCGAGGCTCTTTTTGGGCTGCGCGACAGGAGGAGGAATATTGGGGATACCGCAATAAATGACGAATTTTCGGAGAGGCTGATAAACAATAGGGCGGAAATCGTGAGGGTATGGGAGAAAACGCGACAGCGGATTGAATCCGAAAAAAATAGGAGGGTAGCACGCGAGAATGTGGGTGTAAGCGACGTTACGGAGAAGATTAAAATAGGGACAATTGTTTACCGTAAATTGACTTCAAATCGCGGGAAGGAATTGATCAGATATGAGGGACCATTCAAAGTGATCGTAATTCGTGAACAGAACATTGTCACAATTCAGAGCATTAGGGACCCTAGGAAAAGGCGAAACGTTCACGTAGAGCAATTGAAGTTTCCCGTAAGGGGGCCTAGCCAAGCAGAGTAATATGGAAGTATCCTTTCTCCTAAAAGTATAAGTGTTGTAAATAGAGATGTTCTATACATAGTTTATACATAGTTTATAAGTTCAAAGGTTATATTTTATTTTTGTGATTGTACGAATCATGATGAGAAAGTTTTTTTGTTATTATTATTTGTATTATATTATATTGTATTTCTTGCTATAGTGTATTTCGTTGTGTTTTTTTTTGTTTTGTTTGTTCTATTGTATATGAGGAATGTTCATATACTGGCAGGCGGGAGTTATGATAGTAGATATGACAATGTCAGCTATGTAAACAAACCCTAATACTATATTAAGAGAGAATAAAGTTAGTCTTGTTCTAGCATTTGAGTGTGTCATTTCGTCTCCCAATTTCCATTTTTTTATCTGTTTTCGTCCGCTAGAACATAAGTTATATATATATATATATATATTATAATTTCTGTATATTTTTTTTAAATTTTGTTGTCTGACGGCTGTCAGAATATAACATAGAATATATGTTAGAAGTAAGTAATACGCTATGTTCTGTAAGGCAAACGACTTAGACCACAAGATTCTTCTGTGCTGAGAAGCTTAGGTCGAGAAGTTGCGCTCAAGAAGGGAAAAGCCTTCTACCTCTGTATAACTTCAGACACCTATCTTGCCAAATATACCATCTTCATTTGTTTATTAATTTCAATAATGAATGTTTGTAGTTGACTAAGAAAAAAAATATTCCTTCTCAAAATTTGAGGTTTTACGTTTCAAGATATGAAGAATCCAAATATAAAAATCCGTCCATCCACTGCCACCGACTTTTCGCCGAGATTTTCCCTGACGCTCTTGGCCCTTGGCCTTCTGAGTTATTCTTTCCCATTTCTTCCTGTTCCTCGCCTCTACCTTCCGATCGCGGACTTCCCAGCTTCCTTGTATCCATCCCCACTTCAACTTTCCTTGAATCCATCCTCCACTTCTACTTGCTTCTTGATCTTTCCTATTTCCTTTTCCCACTGAAGTGCGCCTCCGAAATTTTCCTCTGTGTCTACCCTTTCACCCTCTATTCTCACAATCACATATCCTGGCCAATTTAGTCTACTTGCTATCAGGAAATTCGTGAGAAAGGATACACCAGATATTTTTCATATGCAACTGTTTAGAAATGATACACCATTGTGTAATCATTAGCAGGGGTTTTACATTCTTTCGATACATATGCACTAAACTAATCCCTTAATTTATTCTTATTACAATAACAAAGTTATTGCTAGACGCATGCGCACTAAAAGGTTCTTCCTTAAGTTGTTTAGCTTGACCTCCAAAAAGTCATAGCTAAAAATTGATAAGCCGATTGTTTGCAACCCGGATATCGCATATATATCGAATTAAATATAAAATAAAAGAAGTATGAAGAAGAAGTATATAAATATAAATATTATATATTATATTTATATTTTATAAATACTACTTATATTTATATTTATATTGATAATATTACATTATACTTTGTGGTAATATCATTTATACCTCATTGAATAATGGTCTAATATATATCCCAGTGATAAAGTTGTATCAAATTAGGGATTGATAAACTATTTGCCACTTCTATAAATTTTTTTTATTGAAAACTAGTTTCGAAATGTCAAATGAAAGTTGTATCAGTAAGTTTTTAATTTTTATTGTATGTTAATTATTCACTATTTTACGTACAAGACTACTTGCATACATTTAGTTTACCTCTAAACCAAAACAATCTATCTATAACAATACAAGTGAAATGATTGATAGTGATAAAACTCCTTTATTAAAGTATAGAAATAATAAACTTGAAGCTTTTTCCACCTAAAAGTTTCGCATCCAAACAGTGAGTTTACCCACCTGAAAAATAACAAAAACAAACAGAATTAGAATTTTAAATTATTTTTCTAGAATATTATAAAGGGATTTAAAATTATAACATCGGAAAAGAATTATAGCATGCCCAAGAAATAAATCATTAAAAAAAAAAATGGTAGTAAGGCTGAAGCCATTAAGGAAATGAGGTAGCCGGGCTCCGGCCGTTCTGTGTATAATGATACCATCCATTACATCATAAAGATAGAATCTCTAGAACAGAGATCAACTCATGAAAATAACCATTAATGCTAGCTATAAAATAACATGCGATGTAATAATTATATACATAAAGAAAAGTATAAGAAGAGAAAAATCAATATTTTTAAAAAGATATTTAATTATACAATTTACAACTTATACATGATATTGAACGAGCCGAATTATTTAAGTGATAATACTAACTAAAATATTCAACTAACCGGGAATTTTTAAACAATAGCTTTAAAATAATAGGACAGTTAGTCCATGTTTTTTTACTAAGACTCTCGCACTTCATTCAATGCGTACTGTCATAGAGTCTTCATAGAGATTTTATTATACATATTAAATTAAATATAATATAAATTTAATATATATAATAATACCAAACTATTTTGAGTGGCTTATTTTTGAATTTTTGTCTGTTTTTAGAACTGAAGGTGAATGTATAACATTTGAAACTAGTTTTCAATAAAAACAAAATTACAGAAGTGGCAAATAATTTATCAATTCCCAATTAGATTGATCTTTCTATACAATCAGGCGGACGTCAACCAACGAAGAAAAAACCTTATATATATATATATATATATATATATATATATATATATATATATATATATATATATAATAATAATATACTATAGACTATTTTTCTAAGTCACTTAATGCCTCAAAACAAGAGACTGAGGAATTTCGAAATTGGCCATTTTTCTTCTATACTTAGAATTATATCGACGTCGTTTTTTGAAAAAGACGTAAGCGCCATTTAGGAAACTTTACAAGAAACACATGAAACGATTTTCCACCAAATAATAATATATTTTTTTTTAATTTTTATTCTTCATTGTATACATTAGGAGTTTATTAACTTTAAATCATAAATCCTTTATGATTGCTATATATTTTCAAGTCTTCTAGCACTGGTTAAGTGCCAGAGTGACGACTGAGAGTCGCCAATATTTGGTGATTGCGTCATAAATATTTGATTTTTAGATCATTTCCTTTTTCTATTTCTTTTTTTTTTTTTACATATCATGAGCGGGAATCGATAGAGGTGGTGTTTACTTCCCTTAATTTATTGAAATCTAAATTTAGAATTTTTGGCGCTAAAGGCTTTTTCGAAAACGACGTCGATATCTTCTTCTGTTGGTACTGTTTGGCAATGTTGACACTTTGGTTGGGATTCTTTAGCCATCAGATAGCCGTGGGCAAGACGGCAGTGTCCTAGTCGAAGTCGAGCGATAACCACATCCTTTCTTCTGTACTGTCTGGAGCACGAAGCCCACTTCTATACAGCTGGTTTAATGTAAATCGTAAAATTATTTAATGTCGGTTCATTCCTTAAAATTTTCCAATTAGTCCATATGATTTCTACAAGAGGGCGAAAATTTTCGGTATTGGCAAGATATGAACATTTATTTAATCGTTTAAAATAAAATCGTCGTTTTGTAGGATATATTCTTTTTCTGACTTTCGAGATGTCTCTATAATGATACGTTGATCATATTTTTCACTCAGCTGCATTCACTGCCTCAGGTAACTAATTAGTTCCAATACAGGTGTGTCCTAGATTACGAGCAGCTGTTAAGGTTGCCATGGCATTATTCAATTAACTTATAATTACCGCTTGACCGTACAAATCTAAGATCTAATTCGTTTTAACTATTTATATATTTATCCAATGAATATTATGAACTATAACAAATGCAATAGAAGGGGAATTAATAAATAGAACCTTTAAATATTTATAAAATTAATTAAAGAGAGCAAAAAGTCAACAACTCATCTTCGCAATTTATTTCTGGTTACTGGTCCGTTCCTATGAGTCGCAGCCTTGCCTATCTAACGCAAAAAGAATTTTCCAAATAGGACAGTGATTCTTGAAATTAGAGGGTTCAAACTCATAAACTCTTCAGCTTTCTAGAATAGTATAGACATATGTACGTATCAAAACTTTCCTAAATCCTCTTTTCCTACAGGTTCAGAGCTCACCTGTTCCCACCTCGATAGGGTGATGGATGAGGCGTCGTTACAGACGAATGGGAAGCGGAGGAGACACATTTGGAACAACCGTTGCGGATCTATTCGGCCTTTATTAGATTGGCCGATGGGCCACAGAGAGGTGATTGCCAATTCTGCCGAGCCCCTCCCCCCACACCAAACCTCCGCCACCGACAGATAATGTCGCCCTCTTCAAATCGATTCCATTCGCCGAGAAAATGATCAACGGTCGTATGGGCAATAATTTGTAAGTCTATGAACAAATTGGAGAGAGGAAGAGGAAAAAAAAGTTATAATAGATTGTAAAGTTTTTTTTTTCATATACCCCGCATTGGATTATAAAATATCCCAAAAAAAAAGTATATACTTAGATAAAGCAATTACTATAAACCCAGAACAGATTAGGGATGCGCATATCGAAAAGAAATATGGATATATATCGTTTCGATATTTTTTTATATCAAAAATATATATCGATATTTCAGGCCTCGATATTTTTAAAAATCTTTTAAAGAACCTTTTAAGGGGGTCTTGGGGATTTATCGATAGTTTTTTTAGCTATATCGCAATAGCAGTTAAATATAAAAATAACATTATTTCCAACCTTTAAAAGAAGGGAAAAAGGGTTTACACTGAATTGAAGGTTAGACAGGGATGTTGTTACCATCTGTTGAATAGGACAAAATCTAAAATTTCTAGACTACTATAAACATTTTAATTTTCCCAACTATATTATAAAATATTGTAATTTTCCCCAACCTTTTTTGGATTTGAAATTTTCACTAACCTGTTGACACAACAATAATATTTGTTTCTATTCAAACAACATTATATCAATAAAATCTCAATTTCTTAACTCAAAAGGTAGAGATGTGAATATCGGGAAAAAAATCGGTATATATCGTATCGATAGTTTTAAAATATCGAAATAATAGTTCAATGTATCGTTAAAATACAGCGATTTTTCGATATATCGGACATAGATATTTTTAATCTGTTAAAGGAACACACATATATCGATATTTCTGAGCAGATATAATGAGGATATTATTTTTATAACACCGATATTTCTGTGGCGATATAATTATGATATCGCTTTTATAATATCGATATTTCTGTGCCGATATCAAGATATCGATATTGTTATTGGTTATTTTGTTCATGACATCCTATCCTTAGAACACAGCCACTATAAATAGTAATCCGAACACACCACACAAGTTATTATGGTTGTTTGTCGAACCCGCCGTCCTTAAAGAATTTATTTTATTTTTGTTTCTTCATTTTTTTTTTAATAATTATCGATTTTCAATACTCAAATTTTAATATCCGATATATCGAAAAAATATATCGGACAAAAATATCGATATATTTTTTAAAAACATATCGAAACATCGATATCCCTAGAACAGATGCATTACCACACGAAGGACTAACAGGCTCTTATTCAAGCCGTAAGAATAGACTGACGACTGATGACGTGAACGAGTTCTATTGAGAGGCTTTGAATGGAACGGCACACTATATTGTTGAGTACAATGCCAACTGGAACGACAAACATTGCTAGTGTGTGTATTATATACATCTCTTAAGGAGCCAGCATTGTTAAGCATACGTCATTGAGTGTTTAACATACAAACATAATACCGCAAAGAAATTACCGAAAATACCGATTAGAAATTTCATACACTCATAACTTGGTTATTTATGAAGAGAGGACGAAAATATAAAGTGTTTTGAAATAAATAAAAATCACTTTCTTACCGCTATCTACTTAGCCCTTGTTGTAAGTGGGTCAAAATTTCCATGTACAGTTTTCAACGGATCTATGCGTTTCAGAACTCAGAAAATGAATTTTCGGTCGTTAATCTGTCTGTGTTCGCGCCATTATTATCTCTTGAACGGATAGACGGACTTTCTTTTTTAATTTTTCCCCCGTTTTGCAGGTTTTCAGTCTCCAATGCCTATGCAATATTTTTTATGTATAACTAATTGGAAATAATAAACCATTGCGTGATAATTTGTAGCATTTTTGTCAGTAATAGAATTGAATAGATCGTATTTGAGTGTTTCGTATTTTAACATCCATGAACTAGGCCGATACGTCATATAGTAATGCATGGCTATTCTGTGTGGTTTTTGTAATTTGTTTACCGCCTCTACTCCCATTACGTTCATCAAAATGTATAGCGAACTATTACAAACATCTTAATTGAGGAATCTTTAAAGAATCCTTAATTAATTTTAAGGTTAAACCTAGGTGGTTTATGCAAGCCTCTTTATTCTGGGTTTAGTATTAACATAATAAACAAATTATACCTAAGAAGTACAACGACACAAGGGGTTTTAAAATTAATCAGTCAGTCAAGATGTCCTGGACAATAGATCCGCCGTTACTCCTTTAACTCCTCTTTGTCGGGACTCACTTCATTTTTCTCATCCTCTCCTTCTAAGGCTTAGGACGACAAGAGTCTCCTTAAAGCGACTCCACCTGCCCGAGGACAGGACAAAGGCTCTGGAGAGAAAAATGAACGCCGTCTCTACAAAAAAGGCCTGAGAAAAGAGGAAAAGGAGCCCTTATTATACTGTCCGTTAGGATAAAAAGTCGTCCGCTCTCAATGCTTTTCAGCTGAGTCAAAATGAGGAATTTTAGTAAAAAGTAGAAAAAAATATAAATATAAATAAAGATTAAGCTATTCTTACTATACATGTTAGTTTAAAAAAAGACTTAAGTTGCGCATTGTATTTTTACTTTCCCTGATACTCTCAATTAAATACATCATTAAAATCAATATTAATTATCATTAAACCCCACAATGAATGTACCATATACAATTCCAAAATTTACGAAGACTTATTCAATTTATTTATTTAAAAAAAAATCCGTTTATTTTTTTTTATTTTTCTGTTTTTCTTTTATCTACGAACTAAACACACACTAGCAGCTTTGGTTAGTATAGAAGGGCCACAACGCCCTACAAATGAGGCCTGTACTTCCATAGTGGCCCTTGAACCAGGAGTGGCGAGGCTATGCCAACAAACCTCTCCTCTCTCACCGGCCTACTACAACAAAGTATTAACAATATAACCACAAGGATACGGGCACTTAATGTGAGCGAAGCTCATTTACGTCAAATCCACTCTAGTGCATAGCTAGTATGTTAACTGCTACAGGGAAAACAGGCCCAGAAAGAGTGCCTGTTATCTATTTAGTCCCTGTTCGGATAGTAAGCTGCTGACGCTGAAAGAAAAATATCTGATGTGGACACCCCATGACTTCCTTCTACGCCTATTAAACTATAATCGGTGGCTCAAAAAGTGACCCTGAATTTGGTTACTAATTTCCGAATATAGCAGTACCTCAAAAACGACACTCGCCCTCGTGACGTCCATCTATTGACACATACAGACACACAAACACACATGAGCTCTTGTTTCGTGAGGTCTTATTCCGTTTTTATATGTCGTTTTCTTTCAGTTGATAACAACTTCCCCTTGGAAAGAATATCTTGAATTACTTGGAAAGAAAAAATATCTTGTATTTCTTCGTATTCCTTGACAACATTAGAACTGTCTGTGTCATTAGATAAAGCATTGGAAATCGACGGTTTTAACACTTTAAGCGAAAAAACCGATTAATTTATATCTTATTCTCGTATTGCAGACTTGTTTATCTCACTAATGGGGAGAAAAAAAAGTATTTTACTCTCGATTTTAATACTTAAAACAAGTAATAAATTGTTTAATTACAGTAAAGCGTGTATAACCTTTATCACCGAACCATACGATATACCTTTTGATTTAAGTTTATTATGGCCTTCAAGTAAAGTACCGCTTTCGGATCTTCAATTTCAACCAAAATCTATTATCTTACTTATATTGATATAAAAGTCTAATTTACAAAATTTAAAGATGTTTCACTTTATATTTTGATATAATTTTTGATCAAAATTATACGTCAAATATGACCTAAGGTCTAATATGACCTTCAAGTACAACTTTCGCCATGAGAAGGGGTGTTAGACAGGGGGACAGCCTTAGTCCTCTTCTTTTCATCACTTTTTTGGACGAGATATTGAAAATCTGCAAGCGGAGGACCACACGGATGGTCGTGGGAAAGTGGAACATGAGGACAAGCCTAGCGCAAGTAATGGTTTTCGCAGATGATATTGGTCGTCATTGCCGATTCCAAGGAAAATCTGCAGCAGGCGGTTACGGAGTGGGAGGCTGAGCTAAAAAGGAAGGCTATGACATTGAATGTTGGAAAAAGCAAGGTGATGCACATCGGACGTAAAGTAAAGGAGGTTTTGATTCACTGCAGGGGAGAAACCTTGGAGACAGCGCAGGAGTATACCTATTTAGGAGTAGTGCTCACCAGAAATGGGAAAATGGACCAAAAGCTCTCAAATTAAGGATTAAAAAAGCAAATAGCATATACTACGAGCTATGCAACACAGTGGTGGGGAAAAGGGAATTGGAAAATAATGTAAAATTACATATCTTCAAGTCCATATACCTACCTACCACTTACCCTCATCTATGGAAGTGAGAACTGGGTCCCGTTGGATAAGCACAAAACAAGGAGGGACAGAGTTAGGAATGAGAGAATAAGGGAAGACCTGGGAGTGACTGCACTGAGGGAAACAGTGGAGAGACGACAGCTGGGATGGTTTGGTCATCTGTGCAGAATGGATGAGGACCGGGACCCAAAGAAATTCTTTGAAGCCAGGCCTACCGGACGCCGCCCTCGAGGAAGACCTAGATTACAATGGATGGACCACATCTCAGGGATTGGTGAAAGGAAGGGAAGGTCTATAAATGTAATAAAAGCGCTGGCTGGAGATCGAGCAGCTTGGCAGTCTTGGATCGGTACTAAAGGAGGACGATAAAGAAGAAGAAATTAAAAAATATATCGCATAAATTAATAAAATTACTAGGACCATTAATAATAATTTCAGTAATTGAAATGACATTAAAATAATTTGTCTATTAATCTTTCTATATGTTAATTTAAATTAATACTGCATATTAACAGTCATAAAAGTCCTACTGGGTGGTATCTCGAGAAGAATGAAAAGGAACTGAATCAAGGATCTGCTTCAGCGACAAAAAAATTTAATTTCTTCTCTTGATAATGTAGTTCACTTTGCTATGGCGCAAATGAACGGTTAAGAGAAAATTAATATCAAGATTTTCCGAGAAAATAGAACAAGGTTAATGAGTTTTCTTATGAATAAATATTAAGGACGAAGCTATTAGGGAGCAATAGCGTATTCCTGGAGGACATCCGGAGGACCTTTCAGCATCTTATGGGTCTCAAAGACTACCAGAGACCGCGGCCAATGGACAAAGGATACTTCAATGGATCCAGCATGACAATGGTTTACGCTGGATTCACAAAGGACCACTTACTTCTTCAGTTCCTTACAATAGCATTTATTTTTTATAAGTGCATTAAAAATATGCCATTACAATAAAATTAGTTAACAGTTAATAGTAGAACAGAAAACCATTTTAATTCGTAATTGAATTAAGAAATACTTGAAGGCAATTAAGATTATATCGCCGGTTTAGAGATAAAAGTGATGAACTAAAATTTTTACGAAGATGAGGTTTATTGCTTTGAGCGAAACTAAGGTTCATTATTGAACTGAATTTTGAAATTATCGCTAATTATTAGTTAATTATTGAAAATTTCACAATTTTGTTCATAATGAAGTGTAAATTTGGTTCAAGCATAGGCAAAAAGAAACAAAAGTAATCTTCGCAAAAAGTGCAGTTGATCGCTTTTATCTCTAAATTGGCGATATGATATGTATCATAGAAATACATATTAAAGCATAATATAAGTTGTTTTATTTTGAAGAAAAATTGTTTTTGTTGTAATTTAGAATTTATTTATTTGGTTTGGCATTTATTTAATTTGCCATTTGCAAATTAATTTTGCAACAAGGAAATCTGCGCTCATCGTGGTATAGCGGTCAGCTTAATAAGTCCTCTAGGCCACCGCATCGAAAGGAGTCGGTGTGGATTGTATGGGTTCGTGGTGGATATCAAATTTTATTTATTTATTTAATTGTAGCTCAGTGGTAAGGTGTTGCCATTCTCCCGGTCCCGGGTTCGAGACCCGGTTTTGGCAGATAATTATTCATTCTGTTATCAGCCGTGGATCGACCATGTGGGATCGGGAGACCCTCCTGGGACTCACCCAGGTTTTCCCCCCCCATAAAGTGGGGTAAAAACCTGGCGATTAAACGTGTTCTCGGCCAGATCATATCCTTGCACAACCGTTGGCTTAGAAACAGTACGGTTCTTACCAAGTATTGAACCCAAAACCCTTCATGGGTTGCAGTGGTAAAGGTTTTTTTTTTTTTTTTTAATACAGTATTATATGAAGTAATACATTTAGTAACTAAAATTGCATTACTGTGTATAATACACAACCACATCTTCAAATTTTGAGTAAGAAGTATGGGGGCCTCAAAACTTACCTATCACGGGTCTCCAAATTCATACTTAGGCTACTGAGCTCAACATATTGTTAAATTTATTTGTTGATCTATTTATTTATTTATTTTCAACCTTCCTTACCTCTTGGCAATACGGGTTTCGTGACCAGCAACTATGTGCATCCACCTGGTATATTTTGAATTGTTGACGGAAGATGTACCACTTATATTTAGTTAGTCTGTATGTGTTGATGTATTGAATGAAATTTGCTATCTCTGGTTTTATATTAGTTGTATATTTTACTTTCCCTTACCTATATATGAAATATTGCGATCGTGAAAAAATTCGAATTCGAGTTTATAACGAAAATATATAAGATATACCACTCCTTCTTGGTTGGCACAACGTTATATGGGTCAGAATCATGGACAGTGACAAAACAATATGCGAATAAATTACTGGCCCTAGAAATGGATTTCTGGAGAAGAAGTTGTGCCATATCCAGATTGCAGAAGGTCTCCAATGACAGTATAAGAAATAAGGTGGGGGCTAAACTCAACATTCTCAATGACATCAGTGAAAGAAAACTGCTGTGGTTTGGACACGTCATGAGAATGGACGAGACACGATGGCACCTTCGACCACTTAAATCTTGTCGTGAGAAAAGAAGAAGACGTGGAAGACCTCGGAAGCAGTGGATGGAAGGGGTCAGAGAAGAAATGGCTGCTAGAGGTCTGACGGAAGAGGATTGTTTTGACAGAAGATATTGGAGGGAAGGCGTATTGGGGACCGGGATGTGAGAAAATCGCAAAACCCGATAAATAAAAAAAAAAAAAAAAAAAAAAAAAAAAAAAAAAAAAAAAAAAAAACACGAAAATATACGACGAAAATATATAAAGATTCCCCGAGTCCAAATAACCAGGTTTCGCAAAATGGTCTGTTTGTGTATGTGTCCGTCGATGAGTGTATGTGTAGGAACAGCCTAGCTCAAAAGCGATAAATCGTACGTACCTAAAATTAAGTATTTAAGGTAGTAGATAAATTCTATGGATGTTACAGCAACTTTTACGTCAAAATCGACTACCTGGAAGTGCCACTTTAAATCAAGGATTCACGAAAACTGCTCTAACGATTTTGATGAAACTTGCCTAAAGTCTTTTCCTTAAAGCCCATTAACTTTTTATTTATTTAGTAAACCACCGAGAAAATGGAGGGAAAAAAGTTATGATGAAACTAATATTTTTTATAATTAGATTTCGTGCTTTTTCACTCGTAATGATGCCTTGATGAAAAGATGATTGCAACCATTATTAACTGATAACCAATTATTAACTGATATTTGACAGACTAATATACTTGGGCTTTGATCGCAATAATAAGTTAATTATTTTTTTTATATAATTCTTTTCTGTCATTATTAATATTTAATATGTTTAATTATTATATGTACATAGTTATTATATTATTATGTAGATAGTTTGGCATTAATTATTTTGCAATAAACAAATCTGGGTTCATCCGGTAAAGCGGTCAACTTAACAAGTTTCTAGGTCACCGTCTAGAAAGTCGTCGGTTCCTGGTTAATGCAAGTGTTTGAGGCTAGTCATTTTGCAAGTCAGTCTGTTGTGGGAATTTTTGTAATATTGCGTCACAGAATTTCCATGGCAATATTTGGAACTGCTAAGATGTCCAAGTCCTTGTGTAGTAAGTCATTTGTCACATACAATGGAGCGTCCACTATTTTTCTTAATGCATTTGATTAGAAACTACTGCATTCTTTGGAAGTTTGAAGTTTTGAAAAAGATCCATAGCTCTATCCGTATGTCCATTAAGGTTTAATTAGTACTTACTATTAGTAACATTAAGTAATTAATAAAGCTGCGCAAACGTATTTTCCTTGACACAGCTACATTTCGAAAACTGTACGTCCGATTTGGCATAAATTTGGAGATAAATCTATAAATTCCATACATATATAAAAAATGTATTGTGTAATTTTCCGAAACATGTCGATAAGACATTAAATTTATATTTCCTTAGACACTTTTTTTTTTTTAAACATTTACTGATAGCATTTGTTTTTTCTTATATACCTAATAGAAATGGTGAGGAAACTATACAAACCTACTTAGTAGACAATTATTTTTAACGTATTATTTTCAAGAACTTCTCAGGAACGAGAGTATTATCCTATTACAAAGCATAGGAACCATAGCCGAGAAGCATAGCAACGAAACAAGGGACGCTATCGACCTCTTGGGACGGGTCATCCGGGGTCAGCGGCGGTCCTACCAGGGGTTGCACCCTCTTCAGTTACCTCTCTCTGATCCGGAGGAAAAGATAGTTATCACTACGCACCGCTTCATCCGGGACGGGTATTGAACCGGCATACCCTCTCTGGAGAGGAGAATCGATATTACACCAACCTCTCGAGGGTTGTCAACAGCAACCCTCCGAGACTATTATGTAACGGATATGGCAAATCCTCCAAGCCGCTTTCGTTCTAAATAACGACCGGTCTCGTAAGTGTTTTCGAACAATAGTACGCCTGCCAAGCAGGAGCACAGTCTTGAATGAATGGACTGAAGAGAGACCAAGGATAAGGATTGTTATTTTCTGTAAGGACAAAACAAGAGGTAAAGTGAAGTTGAAGCGTTAAAAAAATAAAAATAAGTTCGTCCTATGATTGATTGCATTTTTTTTTAATTACTTTTTCTGTAACCACTATATTTAAAAAAACTATGAATGCCTGAAAAAGTTCAACAAAATAAGAATAATGGTTCAGATTTTTACCACAAATATTAAAAATGTAATAAGTTTTCTAAACAATAATCTTATTTAAAATCAATTCATGAATTCAGCTGATTAGTATTGGAATAATTCGGAAATTTTGAGACCATATTTACAACCGAACTTTATTACAACCGTTGGCAGAGGCGTATTAAATATTTTTTTTGAAAATTATAACAGCCATAAATGATATTTAGAATGTTATCGGAAGGTTGAAAAAACATAGTCTCAAGTCTCCCAAAAACAAAGGCTTACGTCACTAAAATATTAGTAAATAAATAAATAGCTAATGTTTTGACAATTCAGGCATCATCAGGGCAGAAATGAAGATAAGAGACAGCACATCTAAAGCTTGGCAAGTCAAACGCCAAACGTGTAAACCAGTTTACAGAAGCAAACTAACCTATCTACACACACCAATCCTCGCTATTCCATGTTTTGTCGGCTGTTAATTTCGCTTTAAACTATTTTTATTTTATAAAGAAAAAATAAAATAAAAATATATAATTTATATAAATACACAAATAAGTGGATGTAACACTAGCGCGCTTATGTGGTGCTTGCGCAAGAACCATATCGGACTCAAAGACAGATTAGGAAATCTGAGCCAAACAAAACTGTGAACACACCCTTGCATTAGTTGATGTTGACTTCTGAAGTGAGATGGGCTTTTTCTGTTTGTCCTCATGATACCTGAATTGGCGAAACGTTGACTGATTAGACAACTTGGAATATTTAAGTAACGTTCAAACTGTAGTAAACTGCTCGTAAAACGTTCAGCATATACTAGTAGTTTAGGGAATATACTGGACAATAGAATTTAAAAGGTTTTTGATTAATATTATGAAACAAAAAAAACATGATCACAACTATACAAACCAGATAAAGAATATCTCACTTGAACTGTATTATACTGTTCAAGTTAGATATTCAAGACTATCCAAAAAGAGACCGTACATCACCCCAAGACAATTCAACACACACTGAAGGAGACGGGACAAAATAGGTCCGACCTCGAAATACGTTAGTCACGATAGTGAACTCACAGTTACATAGAATGAAAAGAGTTTACTATTTAAGAACAGGGGCAGCAAATTAAGACAGACTTTTGTTGTGATTTAGCTTGTCCCATTGGCCGATGGATACGTCCTACCATCCAGAAACCTGTTCATTTATACTAGAGAGTGGCGATACTGTCAGTCAATGTGCCTAGTGATCTGCAGAGCATCGGGGCTTAACAGTAAAGTGAGTAAGTCGTAGCACTTAACAATAACCATGGTATTTTTGCTACAGGTCCTCGTGCGCCTGCTGACTGTGAACAGCCATAATCCGTGGGTCCAGACCGATGTTTCACTGTCCTTGAACCCGAGTGAGACGGTGGGAAGGACGCTACCGAATTCGTCCTAAAGAGACTGGTTAGGAGATATGGATAGCCTTACGCTGCACCATGGAAACCTTGGTTCGCAGCAACGTTGGGTGACTCGTTCTGCCCGCAAGGGATAAAATGTCTGTAAGAAGACCACATCGCGCGACCAAAGATGGTCTATAGTGCCAACAGAAAAAAAATATATAAAAGGTAAGTCGGGGCAAGTGCATATATAGGGATTTATTTCAAACTTATTTTGTTATAGGGAGAGCTACCTTTTATAGAAATGTGAAGTAAATAGGAAGTATAAATTCTATAGGAAGTAAATAGGAAGTATGGTAAAATTCTCATAGATGGCAACTCTCCCAGTAAAATAGATTTGTTAGTTAAATCCCCATGTATACATAGTGAAATACTGGCTGTACAATAGCTCTCGACGACATGGTTCTTATCGTGAAGTACATCAGGACTAGAACTTAAATGCCAGTAAGGTCAGGGCAGGTCGTGGCCTCAAGGTCACCACTCTTTGACCTCCTGCGGCCTATATTCGTTCGGAATCCAGATCAACAGTTGGTGCCTGTGAATATATTCTTGATTCAAATAATATTTCAGTGCTTTACGAAATCGAACAGCTAAGAAAGCTGTAAATATTTAAAAAAATGCAAAACTTTCATACAAAAAAAAAGGTTAAACGAACACGGAAGTTCAATGACGAAACCACCGCCAATAAGGAATGCTTAGATACATGAGCAATGTCTCCCTGGTTTCAGATCACACGCTGAAAATTAAAGAATTCAGTGTGATGGCGTAATATGGGCGTAAGAGGGAAATAATTAAACACCCACAAAATATTCAATTTGGAAATTGCCGCATACAATTATCCTTAATTAAATATAAAGCGCAGACCCACAAATGAATGGGTGGGCCGCATGTTGTTGCAGGTTTAGCCGCAAGTTGTTTGGAAATAAAACTTATGATTGTGTAACACCAAAAAGTATCATACCATTTCAAATACTAAAAATACGATCACCGTTCAGAAAGGCATTCAACAAAATTATTTTTTATTTATTATCAACGGAAATAATTTTTTGCATAAGCAAAAAGCAAAGTAAATTTTAAGTTAAAAAAATGATGGATATATAGTATTTAATACAGGATATATATTTACATAATTTATAGATATAAACAACGTCAGTAGTCGTGGAATATTTTTATGTCTACCGACAGAAGAGTTCATGGAAAGATTGAAACTAACTGCAGAATTATTAGGTCTCCTCAAACCTAATCATCTACAATCCTTGATTACATAGGAAAAAAAAAACCTGTACCACTACAACCCATGAAGGTCATGACTTCATCAATCCTTGGTAAGGACCGTGCTGTTTCTAAGCCAAAGGTTGTGCAAGGAGATGATTTGGTCGCGATCACGCTCAACCGCCAGATTTTTCCTCCAATTAAGGGTACCCACTTTATAGAGGCTGGGTGAGCCCCAGGAGGGTCTCCCGATCACACAGGGTCGATCCACGGCTGATATCAGAATAAATAATTATCTGCCAAAGCCGGGACCGAGAGCATAGTAACACAGTGCCTTATCACTGAGCTACCCCGCTCCTCGAGTGCATAGGGAGAATGAAAAAAGTTTTTTTTTTGTTTCTCTCTCTTAGAAGCCTCATTTCATCTAATGTGAATTTAACTATATAAAACAACTGAAACAGATAGCATCTGGGTCATTCTCATGAAACTTATCAAATTCGCATATTTATCTTTGAGGTTGTTTTTGCATGTCTCTAACTATTATGGAGTTTACTCTAATTTTTGGGTTTATTATCGGTGAGTACATCTATCATCAGTAAATAGTGAATGGCCAAAATATTTAGATTTAAAGTAAATTGTGTTTAAAATGGTTAGGAAATCATCAAGAACTTATGTCTCCGGTGAAAACGAGAGCTCAAATATGTTAAAACTATTATTCGGGTAATAAAAGTGGTGATGAGGAACTCCTTTTACCTTAGACGATGCAATGTCTCATAATGAAGCAGTTTTAGCCAGGAATCCAGAGAATTTGTGTCAAACTGAAACTACGACTGAAATCATGGTGGTAACATATTTGAGAAATCGTTTTAACCATACCCTGGAGACATAATTTATTGATGACCTCTTAACCATTGGAAATGTTCAAAAATTTGAATGCCATTCATTTTTTTAAAATAACACATTATTGCTTTGTAAGTACTACTTTAAATTTTTAGCTAGGATTTTTTGTTTATGCTAATGTGGATAGTAACGTACATGAGAATTTTGAAATTCTCATTAAAAATTTTCTTTAAATGTAAATATTTTGTCCATTCGCTATTTACTTATGATTAGTGTACTCACAAATAATAAATACGAAAATTGGAGCCAACTCTATAATAATTAGAGACATGAAAATAAAACCTCAAAACCAAAAGACGCAAATTTGACGAGTCTCGTGAGAAGGATAACAATAGCTGCACAAGCATAATTAATTACAATACAGATTATAGTAGCTTATATTTTTTAAGGGTATTAAGATTATTAATCCCCTAAAATAAAAAGTAATCATTAAAATAATAACCTAGTTAAATCTTGTTTCTAGCTGATATTTTCAAAGGACAGGATCACAACGACAATAAATTTTTATAAACGGCAATAAATTTCACTCGCATACCTTTCACGTATTCAAACAATTTTTTTTTCTTTACTCTCGAATTTTGTTCACAAAATAGCTATTTCACCAATTTTTTTGTTTATGCTTCACCCTCCAAATAGTAAAAAGAATAGAAAAAAACCACGAGAACGTGGTCGAGGCAATTTCACACTTATTAATAAGTTTTAGTAGTCATGGGAATGAAGTTGTCATGACTATGTCACGTAGACAAGTAGGACAGTTTTTCTGTTGGCAATTTATTTATCACTTTTGTAATATCATTTTAATGAAAAATCTTTAGATTTCAACCTTATAGGGGCCATGAAGTTTTAGTTTTTAGTTTAATTAAAATTTGGTGAAGGCTGGTTCACTAGTTCTCGGTTACAAACGAATTAATACTCATAAAATCAACATACGTTTATATTCATTATAAAAAACGCTTCCACTTATCATTTGACATCCGCATGATGGTATAGAAGGATCAATCTAATTAGGTATTGATAAATTATTTGCCACTTCTATAAATTTGTTTAATTCAAAACTAGTTTCGAATGTTATACATTAATCCTCAGTTCTAAAAACACACAAAAAATTCAAAAATAAGCAATTCAAAATATAGTTGATATTATTATACATATTAAATTATATAAATCAGTATTATAAAACATTTATGAATTATGAATTTAATTAAGACAAGAAATCAAATACATGTTGGTACTCACCAAGGTTTAAATGGATTATATCAAACAGAAAAGTTTGTACTGGTTCCTTCTCGCATTGTATTAACAATGAACGAGAAATAGGCGGGATGTTTTTAGGTAAACGGTTTAAGGGTCAGGATTTTTCCAGTAATGCCGGTGAGTAATTGGTTTTTCTGTTATAGATGGGAATACATTTAAGATTGGACTATTGGAGATATTTATTTGGCCATATAAGCTAAAATCTGGATTGGATTTGAAGGATTTTATTATTCAAGGGCTTCATATATATTTAATTTGAGGCTGTTTTCAACGTGATGTTATTAATTTAACTCGTGAGTCTTTGAAAAATTTATGAGTTTTTTCATTTAAATGAATTGCAAAGTTGGAATCCTCTGTCTTATTTTTATATGCACGCATATGCTCCTTTAATCTCTGATTTAGTGATCTTAGAGTTTTTCCCGTGTATTTGGCTGTACAACCATTACTATTTAGTTCGTATACTCCGCTTTTTTGGATAGGGTCTATTTTGTCTTTAGGAGAAGAGAAATATGAGGATAGGGTTTTTTCTATTATAAATGCAGGGTTTAATCCTAATTTTTTTCAATTAATTTCCGACTTTGGTGGATATAGGGCCGTAATATGGAATCAAAACATAATGTTTTGGGATGGGCCTATCTTCGGGGGTTGTTTTTTCTCCATTTTTTTTTGGGCGTGGACCGAATCTTAGTTCAAGAGCCACAGCTTCTGAAAATTCGATATCTGAACTTCAATTGAAAACTAACTAGCTGTTGAGAGTGGACGTTGACCACATCACCTCCCTGAATAAACTTCAGCATTAAAAGTACTCCTTAATAAGCACCGAACCCAATACCTATTTATAAATAATTACTATAAAACCTTTATATTGATAGATCAAAGAAAAGTACGCTAATAGGAAGACCTGTTTTAGACTAGGACGCCTCCAAAATCTTATTAACAGAAGATGGCCTGTTGAGGACGGATGACTCGGCGCGCGCCGCAAGGACATTCCAATTTGCAATTTGCCTAGATGTGAAGTCATTCCCTTTCTTCCTCTAAGGTCGAATTGCATCACTTTCAATAGCACCATGAGGATAATTAATTCATAGCTAATACACTAATTGAACGAAAAAAATAAATATTTAAAGTGTATTTTTTAAATATTTTTTTAATGCAGACCTAATTGAAAACCGTATTTAACGAATATAAGTAGCGGATGAAGGAGAAAGAAAATAAAAAGACCAAAATGCGTTGAAATATAGAAATAGAATATGAAAAAAATACATATATAAAGCATTAACTGAATTCAAAGTGAAAAGTGGAACCTATTGTGACTGATATTAATAATACAGATTAGAATAGACCGCAAAAGTAATATATAGAATATTCTTTTTATAAAAAGGGAGGGGACTGAAATAATTACATCAGCAGAACCCCTCTACTGCGCTCCCCTCCAAGGGCTGAAAGATGTTAATAAGTCGAAGGGGAAGAGTCGTGTTCTCGTTCCTTCCAGGACTGACTGAGGGGGGGACGAGAACAAGAATTTTGTAGCTACAGGCACATAGTCAACGAAACAAAAATTTAAAGCTACCAAATAAGACTTATATGGCGTAGCATTAGAATTGTCAAAGCAAAATTTTAAGTATAGAACGGTATAATTTTGAAATACAAAACATTGAATGGTAGAATCCGATATAATTTTTTTGGATTCATTACTTAATATCTTGAATAATATAAAGATTAAAAAATAACTCGCAACATGAACTAGTAAAAAATTGAGTTCATCACTGAAATAGCATTTTTATCACCAGTTCTTTTTTCAATTATAAACGTCGGAATAATAACATAAAAAGAATCAAAATGCATTTGTAACTGCATTAGCTGCCGATGACATAGCAGTTTAAATTCCGAGAAAGCAAAGCGTTAGCAAACAGACGCAAAAGGTTTGATAAAAAAAACAGTACGGAAGTTCAAAAATCTAAATATAGACATAAATCCTCAAAAAACAGTATGAATTGTATTTTCACACCAAAAAGGGAAAAAAGAAACTACAGAATGAATTTTTACTAACAATAGAAGTACTACAGTGTAATACTGCAATAGAACAACTCGTTTTTTGAAAAAGGTGTAAGCGCCATTTAGCAAACTTTACAGGAAAGACACGAAACGATTTTTTTCAAAATAACAATATATTTTTTTTCTATTTTAATCTTTATTATATACTGTAGGAGTTTATTAAGGTAGCAAAATCGTTATAATTAGAATATATCTTTAAGGCTTACAGCACTGGCTACAGTTTAAGCCCAGAGTGACTACTGAGGGTCGTTAGTATTTGGTGCATACGTCATCAATAGTAGATTTTCAGACCATTTCCAATTTTTTTTTCTCGATACATCGTAAGCGTTAAGCGATAGATGTTTTACGATGTTTAGGTCCCATAATAAGTTTAAACCTAAATTTCAAATTTCTAACGCTTAAGCCTTTTTCAAAAAACGACGTCGATAGGCATACATTTCGAAAGACACTTAAAATATTCCAAACATTTCGACATATATCACAAATAAATATAGAGGAAACTAATTAATTTAACGATCAATATAATTAATTATAGGCTCAATATTGAGGTAATTTTCTGACAATTTCGACATAGACTTAATGAGAAGTAAGTGTTATTATAAGCAACTAAAAGCAGTTTTACCAGGCCAATCGATCATCTTGTTCTGTACGCATGGTTTCAAATAGTTTAGCTTTATCTGATTGTAATCCTCATAACTCTTACTGATTTAAATATTTACATTTTATGTAGATAAGACTGCATCAAATTCCAGGTCAGTAAAAATAAAAACTAATAAATCGTAAAGACTTGAAGACAGGTTAGATTCAGACCAGACAGTAAGGAGCAGCTACAAGAATATAGACGATACTAGAGTACACGTGGGATGGACACCTGCCAACTCTACTTATATAACTCATTCCAGCAGGGAAGGTAGGTACAGTGTAGCAGCATATATATAATCGTATGCAGGAAAGAGAGAGATTCCTTGATGCAAGCATAAGATTAAAAAAGCGTCACATACCTTAATCAAATTCGAATAAAAACAAAAATCCGATACTTTGAAACAGTTTTATAATACTAAACTATTTTTCGATATTCCTCTTTTAAAGGAAACCCACATAGAAGAAGATTATCACAACATTCATATACATTAGATGCTACAACCATCAGGCGCGAATGCAGAATTTTTTTGGGGAATAGGAGATGAGAATTAATTTTTTTTTTAGGGGAAGGACGTAACATTTTTTCTTTCCTCTCCTGAGAAATAGTGATCTTCACAGTTATGTAACGACGATAAGTAAGTACACAACTATTTTAGAACATAACATCCACAGCTAAAATAATACAAGACACCGCACGGTTCTCTAATGCAATAAATATCCATCCTTTACTGTACTACTGAGACAGCGATAATGCAGCCAATAACCTGTGGGACCCCTGAGACCAAACGATAAAGACCCTCTCACCAGGGAGGGCTCAATCGACAGAGGAGGAGAAGTCATTATAGAATGGGCTGCTCCCTGCTAAGTGCCCCGATCGGCGAGTATGATGGACGCTCTGTCACCTACCCTCCCATTCGTCACGCGTTTAGCCAATGACTGCTCGTCTACCACGCCTAAACGAGGCTAGTTGAGCTACTGCCTAGGAGTGTATAGTATTTATAGTTTATAGGATCACGAGGAATGTTTAAGTCAATAATTACATTAAATATAATAGATTTTATTTATTATTCCTGAAACGACGGCAAAATCTATCAATCATTGCCAAGAATAAACATATAAAAATTACAAAAATAAAATGCAGTATTTTTTTAACAATTTTAATTAGTCGGGTGTTGTGGAGTTAATAAGATAACGGTTAATAAGATGTATACAATTTAAAACTTATAGCCGAGAGATTAAAAGGATATTTTAATATAAATTACAAGTCTCTCAAATAGCAGTGCATAATAAAATTAAATTTAATAAAAAATAAAAACGTCGACGGGTCTTTTCTGTTTCCAGAACTATTCCATAATAAATATTCTCAGTTTCTTTTTAAAAAATATATATTTGTTTTGATTATTTTAGTTACTTTCGGCATGGTTATACCTTTCCCATCTGTTGCTTTTAGTAACAGTTTCATCATAATGAATAGCCGATTTCATAACATTAATCGGAGGCATGGAAACAAAAGACCCACCCCGACTACGGAAAAAACTTTTATATCTTACAACCCTATTCGTCCGAAGGAACGGAATGTACTTGCATACCAAAGCGAATTTGTGGGTTGTTAGAGAAGTTGACGCCCATAAATATCGAAACTCCCCAGACGAAAATGAAAACTCTTCTTTACTCAATACCATAACTTACTTGCAATAGAACGTACTAGCAAGGAGCCGTACCACCCCAAGGTTCGATATTCATGGGCGTCAACTTCATTAACAACCCACCTATGTACTTAAGTTGATATGCAAGTACATTCCGTCCCTAAGAAGGAATAGGATTGCAATATATAAAAGTTATTTCCGGAATCGGGATTTTTATTTTTTAATAAATTAAAAACTTTACCTTTAAACTTTTTAACAATTTATTACCATATGATCATGGAAATACAGCTCACTGGCTTGATTGAGGAGATCACCACAGCCAGCATCAAACCAAAATAGTCACAGTTTGATTCGCTATGCACGGTTGAAGTAATGATAATTTATACCTCTCGTTTATAGTCATTGAAAATGTTTCATCGAGTAATAGCAGGAAGTAAATAACATACGGGTACTCAAAATACTCTTATTAAGCATGCTATTATAGTATGCTATTCGTCGAGCTTCATCAATAAAGCATGTAGTAGAAAACAAGCCAATTAAGTAGGTTCAAACAGGCTCAGAATAGCAGACTTGATTACATACTAGTCGCAGCATCTATCTACTGAATGGTCGCTATGTTGTTTGTTTTTTTCAGCTCAAAGGTTTCAAAGTGTTAGGTTTTTGAATTTGTTTACTAACTCCAGTAAAATTAAAAACGTGTTATTTCGTATTAGTTCAATGTAAAAGCAGGAGAACAGAATAGGAAATAAGGGTAACAAAAGATGGGCAAAGGAAGATACTCTTCTTTTTTACAAAAACAATCAGAAAATAAAAATAAATTTGAATAAAATTAAAGTTACACCATCTTACCACAGACAGCACCACTGTATCTATTTAGCAAGAAACGATAGTACTTACACAGGGCCCTTCATAATCCCGAATGAAGCATGCTAATCATATAGCATATTTAATAAGATTGTGAGTACCTCTAATGAATGAAAATAGTAACAATTAATCGTAATTTGATACTTGAAAATTGGAAGCTTAAATTATAAGATAGTTATAAAGTAAATTGTAAGACACAAGTATTACAACCGCATACAGTAGTTAGTCACATCGAATCCAATATCCAGAAGTCTTACTAAAAAAAAATACTTAAAAAAAACATAATTAAATTTTGAAAGTCGAGAATGAGACCATTATGTAGCCAATTTTACAAAAAATTTAGAATGTAATCTATCTCTTTGAATACTACTATGAATTGGGTGATCTTTAGGTTTTGGTCCAAAACGTTCAAATTACCGGGGAGGTCTGATATAGCCTACTAGGAAAGGGAATCTCGACAATTTTGAGAATTTTAAGGCAAAATTATAAACAAACGCATGACTGATCAATTTAAGATACAGCTTTTTATTTATTAATTTAATAACAAAGTTCCACCAACAGGTAAAACTGTCCAATTACAGGTTGCAAACAATAATAAAAACACATAACAATAACTTATCAGTTGACGTATGCATGATGGTATAGAAGGACCATTCTAATTACTGATTGATTATTATTATTAGCCACTATAATTATTAGCTACTTCTATAATATTTTTTTTTTATTGAAAACTAGTTTCAAATGTTGTACATTCATCTTTAGTTCTAAAACACAAACAATTCAAAAATGAACCATTTAAAGTACAATTTGGTATTATTATACATATTAAATTAGATGTAATATAAATTAGGATTATAAAACATTTATGAATTATGAATTTAATTAAGAATCTAATTTGATCTCTTGTCTTAATTAAATTCATATATCGTAAATGTTTCATAATACTAATTTATATTACATTTAATTTAACATCTATAAATATATGCATAATTTGACGACATATAATTTAATACGTGGCATCATGCGAATCTCAACTGATTATAATTTAATATGTATAATAATACGAAACTGTATTTTAAATTACTTATTTTTTAATTTTTGTGTGTGTTTGTCGTTTGTAAAAAGTAAAATGTTTGACTTATGGAGTCGTTAAAAATTACTTGTAATAAAAATAAGGCTAGGCGCAGAGGACCGACATTTAGTAGGACATGACATCATGCCATTCCTCTTATGAGTAAATTGAATAAAATCGGAGGTTTGCAGTGGCCCTTCCTGAACAACCTGTTCCACCACCATGACTGAAAATCGAATCGGAATGTTTCATTTTCTTTCCTACTTTTAATCGGTCCGATGTTTTTTTATAGGACGTCTGCGGAGTACAAATACTATCAAAAAGATTACTGTATCTATTTCAACCGACTCTGTCCGACTATCGTCGGCTGTCTGCGGGGACCCTAAAGTTCGAAACTTCGAGGGCAATTTTTTCAATTGAGAAAGAAACGGTACATTTTTGGATTCCGACGGTACACCTTGAAAAGCCTTAAACGTTATTGGACTCCCGTTGGTCTGTACCGTCCGAAACGAGACGTATGACCACCCTAACTATAAAAATAATAATATACTTAAAAACATACTAAAGATGTCGTCGATCCCATATTAAACTTGCGAAAGTGAAAAATGCGTTTTTTTGGGGGGGGGGGGGGTTTGTTATTTTTCGTTAGTATTTCGGTTGATACAGCCTGTAGTAATGTTATGAATCTTATACGAGATTATAAAGTACTGAAATTGAAGTTGCATTTTAACGATAAACGTCTTAATGCTTTAAGCTTCCACATTTAAGTAACGAATATTCGTATTATTATAAAGGTAAAAGAATAATTACTCATGAAACAATGAGAAAAAAGAAATACAATACCAAAAAAAAAAATTTAATAATCGAAATCGGCCCTTTTACGCAGAATAATGTAACATTTTTTCTTTCCTCTCCTGAGAAATAGTGATCTTCACAGTTATGTAACGACGATAAGTAAGTACACAACTATTTTAGAACATAACATCCACAGCTAAAATAATACAAGACACCGCACGGTTCTCTAATGCAATAAATATCCATCCTTTACTGTACTACTGAGACAGCGATAATGCAGCCAATAACCTGTGGGACCCCTGAGACCAAACGATAAAGACCCTCTCACCAGGGAGGGCTCAATCGACAGAGGAGGAGAAGTCATTATAGAATGGGCTGCTCCCTGCTAAGTGCCCCGATCGGCGAGTATGATGGACGCTCTGTCACCTACCCTCCCATTCGTCACGCGTTTAGCCAATGACTGCTCGTCTACCACGCCTAAACGAGGCTAGTTGAGCTACTGCCTAGGAGTGTATAGTATTTATAGTTTATAGGATCACGAGGAATGTTTAAGTCAATAATTACATTAAATATAATAGATTTTATTTATTATTCCTGAAACGACGGCAAAATCTATCAATCATTGCCAAGAATAAACATATAAAAATTACAAAAATAAAATGCAGTATTTTTTTAACAATTTTAATTAGTCGGGTGTTGTGGAGTTAATAAGATAACGGTTAATAAGATGTATACAATTTAAAACTTATAGCCGAGAGATTAAAAGGATATTTTAATATAAATTACAAGTCTCTCAAATAGCAGTGCATAATAAAATTAAATTTAATAAAAAATAAAAACGTCGACGGGTCTTTTCTGTTTCCAGAACTATTCCATAATAAATATTCTCAGTTTCTTTTTAAAAAATATATATTTGTTTTGATTATTTTAGTTACTTTCGGCATGGTTATACCTTTCCCATCTGTTGCTTTTAGTAACAGTTTCATCATAATGAATAGCCGATTTCATAACATTAATCGGAGGCATGGAAACAAAAGACCCACCCCGACTACGGAAAAAACTTTTATATCTTACAACCCTATTCGTCCGAAGGAACGGAATGTACTTGCATACCAAAGCGAATTTGTGGGTTGTTAGAGAAGTTGACGCCCATAAATATCGAAACTCCCCAGACGAAAATGAAAACTCTTCTTTACTCAATACCATAACTTACTTGCAATAGAACGTACTAGCAAGGAGCCGTACCACCCCAAGGTTCGATATTCATGGGCGTCAACTTCATTAACAACCCACCTATGTACTTAAGTTGATATGCAAGTACATTCCGTCCCTAAGAAGGAATAGGATTGCAATATATAAAAGTTATTTCCGGAATCGGGATTTTTATTTTTTAATAAATTAAAAACTTTACCTTTAAACTTTTTAACAATTTATTACCATATGATCATGAACTTATAAAATGATACAATAAGAAACATCAAATAAAGGCTGAAAATACTTACAAAATAATGAAATATTTTCAGTATTTTGAGCTCATAATGTTTCAAAATATTCACGGGAATTCACTGAGTAATTTGAGCCATCAAATTTTAATTTCGGTCGCACATATCGCTTAAAAAATCGTTAAGATACCCTAAAATGAAGAGATTAAACCCATTTAATACAACATTTCATTGGTACTTTGAGCTAAAAATATTTCTTCACAAACGATAATTTGAGCCATTAAACTTGAAAATCGGTTAAGCCATTCTAAACACACATATACACCAGCTAAACACATTACCCTCTTTGTGTCGGTTAAAGAGCCTTGATTATCCATTAAGTTTGTAACATCAATGGGAATAAAATATCCGACATAAATAAATTGGCTAAAGGAAGAAAAGGGAAATGCCCTGGAGAATTACTTCAGTGAAAAGGAAGAGGCCAAATAAATCAGAAAGGAGGGAAAAGGGGGGAGGGGGAGGGGCAGCACACCCGATGACAAAGGGAGGACCTCCAATATATCTCACCTGCTCTCCAATTGGAGCTACCAACCTGACCAATTACCAATCTAACTGCCCTATTGCGTCTCGCTCAGGATTAATATTTACTTTTGTCTGTGGCTTTAAAAGGGATTCGAAATAATACCATCTATTCCATACAATAATTCTTAAGACTCTTACAACCGAAAACATTACATTACTAACAAGTTACCCGTCCGTTGTACAGCAATGGTATCTCTGAGCAAGGCGCATGGCGATAGACGAGAAACACCAGGCCAGGATGGCTTTAATCATCTAACCGTTCTTCGCATATTAACATTTTTAATTTTTATTTAAAAGAATATTGATTTTTTGTTATAAGCATAATGAAACCTAGTTTATTCAGACGAAATGGGACTATAGAGTAAGAGCCGCCGAATAAGGTAAACCGTATAATTCGCATATTCGGGTTATTAGTAAAACAAAATCCTTAAATAAGCATATTTACCATTTATTACGATAAAAATTATTTATAGCTTGTGAGTCAATCGACGGCAACGACCAGTGACACTGAAGTAATACAACAAAAAGTATTTTATATCCCTAATTTATTGCACAATCTATGAAGGAATTGTACATTAAAGAAAACTAAAAAGAAAATATTTGGCATATTTATACATAGTTACGTTCTTGCTATCGTAATTAAAAATATTATCTAATGTGGACATAAAATAAAAATAAATTCTAAAAATATGATCCGGATAATCCGAAGATATTGAGATAACATACGAGGGCCGGATCAACGAGCCTTAACAGTGGGAATAAATAATAAACAATGTATTAATCATAGGAGGACTATAAAAAAAAAAGAATATATATATATATATATATATATATATATATATATATATATATAATATATATATAAATGGCTTCCTTGTACGTCTATTAAACTAAAAATCGGTGGCACAAAAAGTGTTCCTGAATTTGATTACCAGTTTCCGAAGATTGCAAAATCTCAAAAAAGACACACGGCGTCGCGACATCCATCTGTTTTACACACTCACAAACACACAACCTCTAGTTTCTGGAGGTCACATTCCGTTATTACATGTCATTTTCTAATAGTAGGTAATAAGTTCTCAAGAGATTTCTTCGCGTTCCCTGACAACAGAACTGTCAATGCCACTAGATAAAGCATTGAATATCGACGGTTTCATTTTAAGCGGAAGAATCAACTAACTGATATCTTATTTTCCTGCTGCAAACTTGTTCAGCTTACAATGGGGAGGAAAACAATTATTTTACACTCAATTTTAACACTTAAAAAAAGTAATAAATATGTTTAATTATAGTGGAAAAAAAATCGCGTTTGTAATCTTTATTACCGAGTCATATGATTTCTGTATTTAATTTTAATATAATTTTTTATGTAAGTTAAGTTTTTTTATGTAAAGTACTCCTTTACATAAAAAAAAAATGTTTTTCCAACCAAATCTAGTATATCATTTTTATTGATATAAAAACCTTATTTACCAAATTCGAGATGTTCTACATTATATTTTAATATAATTTTTGATGAAAGTTTATTATGACCTTCAAGTAAAGTACCACTTCCGGTTTCCCAATTTAAAGCAAAATGTAGTATGTTATTTAAATATATATATATATATATATATATATATATATATATATATATATATATATATATATATATATATATATATATATATATATATATAAATTATTAGTACTAAATTTGAGAAGTTTTGCATTATATTTTAATATAATTTTTTATGGTAATCAATTATGACCTTGAAGTAAAGTACCATTTCCGGTGATCATGCAGTGACCAGGGAGGTTCACAACTAGATTGTACAGTAATTCTAGATACAAAATTTCAACTTTCTAAGGCTAACCGTTTTTGGGTTATGCGAAATAGGTACGAACAAACGTACGTACACACTTCACGACGAAACAAATTAAAATGGATTCAGAGATGGTCAAAATGGATATATTCATAGAAATCTGAAAATTTTCGTGATTACAATACTTCCTTTACTTCGTAAAAAGAATTAAAAAAAAAATATGTATATGTATATATATATATATATATATATATATATATATATATATATATATATATATATAGTCTCTCAATTAGCTACAAATAATTAGCAAGTCAACGTTTGATCAATTCAGGTGTCATCCCGAATGAAAATAATAAATCAAATTATATGCACACCTAACTCATATCAACAGACTAAGATATGTAGGCTAAGTTTGTTTTAGGCTGTTGAAGTGAGATCTGCTATTTCTGGTCTGTATTAATATCAATTAATTGTTTTCAGACCTGACCACAGAGCATGGTAGGGAATCTCTGTTACGTTTTGCGGTCTTCACGATGACTGGCTAGTTATTTTCCACCGTTTGAGAGACCCAAGGCTTTGTTTTGGATAGATACATACAAGCTGCCGACTAACACAAGCTGCCGACACCGAGCAGGTGCGTAGCGATAACCTCGACAGCAGCTGCTAGTAAACTATTTGCAATTGATATCGACCTTGTAACGGGATAAATATAATAAAGGCACAGCTAAGAATATTAAAAAGGTGACAGGAAGGATAATCCGGATTGATCAGGGAGGAAGAATTATTAACTTAATACATATACCGATATTAAGGATCCCTAAATAACAATAATGATAACTCTGTAGTCTTATTTACCGATGATTCAGTTAACTACAATAATAAAAATCTATCATGCAAAGAGCATTTATTAGGGAAAACTAAGTTCCAAAAGTATCTTTAATAAATCTGTGGTCTATGGGAAAATGGGTAGGTATTTTTTTATTATTTGGCAAGACTTGTATTCCTATTACCTAAACACCATAAAAATTTAATAACAAAAATTTTTTAATTTTTTAATGTTCAATTGTGAACATTAAATCTCTTTATCATTTTGTTAAAATTTATTACACGTTTCGAGGTCATTTGCCTCATTTTCAGGATTCAGGTTCACATTTTTTATATCTTTTTTTTTAATAACAAACACCCACATAAAAATATATTGTTATATGATAGCATAGTTATAGATAATTGAATTTAATACACATCTTTTTTAAAGTATTCTGTACATGCCTACATGGAAACCAGTTCATCATTGTTTATTATTTTGTTAATTCGAAGACTATACATCTTCCGAAACATTCCAGATATAAAAGATAATTTCATTGCCTACAAAGCTAAAGATGATTAATTTGAAAGCTATACATCTCCTGGAACAATCTATTTCAAATATAATTAAATTAAACAATTACATTTTGAAGACACTAAGATAAACTTTAAAAAACGAAAAAAGAAAAGAAAAAAAATCTTAACCAGACAATTATTAGCAAAGAAACAGAAAACAATTTTTGTATTCGCCCTGTCACCAAGACTTCCTTAGTTTAATAAGGAAAGTCGTATGAGTGGGCGCACAGATATTTTAGCAATAGATAACATATTTATTTTTAAAATTGAAATACTTATTTCCAAAATATGTCTGCATGTCATTTTAGCACACTTTTTGATTTACTTCTTTTTAAATTTAAGTTTATTTGAACAATTCAGTCAGTTAGCAAATCATAAATATTTAAGAGGCACTTAATCGATCTGTTGATAGTGTGTTATTAATTCGTTATAACGGTCATAAAAGCGCTAGGATAGCTAAAATACATTTAGCCGCTTTATTTCATAGGCCATTCTCCGATAATGTACTTCCTGATAGCTTACTTTAGGGCCCCATCTAGAACGAGTAACCCTGCTATGGCTGAGCCTCAGCTCGTCATCTTCACTAGAATACTGTTAACTTAATTAATTATATAATTATAATTATTCATCGGATAGATAATGGAGCCGTAGGATAGTTGCTATCGACGGTAGGTCTAGGGTCGACGACACTAGACTGGTCGGCGTTATCAATGGTTCGATAGTTCGTTAGCCGTGCCGGTTAATTTGATAACATGCTCCTTTATCAAGGCCAATATTTTAGTTATGAGATAATTAGTTTTCAACTGAATAGGTGATATGACAATACATACAACCTTAACAGTAATATTGCTGTGTATATTAAAAAATAAAATAATAATTCTTGCTTTTCTTTTCGTTAACAATATATATGAATCTAAAAAAACAACAAAAAAAAAACATAATTTCGCTGAGAAAAGTTACTAGTAATATTCTAAAGTCTAAAATAAGAATTTCAAAGTCAGTCATTTAAATATTTTATCCAATTCAGTTCTCTCCTACTTTACAGAAACCTGAAAGTTAGAATTTACAAAACAATATTTATTCTTCCTCCAGCTCTTTATGGCCGCTTACGTAGCCAACGGCTTAAGGTCTTTGGAAATAAAGTGGGGTTGAATGTTTAACCCGTAATAATTCGCCAACAGATCGATCGAACTGTCACAAGTTTGTTTTCGTTTTCTTTCAGTTTTTTTACACAAACATATTTAGAAAAAAAAAACAGTGAACAGCAGAACTCCGTATGTTTCTTTACACATCCTTGAATTTGACTTTTTCATGAAAATTGGTTCGTAGTGCAATAACGAGTGAAGATGAACTTTCACACACCAAAATTTAAATAAATCCCTCCTAAGTGATTTATGTCGTCGCTTTAAACATTTTTTACAATAATTTCTGTGGTATAATTTCTTTTGATAAGATCAATAATAACAGAGATACGTTGAAGAGCTAGAATATAAACATTAAAAATATAAAAATGGAGAAAGTGGAATAAAAAAAAGTTGAAAATCCCAAAAGACACATTTCTAACACCAACTCAATTCACAGATAAATTCTCAATCTTCTAACTCAATTTGGAGGGGCTGTAGACTGCGCAAAACCTGAAAAATAACGAATAAACTTTGGGAATGTGAAAATTTTGAATGAAATTTACCGGCATTACTAGAAAAACCTCGACCCTTAAACCGTTTACCTATAAACATTACCTGCCTTTCTTTCATTGTGAGTTCAATGCGAGAAGAAACCAGTACAAACTTTTCTGTTTGATATAATCCATTTAAGCCTTGGTGAGTACGAACATATATTTCTTATCTTAAATTCATAATTCATAAATGTTTTATATTACATCTAATTTAATATTTATAATAATACCAAACTATATTTTGAATTGCTTATCTTTGAATTTTTTGTGTGTTTTTAGAACTGAAGATGAATGTATAACGTTCGAAACTAGTTTTCAATAAAACAAATTTATAGAAGTGGCAAATAATTTATCAATTCCAAATGAAATTCACAACCACTTCTATGGTATTGTTCTGACTATAAAACAACCATACATACCGAATTTCAGCTCATTTGATCCGAAGGTGTCCAAATGTAGCTGAGAAAAAAATATGCACAAAGGAGTAAATATAAATATGTACAGTTTTCTGTGGATTATGAAACGATAATAAATGCAAATACCTTTTAAAAATAAATTTAGTTTTGAGAAATAATGTTAAAAAAGGCATGAACGACAGCTAAAGGTTGAATATAAAAGAAAACCACTTAAACTAGGCACAAAATTTAACGCACAAAGAGAAAAACTAAAACATCATGTATTTTTCAGGATAAGAACTGTCCAACCTTATTCAGAGACAAGAAAATATAATTTATGTTTTGCCATGCATGAAGTAGATGGGAGGAATGTATACAATTCAAAGAGAAATATGATGAAGAGGGGTGCTCTTGGGAAATTCTTTGAGAGAGAAAAGTCAAATGCAATATTTACAGTACAGGTCCTTCAGAAAAATCCCTGAACCGGGAATCCTTAAATCCTTAAAGATCTGAATAGCGACATCAAAGTGTTTATGGTATTCCTGTGTATCTATCCTTGGCCTAGAAGAGCGTTGTCAAATGGAAAACTTTTTGAAAAAATTCAAAATTTAAATATGTCTAAGAGAGTCTAACTCTGCTTTATTAATTTATGTTATTGTTTTAATTAACCCTGCTGTTTAAATTAGGTCTATTATGCCGAGAGAGCACAAAAAAAATAAGATATTTGAAAACCAAACCAGTTTTTCAAAAAGTAGAAAATGACTAACCAAACAACGGTTGGCCAAATCAGGCGTCATCACGCATCAAATAAATAAGATCAAACACATAAATGTAGAACATCATATAGCATAGAATGTAGAATAGCACAACTCAAATTATTAAAGCAGAAAAGAAGTTTCTGGGACACTTCTACGAGCAGCCAATCAAAAGTTAGAAGAAGAAATTATCCGCCTAACCCTAACTGCTACGTCTCAGGACCATTCTCTTTTTTAGCCACGTGACCCACGGCTAGAAATTTGAATTTAAACCTCAACTTATCACACAGCCGTGACATAACTTAACATAATCTGGGACCATGCCCCACACGTGCACATAACCTAGGCTATTTACTATGTGGTCGACATTTATGTTATCTTATCTGTTTATCGTCAAGTGTGCAAAATAAGTACAAGAATTCTGCTTTAAGCGTTAAGAAATTTCAATCTCCGAACAAAACGTTAGAATTATTTAAAACATGAGCATAAATACTCCGCTCTATATATATATATATATATATATATATATATATATATATATATATATATATATATATATATATATATATATATATATATATACACATATATATCAGTTGACACATCCGCATGATGGTATAGAAGGATCAATCTAATTAGGGATTGATAAATTATTTATTGTAATGATTGTGCAGCCAAATACACGGGAAAACTGGAAGATCGCTAAATCAGAGATTAAAGGAACATATACATGCATATAATAATACTCATCATTTAAATGAAAATAATCATAAATTCATTTTTATAATTATTCTCAGAGTTAAATTAATACATCACGTTGAAAACAGTCTCAAATTAAATATATATGAAGCACTTGAAATAATAAAATCCTTCAAATCCAATCCAGATTTTTGCTTAAATGACCAAATAAATATCTCCAATAGTCCAATCTTAAATGTATTCCCATTTATAACAGATAAAACAATTACTCACCGGCATTACTGGGAAAACCCTGATCCTTAAACCGTTTACCTAAAAACATCCGGCCTATCTCTCGTTCAATGTTAGTACAATGCAAGAAGAAACCAGTACAAACTTTTCTGTTTGATAGAATCCATTTAAACCTTGGTAAGTAACCAACATGTATTTGATTTCTTGTCTTAATCAAATTCATAATTCATAAATGTTTTATAATACTGATTTATATAATTTAATATGTATAATAATACCAACTATAGTTTGAATTGTTTATTTTTGAATTTTTTGTGTGTTTTTAGAACTGAGGATGAATGTATAACATTCGAAACTAGTTTTCAATAAAACAAATTTATAGAAGTGGCAAATAATTTATCAATCCCTAAATATATATATATATATATATATATATATATATATATATATATATATATATATATATATATATATATATGCAATCTACCGTAAATCCAATTTTGCTGTATTTGGTTTTACTCTCATATTCGCATTATTCTGGCCATATTTTCCGAGTATAAGCACCGTAAATAATCTAAAGAGGTAATAAAATGTGCAACATATACAGATCGACCCATTATATCAATAAGTTATACAATGCGATGTAAAAATTCTTTTTGCTTGAAAATATTATATACGACAGTTTACTTCTGAGATAGATATGTCCATACACAGTACTGACGTTATGATTAAAATAGCATCGAGAATGATGGATTGATAGTGATGGCATCATTACGCTCCAAGTAGCCTAAGGTCGCAAACTGGACGATGATGAGGAGAGAAGATGGATGAACTCTCCCGACCCAGCAGCCTGTTGACCTTTAGGCCCGGCACAAACACACTGCTAATTGCCAACAATTATCCAGGGACCTAGTCCTCTTTTACGCGCTGCTAAATATAAATCTAGGTTGGTTTTTGTGAGCTATGTACTTACTCCTCTTCTGTCTTTTATAATCACAGAGGATCTTTTCATAGCCTAATCACTACTTATGGAATGATAAATACATACCAACATAAATTAAAGAGAACAATAAATCAAAAAAAGATATCAACTACTCAAAAAAAATATATATAATATAATATAAATACTAGGATTTAAATTTTTATAATATAAAACTAGGATATAATTAAAATATATATAATTTAAAAAAAAGATAAATAAAAGTAAAATAGCTTATACCGTACAGAAACCTTAAGCTAAGTCCACACTAGTAGACACGCCGTTTTTTGAAAAAGACTTAAGCCTCAAAAATTTGAAATTCAGGTTTCAACTTATTATGGGACGCAAACACCACCTCTATCGATTCTCGCTCACGTATATCGAGAAAAAAAATGAGAAATTGTCTAAAAATCAACTATTGATGACGTAAGTACCAATTACGGACGGCTCTCAGTCGTCACTCTGGCCTTGACCAGTGCTAAAAGCCTTAAAAATATATTGTAACTATAAATTTTTCCACTTTAATAAACTCCCACTATATACAATAATGAATAACATTTTTTTTTTTAAATAGATCGTTATATTTTTTTTAGGAAATCGTTTCATGTGTTTCCTGTAGTTTGCTAAATGGCGCTTACGCCTTTTTCAAAAAATGGCTTTGATATATCCTATAGGCCCTCTTTTGAGATCTATATAGTCTCGGTCTAGCGTCCACGTCTAAAAACGTTTTATCAAGCCATTCTCGTCTCTTCATCATGTCCGACTATGTTTAGGCCTGCATGCGCCCTATTTTAAGTGAAAAAGAGCAAAAAGTAAACGTTGGTGAACACGCAAATTGTTAGCTGAAGTACCCCTGGGGTATCAATTATTAGATAAAGGCATTAGGCATTCGAATTTTCTTTTTATAAAAAAAAAACATCAAATTAATATTAATCCATTAATCATTGTTATTACAATGATCAATAGGCTAATAGCTGTTAAAGGAGCAGACTGCTGCATCTTTTTTTATAAATCTGGCCTGAAATATTAACATTGTACATTTATATGAAATAAACATTATTCACTTCAATTCAGCAAACCATTAATTGGATGAATGAATGAAAATGTGCTTATTAGCATAAAATGTACAAAATAAAGCATACATATATATAAACGTTATACAACACGCAGAGAAAGGAAAAATCCATTTGTCGAAGTCTGTGTGCTATTTGTTTTAAAAATGAAATAAGTAATTATTATAACGAACACTGTACATATAAATAACTTAAAAGCAATCTAAAAAATGGTTTAAAACACATTCTTCGTCAATATTTATGTTAAAACTATTAAAACAAATATATTCAAAGGCTGTAAAATCTAATAAGTAAACAATTTAGAAACAACTAGAAGGTTGCTGTATTAAAACAAATTATAAATATATCAACTATATTATATACTGTGCAAACAATATACTGCATACAAACAACAATCATTAAGGAACAAAAACATTTACCAACTATAATATAATCTTTCATGAACAAACTATTTGAAATCTTTGCACTGAGACTTGCCGTACATATTTACTTAGAGCTTTCCAATTGGCACCCATTAATAAGCAAAATAATTCTAGAGAACACGTACGCCATCCAAAATATTTTTTTCTTAACAAACTATACTTATTGCAAGACCCAAGAAAGTGAATGATGTCCTGTTTTTACTTCCTTGTTGACCATCTCTGAATCCATTTTGACTAGTTTCGTCGTGGTGTCTGTACGTACGTACGTACGTTCGTATTTCGCATAACTCAAAAACGGTTGCCCGTAGAAAGTTGAAATTTTGTATTTAGGATTGTTGTAAAATCTAGTTGTGAACCTCCCTTTTTGGTCACTGCTTGATCACCGGAAGTGGTACTTTACTTGAAGGTTATAATTGATTTCCATCAAAAATTATATTAAAATACTACGAGAAACTTCTCAAATTTAGTATTTATAATTTATATATTGATTTTAAAAACGTACTAGATTTTTGTCTAAATTGGAAAACCGGAAGTGGTACTTTATTTGAAGGTTATAATTGATTTCCATCAAAAATTATATTAAAATACTACGAGAAACTTCTCAAATTTAGTATTTATAATTTATATATTGATTTTAAAAACATACTAGATTTTGGTCTAAATTGGAAAACCAGAAGCGGTACTTTACTTGAAGGTCATATTAGACTTTCATAAAAAATTATATTAATATATAATGTAAAACATCTCATATTTGATAAATAGGACTTTTATATTGATGTGAATGTATTTACTATATTTTGGTTAAAATAGGTGAGCCGAAAATGGTACTTTACTTGAAGGTCATAATAAGCTTACATCAAAAAAATTTATTTAAATTAAATACATAAATCATATGTTTCGGTAATAAAGGTTACAAACACAATTTGGTTTCCAATCCAATTAAAAATTTTTATTTATTGTTTTAAGTGTTAAAATTTAGTGTAAAATACTGGTTTTCCTCCCTATTTGTGTGTGCGTGTCAATAGATAGATGTCGCGACGCCGAGTGTTGTTTTTGAGATACTGCGATCTTCAGAAACTACTAACCAAATTCAGGATCACTTTTTGAGCCACCGTTTTGTAGTTTAATAGGCGTACAAGGAAGTCATGTGTTGTCCACACCAGATATTTATATATCATCTTATAATATACCGGGCATTCAAAACATAGAAATGTATTTTAATTTAATTTATTTAGCTGGCTCGCTGCGATAGGCTGCCTTTTGAGTGAAATGTATAATGCAGTAAGTAATAATGTATTAGATCGCAGATCGCGCTCTATGAGCCAGAGCCTTAAGCCAAAGTTAGTTAAGTGAAGATACGTAATATGAGTTAGTATTGTAAATATGAACATAATACAGCATATCGACGAATGAAAAGTCGAGTAACGTTGTTCGATAACGAACGAATCAGTAAAACGTTTTATCAGTGCTGAACCGAAGAGTAGACGCTGGAGACATAGAACGCAATGTGTATGGGAGGATTGAGTATAAGTCTGACCTTGAAGTAGAGTGAGCTGGCAAATATTATTAGTGTTATCGACATCGAGCCCTCGGATTTTTTAAGGTCTCATTATTTTACATAAATATGCACAGGATTTTTATTCTTTGTATCATTATACGAACAAAACCTAACTCAAACCATACCGAAGCAAATAAAGGATGTTTTCTCTTCAACAGGAACTGAACTACGCCATCTGCCAAGTAATGTTATCATTAATAAAAATAATGTAATGCCGCAGATAAAAATACACTGGATGGTGAACACTTAGAATTCAGCAGGTGTTACGGTTATGCAGGTAGTTGCACGAGACCCAAGGCTAAGCTCATTGCAGCTGCTCCACTATGCCTGGAGTATGACTTATTAGATAAGTTCAGTCGGTTCCAAGTTGAATACAAAGCATTCCTCCGTTGTCATTATACAGTCCATGCGCGGTATAATAACAAAGGAATGCAGCGAGTTGAAAATATAGCATCCTTTTTTAATTCTGACTAAGCTTCAAACAATCTAAATATGGCGGAAGATATTGCTGTTAGCGATAACATATACATGCCAGTGACCCTAAAACTACGAGCCAAAATTTGATATCTTAAGGCTATTAGGAGTTAATTGATATTAGGCGTTAAATGTAGAAATAATATTATTAAAAAAACATAAGACGTATTCCGGTCTTATTTATTTAGTAATAAATACAAAAAAATTAATATTATCATAATTAAAAATAATTTTTTTTTTTAATTTTGTATACAAAAATAACCCAATACGTACTAAAGTAGTTGCTACTGAAGTTGACGTCTATGGATATATCTTCCACTCTCAAAACTCTCCTGACGATACATTAATTTTATTTCTGAATATTTACACGTACAGACGCAAGGTTCTTTCGGGATATTGAAATGCACGGATACCTCGGACGAAATATTCCAATATACATAGAGGTCTCGTCAGTAGTGGATCAAGACCTCTAGGGATCCTGGGCGATACGAGAGATTCATACACCATTATACTTGCGGAGCCACAAGAGTAATGGTGGTAATGTCAATCAATTCGAGTTAATCTTTTAACACAGGAATTTATAAATTACTATAAAAATGAATAAAATATTATTTAATAATTTCTTAAAATAAAATACAATCAAATTAAGGATATTTTGACAGTTTTCGATCCCAATCCTTTAAAATACAGTCAACTTTCAAACCCCTGACCTGTTCCTGCCTAACAAGGAATAAGTCTGTGTTTGCCACACAAGTTAATTTAGCTGACGGAAAGTTAGCTAAACTGTAACTACGAATGGGCAAGGGATATGATGATGTGGGATGTTCTCTTTGAGTTCGCGGAGGATATGAGTTAGCTGAGGGGTAGTAATACAATGAACCAAAGAGATTCATAATTATATATGGAACCCTCATCTAATGATAAAATAAAGAGCAGTGTTTGAAACTAAAAATATATTACTTCTTTGTACTTCAGTCATTAATTAATTAGATAAAAAAGTTATATATTAAAAAAATATAAAAATAATTATTTTTGGATAACATAAGATAAGCTTCGTAGACGGGGCATGCCTCTGTAGGACAGGGCGAGATCTTCAGCTTCAGTTCACAGTGGCTTCATCTCCCGCAAGTCCAGTCTGTCAGCGGTGACTGCATAGCCAAATAACAAGGCTTGAGGAAATAGCAAGTAAAATTTTACTGCCGAAAATCTAAATTTATCTTCAATTAAAATTTTTTTACTTCATTTTTTTTTAAAAGTAAATACGTTTTATGTCACACGAATTTAATTTAATACGATCTAATAGGCAGGATGTTTTAATACATTTTTCACAATAAAACCATAAAATAAATCATGAACATATTTTTTTTTTTTTAATTTCATATTTAACACTGAAAGTAGAATAGGCATTTCAATGCTACTAATGGGTAGTTTCTTCACAAACTATTGCTTGCAATGTGATAATAATCTTTACAGCACCTTCAGTTATTGTTCATTTATTTAAATGAAAGAATTAATAAATAAATTAAAATTATAATTATTTTTTATACTTATTTTATTTTTTATATAAATAGTAAATAACTGGCAATTCGGGCATGAGGGAGATCAGCACCCGTCCTAATGTGAGACTCCAAAGGATAAAAAAAAATTAAAACTGAGAGTTGGAGGAAAAACTCGTATATATATTGTAAATTTTTGTATTGAATTTTAAACAAAGGCTACTATGAAAAACTTTTTTATAGATTTGGCAGCGTGAGATTCGAGAGCCAATAAAATTTGTAGACCGAAATTATAAAAGCATGAGCGTTGTTTTGGAGTCCATTGACAAGGTATACAATGCAATCGAAGGCCATATAAATGTAGCAGAGAGAGGAGTAGAGAGGATGAAGTAACACTCACCTCCTGGGCTAAGTGCCACTCTCCCGAGGCTAATGGGACAAATCACTCAGGGCGGTAAACTGTGGAACTGACTCCGGCTATGGCTAACAGTCCTCCCTACAAATACGTAATACACTGTTTGTATTGTAGTCCATTATATTACTGCCGAGGGCTATTTGTTCGTTGGTGATTGCCCTTATCGTCAATTTAAAAGTCTCACGTATTTTAATACTGTGGCAATCTCTCCGATTGTTAACACAGAAACTAGGGAAGGCCAAAACTAGTAATTTTCAATAATATTTAAAACTACTATTAGTGATACTAATAAAAAAAAAATATGTATATAAATATATATGTGTATATATATATATATATATATATATATATATATATATATATATATATATATAAAATGGGGCCTGGGTATCCTAGCGGGCTAAGGCGCTTACAATAGGTAATCAAAGTTAAGCAACGTCCAGCGTGGTTAGTAATTGGTTGGGTGACCGTGTACCGGAGAAAACTTACGCAGCCCACGAATATTCCTCCCTACGGAGATGTGAGGTCCGTCAGCCTACTGGAGGCAACTCACACAGACAGGGTGTGGGAATGATGACTTCATGGTCTACCCCGTGCACCTAAATTACGAATCACGTTGTCGTTTTCCAGAATATCAAATAGCCGCCCGGAGGTTTGATCCATAAACAGTCTGCTTCGGGGAAAGAAATGCAGGTCCTCGTGCGCCTGCTGACCAGAAAAGTCATAATCCGTGGGTCTAGACCGGCTCATTGTCCTTGAACCGGAGTGAGTCGAATTAGCCCCAAAGGGACTGATTATGGAGCAAAGGGCAGCCTGCCGCTGCACCATGGAAACCATGGTTCGCAGCGACCTGAGGTTTGGTGACCCTCTACAGGCTGTCCGCAAATTATCTGTGTACAATTATCTTATGTGGTCTTGCAGACGCTTATCCGCAAGCGATAAGCGTCTGCAAGACCACATCGCGTGGCCAAAGATCTGCATGGTTTATATTGCCAACAGAAAAAATATATATATATATTCATAGGCCCAAGTTGTCAATTAATTTTCCATGAAGTTTATACATTACGATCTTCACTAAATCTCGCTTCCATTGGAGAATTATCAACAGACATATTGATATTTTTCTAAGCCCTCCCAATGCGAAATTTTACAATAATAATGGGACAAAACTAAGAAATTCGTTTACTAAAAACTTAAATTATGTATTCATTGTCAACATAACAGTCTACTTTAACTATGTAAATTAGGTATGTGGGGGTAAAAGTACGCGTGTGGCAAAACTACGCAGTGGTGTTTTGAAAATATAGAGTTAACATAGTTTCATGAGCCCACAGCCAGTCTGTATGTGTTTTGGATCACTGCCAGTTGTGAAACAGTACTCCATAGTGGTACTGTATTATTTTTGTGAGCCACAAAAATGAGATTAATCAATTTAACGGTTTTGGTGCAATATATTCAATAATTCAGCTAACCGTTTTGCAAACAGACTTGAGCTTTCGTTTTCGTCATTTTTTGCCTTGATGGTAATACATTTGTCCTTTTAATTCATCAATCAAACTCCAATGTTCACATAGCCATGAAAAACGAAATCGAAATGGGTCCCTTCCAAACCAAAAAAGAAAAACTTGCAAAAATCTCCATTTAATATTGAATATCTGCTCATCTGTTCATCTCGATTTAAAAGAAACGGTATACTATATACCTCTTAGGTTCTAGATAAAACGGTTTTGTAATTAAGATTAATAAAAAGAGATCCTTAGAAATTCTGTATGACAACTTATGAATGAAAAATCTGAAAAATTACTCCCATATGCCTCAGTCTAGAAAGTAAATATAGTGAATGCGTCATTATTATTATTGCTTAAAAAAGTGAATCATCAATTAATAAGTATGGCAAGGTCGCTATTAAGGCGATTACCACTATAAGGAGATCCTAAGGCCTAACAGACAAATGGATGAAGAAGGAGACCTCTTGAAGAGGCGGTCGCTTGACAGAAAAGCACCAAAATAGACAGCAATTACCCAGCAACAGATAAAGGGCAATTCTGTCCTGGAGACAGGACAAAGCAGAAGTCAGGTTCTTCGGTAAGGATTATACTCAACATAGCTGTGTCCAACAACGCTCTGGAATTCTATTAGTTTCGTTAATATAACATAAACAATCTATATAATAATTAATGGATAAAGTCAAAATCAGTGTAGAGTCTAGGGTTCTATACATAGCACAAGGGCATGGTTTATAGTACAATGTATCTGTAGTAAATAATAATAATAATTCGATGATTTCATTGTCATGAATACATTATATTTCAAAAAAATAAAATAAATAAATTTGAACCGTTTATTTTTAATTAAAGATAGATTCATGAAAGCATAATAGATATACAACAGTGAGATTATAATAAATTTAAATATCAATAGACAATTTTTTTTATTTTACAACAGCTGAAAAAAAATCCTTTTTTTAAATTAATATAATTAAAAACTAGTTCTAATAAAATATAAGAAAGTTATTATAACTTACAAGGAAAAGAACCAAGCCAATCTAACTTAAATAAGTGAATTAAATACCTTTTAAAAGATGTAATTAATTGAGGATATGAATGACACTTAATTTGAGAAGAACATACCTGTAACATAAAATATAGACATTTAAATATAGTACAATCATATCATCATGAAGATTGTTATTCATTGCTATAAAATAGACATTCAAAGACAGTAACGAAGAAAGTAATAATTTTGACGAACAAGTGAGCTAATTCACCTGCGACTCAACTGATTTAGGAAGAAATCCTTTCGTCTCATAATAATCCAAAGCAAAAACTGTTAAAGAAAAAAAAATTTGTAAAATTGAGATAGGTGGTTTTAGAATTCTACGCCTCATATATTTATACAATCCCATCCCCATCGGAAACGAAAATTATAATTCACCGACCCGCTAGAAAACCACTACCTGAAAATTTTTCTAATCCCTGATAGAATTATTAGTTTTTATATGAGAATAATTATCATTGACAAATGTAAAAATTATGAGGAAAAAAGTACCCCATTTTACTTTAAAGCTATTATTGTCAATTGTTAATAAATATGCTTAGCTTATATTTCTGTATAAAAATAAATGAATATATATATGACGTTAAATGATACAAGAAATGACGATAAAATTCGCTCTAACTGTTTGTCGCCGTTCAAAAAGCGATGAAGGAGGCGACACGATTTAGGTAAAGAGGATGTCCGGACACAAAAATAGATTCAGCCAACTAGCAATCACATCTCTCTGGAGACTAGTCCTACAATATGGTAGCCAGCCAGTTTCATATTTTAGTTTTTTATATCTATATCTAAACCTTCATTAAGGTAGTTTCGTTATTATTACGCAAAATATTAAGAAAACAAATATGTGTGATTTAAATGTGTATATGTATTTAATTTTTCGGAATCTTAATAAAGTGTGTGTTTAGGTCTAAATTTCATTCATAACTTACAACTGTGAAAATGAACTTACAAACAGAACATATGCAGAAGGAACGAATACAATGTTCTAAGGTAGAAGATATCAAATGATATCTCTCCAGAATTAATCAAAATTTGCCATTAATTTTAGAAGAACGGTTCTCAAATATATTTATCTGAAATAATTGAGCAAAATTCACGGCACCCCTATTAGTATTATTATTTATTTTATTTTGTTTAATATTTTAGTTATTAAAGGTTTTTTTAAAGTAAGTTAATTTCCAAACAACACTAAAACGTTTTAAAAAATAAATAATTTTTAAATTAATTTAAAGTTCTCCTTGAAAGTTTTCTATTTTTTAAGCGCTCGTCCGCAGTTACTTAGCAAAACATGATAGTAGGCACAAGTGCAGATCTCTGGTGTAAGACAAGTGTGCGTGGTGTACACTTACCCTTACTACAATCTTTGTAGAGATAACTGTGGACCAGCGAATTAAAACAAAAAATATTTTTTCAATGCTTTTATTCAATTATGTTCCACAAATAACTTTCATGATTAAATGAAGATTATAAAATGTGAATCTCAGATAGGCTTTAACTCTTTTCGAAGATTACACCAGTATAAGAACCATCCGGAAACCGAACTTGCACCAGCTCCAAAACAATGCCTTCCAGATACCTTGTACGCACTTACCCCTCAAGGTAGGAGGTGCAAGTGCGCATTGAAGTACTATTCAATTAAATTATCAATCTCATAAAAATGAACGCGAATGAAATGTAAGCTTGAATATAATATTTAAGCATAATGGTCTAAGAAACACATATAAAAAAAAAATCTAGCTTCAAAAATAAAAATTTAGTGCGCACTTTACCCCATATTACACTATTTTCAAAATGGATTTTTTTTTGTTTCAGTATTTTTTTTTGGGGGGTGTAACCGTAAATCCTTATCTAAGCGTATATTATTTCCAATGCTCTCACTCAATCAGTGGTTCTCTAGGAGTGAACGGACCACTAGGCCAGGAATCGAACCGGAACACTTCTACCCCAGACTTGGGGATTAGGATGCTTAAAAGTGCATTTTGGGAACTTTTATAGCGCATTTACCTGTTAAAACTTTTCAACTAACACTCAAACCCCAGGTAAGGTAAAAAATTAAACAATTCTAACAATAAATCCTCACAAAATAAGATACAGGAAGGTGCTGTCGGACACTTCCGCGGACCACTGCATCTCCGGGGTGGGAACCACTGTTATAAAATAAACATTCGAAATGTTTCTGTAGAAGATTCAATAATAATTTGAGTATGCTATGTGTAAAATGATTTCACAATTGAAAAACAAAAAATAATAAGAACTATTTATACATTTTCATAAACAATGAAAAATAATTTTAAAATTCAAAAGGTGAAAAACAAAACAACTGTTTCTTTAAGGAGAGAGCTAGTTGACGTAGACGCTGTTCCCATAGTCCAAGAATACTATTAATATGCAGGAACCAACACCAAAACTGATAGAAACGAGAGAGCATTATAAGTCACAAAAAGTTCTTTGTTCCAACAGAGCTCTTGAGGACACACTAATTGACTTATTAGAAGGAATATAACAGCGAATATTAAACCATCTGAATGATAACTGTTGTTATCAGTATCTGTGGGAAGAAACATAACATATTAACGTAACCAATTCATCGAAATTTATCTTAATAATTTAGTGTGGAAATTGATAGCTCACGTAATATAAAGTACTACCACATGAACCAGTTAGACCGTAAAATTTCCCAATCATTTGCCTTAGCTATAAAATGAGATGTCTCTCTTTGACAGAACAAATAAACTGAAATAAAAAAGGAAGATAATAAAAATGTTACCTACTTGCTATTTAACTACCTCTGAATTAACCTCGGTATTAACAAAAAAAAATGGGTTTATTTATTTTTTTGAGTTCCACTTAAAGAATGTATCCTATAATTAATACCATCAACAACAACCATACCATATTTTCCACTAGATTAATATTCTTTCCAAGTTAATTTCAAATCCAAGTTCATTTCGATAATCATTCAGTCTGTACCAGACCGCTATTATCCCAGAACCAGACTTACCCTCTCCCCACTTGAGGAGGGAAAACTGGATTCCAGGAGATCCCAGCGCTTCTTTCTGTGAACATTGCTTTTAAGTTACTTTCTTATTCTCAGTGGACAATAAAACAAATTAAGAGAGGTCTTAAAAAACATTAACCGATTAATACTCCCCTACTATTCTAGTTGAGGTTATTAAGGAATTGAAATATATATATATATATATATATATATATATATATATATATATATATATATATATATATATATACATACATACATACAGTAGAGCGTCGATTATCCGAACTAATGTTGTCAGTGATGGTTCGGATAATCAAAAGTTCGGATAAATTCACGTACTCGCACACACAAATATATATATATATATATATATATATATATATATATATATATATATATATATAATTGACAATTATATATACAATTTCCGCCTAATAATTTCCATTTTATCTTTTAATGAAAGAACCACTCGTTTTCTTTTTGTTGACATGTTTTAATTTTAAAAAAAGTGATCACAATGCGGTATACAACTCACAAAGAACGGTTTAGAATTGAAAGTAAACTATCTACAACCAGCCAAATGAACGAAAAGGGTTTCACAGAAACAAATGCAATGAACTAATTAGGTATATAGTTCTAGGTATAGAAATACTATTTAACGGAGCAGTTTCTGGTAAATAATTAAGGATGGCTTCCTTTATAGACGTTCTGGGAAAAATTTCTTTAACAATACCAATAAGTAATTTACATGATCAAATTAATTAAAATTACACACATAAAAAAAAACAAAAAAAAAAAAAAACGTTCCGATAATCGAACGTTCGGATAACTGACAAATTTAGATAATTGGGCTTATTGTTTATATAATTATACCGACTTTCCAGAAAATTGCTTTTCAATTCCTTACAACCTGTCCTGAAATATATTTGTTAGTTTATCTTCTGTGTTTTGCCTTGCAGGTGGTCTGTTTGTTACCAACAGCAGAAGCTTTCATGATAATGAAGAGAAGAATTGCTACAGGCCACATTCCCAGCTAGCCTTAGCATACTCAGGACTGGCTCAACAATTTTCTTAAGTAATTACTCATCTTTCTCCCTTCTTTTGTTCCTCTAAACACCCCAGCCTTGTTTACCAACCCCTCTAGATAGGTCCAGAAATATATAAAACCTTTTATCTCGTATTTGTATTCTCTTATTGAAAATTAAAATATAAAAACTTCATTTTTATTTAAACAATTGGACAGGAACCAAACCCGAGAATTTCTATCCTGGTACGGAAGTAATAAGAATTATCATTAATTATTATAGTAAGTCCACCTTTATCAGCAAAAATGGGGTACTTTTTCACAAAACACCATGAATAGAGTATTTCTACAAGCTAAAAGGCCTAACTACAAATCATTTTTTTAAAATACATCTTTGTATTTCACCCGAATTTCTCTAAAAACTACACCTTTTCATAACATTAGAAAGCCATTAATCCAATGCTTAGATTAGATCGTCTTTAGGGCTTTATAATAATAAAAAGGTTCAGTGTTTGGAGCAATTTGGGTACAATACAAAATTTAAAAAAAAAAAAGATTTGCTGATAAAGGTGGACTTATTATAATAATTAATGATAATTCTTATTACTTCCGTACCAGGATATAAATTGTCGGGTTTGTTTCCTGTCCAATTATCTTAATAAAAATGAAGTTTTCATATTTTAATTTTCAATAAGAGAATGCAAATACGAGATAAAAGGTTTTATATAGTTCTGGATCTATCTAGAGGGGTTGGTAAACAAGGCTGGAGTGTTTAGAGGAACAAAAGAAGGGAGAAAGATGAGTAATTACTTAAGAAAATTGTTGAGCCAGTCCTGAGTATAAGTCCACGTAAGTTGAGTAAGTCCACCTTTATCAGCAAAAATGAGGTACTTTTACACAAAACACCATGAATAGAGTATTTCTATAAGCTAAAAGGCCTAACTACAAATCATTTTTTTAAAATACATCTTTGTATTTCACCCGAATTTCTCTAAAAACTACACCTTTTCATAACATTAGAAAGCCATTAATCCAATGCTTAGATTAGATCGTCTTTAGGGCTTTATAATAATAAAAAGGTTCAGTGTTTGGAGCAATTTGGGTACAATACAAAATTAAAAAAAAAAAAAAAAATGATTTGCTGATAAAGGTGGACTTACTATAATAATTAATGATAATTCTTATTACTTCCGTACCAGGATATAAATTCTCGGGTTTGTTTCCTGTCCAATTATTTTAATAAAAATGAAGTTTTCATATTTTAATTTTCAATAAGAGAATGCAAATACGAGATAAAAGGTTTTATATAGTTCTGGATCTATCTAGAGGGGTTGGTAAACAAGGCTGGAGTGTTTAGAGGAACAAAAGAAGGGAGAAAGATGAGTAATTACTTAAGAAAATTGTTGAGCCAGTCCTGAGTATAAGTCCACGTAAGTTGAGTAAGTCCACCTTTATCAGCAGAAATGAGGTACTTTTACACAAAACACCATGAATAGAGTATTTCTATAAGCTAAAAGGCCTAACTACAAATCATTTTTTTAAAATACATCTGTGTATTTTACCCGAATTTCTCTAAAAACTACACCTTTTCATAACATTAGAAAGCCATTAATACAATGCTTAGATTAGATCGTCTTTAGGGCTTTATAATAATAAAAAGGTTCAGTGTTTGGAGCAATTTGGGTACAATACAAAAATATATATAAAAAAAAAGTGATTTGCACTTAAGACCTTGTAGCTTATGACGGCAGTACTACAAACATGATTCCGAAAAATCATGAGTGACTTAATTCGAATAGGTTAAAATAAGGGTGGGAAAAGTGGCCGTCAATTCACTTTTGTCAAAAACTTCTTGTTTTTTTTATATTTTAACCGATTGGATATCTTGTGCAATTTATTAAATCAATACATGCGAATTATTAATATTATACTTTCATCTTCAGTTCTAAAAACACACAAAAATTAAAAATAAGCAATTTAAAATACAGTTTGGTATTTATTATTCGTACGTAAATTAAATGTATTATTTTTGTGTTATAACGTTAATATTTTAGTGTTATAAAGCATTTATGAATTTAATTAAGACAAGATATCAAATACATGTTGGTATTCACCAAGGTTTAACTAGATTATATCAAACAGAAAAGTGTTACATTGGTTTGTTCTCCCACTGAACTAGTAATAGAAATGACTGAAATGGAAGAAAGATGAGGTGTTAATGGTATGATTTAGGAGGAAGGATCGAGGCTTTCCTAGTAAGTCCGGTGAGTAATTGCTTTTTCTGTAATGGGTGGGAATAAACTTAAGATTGGACTACCGGAGATATTTATTTGATCATTTAAGCAAAAATCTGGATTGGATTTGAAGGATTTTATTATTTCAAGTGCTTATTTATTTAACTCCTGAGTTATTGATGAATTTATGTTGTTGTTTTTTCATTTAAATAAATTGCAAAGTTGGAATTCTCGGTCTTATTAATATATGCAAGTATATGTTCTTCCTTTTAATGCAGGATAAAGGGCCGGAATCTGGTGTTTAGAGAACGGACAGAGGAACAAGGGGTGAACAAATTGAGGATATAAGGAGGATTTTTAGTTCAAAAGGATGGGAAAAGATAATATGACTACTTTGTCGGAAAACTGGATAAAGCTATCTCAACTCGGTGTACTAACTGGAGACGTCGGAGCGCCTGGAAATCCCGAAGATGAATCTAATGAAACAAATCATTAGTCTCATCAGCACCATATCACGCACACCAGACAGTCCACCGTATACAAAACAACCGCAATCGAAGTGGAGAAATATTATGTAGTTTGGTTCTTATTTTAAATTTCGTCTACTCTATTTCAAATATGTATTTCAAGTTTTATTTTCCATTGAAGATACCAGAACCAAGATATATTTCTTTCCTGTTGAAATCAAATTCCATCAGACCCTCTATAGTGCCCACGTGCTTCTGCTATAATTCCCTTCAATAAGGACCCACCAGCTGGCGCCCCCCCCTCTCACCTCCTCCGCACTAGTTCATCTGACAAGTACGTACATATGGACATAATTATAGGAAATAAACAATTTTATATGCTATCAAAATGGAGCAATACACAAGCATTATAATTCCCGTAGTAAATGAGCTTTAAGGAGCGCATATGGTACGATAATAATACCGTTATTAAAAGCACACAACTGTAAAGTAACTATTACTTTATTTTTTTACAATCAATACTAAACAAATGCCCAAACCATGGCTTGGTCCTCATGTTTTTAATATAAATCAGAAACATAAAATTTGTTAATTTCTTCTTTAATTAATTCAGCCCACATTCCTTGAATCGATAACATTTTAAAGAGACAAAACTGTTACGGGTTCAGAAGGTTGTGGTGAGAATTGAAAAGAGAAATATAAAAAAATATATGATAAAGTAAAACACTACACTACACTGGAATATGTCTTTTTTTCTTTTGAAAATATTGATTTTGAAAAATAGTTTCCAATGCCGTAACTAGTTTTAGTAAGTAAAGTTTTAACCAATTAAATTATCAGAATAAAACCGAAACAGATAAATAGTTATATTTTAATTATTGACAGAAAACGAATTTAATTTAGAAAAAAATAAAAACTCCGGCTACAGAAATAACTTATTTTTCTTACAATCCTATTCACCCTATAGGACGGAATGTACTTGCATATCCACTTAAGTGCATTGGTAGGTTGTTAATGAAGTTGTCGCCCATGAATATTGAATCTGGGTGTTTGTGGGCCTTCCACATCCTAACGAAAATGAAGAGTCTTCTTTCCTCAATACTTTAATTAACTTTCTGTACGTTTACATACACTGAATGGAACGATGTGTACTTGCAAGGGGTCGTAACGTGCAGTGGAAGATACCCGACTACAACACTAATGCTCAATATAAATGGACGTCAACTTCACTAACAATCCACCAATGGACTTATATAGATATGCAAGTACGTATACTATACATTCCGTCCATTAGGACGAATGGGATTGTAAGATATAAAGATTATTTCCGTAGGATTCTTATTTTTTATTAAATTAAATTTTATTTTTAATGTTTTTAGTCTTTCAAGTATCGACTATTTATAATTTATTACCATACGATGCTCAATAAGATTGATTTAATAAGAAACATCAAGAAAAAGTCGAAAATACTTAAAATAAAATGAAATATTTTTTCAGTATTTTGAGTTCAGAGTGTTTCAACAGAATTCACTGAGTAATTTGAACCATCAAACTTAAAATTCGGTTTGCAGTTCGCTCGAAAAATCGTTGCCCTCAAACGGACAGATAAAAACATTTAATACAATATTGTTTCAAAACATTCGCCAGATCACAAAGAATAATTTCAGCCATAAAACTTATAAGTCGGTTGATCCAATCGCTCAATAAATCGATACAAACCTAATAACCATCAAGCTAAATACATTAACCTCCCAATGTAGCTTTATCATAGTCGGATAAAATTGAACTTTTTTTTATGTTAGGTTGAGCTAATTGCTGAGGCTATTAACATACAACTAAATAACCATGCAATATGATCAATTTATTGGCCTTTTAGTGGCCGTTGAAAATAGTTACGACCTTGGGTCGCGTGTACTCGGGCAATAGCGACTACAAACATAGACATATTGTCATTGTAAAAACACATTCAACGAAAGCTGTCAAATTATCTTCGACGACGAATTGTGTCATCTGTTGTCGACAGGCAGCCTAAGGACAATGAAAATTCAATAGAAATTTAGGAAGTAAGCAATGAACAAATCAATTTGATTCGAAACAACCAATTGAATATTCAATGCAATAAACATTCAATATTATAATGGAGTGTGATTAAAGTTGTTTGAGGTTTACATGGTTGATAATTTCTTCATGTGAGTCGTCCATGTTTATTTATCAATAATATAAAAAAGTATGTGTACTCCTCCGCACATATGCATAATGCAATCAAAGATAACGAACTGAAATATAAATATTTACACATACCGAAGAAGCTTATTCATGATAATTATTAGATTAGTCATGTGTGCATATCCTTATACGCTATGCTGATTCGTATCCTTTTTTACTTCCATGAACGCAGTAAAGGAAGTATCGTAATCCGGAAAATTTACAGTTTAAAGACTTCAACTGAAATATCCATTGACCATCCCTGAATCCATTTTGAATAGTTTCTTCGTGACCTCTATACGCATGTTCGTTCGTACCTCTAAAACTGTCAGCCGCAGAAAGTTAAAATTTTGTATTTAGGATCATTGTAAAATTTAGTTGTGAACCTCCCCCCTTTTTGGTCGATGTATGATTACCAGAAGTGGTACTTTACATAATTGATTTCATCAAAAATTATATTAAAATACTATGCAAAACTTCTCAAATTTGGTGTTTAAGACTTACATATTAATATAATAAATTTTGATTAAAATTAGCAAACCGGAAGTGGTACTTTACTTGAAGGTCATGTTAGACTTTCATCAAAAATTACATTAAAATATAATGTAAAACATCTCAAATTTGGTAAATACGACTTTTATATCAATATGTAAGTATTTACTAGATTTTGGTTAAATTGGAGAGTCGAAAAGGGGTACTTAACTTCAAGGTCATAATAAACTTACATAAAAAATTATATTAAAATTAAATACAGAGATCAAATGGTTTGGTAATAAAGGTTACAAACGCGATTTTTTTAACTCTAGTTAAACATTTTTATTACTTGTTTTAAGTGTTAAAATAGAGCGTAAAAAATTGTTTTCCTTCCCATTTGTGAGCGGAACAAGTCAGCAGCAGTAGAACAAGGTATAAGTTTAGTGGGTTCTTCCGCTTAAAATGTTGAAATCGTCGATTTCCACTGCTTTATCTAGTGATTTTGACAGTTCTAATGTTGTCACGGAACACGAAGAAATCTCTTGGGAACTTGAGAAAAACGACATATAATAACGGAATAAGACCACCAAAAACAAGACCTTATGTTATGTGTTTCAATAGATGGATGACGCGAGGCCGAATGTCGTTTTTGAGATTCTGCAATCTTCGGAAACTAGTAACCAAATTCAGGATCACTTTTTGAGATAACAATTTATAGTTTAATGGGCATATAAAGAAGTCGTCTATTGTCATATCAGATATTTTACTTCCATGTACGCAGTAATGGAAGTTTCGTATTCGGGAAAATTTACGGTTTTCGGATTTCAACGGAAATAGCCATTGACTATCCCTGAATCCATTTCGACTAATTTCTCCGTAAGCACGTTCGTTCGTATCTTGTATACCTCAAAAACTGTCAGCTATAGATAGTTGAAATTCTGTATTTGGGATTGTTGTAACATCTTGATGTGCACCTCCCTTTTTGGTCGCTAACTGATCACCGAACGTAGTACTTTACTTGAAGGTCAGAATATATTTTCAGCAAAAATTATATTAAAATGTAATGCAAAACTTCTGAAATTTGGTATATACAATTTTTATGTCAATACAAATAGCATACTAAATTTTTGTTAAAATTGGCCAACTGGAACTGGCAGTTTACTTGAAGATGTTAACACTTTTTTATTTTTTTTACAAATTATTTTTTTTTAATTTTAGAAATACATACTTCAAATAATAGTTTTAGAAAATTAAATTCTATGTATACTACACCAAGTATTAATAAATTGGCATTTATTACTTATTACAGAAGATAGCAAAATATATAACAAAATAATAAGTACGATTGTTAAAGAAAAATCTCGATAGATGATTTTTAGATTGATTCCTATACCTTCCTTACCATCTGGCGAGAGGTAAGAAGCGGTTTAGAATTTCAAATAATGTATCAATTCCGGTTTGATAATATTGAATTGGCGGAAGGACATGCGCAGGTCACATAAGATTTTTCAAATGATTCTCTATCAACTTTAGAAATAGAAGCTTCAAATAACAGATTTATAAATTAAAAGTCTGAGTCACATTCTCACATCCAGAATTATACCTTAGGGCAACGCACTGGCGGATCCAGGAAAGCGGGGGGAATCCCCTGGAAGGTGGAAAAAAATGTCCTGAAAGCTTTCTAATAGTTTCTATTATATTTATAACAGCGGATTTATTGATTTAATAATTGAATTTTGATTGATTAATCTGGATTTTAAAACGTGAACAAAGCATTTAATATGTTTAAATTTCTAGGAGGGAGGGGAGGACCTGTGCATATGTACGAGCCCTTCTCCCCTCTCAGAAAATTCCTCGACCCGCCACTTGGTTACAAGTAACCGATGACAATAAACATCGTGACGCCGAGTGCCGTATTTGAGATACTGCTATCTTCGGAATCTAGAAACCAAATAGTAATTAAGAATCACTTTTTGGGACAACGATTTATATAGTCCAATAGGCGTAAAAGAATGCCATGTCGTGTCCACATCAGATATTTTAAATAATAGATATATCATATTACATCTATAAATTGATTTAGAATTCAACCAAATGGTATTAATACCCAGGAAGTAATGTTAGATAGACCAACGTATTGCGCTTATATGTTTAGTCACTAGGCCAAATATGAATAAAATTTTATTTGATGAACTTAAGGATACCATATATATCCAGGTATCAAATATATCAATAATAGAGTAATAATAATAATAAAATGTTTAGCGAACACGAAGGTTTGACGCCGATACAACCAATAGCTGCTTCAGCACTGCCGTCAGATTTAAATCTATTTCGATATGTATCACCTTTCTAATGACATATTCTAGTACTAAATTAAACAGAACAAGTGAAAGGGGATCACCTTGTTTTAAGCCCGAGGAAACCTCAAACTTCTCTAAAAAAAAATCAGTACTATTTCAAACTTTATTGAATGTTTCGGCCATGCACACCTCAACTAGAATTACTAACGTCGTTGGTATTCCCTGCTCAATCAAAATTTTATACAATTTTGGGCGGTCAATGGAGTCATAAGCCTTTTTGAAATCAATATAAATCTGATGAATTACACCGCTGTATTCTATTTTTTCTTTAATATTTACCGTAAGGAAAGAATTTGATGAATAGATGATGAATCACAAAATGCCACTACAAATAGAATATTTCCCTTTATTATTTTGCTACCATAAATATATATGTCTTTCGTTTTTTGTTTTCATGTACTCATGCAGGCCGATATTTTATGAGCGAGAACGGCTTATAACTTGTTATACGGGTGAAATAGACGGAGAAAATAAAATCTGGTCTAATAAGTCCAATGGTTCAACTGGCATTCAGTTTTTCTGTACCTCCTGAAAATTTTAAATTTTCCGAGATGGAATTTTTCAATTAAATGCATAGATTTTTTATCACGTTTTCAAAACTAATCAACCTATAATTGGATCCGCTTAAAATGCATAAGCGTATTTTTTTTTTTTTTTTTAAGTGAATAAGTCTTCCTTAGTTCGAATCAAATAATAAAATCTGTTCGTAAATAAATGTACTGTTGAATTTATTTATTCGATTATTTAAAAAAACAAAAGAAGAAAAAAGTGATTATGCATTAGGAAGTTCATTTCCTCCATTACGCGGGTGACCACGGAACCACGCCAAAGAGCAGCTAGCCGGTGAAACTGTATTGTTGCCGCGTTCTTTGACACGCCGCGCAACCACTGGAAAAAATATGCGCGATTTTCACTAACAACTATTTAATATTAGAATCTTGCATGTAATTAATGTATTGTGTAATATACAAATAGGTAAAAGTAAAATGAAAATAGGGATTTTTCAAGTCCGAGAATTTATTAAGTTAAAGAAGTTCGATCGACAGCCCTCAAGTTGTGTCAAATTGTATACTATTGTAGTTAAAGAAGTTTTACTAAATTGTAGACCATTAGAGTTAAACAAGGCCGTTGCCAGCGACTTCGTTCGAGTAGTCATCAATTTAAAGCCATGATATATTTAGTATGAGTACCCGGCATTCGATGTAATGCTAGTGAAAGAAAGAAGGTCTTACTTCTGTTATTGATTAACTATTGCATACAAAATATTTGTTTGTTTTTTCGTGTAAATAAATAAACGAATAGATAAGGTTTTCCGGCGCTATAGAAGGCTACATATGAGATCTATGGATCTATATTATAAGTAATCTAACTATAAGTACGTAACTATTATAAATAATACAAATATAAGTCCATTGCGAAGCATGGGCTTTCGAAATTTCGTCCACACAGTAGTAGCAATTGTCCCTGTGCCTTATGGTCATTGCAAATGCGAGTCGCACCGAAAACTGCAAAGATTTGAACTCGAATGGCATATCTGTTGGAATCACTGGGATGGGTCATCTAAAAAGCAATTTAACACGAAAAAAAAAAATATATACTTTATTTTTAAACTTGCACGACGGTTAAAAAAAAAAATCTATTTTAATTGTTAATAAAAATCCTGGTTTTTAATTAATTTAGAAATACGGGTAGTACCTAAAACAATTTTAGGTGCAGGTATACACTCTAAGTAAGAGACTCTCGCAGTGGTTTAGCGGAAGGGTCCCACTGCACCCTCCTGTGTCTTTTTTGTGAGGATTTATTGTTATAACTGTTTGGTTACCTTTTCTGGGGTTTGAGTGTTATTTAAAACATTTTAAGAGATGCGCTATAAAAGCTCCTCAAAATGCACCTTTATGCATCCCAGGTCTGGGGTTGAAGTGTTCCTTACATTCCATAGGATTCCTGGGGATTGAATGAAAGTATTGGAAATAACCTGAAAATAATATCCGTTCAGATATGGATTTTCGGTTACGCCCGAATAAAACAAATCCATTATAAAAAATAGTGTAGTGCGCACTAGATTTTATAAAGCTCTAACATTAAATTAGTGTAAAATCTTTATTTTTTAAGATAGATTTTTCCTCTGTTTTCAAAATGTTCCATAGACGATTATGTGCAAATATTACATTCAAACCATGTTTCAATCGCGTCCATTTCTTTAAGATTGATAATTCAATTTAACAGTACTCAGTACGCATTTGCCTTAGGGGGTAAGTGCGTACAAGGTAGACTCATTATTCAAGCTGGAGCGGTTTAGGGCCAAGTGCAAAATAGTTCGGTTTCCGAAGGATTACTATACTGGTGTAATCTTCGAAAAAGGTAAATAGCTTGTCTGAGATTCACATTTTAAAATCTTGATTGAGTAATGAACGTGGAATATAATTGAATAAACGAAAAAAAATATATAATGTTTGGTTAAATGGTTTGGCTAGTTCGTAGTTGCCTCGACAAAACATAGTAGTAAGGTACACCGCGAACACGTCCCACAACAGAGGTCAGCACTAAACCCTACTAAAATGTTTTGCAGGATAATGACGGATATGCGCTTAAAAAATAGAAAACTGTAAAGGAAAAATGTAAATCACAAAGTTTTTGAAGATTTGCTTCTGTAGGTTCCGGCAAAAAAAAAAAAAAAAAAAGACACGCTTGAAGGTAAATATCGATACAGCTGTACAAGAGAAGTTGAAAGGCAGGTTTAGAACTAATATCTTGGCAATTCGTTACACTTCAACTTAGAGAACTTTCGTGGCTGATTTGTAATATATCAGTGTTAAGGCTTCATTCTCCGTAAAGGAGAGCTCTTACCCGCTGAGGATTTGGATTTAACAGAAGATTAAGCGCTGACCCAACATTACCTTAAGTAACACTTTTTAAGAAGGCAAAAACCTCTTTAAAACGGTACCTTCATTTTTCTAATTACATAGCACTTATTACATTGCATTACAGAAATAATATACATATGAATATGATAAATTTTGCCATATTGTAAATTATTATAGTTGAATTAGGGATTGATAAATTATTTGCTACTTCTATAAATTTGTTTTATGGAAAACTAGTTTCGAATTTTATACATCATCCGCAGTTCTCACACAAAAAATTCAAAAATAAGTAATTCACAATATAGTTTGGTATTATTATACATATTTAATTAGATGTAATATAAATCAGTATTATAAGACACATGGCCTACCAAAAATACACAAACCGGAAATCCCCATAAGACCAGTCGTTACTTACATCAATAGCGCGATCTATAAACTTGACCATTACTTGAACAATTTATTCAAAACCAGAATCTCATTTTCTCCAAAACACACGGTAAAAAGCTCTACAGCGTTAGTCAACAAAATTAAGAACATAGTAATTCCGGATAACGCGAAATTAATATCATTCGACGTCACAAACCTTTTCACAAGTATCGCACCACTAGAAACAATAGAAATTTTAGAACAGTTAATTTTCCGATCGAATCTATCACCGCTAGAAAAACTAGATCTTTACTTTATTTGATGTCTATTTGCATAAAACATAATTATTTTCAATTTGATGGAAAATTCTTCAAACAGGAAGAAGGCTTACCGATGGGATCCCCTCTCTCACCCCTTCTAGCTGATTTATTTATGGACAAATTAGAACAAAAAATTCTTGACCCAAACAATTCTCAACTAGCTCAACATGTTATATACTGGTATCGGTATGTAGATGACGTTATACGCCTATGGCCTGGTTCGACAAGACAAATAAATAATTTTTTAAAAGAAATAAATGAAATACATCCCTCGATTAAATTCACAGTAGAACGGGAAAAAAACAAAACTATAAACTTTGTAGATTTAGAAATCTCCGTAAAAAACAAACATCATGAATTTGGAATTTACCGAAAACCTACCCACACGGATGTCGTAATAAACAATGAAGCTAGGAGATCGATTGCACATATACTCGCAGCCATTAATAGCATGATTTACCGTCTCTTGAAAGTACCATTAAAAAAAAGAACTATAATAAAGAAACTGAAATAATATATTCCATAGCAAAAAATAACGGGTACAATAAAATCAATATCAATCATATTTAAAAAAAAAAACCAATACAAAAAAAGACAATTAATGATATTTATTCAACAACCCCCGAAGATAGGCCCATCCCAAAACATTATGTTTTGATTCCATATTACGGCCCTATATCCACCAAAGTCGGAAATGAATTGAAAAAAATAGGATTAAATCCTGCATTTATAATAGAAAAAACCCTATCCTCATATTTCTCTTCTCCTAAAGACAAAATAGATCCTATCCAAAAAAGCGGAGTATACGAACTAAATAGTAATGATTGTACAGCCAAATACACGGGAAAAACTCTAAGATCACTAAATCAGAGATTAAAGGAGCATATGCGTGCATATAAAAATAAGACAGAGAATTCCAACTTTGCAATTCATTTAAATGAAAAAAATCATAAATTTTTCAAAGACTCAGGAGTTAAATTAATACATAATGTTGAAAACAGCCTCAAATTAAATATATATGAAGCCCTTGAATAATAAAATCCTTCAAATCCAATTCAGATTTTAGCTTAAATGGTCAAATAAATATCTCCAATAGTCCAATCTTAAATTTATTCCCATCTATAACAGAAAAATCAATTACTCACCGGCATTACTAGAAAAACCCTTAAACCTTTACCTATAAACATCCTGCCTACCTTTCGTTCATTGTTAGTTCAATACAAGAAGAAACCGGTACAAACTTTTCTGTTTTATATAATCCATTTAAACCTAGGTGAGTACCAACATGTATTTGATTTCTTGTCTAACTTAAATTCATAATTCATAAATGTTTTTTAATACTGATTTATATTACATCTAATTTAATATGTATAATAATACCAAGTTATATTTTGAATTGCTTATTTTTGAATTTTTTGTGTGTTTTTAGAACTGCGTATGAATGTATAACATTCGAAACTAGTTTTCAATAAAACAAATTTATAGAAGTGGCAAATAATTTATCAATCCCTAATTAGATTGATCCTTTTATACCATCATGCGGATGTCAACTTATTATAGTTGAACTTTAACTTGAACTAAGTCAATTAAATTATTCACGACAACCTTAATTCGTTTTACTCCCCATATGGCACTAGACAATTTTTACATGTGCAAAGACGAGGTTTTGAGATAGAATTCGCCGGAGGGTATAATTTTGTTAATACATTTTTTTTCTTCTTTTAGCCGTCAATCTTAATGTAGATAGAAAATAAAATCATTCGTAAAAAAAAAAAGTTTTAGAAGTTCTCTTTTTTTTCTCCCATCCCATCCCATTCATAATTTAATTTTTGCATCCTTCCTACCTTCAGTAGCTACTGATTAACTTTCCACAAAGCCGTCCTCAGTCTACCTCAAATCTCTGCCTTTATCATATCCGGTCTCTGAAAAGGAGTGAAACTCGATTTCTGGAATCGATGGGAAGCAATAAAGACTTACCAACACTTGATTACTAGACTCCCTCCAGTCTTATCTTCCCCCCGGACTTCTGAGGTTCAAATAAAAGAGCCCCCTCGGGGGCCCACCAGCTGTGAGTCACCAATAGGAGTGTCAGATTAGGGGAAAAAAATGGCTTGGGTTTTTTAACAGGATCAAAGGTTAAAAGTTGTTTAAGGACTATAGTTTTATTTTGTGTTTTGTCGGACAGTTGAAGAACTTCCAGGGGTGCATCCCAAGCCCCAAAATAATGAGTACCTGTTCCTTCATTAGGTTGAGGGAAACACCAGGCGATTAAACCTATCCAAATCACCTACTTTGGTTTATAATTTATAAATTACATTTTTGTCTTCAGTAGTCATATTCGCCAGGAAATTTGCAAACCGCAAGCCTAAGGAATATAACTATTTCTAATTCATTTATAAGCATTATAAGGCAAAGCTACTTCGGAGATTAGGTATCCAATCATATCCAAGCTTACATAACCCCTGTCCACTGAACTGTAATTAATCTTCAAGATCAGACCTAACACAATCCCACACATTCCATTTACATCTTGCGTTGATTCAGCGCTGATTATCTTTCATTCGCCAACTAGTCCAACTTAAGCGGCCTACACTTATGGAAACATCGGTTCGCGAACAACAGTTCGGCGTTACACACTAAACGAATAAAGGAAAAACTTACGAACTGTTATCCGTCAACTGTACCCACAAGGGAACTTGGTTCGCCGAACCGATGTTCCCATGAGAACAGGCCGCTTTAAACGCAAATTTCGATCGCCACAATACTACTTTTTTAATTTTATTTACCGTATGCAGAACATGTAGTTGAGTATTCATCCCAATTCCCAATAGATTCATTCGGTCAAATAATTCTTTATTTTCTTAACTCTTTACGTGTTATTAATACCTTAACGTAATGATATTTGTAAAGAACTATTAAAATATTTTCAAAATGTTTACTCTCAGCTTTCTAAATAGTAGAACATAACTAAATAATTTAGCGGCAGTGAAATAACAAGAATATACCTTCTTTAATCTGTTTTAATTTTTTTTATATTTATAATTGAAATTTACTAATATTAAAACTAATTAATTAAAACTAAAAAATACAACAAAAAAATGTTAACTAAGATATAATGACATGACAATAATGACAACAGTTCTAGATCAGAATTTCTCTGGACCATCTTCTTTTCAGGTTCCATGGAGAATTCAATCATCTACCGGTAATCGAAGAGGAAGCATGGTCACAAACTAGTGGGTATGGAGTTTCTTATGGAGGGATGGGTAACTAGTTCAGGACAAATAAGCAACGTGTAAAATATTAAGGTGATTATAGATTGAAAATATCGTAAGCGAAAGGAATTCGATGGCTTAGTGGAGCCCCAAAGCTCAACTCCTTCAATCCAAATATTATAGTCATATGAACGAATCCTTTCTTATTGGTAGCTTAGAGCGTTCGTCGAGTTAGTGCTGAAGTAGCCGGAAAGGTCGAGGCAGTTCTTTTCGGGGCATTCTTGTATGAGGATTCCAAGTTAGACGTTTGTCAAGAAGGAGTCATACGTAGCGGATCTGCTCAAAAGGGATAATTGAAATATTGTTAAAGGTCATTATGCGACGAATGGTAAAAGTGATTTGACGGGATTTGTTGAAATTTATTTGAATCTTCCAATTTTGACAACATTCTTCAAGGTTTGTGGTACGTTACTGAAGATTATGGAATGCAACCAATGGGTCATTATTCATTGATAGCACGCATTTGTCATAAGCATATGTGGTGAAGAAGGTAACACCAGCAGACTGAAATTAGAGAGATGAATAAACGCTGTTGTAATTTGTTTTGAATAATCTTGTAAGAAGGTAGGAACGGATAACGAGAAAGTATGTATGAGATGAGGAGGGAGAGCAGTCCGCACTCCAATGCAGAGGAGTCAAGGTCCAACACACGATGACATTGCCTGATAGTGGAGTGGGATATTCAGGAATCAAACTGGTAATCTATGATTGTAATATAGAATGGAATAGAGGCATTTCAGGATTAGTTTTTCCAAGATTTTACCCCGTTATCTGTGGAAGGTAGGAGGATGGGTATTCTGGTGGCTTTTAGTTTGGGTATAAGAAATATTTTAACTATGGATAATTCCCAGAGGTCAGGAAAATATAATTAAACGGAGTACTGTAGTATAATATATGTGATAACATCACAATATATGATAATATATGTCATCATAATATATATAATAATATATGAGGAACAGAATAGCTTTTCGAGAAAGTTTTTCTTAAGTTTAAATAACTATTATTTATCGGACTTGATAGTTTTTAGATAATGAAGATCCTAGATAACAGAACCTCGGTAGCAGGGATATCAAAAACACACACACACTAAGTCCAAGTATGACAGAAAATATTGGTAATTATTGGGATCACACGCTGCTGATAACAAAAGGGGGCGTGGCTCACATTGTTGACATTGAGGTAACATGGTTTTGAGGTTAATGTTTAAAGATAAAAGCCCACTTACTCCAAGGACGATAGGTAGTTTTCTCTCTCACCTCTAAAATGTGATTTACTGAAATTGAGTGTGTATTTCATTTCCAATAATCTTGTTTACACATTGTCAGAAAGTGCCATTTTGCATCAAAGTGAAAAGACTACACTGCTTATCACTGCCATGGTCCTCAAAAATTGTAATAGTCAGTATCATAAAAAAATCGCTAATCATTTATAATATATGTTTTTAAAGGTATATCTTATTTACAAATGATCATAATTCATAGTTATGTCGTGTCAGAACATATGTTTGCTCCAAAATATGTCAGCAAAAATAAAATAAATATGACTATGTTTCGCCCTTCTCTATCAAAATGTTGCTGAAACCCTCCGGTTCTGATTCATTTGAAGAAGTCCTACTCTGTCAAAATGTCTCTGACACCCTTCGGTTCAGACTCATTTGAAGAAGCCTTTCTCTTGTTCCTTTTACAGAACGACAACGATAATGAGCGGAGCTCATATTTGAATTCAGAAGAAGAGATAACCTTACCACCGTCGAACGAAGAGTTCATGGTCCGCGTTGACGTCCAACACTTTCGACCGGATGAACTCAAAGTGCGGGTGATGGAAGACGTTCTAGTCATCGAGGGACGGCACGAAGAGAGGGTGGACGAGCATGGGATCATCTCAAGGCACTTTATACGCAAGTACCGTCTCCCGCAGAACATCGATATGGCCGATTTCCGTTCGACGGTCTCGTCCGACGGCGTCTTGACGGTCCTGTCGAAGAAGACGTTGAGTACTACTGAAAGAGTAAGTAACGAATCGTTGGAAATGATCGCAGAAAAAACTTCAATAGAAGGAAATAGTGAAACTATCTTCGAGTAGGAAAAGGTTACCTATAAGTTAATAAATTTATAGTTACTTGTTTGGTCAACGTTTTTAAAAATTACCGTAAAACACGACACAAAATTATGTAACTAGAATGTTACAATCCCGCACGTCACAGTTACCGTTTTCTCCATTTATAGGCATTCGAAAAATCATATAATTGGTAATGGAAATGCTGTCGTTATTTGCTGAGATTACGTTTATCACTGTAACCAGTTTAACTAAATTTTTTTTTTTTTATTCCTAATCTTTAAAGCAAAATATTAACCATCTCCGCAGACCAAGGAACTTTTATCCACCCAACGATTAGTTCTGGAAAGGAATCTAAGCAGATAGCAAGTGTATACCTATAATATAATGTTAACAATATAACAAAACGAAACACATTTTTTGGCATTATTAAGCAAACAAAAGTTATTAAAGCTTAAAATTATTGGAGCTGTAGACTTATACTCCCTCAAGAGATATCCTATTCCACATTGTGGTTCCTTGACCAAAAGCGCTCGGAACTTTAAGAAGTGACACTTTTTTTTTTTACCTTCTTCATTTCTGGTACTCTTCTTATACATTTATTTATATTGATTTTTTTTTCATTTTAAAAGGTCCAAGAACTTCTCAATCTAAACAAAGCCAATGAGAAATAAGTATATAACTGAAAGCATTCATGAGTGGATGAAGCTTCTATGGGACAAATTTTCAAAAATGATTTTTTCTTCTTATGAAGGTGTAAAGTGCTTATCTACGCCTTGAAATATTAATAAACCCATATTCTTCGTTAATAAAGGTTTTCTCAGTGGATCAGATAGATCATGGCTTTAAAAAAAATAAGTTTACGCTTGCGTGAACCAAAATAGGGGATGGAATTTGATGAAATTCATACTAGTACTTTTTTATGCCAACTTCCCTCCAACTTTGAATCAAATGGGGCAAGCCGTTCGAAATATAGGCGGCGTCACAGAAAATACGTTTGCGCGTGCGTTGCGAAAGTAAAGGACGGAATTTTGTATAATCCATAAAGGACCATCTCGGTACCAACCCCCGTAATCCCTGAAAATTTCAACAAAATCGGATTAACGGTAGTAGATGTTATGTAGATGTTATTCCCCGTCACACGGATTAACAAGAGAGTCCTGCTTGCCTTATAAGCAATAGGAAAGGATGGTAAACAATAATTAAAAAAAAAAAAAAAGAATTTAACAACAGAAAGTGAGACAGACGCAGATAAGCAGAAAAGGATCTGGACCGAGAGGGCAAAATGTGGAGGTAAGCAAGACGGATCGCATCTACAAGAGCGAAATAGAACTCAGTTTTTGATGCCCTAAGACAAAAAATAACGCCGGAACATAAAAGGGAAGAATGTTAAAAAAACAAAGAACCACAGGCATTCAAAATCCGAAGCACATCCATGAAAGCAGCTTCAATCAGTATTCTTTGTAAGGATAGAATATCGCAAGAAAAATATCATTTATAATTATCGATCTATTGTTTAATAATATCGATATTAATATAATAAGTAATTATCAATCGAAAGTTCTAGTAAGCATGGATCATACTTTATAGTTAACCTCCAATTAAAGGGGAGGAGAAATAAATAAATTTAAAAATAAAACTAGGATCTTCTGTTATATCTAAAGTCGAATGTAACAGTCGACATAGAGGCTTCTTTCATCCCAAAATCCCCATGTATTCTCAGATGCACATAAAATCTGTGTATAAGAAAAAAAGAACTAAAAGAAGCCAAACAGGTAACTAAATCTTGTTGGCAAACAGTAGAGAAATCCCCCAAGTACAGTACCAACAGACCAATATATTTGAAAGTTTTCTACTCCTTCGGTACATTTCCAGAGCTATAACATTAGTTGAAACAGAGTTTTGCTAACGATTTTTTAATTTTTTTTAATAAACGAAAAATCTTTAAAAAAATAGTAAGCCATTTCACCAAAGCGCTAAGGGGAAATGCCTTGTTTTCTCTTATGCCTGTTCAAAACATTTAATCGAGATCTGTAAATTTTATTCCGAATACTAAAATTCATTTTATGTTTAAAATACGGCAATTCCTTTTTTCTGATGTTCTTTAATTTAATTAGTATCGACAGGTTTTAACTCTGGAAGGTAAATTAGCCGTGTCCGAACAAGGTGGAGTTGAGGAAGCTATGAAATTAAAAACAATGTTGATATATATTTGTAAAGAATTCGAAATAAAAAAAGATAAAACAAAATATATGTTTGGTTTAAAGAGAGGCCTTAGCATCGTTAAAGGTGGAATACCAAGGACCAAAATGGTATTTTTCCTTTCGCAATAAATTTCATTTTAACAGTTCCACCAATTTATTACTTCCTTGTACGAAGTAAAGGAAGTATTGTAATCGCGAAAATTTTCGGTTTTCAGATTTTAGCGGAAATATCCATTTTGACTATCCCTGAATCCATTTTGACTAGTTTCGTCGTGGCGTCTGAACGTCCGTACGTACGTATGTTCGTATTTCGCATAACTCAAAAACGGTTAGCAAATTGAAGTTTTGTATTTAGGATTGTTGTAAAATCTAGTTGTGAACCTCCCTTTTTGGTCACTGCTTAATCACCGGAAGTGGTACTTTATTTGAAGGTCATAATCGATTTCCATCAAAAATTATATTAAAATACTTTGGAAAACTTCTCAAATTTGGTATTTAGAACTTATATATTGATTTAAATACCATACTAGATTTTGGTCTAAATTGGAAAACCGGAAAAGGTACTTTATTTGAAGGTCATATTAGACTTTCATCAAAAATTATATTAAAATATAATGTAAAACATTTAAAATTTAGAAAATAGGACTTTTATATCAATATGAATTTATTTTCTAGATTTTGGTTAAAATTGGTGAGCCGAAAAGGGTACTTTACTTGAAGGTCATAATAAACTTACATCAAAAATTATATTAAAATTAAATGGAGAAATCATATGTTTCGGTAATAAAGGTTACCAACGCGATTTTGTTTATACTCTAATTAAACATTTTTATTACTTATTTTAAGTGTTAATATTGGGCATCTAATACTGGTTTTCCTCCCCATTTGTGCGATAAACAAGTCTGCAGCAGGAGATATAAGATATAAGTTAAGTGGGTTCTTCCGCTTAAAATTTTTAGAAACTGTCGATTTCTAATGCTTTATCTAGTGATATTGACAGTTTTAATGTTGTCACGGAACACGAAGAAATCTCTTGGAAACTAGTTACCTACTGAAAAAAAAAAATTTAATAACGGAATGAAACCTCCAGAAACAAGAGTATGTGTGTGTGTCAATAGTCCCGACGCCGAATTTCGTTTTTGAGATATTGCAATTTTCGGAAATTAGTAACCAAATTGAGGATCACTTTTTGAGCCAACGATTTATAGTTTAATAGGAGTACAAGGAAGTCATGTGTTGTCCACATCAGATATTTTATTAAATTGTAAAATAACTGTTTGTTTATTTGTTAATGTTTTAGTTTGATTTTTATTTTATTGGGATGTATTAAAAAAGTTTCTGAGAAAAAAAAATGAATATCCTTTCTATGATCTTTACTGCAATTTAAATATGTAAATAACTAGCTTAGATAGAGGACGATTCGCAGCTTGTTTATATTAGTTTATGTTCATTCCTGCGAAGTCTGAAGATAGTTAAGATTATTCCAATATCTTAATACCACTACTGATAACGGATATCCAATGCTTATATTAAATACTACAATATATATTTATTTCTGAAGTTCTGTATTATTCAATTTTGATTTTGATTTCATACATTATGGATCGCAGAAAATTTTTTTTTTCCCATATTGCTTTTAATTATTGCAAGTGTGAAAAAAAACACTCGTGAAAATTTTTTTGACGAACTTCAAAATTCATCTACAATACAAAGGAATATGACGATTTATGCGAAAACGATAGTGATTCGGAAACAGGTGGGAAGGGAGGGAGGAACGCACTAATGTTAAAGTGTTGTTTTTTGTTTTAAATAAATGTTTATGAACAATTTATTTTTATTTTTTATTAATACTGTTCCCCACATAGTTAGAAAATAACAGTTATGATAACACTTTAATTATAAAGTTTGAAGAATAAAAGTTTTTAAAAAAACTTCTATAAAGAAATTTTGAAATAATTTTTTTTTTTAAATGAAACTTTAATTTCGCCATTTGAAGTTTCATTTCAAAATAAAAAAAGTAAAAGTAAACAGTTGAAGAAGATCACTTAAAGTTTTTTTATTGTAATGTATCACTTAAAATACTTGGCTATAGAAAATGAAAATTACACGATGCAGAATTGCAGAATTGCAAGTTGAGGCTTGAAAAGGAACTAATAACTAAATGTACATGTGGAGAGTAAAGCTTAGTTCGGAGTTCCCTAGGGTAGAACGTAAATATTGTATACAACAGATATGAATGTGTTCAATTAAGACTTATTTTATTTTTACTTTACTTAAATTTTCCTTATTTTATATTTTACTTATTCTCTTACTATTCAATCACTCTATCTACTTAATTTCGTTGTGATGTACATATTTTCAATTTGTTTTTATCATTATATTTATACTTTTTTTTTTATCATTCATTTATTTTAATTTGTACATTTTATTTTATTATTTTTTTTAATTATTCTCTTGACTCTTTTTCCGGGATGTAGATGTAACTCCAAAAAAATGAGAAAGAAATTTTTAATATTATTATTATTTATTTATTCACTTGTATATATGGTATGGATGGAAACTTGCAGTCTTAATACTTGTTGCCCTGTGGCTGATTATATTGTATTATTATTCAATACAGTCATTTAATAAAATAACTAAAAACGTAATAACCGACAATAAATATACAAGTGATATCGGCATCGAATCAAAACTAAGACATATAATTATCTTATTTTCTCAAATAAAATAAATAATATGAGGCATAAATAATTTGTTTTTTAAATTTTAATATTTAGTTTAAAAATAAAGAAAATTGACTGTTACAATTGGTAATATGAATAAATGAGGAGCATTTTATCATAAGTTAAATATATCCATTTTTCATTAAAAAAAATATATCATCAGATTTTACATCTAAAGGTTATTTAGTTTTCGTCAAAACTCGTTAAAAATTATCGGTTTCAACCAAAATTTAGCTTTTCTACATGAGAAGCCCCATAATAGATATCCTATTAAAAAAAAAAAATTGACAAAAGTTGATATATTGACTTGTGATGGAATATTTCTCAAATGTAATATTTGCAAACTCAATCATATATATTTTATTTTGGGCTATTTTTGGAAGATTTTTATTTCATTTTTTAATTTAAAAAAAAATTACACCAAGCATTAGTGAAAGACGAAAGCTTAATATTACAAATCAATCATTTACTCACAAATTAAGGAGCATACTCATAAAAATGTAGTCTTTCCAGGCGTAATTTCGAGGCTGATGTAACCATCTCTACATTTTTTAGACCTAACCTGACCTCGTAGAAAATGGGTCTTACCCTCCACATAATTAATTTCCCGATCGGCGTTTGTGGCGGTTTAGCCCACAATTAATTTTTAAATAATGTCGTGACGATATTTATATTATTGAATTACTTCATCTTTAATCAACTAAACTAATAAAAACGAAATTTATTTATGCTTAAGCGAATACTTAATTCTGAAAACAAGCTGAAATTCTTGTAAATAGGTATTCATATATCTATAATTAAAAGGCTTGCGTGCGTACTTTAGTGTCCGTAATCGTCATGACAACTTCATATTCGTGGAAACAAGTTCACTATGAAAACCTTATTAGGCTAACGTTTAAGATTCTTATTTTTGAGGGTAAGAAAAAAAAAAAGGTTTATTATTAACTTCATGCATTAGGTTATTTTGTATTTTAGGGGATTAATAATTTTAAAACTACGAGTTATTACTATCTGTAATGTCAATGTTTGCTACCAAATGTTAGTTTCGCAGTTTTTTTTTACTGAAACGCTTATCCTAAGGAGACAACATGCCATACAATAAAAATTGTTTTTCTATTTCATTTATTTGAATCACATTGATACATACAAAGACTTGATTCTGCCATTGTGTACAGTTTACAAAAATAATATACATCATTTCCTAAAGAGGTGTAAGCATAAACCAAATTTTAAATAATTCTTAAACTATCTCAAATTTATATATTTTATATTTTTTTACGATATTTTCATTTAAAAAAATGTTATTTTTTGTATTTTTTTGGGGGGAATTTTTTTTAGATACTCCTGATTTCTTTTAGAATACGATCCCTCTTCCGTGAACAAACACGGGTCAGCATTTTGCAAATTTCACTTCAGAGTTTACCTTAGAAACTATAAAAGCCCATAGAGAAGATTATCGTTTACAAGGTGATTAGAGCGGACGCTATAAAACAGAAGAGACATCGAATGCTATATAAAGAGTAACATCCATTGCCACTTCAGGTAGCAGAATAGCAGTATGGTAGAGCCGTGAGCAACATCGGCTAAAGAGTTAGAACTAACGGGACAATGTGCTGCGTCTGGAATCCCTAATGGTCGAGGGGCAGGGCAATATGTTGTCTCTCAGCTTGATGGAAAGTGCTAGGAAATAGGAAAAGTGTTAGCTCAACCAACCAATTATATATATATATATATATATATATATATATATATATATATATATATATATATATATATATATATTTTTTATTTCAGCTTGATGGGATGATTGTAAGTTTGTAGAATTCGGTAGCAATATATATTGATGTGAAAAAGGCTTAGACCCCATTTAGCAAACTTAACAGGAAACATAAAAAAGGTCATTTTCCCCCAAATAACAATTTTTTTTTTAATTTATTGTATAAAGGAGTTTATTAAGGTGGCAAAACTATTATCATTACAATATATTGTTGAGATCCTAGCACTGGTCAAGGACAGAGTAACGACTGAGAGTCGTCAGTATTTGTGCTTATGTTATCATTAGTCGATTTTTTGACCATTTCTATATATATATATATATATATATATATATATATATCACATTACATTTTATTTTATTATTTAAATTACTTATTCTTTTAAATGTTACGTTATAAATAAGATTAGCCTAAATCGTAAAATTATACATGATGAGATCGTATCAAGATCATAAAATGTTATCCACAAATTACAAAAATAATGTTTGATATAAACTTCATTTCCATGTTAGCTATTGTTTATAAATGATGAAAACCCTATGGAACTGATTCAGACAGTGTTTAACATTAGGGGAGAGCTTTTTGATTTAAAATGTAAACCATGGATGAATAATATTGAATAAAATAAATAAAGTGCTCTGTGTAATAGTAAGGGAGATGAAAATATATAGGCAGGTGTTCTGTTTTAAATTCATAAAGAAAAAAATATTTTGGAGAAAGTGTATTAACAAAAGAGGAATTGATAGAGATCTTAAATGGAAATTGTTGGCATAAGTTGTTCATCCATATGAAATGCGCTTTAAATTATAGAAAATTTCGAATCACTGAGTTCAATTACAATTAAACAGAATTTATAAGAGCAGGGCCAAATAAGCCATTTTTTTTTTTATATATATTTAGTATTGCCTAGTTCAGTTCATTCTTAGGGGGAAACGAAGTTCAGGTCGTAACTATATAATAAATATAATTTATGGTATGTTGCTCATTGTTAGATATCTAAAACATAAAGTTTTATTTTTTATTATTTTTTTTTCGACCATGAACGTAGACCAACTTCCAGGCAGAAGGTATATCCTTTGGGTGTTTAGTAAATAATGTAGACGAATAAGAGAATTATGCAAATAAAACATGTTTATCAATCTATAAGCTTCAATAATATATTTTTTTTTTGTATTCTCCACTTTTACGCCTTCCCTCCCATGGTATAGCCCCAGTCTGGGGTTTACCTCTCGAATAAATTGAAACCTAAATTCTGACTTTTTGGCGCTTAAGCCTTTTTCAAAAACCGATGTATATATACAAATATAAAATATATAATACATATGTAATCGGAAGAGTCCGGTTACGAGATTTGAATGAAAGTAGTGAAACTAAAAAAAAAAATTAGAATAATTACACACATATTATTAATATCCACATGATTTTGCCGAGGGATAATACTGAATGAACAATGGAGACGAAGCTCTTACAGCCGACCAAGTATACAAGAGATCATCCTCAATTAAAAGTTGCATTATAATCAGCTGCAACTGCTTTATTATATAACACAACAGTAGCAATTATACCCGGCAGAGACTAATGCTAATGCTATAGAGCTCTCGAGTACGCTCTCACAGTTACCATTGTCTGCGTCCGACGGCTACCGGCCCGTAATTATCGGACATGAAAACTCAAAGAGGCATGCGTTAATCCTCCAAGATATAATAAATTCACGTCATTCGATGCGAATTAATCATTTTAGATCGAATCTATATCGTAATATTCTAATTAATAAATATAGGCATTATGTAATGGTTTCAATGTTTAAACTAGCTGATTAAATTAGAAATATTTTATATTAATCATTATATGGAAAAAAGTAAAATTCCTTTTATTTAGATCAAGTGATTACGGCCAAACTATTTGATCCACTTTACTATAAGAGGTAAATTATAATTTACCAATTGGTATATATTGTAGTTACTGTATGTAGTAGATAGTAGTAGTTAATTTATTTTATATTTTCTTTTGTTGTATGGCTTTGTTAATCATCGGTTTGGTGGTTAAATGATACCGTATTGAATGCATCAATAACAAGATGAATAAACACGATCTACTAATGATAAAAATAATCTGCCTTAGTAAAGGAGAAAACACTCGGTGTTGAAGAGGACTAAAGAATCGAGTTGAACTCCTTCAAGCACTAAGATGCTCCGATGGTAAATTAACATGTTTAAGACTGAAAAAAAAAGGTGTTTTTCTTCACTATGTTTAAATTTCTTACTTTTGATCGATACACTTTTATTTGAAGAATTTTGGTTTATTTTTTGTTTTCTTTCTGTTGATGTTAAGTGAAATTGATAAACAGTTGATGTTTATAATAAATTTTTTTATTATTTTTCTTAAACCAAATTTACTGGAAGCAGTAATTTTGGTTAACAATATATCATATTATTTTGTTAATTAAATAAACATTCATAAATATGTTCGTATTTGTTTATGAAGACGAATCTTTAATACTTAAGCATAATAAGATTGGATATTGGCATACCCAGTTATCTGAAAAATAAAATAGTACGGGAAAGTGCCCTATGAGATACTTTTTGTAAAATTGCATTGGGGATTCTCTAATATAACATTTACCAATTTATTTATTTAATTCTAGAACTAATAGTATTTTTAAACGTAAAGAATTTTTTTTAATAATCCCATCGCAAATGTCTTAATTTTTTTTTTTTTTAATTCTGAAAACTTATTTTGGAAAGGATTTCCCAATATGAGATGGTGTGTTTTCATTATAAAAGACGGTGCCTTATAGGTTTATTTTACAACAAATAGAATAAAAATGCTTCTTAACAGTTTTATCTATTTGTACTAGTGCCCAAATAAATCTTACCTTAATTTAGCATTTTGGATTAGAGACAGACTAGATATCTGTATTTTCAGTTTTATTAGGAAAAAAAAAGAAGATAATTTCTATGGAACAATTAAATAACTTTTAAATATGTAAACCTTAAAAACCAAAAACTAAAAAAAATTATCACAAAGTAAAATATTGATAAAAGGAAAAAATCCTGTCGTGTCTCATATTAGGCTCAGTAATTTTTTATTTTTTTTAATATAAGATCAATTAATCCCATGAAACTAGAAAGTTAAGGACTAATAATGTATGTGAAAACTGATTATAAAGAGTAAAAATAATTTTTAAAAACTGAGACGATTAAAGATTGAGACAATGATTTTCATCAAATTAGGCGTGAAAAATTAATTTTTGTGTCTCAGCTAAATGCTTCTCTATCACTACAGTTTCATCAAAAGTGTTAAACATTTAAGAGAACGAGAAGTACTGATGTAACAATAGCAAAAACAGAAGTTTTTTTTTAAATAACTGTTGACCAAAGGAACCTTCAAACGTGTTAATGTAATTTATCCCAAGTAATAATTTCAAAAAGTTTCCCCCTTAATGAGATTAAATCAAAAGATTGAAAAAATTACTGGCTTCGGTTGACTAGATTGACTAAAGAGCAAACGGCTAGAATTAGACAGCAGGGGATTAACTTCTCTAACCGTAACCGTTATCAGGAGCAGTGGAGTGTGCAGCTTATCTCTAATGGCAACAATACAGAATTTTAACAACGGCTTCTTTATAAAAAAAAAAAATTATATATTGCTGATTGTATGATAACTGATTTGTTTTATAATTTGCTGATGAACATATATCCATGCCTGATCAGATAGCTTTATAAACTATAAGTATAATAATAATATTATTATTATTATTTCCTTGGCACATTTCTTTACCAAGTAATTACCAACCAGTGCACTTCCTATGACTACAACATCCTCCAATTGAAGTCCTTTATCATCTCCCAGCCCACAAGATCTCGGCTTTCTGACCTTTATAAATCTTTCCATAGATCTGCATAGTGCCATCATTCCTTCCTTGCCCGTTCCGCTACTTTCTGAAATTCTCTTCCTCCTAAAATTCGACATGCCCCTTCCCTTCCTTAGCCACACTTAAAACCCTCCTGCTGTTCCAATTCCTGCTCAGAACCCAGCCGGACGCTGGCTATCCATAGCATTATATTGTAATACATCAGTTTCCATTACGTACGTTTTATGTGCATTTCATTTCATTGTTAATGTTGTTCGCTCTTTGATTTCCTTTCTTTTTATCTATAAATTACAATGAAATTTAGAATATGATTGTTAAGGAATCCAAATATGCTCTTTATGTTGTTAATTTTGTTTAAATGTTTTTTTTTTTTGTTTTTTTTATATATTGATTCTCTTTCTTTCACTATTTTTTCTGTGTGCTTATTTTATTATTTTTTCTGTATCATATTACAATGCAAATTTATGTATTTATTTTTTTTTTTCTCACTATGAGATGTAAATAATTATTTTAACGACAATGTTTTGTAAAACGGGTGAATGTAAGTATTCCTTTCTCACTCTCTTTCTTCTTTTTATTAGCACTAGTCTATATTGCTTCACAAGGATTCTTTTTTTAATTATTTTATATTCTTTATGATTTTTATTTGTTTATTTCAATATGTAAGCCAGAATTGTTATTATTTTTTTTTTTTTGCACAGCTTATTTATTCTTAAGGGACTTCGTCCCAGAATAAAGTTTTCTTTCTATCCTATTCTAATAATATTATGGTCTACGTTATACTTTATAGTTAGGACCAGGTTGTCCTAAATGAGGAACAAATGATCTATAAGGTGTAATTAGAATGAGAGATTATGATCCTAAAAAGAAACATGAGTGGGGTAGATCAAGATGACATTGAAAGTAAAAGGAGAACGAAAAAAGGTTGAGAAAGGTGAAGTTTAATTAAAGACAGTCGGTAGGAATCGAAATTCATTAATACCATTAACTGAAGGGCTTAGAGCGCGAATAGATTTGACACAACTAACACAACAATCGATATGACTAAGAACAGGCGGACCCGCGGCAAGGAGCGGAGACAGGAAACTGCAGGAAGAGATAGTGGTATCAGGCGGAAGTGGGCAGGTAGCAGCTACACCTCTACGGCTTAGTCACCTGATAGTCTACCGTATTGTCATATAGAAGCAAGCAAGCTCTTCTAAGGGTTCATAATAATGAACAAACAAAAAAATTGGCAATACTAACTTCTTAGGATTCACAACGATTTTTTTTTAAATCTTATGAAAAGTATGAATTTAAATTAATTAAAGAAACCCTGAAATTTAAAGAAATTTAAAAAGTGTATGGTTTTTTTTTCTTTTTTTTTTTAAGGCTTCGGTATAATGAATGATTCCAAAAGCCTTGTATTTTTCCTCTATCCTCATAAATGGCTGAAATATGGGCGTTTGAATCAATCGGCCGCCATTTCGAAAGGAAATGGTGGATGGAAAAGCCAAGTTACGATGATCACCTTAAAGTAACCTAAGACTGGCCCAAAATCTCAAAAAATCAATTTAAAAAAATATCGGCCCAGTAATCTCAAAGAAAACCCGCGGACGTCGACGGATTTTTTTATTTTATTTCATTTTTGGATTTTACATATCTAACTTGAAACGTAAAACCTCAAAATCTGAGAAGGGAAGATCTGAAACTTCTTTGTGCTCTCCTGAAAATCTTTTAAAATTTTAATTACGATAGTTTATTTCTTTCGTACACACCTTGGAGCCCATTGCTGCCAAACCCGTATGGTAGCAATGCTAGGGTATACACAAAAAAAAAGATACAACTTGTCAGCAAATAAATAATATTTCATAATTTTATAATTTTAAATATATATATATATATATATATATATATATATATATATATATATATATATATATATATATGTTTCATATATTTAATAATTATATTTAATAATTTAAATAATATATCAAAGATTAAATCTGTATAAAAATCATAATAAAAGGCTTAAATAATAATAACAAAGAAATTAATTTTTTTTAAATTTGTGAGCAGCAGAACTCCGTCACTAAAGTCGTATTTTCACTAAAATAAAAATATTATAAAACCGGGGGAGTGAGAAAAAAGTCAGAAAAAGACAGTTTCCTAACATTCCGAAATTGTCCCATACTTTTATTATATTTTTCTGCCTCTCCGCCGATCTTCGTGACAGAAAATCCTTCATACCGAATTTCACGTTTTAAAGATAATTTAATTTCCTTTCAAATGCAAGAGATGTCAAGCTCCCTAACTACATTTTGGGGGGGGGGAGGGTTTAAAGGTGTGCAAATGTTTTAAAAAATCGAAAAACCCGAAGGGCTAGGAGAACCAAGTTGGGATCCCCAAAAGATATTTTCCTAACACCAACTCAATTCACATACAAATTTTCAGTCCTATAAATAATATGGTAGAGCTGTAGAGATGCGAAAAAGTTTTAAAACGCCGAAATTTGACAGGAATTTGCCCATTTTTTAATGGTGTCGTTCTGCCTGAAAGAGAGCCCTACATACCGAATTTCAGCTCATTTGACCCAAAGGCGGCCGCTGGAGGTGCTTAAATGTAGCGGGGGAGGGAAAATATAAATATATATATATATATATATATATATATATATATATATATATATATATATATATATATATATATATATATATATCAGACATCTCCAAAACTTCCATAATCGTGCTTCCTTCGACCCACTACAATAGTCTATTTTTGGGGGAAAATACGACTAAAAAGATACAATTTGTCAGCAAAGGATTAAGTTTGGTATATCAAGAAGATTACCGACATTGTAAATCTTCATCAGGGCTAAAAATAACAATTCAAAGGAGGCATGTAGGAGTATAAAATAAACATTATTTTCTATACCTATTTTTATTTCTATTTTCTATTGTTAAATTTCAGGTTTATTTTTTATATATGTCTTTATACCCCTACGTTCGTCCTTTGTAAAAATAATGCTTCAAACATTAAATCTGTATAATAATAATAATGGACGGCATATCGAACCCGAAGGCTCTATGCCTATACCAATAATCGCTGATTATACACCTATGTCCACTGACCACCGTCAAAACCTAGATCCTTAAGATTTAGCATGCGCCTAAGCGCAATGCTCCCACCTAGGCCTCAGACTAAGCCATGAACGTTTTACAGTCGTCATAGCGCTTAGTAACTTTTTCTGATTAACTATTTGTATTAACTTTTAAATTTATATCATAAGCATAAATAATTGATATATTGAAAATAACATGAACATATTTATGTTTTATTATATTTCTACAAATCAATAAGTTTACAAAGCAAAAAAAACCTTGCCTAGAAATATTTTTGAGACACTTCATACAGGAAGGATATTACGGAAAATTTTCAGAAATTATTAGTTTTCAACAATCAAACCGTTTCGGAATTCTATAATTAGTCCCATTAAATACGAATATAACTTGCATTGAATATATTCAATAAAATAAATCCAGACTGTGTTAGCAAGAAATTAATATGTCACTTTCTGTTATTACACGTTTTTTCGTTATTTTCTAGTAAAACAAATTAATATGTCATGACTTTTGTAACCTAAAAAACTTGGTCTTTCATAACACTTCTTCATTAAACAAGGCAATGCATATGTTTCTAGGCTAATGGTAAAAGTTGAATTAAAACCAGCTCCAGAAGTGAACGATAATTATGCAATCAGGTCTTCGGCTCGGAGACCAGAATTCAATTTCAGTTTATTATTTTCAATAATGAACTTTTGTAATCGTCCAGGTAAAAAAAATATTAACATACCTCAAAATTGAGGTTTTACGTTTCAAGATGCGCATAATCCAAAAATCGAATAAAAAAAATAAAAATATATCTGCAGCTTTTCTTATTTCTTTATTGTATAAAGCAATACATCCTTGTTACATTATCTTGGCATTGGCCTGTGGAGTGATACATTAAATAATATTTATGATAATAAAACATTACAAAAATTTATACATATATATATACACACACAGAATTTCCCTTTAAAGAAAAAATATTTGTGAAAGAAAAAAGAGATAAATATACATATACTTCAGTCATCAAAAATACAGTTAATACAAGATACATATATATATATATATATATAATAAGTATTCACACGCTTACAATAGAATAAAAAAAATTTTTTTTAATAATAATAAAATAATAAATGATATCTATATGTTAGATTTTAGATCAAGTATAAAATATTATTTTTTTTTTTAGCATCCTGTAATTTCTTATTTATTAATTATCTCTGTTTGTTTGTATATTTGACTACTTTTATGTTATTATTCAGATTTACATTACACAGAGGTCCAAGCAGCTTTCGACAGATCATTTCTTACCCAATTATCATTCTTATGTAATTTCATTTCTTCTTCCATTCGTCGGTTCAATACTCTTTCCACCTTCAAATCCCACCTATTAAACCACTTCCTGTCCACCCAATTCTAAAAGAATTGTAAATAGAGTTTCTTTAATTTCAATCAAAATTTGTTAATATGTACTGGTAGATTTTGTATATTTATTACTTCCTTGTACGCCGTAAAGGAAATATTGTAATCGTGAAAATTGTCGATTTTCAGATTTCAACAGAAATATCCATTTTGACCATCCCTGAATTTACTTTGACTAGTTTCTTCGTCACGTCTGTACGTACGTTCGTATCTCGCATAACTAAAAAACGGTCAAACATATTGATTTAAATGACTTACTAGATTTTGGTCTAAATTGGGAAACCGGAAGCGGTACTTTACTTAAAGGTCATAATAATCTTACATCAAAATTATTTTAAAATTAAATACAGAGATCATATGGTTCGGTAATAAAGGTTGCAAACATGATTTTTTTTTTCCACTCTGATTAAACATTTTTATTACTTGTTTTAAACGTTAAAAGTGAGTGTAAAATAATTCTTTTCCTCCCCATTTGTGAGCTGAACATATCTGCAGCAGGAGAATAGGATATAATTTAAGTGGGTTCTTCCGCTTAAAATGTCGAAACTGTCGATTTCCAATGCTTTGTCTATTAACCTTGTCAATCCTAATGCAGTCATGGAAAAAGAAGAAATCTCTCGGCAACTTGTTACCTACTGAAGGAAAACGACACATAATGACGGAATAAGACCTCCAGAAACAAGAGCATGTGTGCGTGTGTGTGTCAAAGATGGATGTCGCGACGCCGAGTGACGTTTTTCAGATTCTGCAATCTTCGAAAACTAGAAACCAAATTCAGGATCACTTTTTGAGCCACCGATTTATAGTTTAATAGGCGAGCAAGGAAGTCATACGGTGCCCACATCAGATATCTTTTAATTACTCTAACTAACTGTTTAATTTTTGTCTTACCTTATCAATATTATAATTTTGTACGTTTATTATTTAAAGTCGTAAAGACTCAGGTCATCAAAGCCTATTTTTTATTTTAGAAGTTATTTCATTATGACTAGTAATATTCAATTTTATACAATGGCTTTCACTATATGTTAGCTCATGTATTCCTATTTCATCTGCTCTAAGGCTCGGAAGCCCACCTCTCACTACTTGTAATTGTTTTTCTGAAGGGACTTGTTCCAGAATAAATAGAGTTTATATTAATAATAATAATTATTATTATTATAATAACCCTAGTTTCAAACAGATATGTAATACAGATTATATATTTTCCAACAGTTCTCTACTCTTAGTGCTGTAATGATCAAATTGGTACCTACAACATTTTTGAACAATTGATTCAGTCATAATATATTTTTGTTTATATCGATTTATTTAATTTATGACAAATCATACAAATTATATCACAAAAAAATAATAAACCTAGCCATTCCCCTCATTACTGCACACAATGGCAGACCGTACAAAAGCTCCAGCCAGCTAAACAATCGCTTTAGCCTCCCATAGACTTTAAAAATGCTCTGGGCCCCTCCCTCTTTAACAAGTCCACCGCTATTACACCAGTAGGCTTCGCGCAGTCAAGAGGGACTCCAACCATTTTGATAGACCGAAATGCGCTATGCATTTTTAAACTCCTTTTTGTGGGGCCTTATTAGGAGGCTTCAGAAAGAAAGGGGCTGTGTACAAAAATAAAAGGGAGGTGAGGGAATCGCTCAAAACTGCCCACCTCATTTCTTTATTTTTTTTAAAAAACCTCTAAAACAGCACATCGGTAGTTTTGCGAATTCATAAAAATTAAATATATATATATATATATATATATATATATATATATATATATATATATATATATATATATATATATATATATATATATATATATATATATAAAACAACGTCATTTTGTTCTAAAACCATAAAAACTTCAAGTCTAATTAATTATAGATGTAGTAAATTATTTTAATTGTCATAATTATAGGTAGTTGTATTATCTTCTTCTTTGGAGTTTCACCTGTACCGGCTATGATGACTGAGGTGGCACCCTAATTTTTAAATATCTTTAAAGTTTATAAGTACCAGTATACACGAGCGAGAACTCTCGCAGCATTAGATATCTATCCTTCTAATTCCCAATATATTCCAGGTGTAAGCGATATTAGGGACAGATGTTTATTCATATTAACATTATAATATTACCAAGAAAATTTTTGCTATAGTTCACAATGACTATGTTAAAATGACAGTTTTCTTAATAAGTAATTGGCTCATCACACTGGAAAATAACAGTTCGCCCCTTTGGATTAACAGTTAGGCAATAAGACTCAGCAATACCTACTATGTTCTATGCGTAGTATTCATATTTAACTGTACTTTAAGAGTTAAGACATGAGAAAGAATATATAATCTCCTCTATTATTCATAGAAACCTAAAAAACATCATTTTATTTCCAAAACAAGGTTTACAATTATAAAGCTGCCATGACAACGGCACGTACGAAAGATGGCATAGGACCCGTGCGGACTTATACCGTGCTTTATCTCAAAAACGGAAGATTTTAGGACTTTAAAACGCTGGACCAATACGTTCAAAAGGGAACGTACGTGATCTTGATGCCCGCGTCGAAATCATTAATAAGCGATCCGTCCCGCCTCGATCCAAAGACTCACCACCTTCAGAATTTTGAAAGCTCCCATTTTTCTCATCACTTTTATTTAAGCCCTAGTAAGAATTTAGCAACTGAAATTAGGATTCGTCACTTCTCCGTGAAATTCCCTTTCTTTTGATACATCACTCATCAAAATCCATCGTCCCTGAGAGCCGGAAAAGGGATCTGTAGTACCGTATTATATATATAAGGACGTGATTTTTATGGTATTAACTTGGAAATTTCAGCATATTAAATTGTTATGAAATTTGATCCTAAACTTAATTTTTTTATTGATGACTTTATTATAATTATTGTTTTTTTAGAGATTACTTTGTATATTGTACTTGGTCATATACATACATGTATATGCACACACATAAAAGCAAAAGAAAAAAAATGTTTACACATAAAACAAAAGAAACCCCAAAGAAGGCTAAAAGCGTTGGCATGCACACCATTCGTGTGCAACTAGTCACAGTTACGTCAGCTTTTGTGAAGGAATGCAGTGAACTGTGCAGGTTCAAGAGCAGGAGATAGATAATGATCCAAGAGCGAGTGCCCTAGCTGTATATAGGTCAATGTCGATCTTTATCGGGAAAAAAATAATCGATTATCTGTTAAAATAATAATTTAGACAGTTTTATCAACGGAATAAACATGGATTTATTCAAACAGAAAATGCAATACAACACGGGTCATTGAACTTGATAACACTTCAATAGCCTAATCATACGGTTTCGTTTCGAATAACCTTCTTTTTTTTCTAAATATATTTAGAGCCAGCATTCACTGAATATTCGCTATTGGATATAATTTTGATTGTTATAATTTCCTTAATAAATAAGGCACATAACTTTATAAAATAAACCCAAAAAATAAATGATAAGAATAAATTGTTATACTGATTGTGAGTGAGATGCAAGTCACTGGGCGATAATTAAAAAAAAAATGCACTTTTAATAATTTTATATTTTCTATTAAATCAAATTTCCCATAGTGAATCATTCGAAAACAAAATAAAAAACATCAGAAATTAAGATATATGACAAATATATGAGGATAAAATTAATAGAATTTATAACTCACGAATGAAGGCATATCACGTAACATTCACGTACCTGAAACATAAAAAAAAATATATATAAACAAGTCAATCAAATGTTTTATTCACATTTTTTTTTTTTTTTTTTACTTAATAAATAGCTTTTTCATCATCTAACTATTTTTTTAACAATTACAAATTTTGAAAATAAAAATATCATTATAAAGTGGACAAGGACCACTAAGAAATCAGTTTCTCGGACACCTATATTTATCAAACATTAGAAGGATTAGAAGACCACTTTTGGGAAAATGGGCGTCTCCGGATGATAGAACAGAAAATAAATTTTCTACTTCAGCCAGGTTTAGATATAGGTGAGTTATTCCACATATAAATACACAAAGAGTATCCAATATTAATCAAATCTTTAAGAAACGACAAAAATTCTAAATAGCTATAATTAAAAATCTATTATTTAAAAACGACTGTAAATGATAAATACTAAATGGTGAGGAAATTTAAGTTCTATGTAATACTTATAACAGAGGTTTCCTAATTTTGGTTATACAAAATATATTATTTTTACTGACGTAATTTGTTTATTTGAAATTGCAAATTTTTAACATTGGCAACGTTGTTAATATATGTATAAATGATATGAACACCTCAACAGAGGAATTTATAGTCATTGTATACACACATTAACAATTTGAAAACAATGTGTTACATTATATTAAATACGTGAAATATGAAATAAATGAAACAAAATAAAGGTCTCTTCTATCTATGCATATTGATTCATGTCGACATATTACATATTAACCATGCTTCGAAATTGTGTTAATTAACTAATTAGATGAACTATTGAGTTGGATTTAATAAAAATATTATTAGATATGATCGGGCATTTTCTGTATTAATTAAATAATAGATATTAGATGATTTCTTCGTAGAGATTGTGTATCTAGGAAGTTAGTTCGTTAGCCGTCCACGTAACTCAGGATAGGTCTCATAGCACACTATCACGAGACTGATACGAAGCACAGAACTGTATACCGTAGGCAACTTTTGATCGTTATCGATCACGTTTATTAATTAAAAAGTTTTCTTTTTTTTTAACTTCGATACAACAGAAAAAGATTATTCGCTGAATCAATTAGGGCCGAGCAAGCAGCAATTATTTTATCCTTGTATTAATAACCTGGCTAAGTTTATTAAGATATTGGACAATAAATCTTTGTTAAGACATAATCTAGCAACAATTGCCAAAACAAAACGGCTAGTTCCGACAACAGCATCCAATCCAAGTTTTAAGTTTTAAGCAGTTAAAGCCCCCGCTTATAACTTAAGATTGTTCTTAAGGAGGAATAGTTAAGTACTCCCCACTTTGAGGAGCTTAAGCAACTAAGCTCGAGAAGGACTTAGTAAGTAATATATTTCATGTTTATTAGGCCAGAATTTATGTCAAATTTGAACATATTATAATTAATCCACCGTGTTGAAATTAAATAAGAAGTAAGAATGAGTGCGTACATATACAGGGCCAGATTTCCCACCAAGCCCGGCTTAGAAGAGCAAAACGCCCAGGGATTGCACGCTAAAAAAATATATATTTGTTTGTATAACAAAGAAAATATTTATAATTAGTTAAGAAAAGTATCCATTTTATAAGTAATGTCATTATGCGATAAAATTAAAACTGGCATGGACCGACCCCAAAAACTTTTAGGGCTAGGAGCGTCCAAACTTTAAAACAGACCGCCAATATATAAATTATGTATACCGTTTCACAATTCCAGGTAAATTTTGAATATTTTCATTTTTCACACGCCTTAAGCATGTCGTCTCACATACTATGTGGCGTAGGAAAATTTCTTCATTAAACTGTTTACTACACCCACATGAAACAGTATTAACGGGTTGCCATAACACTCGTTCAGCCTTGGATGCTATCAAACTGTCGGGAGTGAAACTAAATCTGTATTCTATATCAGTACAGCCTGTTCCGGACTAGAAAAACGTCTTGGGGGCAGGTTATGTTTTTACGATAGGCAAACATCAAACGTAAAGTTGAGTTCACACCTTTGCCAAGCCAAACGGCAAATGTCTAAAGGGGGTTTACAGAAGTTTAGCAAACTAACCTAACAACATGCTACTGTCCCGACTATTCCAACTTATGTCGGCTGTTAATATCGGTTTTGTAAATATTTTTATTTTATAAAGAAGTAATTAAAAATAAAAGAGGATTCCACACTAGCGCTTATGTTGCGTTTCCCTGAAGAACCGAATCGGACTCAAGCACAAACAAGCCAAGCCAAGCAAAATTACTCCCATTACACATTTGATTTGCCAAGATTTGGCAAAGACGTGAACGCATCTTAGGGAATTTACCTCCTTTAATCGATCACTACTATGATCGACATCAAGTTTTTCAGAGGTACAGAGAACGCTAAAGATCAGCAAGAAAAGCTGTCATCGGAAATGTGTGATACTGTTTCGTAAATAACAGACTAAAAATGAATTTTTACTGCGATACGTATGAGCTCCGTTCATGTTTATAACGGTGCTATTCTTTCCTTCCCAGTTTTATTAGTTAATATAGCAGTAGAATAAATAAGTAATTAGCGAAGGTAATTCCTAAACTAAGAGATTTAGTCATAGAGAAGAATTATACGCGTTCTAGACTACGCTATTGGAAGATGAGGAAACTATTGAATCAAATACGTAGTTCAAACTCAAACAAAGAAAGTAGATGCTGGAAATATGAAATATTTTTTTCTAAAAGAATTATCTAGTCCTCGAAATAAATATGAATAAAAAAAAAATGCAATTATTATGCTGTAGGGGTGGTTTAATTTTACATACAATTGAGGTTGGATACCACAAGACAATATAGAATTTTTTTTGTTATCTTATTTATTTTATATTGAATAACACGAGGAGCTTTCAGTGTCCAGCACCATATTCATCTCTTTAGCCACAGTTACGTCAGTTTTTGTGAAGGAATGCAGTGAACTGTGCAGGTTCAATAACAGGAGATAGATAATGATCCAAATAAATATATTAATATCCAAATATTAAATCATTTAAATTAAAATTAAAGAATAAATTTTATGTGTGTATACAATATAATATACAATTATAAATTTGACATGCACATCAATGAAAAACCATATATTTTTAAAACCATAATGGGCCATTTCATATCAACTAATCCAGAAATCTTGGGATATGACACCCACCATCTCAGATTTTGATGAAATTTAGTATGCTTTATTCTTTCGTATAGATAAGATTATATATTATATATTATTGTTTTAACTCAATGAGTTTTTTGTTTAGAGTCACATAAACTTTTGATAAAACCGACGTTTTTGTATCCTCGGAACTCCTGGAGAAAATTGCTTAGCTGCAATTGAAAAAATTGTACTATTGTTATTTACTAACCAAATGGACTTTCAAATATCAATTCATATTCATATTCAAATACTTTCAAACATAGTTTTAAAAAACTATTGCTCATTTATTTATTTAAAAAAAAATAATAATCAATGTATGATACAGCAAAAATTTACAAAAAAATATTAGTTAACATCCGCATCATGGTATAGTATAGAAGGATCGATCTAATTAGGGATTGATAAATTATTTGCCACTTCTATAAATTTGTTTTATTGAAAACTAGTTTCGAATGTTGTACATTCATCCCCAGTTCTAAAAACACACAAAAAATTCAAAAATAAGCAATTCAAAATATAGTTTGGTATTATTATTATTATTATTATTAAATTACTGATTTATATACTGATTTATATTAATTATAAATTATTTATATTAATTATATCAATTAATTAAATTAGATTAATATGAATCAGTATATAAATCAGTAATCTAATTTAATATGTATAATACTAATGTAATTTAATTAATTAATATAATTAATATAAATCAGTAATCTAATTTAATATGTATAATAATACCAAACTATATTTTGAATTGCTTATTTTTGAATTTTTTGTGTGTTTTTAGAACTGAGGATGAATGTATAACATTCGAAACTAGTTTTCAATAAAACAAATTTATATAATTGGCAAATAATTTATCAATCCCTAATTAAAAAATATTATGTATTGAATTACCAAAAATTTAAAGTAAAATGTCGTATTTTACTTTAAAATTTTCGTAACTCGATACATAATACTCCCACCCAATTTAAGAGAACTCATTTTATAGAGGTGGGGTGTGACCCAGAAACACTCCTGGATACCCATCCAGTACCCAGAGTCGATCCACGGCTATCATTTTTACTCGAACGAGAGTCAAAAATACCTAAAAGAAATAGAATTCGAAGAAAATGAAAACAAGACAGAAAATAATGGTTATTTCTCTCTAGCAAAAATACGCGTCTGTCGTCCAGAAACCTAGATGTAAGATTTTTTTTAGTATGAATTTATAAAACCATCATATTTTCAACTGTTCTTGAAACAAGGACGCTAAGAGAAGTAAGTAAGGAAGGTTTTCGAAAATAAAGTATTGCATAGAACTTTTGCCTGAAGAAGGAAGAGTTGAGGATAGAATTTAGAAAGCTAAACAAGGGCGAATCAAATAACATCATCACTGCGACTGAAATGGTTTGATAACATGATATTGGGCTTGATAACAAACGAATACTAGGGATTGCCATAGAGAATGGATTAGGTCTGAGTTTAGAATTTCAGGTGTTGCCGAGATTCAACAGAGGGAGTTATGTAGATCTAGTATTATATCTATCTATGGTGCAATAGAATAATTTACCGCCAATAAATTTATCAATCAGTAAGATGAAAATATATTAAACAATTAAATGAAATAAGTATTTTCAATAATGAACATTTATAATCGACCAAGAAAAAACAATTTTAAACCTCCCTCAAAATTTGAGTTCAATTTTTTTTTATTTTTGAGGAAAGCAGTATGAGTGGACCAGATATTTTTGATTTTTAACTATGTATTTGGAAATAATAAACAGTTTTATTAAACTAGACAACGTTTCGGTCGAACAAGGCAGTCTTCAACACTGGAGTATCCCTTACAAAAATTATTGCTAGGAATTACCACAACAGTCAAGCATCTATAAACTCCGATTAAAAATTTAGGAGTCCCTTTATATTTTTCCATAGGGGTAGTTCAGGAACAAAATCGTTTCCAAACTTATTCGATGCACATAATCGATTACAAGAACGTTTGGTTAAAGCGCAAGATATTTTCTGATCTATGCCCACAACACTGACCAGGTTCTGAACCTTCGTACAAACTTGAGTAATCAATAACCTCCACAAGGAGCCATGATGTGATCAAGTCAGTTTGAAAGGTCTGCTGATTAACGATAGTCGTTTTCACGATAAATATCAAATTGATGGATCGAAATATCATTTTGGCAGTAAGTAGATGACAAGAGATAATTGATCAGAATTTTTATGTACTCATTTGGTATTATCAATATTAACAAGTAGAGGCGCTGTATAAATATCGGTCGTTAAAAAAAAAAAAATTCAAACCATAAAATATGTAGAAATTCAGTTACAGCTCTTTGTCTATCTGAAACAATATTACACGAGTGCCATGTAGTAACTATAAAAGAATATTAAGACAAACTAGCAGTTAAGATCACTAGAAAAATATCTGATATGGACACCACCTTGAAAGCCTATTAAACTATAAATCGGTGGTAAAAAAATAAATGAAAAAAATAAAGTCAATTTTAACCAATATATACTATATTATTTATATTGATATAAAAGTCTCACTTTTTTTATGAAAGTTTATTACGACGTTGAAGTTATCACTTCCAGTTTACAAATTGTTGCCGAAATCTAGTATTTTATTTATATTGATGTAAAAGGTTTTAATATAAAAATTTGATATGTTTTGCATTATATTTTAATAACATTTTTGACAAAAGTTTTTTATGACCTTCAAGTAAAGTACCACTTTCGGTGATTTTGTAGGAACCAAAATGAGAGGTTCACAACTAGATGTACCAAGAATCCCAAATACAACATTTTAACTTTCTACGGCCAACCGTTTTTGAGTTATGTGAGATACGAATGAACGTCACGATGAAACTATTCAAAATGGAAATTGTCGTTTAAATCTGAAAACCGAAAATTTTCGAGATTACAATACTTCCTTTACTGCGTAAAAGTAAAAAAAAAAAAGTGAAAATTTATTTTAAATCTTAGGTTTTTAAATTATATATATATCGTAGCTAAAAGGTATGGCGATTGGTTTTTCAATTTATTAAAAAGCTGAATTGCAGGGAAACATGAGCCTTAAAAACTTCTTTTATTTAAATGTTTCGGAACTATTGGTCCATTCTCAAACCTAAGCTCGTCTTGTTGCTAAAAACATCTTATACAATCGTGGACTATCGTCATCAGTTTATTTAAACAATGTTAATGTTAATATTAATATTTAATAGTAAGTCCAAAGCATACTAGCGTATCCTTTATCTGTTACCGTTCCTTTTCATCCTTAGACAGCAGTCCTGTTACAATGTAGCACTGTAGAAATTTCAAGTTTTTATCGCAAATTTCACTACATAATAAAAAAGTGAACGATGCCAGTACATTCAATATCCAATAGCCAAAATATTAGAGTAAATGGTATTGCATAAGATTAGCTGTTTCTGAAACTGATAAAGAAAGAATGAGTTACCTTGAATTGTTACAGATAAATTGCTAAAGCAAACAGGACATTAGCATCGTCAAACGAAGCAGAAAATTAGTATACTTATTTCCATAACATAGCCCGCCATCTTGCAGCATAGTTTCCCAGCATTATCCTCTCCTCGGACTAAAACTATTTTTGGTATTGAGAGGCAAACAATTATCCTTGAATATATCACGCACATGGTAATATTTTTATTATTAAACTCTTTGAAAAGAGGGTTTATTGAAAATTATATCTTTCAAAGGTTCCATATAAAAATAGATCGATCAACCAATACTGTAATTATTTATTGATTATAAATTTAATTATTTCATTTTAAATAAATATATATTTCATTATTTTTATTAACTTAAGGGAATTAGATCGGAAAATAAAATAAAAACAAACATCAAACAATTACCAATTATATATACGAGAATACTTATTGTGACCAGGATGAAATTAAGATAAGTTTATAACTAAATTCCTCCAACAACGGGATACAGTTGGAGCTATGTTTTTTTTTTTTCAAAGATGTAAAACATTTAATTTAATAAAAGATAAAACCTCAACTAAATAAATAACTTTTATATTTGTTATCCAGAGCCACTCCAGAATAACACCAAGGCAATTATCTCTTTGGACCGATTGTCACCAGTTACATTAGGTTTAACCTTCTATGTTGTTTCTGCCTGTGATGTGTGTGTCAATTGCTTGCCCAATTATGTATATTTATTTCTATTAGTTTAATTAACATAAGTAGTAGTATTGAGTTGTTGTGGTATAGTAATTTGGCCTTTGTATTTTAGTTGTAGTGAATTGGTTGCACATCAGTTGTAAGCTGTACTCTCTGTAAGCTGATTCTCTTTATATGATTTTTCTTTGGCATGCAAGTAGTCAATGCAAGAAAGTATTTAATTTAATTTTTGTTTTTAATTTATGTTTATAATTTGCATCGTGTTTTTTCTAAGATTTTAAATAAATTGATTCTTTTCTTATTTTGTAAGCTTATTTAATGAACCTAACTCTAACAATCCTTATATATTTTACAACCCTATCGATCCTACGGGACGGAATGTGTATTAGTGAAGTTGACGCCTATGAATATTGAATTTTGGTGTTGTAGTCGGATGCCTTTCAAACCAAGCCAAAAACGAAGACTCTTTTTTCTCAATGCTTTAATTAACTTTCTGTATGTTTGCATGCAAGGAGCTTTCTGTGTTTTGACATGCACAGATGAATGGGTAATAAGTTATAAATTTCCAAAAATTGAACAACTAAAAACGTCAAAATGAAATTTAGTTTAATAAAAAATAAAAAAAACCGACTACGGAAATAACATTTATATCGTACAACCCTACTTGTCCTAAGGCACTGAATGTACTTTCGTATCTACTTAAGCACATTGGTGAATTCTTAGTGAAGACGACCATGAATACTGAACCTTTGTGTAGTAGTCGGGTGCCTTCCACTAAATGTTACGGTCCCTTGCAAGGTACATTCTGTCCCATTTATCTGTCCGTGTAAACATACAGAAAGTATATTAATGTATTGAGTAAAGATAAGTCTTCATTTTACCTTCACAAATCTTCATTTTCGTTTGGGTGTTGAAGGCAGTCGACTACATCACCAAATTTCGCGCAAGTAGATATGAAAGTACTATATTCCATCCCATAGGACGAATAGGTTTGTAAGATATAAAAATTATCTCTCCACTATGGAGGTTTCTATTTTTTATTACATTAGCTTTTATTTTAACGTTTTCAGTTTTTCTAGTATTGGCTACTAATAATTTATTACCATACGATCATGAACTTACAATTGATAAAATAAGAAACAACAACAAAAAGACGAAAATGAAATATTTTTTCGGTATTTGGAGCTCACAATATTCACTGGAATTCATTGGGTAATTTGAACCACCAAACTTAAAAATCGGTCGTGCAGTTAGCTCAAAAAATTGTTAAATACCCTCAAAAGGACAGATTAAACACATTTAATACAATTTTTTTTTAAATATTTTGAGCTCAAAATGTTTTAAAACATTCATGGGATCTTCTAGAGTAATTTGACCCATCATACTTGAAACTCGGTGGAGCCATTATCTCAAGAAATCGTTAGATACCCTCAAAAGGGTAGATATAACACATTTAATAAAACATTTCTGTAGTATATTGAGCCTAAAATGTCTCAAAACATTCACAACATAACGAATAATTTGAGCCATTAAACTTGAAAACGGGTTGAGTCGTTCGCTCAAAAAAATCGTTGCATACCTTCTTACATACGGTCAAGATCACCCCGGCATGGAATTAAGATAAGTTTATGACTAAAATCCTCTAACAACGGGGTGCTACAGGAGACAGGAGTTATCTTTTTTTTTCACTATTTTAATTTTTTAACTTCAAAGGTAAAATAACCAAGCATTTACTTTACTTTCTTTTCTGAGATCTGGAGCTCAGTAATTGATAAGGAATAACTGTTTCTTGCCGAACATTAAAAGTAAAAATGCTGTTGAAAATAACAAGAAGACAAAAAAAAATAATACATTTAAATAAAAAAAAAATTGCTAAATTTGGATTCTCTTCTCAATTTAGTGTTACTCATTCCAACTGCTACATATCCCTTTTGAAAACGAAGGAATCAAACTACGTATTAGAAGTTTGATCGAAAACGCCAAAGCAGACGTCATCCTTAATTCTGGACTCAAAGGATGACCTCAAAAGCACCCAAACTCCCAAAATATTTTACAAAAAAATGTATGTGTAATATAAAGATTGGATGTGAATCACAAAACTAATTAAAGAAATGTGAAGCATTTGAACGTCTGTTTATTTGTAAACGAATCTTATAATCAACAATAGAAGGTAATATCTCATCAAAATTAATTAGATTATTAATAATAATGTCTCATTATTAATCACTTAATTTCATGAACATATCGACGTGGTTTTTTGAAAAAGGCGTAAGCGCCATTTAGCAAACTACAGGAAACACGTGTAACGATTTTTCCCCAAATAGCAATATATTCTTTTTTTTTTATTCTTTATTGTTTAGACTAGGAGTTTATTAACCTGGCAAAACCTTCATAATGACAATATATTTTAAAGTATTCTAGCGCTGGTCAAGGCCAAAGTGACGACCCAGAGTCGTTAGTATTTGCTGCTTACGTCATCTTCGATTTTAGATCATTTCCAATTTTTTTTTTCTCGATATATCTTGAGCGGGAATGGACAGAGGAGGTGTTTAGATCCCATAATAAATTAAAACCTAAATTTCGAATTTTTGGCGCTTAAGCCTTTTTTCAAAAAACGACATCGATATGTATTAATCATCAAGTTGATACTTGGGATAAGATGATGAAGCTGGAAGGAGTGGGGGAAGAGAGGGGAAGGAGAGGGGAGAAGAAGTTGATCCGGCTGGTAAATAAGAAAAAGTATTAAACGGATTTATTCTAAAGAACTAAGAACCGGAAAATAAAAGAAGCGAGTATAATAAAAAGATGACGCGCGGACTGCCCATCTACAGCAGTTGTTTCAATTCTTCTCACCTCAACCTGCTATAACTCTTATAGTTACAAATATGATATAATAGTTCATTCGTTTTAAAGCCTTTATTGCCATGAGATGTGGTAACACTTTTTGGTCGACCAATTTTATCTAAGAAATTTACTATTTTTTTTTTTTTTTAAGATAGTTTAAAAACGATTTTGACTCCTGAAAGAAAGGTTAGAAGAATAAGGTATAGAAGTAAGAGAACACTCCTTACAGTTGTCATAGGAAAGGTATTCTTGAAGAGTGACTCACTAGACGGGACCAACAAGAGTAAAACTTCGTTATGAAGCTCTCGGTTATAACGTCTTTTTCCTAGGTCCCAGTTCCAATAGGTCATTTCCCTTTGAAACATTATTTTTTTATAACGATCCGATTTCCAGTTTATAAGGCTCTGAATTATTTTGAAAAACATTTTTTACATTTATATCGTTTCGGTTTGTAAATATTACGACGGGTTGACTTAAAGTTTTGAATACAGCATTGGAAGGAAACAGTAAAGCACCAGTAAAAAACAGTCTAATTCATTCGTTTTTTGTTGTTTTGTTTATTTTTTTCTAATATTGCGATTTGATCATGTTGATGAAAGTTGGTAAGTTCTTACATTCGAAGAGAGATTCGCTGAATACAAGGAGGTTTGAAAAATTTCGGTGACGACCTTGTGACCAACGGACATTTTAAATATCGATTCCGTAATTTGAGATCATAAATTATCAAAATAGGCAGAAAATGAAGAGAATGAAACAGAATCAGTAAAAACAATAAATATTTTGAACGCGTTAGAGACGATTCGTACATAGCTCCTCTTGAGCGAATAAATAAATTATACTATTAATAAAAATACCTTATTAAGAAAAAATCGATGATTACTTTAAACCAGGATTATAAAAAATGTAGATTAAACGGCTTTCCTTTATTTGTAATTTAAATAAATTGAAAAAAAAAACTTTAGTTGTTTTTTCATGATTTTCCGGTTAAAGCGCTCATTTCTCAAGAAAAGCGTCATAAGGAAGTTTTACTGTATATACCTGGTGAAAGGTTCTTAAAATAATCAAGACTTGTTTTATACACTGTTCTACTTAGTTTCATGCTGTTTCCACTTCGTTTTAAATTCCTCAATTATGTAAGGAGGAAGAAGTACGAAAATCGGTCAAAAATTTAACATTTAATTAATTTATCCAGTTTTATTTCCTGGATCCAAAACAGCAATTTATTATTTTGTTTTTTTGTCAGTTCCTAATTTCTCAAGGCCATCGAATGATACATTCAAATTTAAACAAAGTTGTTTAAATTTAATAAGTCAGGCATTCAGAATTTTAAATAATTCCGAATTTTAAAAAAGAATGACAGATCATTGTTGCCCAATTAATCAGTATTGGAATGCTTTCATTTGGCACAGTCCAATCCGATCCAATAGGGTTGTTGATAAGTAATATTTTATAATTTTAGTTATGTGGGTTTATTACCAATAAAAATTGACTCCTTTATGGGACTTATGTTGTATAATTGTTAGCTACATTTTTAACGAGAACTCGTTAAAAAGCAAGATTGATGTCAATTTTTTTTAGTTTGAGTTTTTTTTTTTTTTTTTTTTTAGACCTCGGGAAACCCTCAGTTAATAAAAGGAATTATTGTATAAATTGTGTATTGTACATCATTATGTTCATATTGTATGTGAAATAAACGATGGATAAGAAAAAAAATTGTTTAGTATTTTCTATTATATTTATCTATCTATCCAACGCCACGAACAGGCCATTAAATTACCTAGAGTTAACGTTATAATCACCCAAAGCCCGCAAATTTTTGGATTCTATGTATCTTGAAACGTAAAAGCTACATTTTTTGGGGAGGGGGGGAGGGAGAGGTAAAGGTTAAAAAACAATTCTTGATTGATTACAAAGGCTCATCATTGAAAATAATAAACCAAAATGTTAGTTTTCATACAATTTTAAGTAGAGTTCTTGACGTTGATTACATTTAATTTTTTAAAATATTATATTTATAAATATTCCCAATAGCAATTTCACTTAACATTCATTCTCTTTTACGTAATGGGTCATGGTGCGCACGTAACTATTACGCAATATCCGCTACTTAAATTAAATTACCATTAAGATTATAAAAAAATGTTCATGGTTTTAAAATTAATATTTTTAAAAAGAGAACGTAAAATGTTCTCTTAACTTCAATTTTTTGTTTAAACATTTCTCATACTGAAAAAAATTATAAAAATCGCTCATTTTATAATCATCGGTAAAATAAGCGATCATTGTTAGCCTAGAACTAATAATCGTTAAAAAGAATCTATAGAACACATATCATTATTTTATCGTAAGTTGAATCTAAGACAACTCATAAGACCTAGGACAACAAAGACAGCCTTTTTGAATTCGCCAAACCTACAGTATCATCATAAGCCGACCAGTTGAATTATTTAAGGCTAGTTCAAAATTCATTAAAATGTATTTATATAATAAAATATTCGATGGTTAGATATTTCAATGAAATATTTTATTTTAACGCGAAACTAATTCAATAACACGGTTAAAAAATCCAGACTCTGTATAGTACACTTACCCTAATTGCAAATAATACTATTAGCTGTAAAAGAACATTAGCGATAACGGTTACTGCAGTCCTAGTTATTCTAGGTACGGTTACTTTTATTTAACTGTTAACCTAGACTGCTAATTTAAAAATATGGAGAATCCTCGATATGGGAAACTATTTAGCAGTTAGCACTTTTTTTTAACTGCTAGAGGCGAATTGTGAAATTATATCGGTTTCATCTACATTTTAATTTACTTTTGAAATTAATTTTTCTTCAGAATTAGATTTATATGACCCATCGATAATATAACTGTATTTTGATATCTCAATTTTGACTCAAAATTAAAATTCAAAATAATTTCTAGTGGAATAATTAATAGTTTTAAATAAATTAATTTTTTTTTTAATCACTCATTTTAATATTTTATTAAGGATTTCAGGAAATGAAAGTACACAATTATGCTCATAAGCTTTTTTTTTTTTTTTTTTAAGTAAGAATAATTTTAATGGGGAATAACAGTTCCTTATACCTATTAATAAAATATTATTGCGTTATTTATGTTAGTTGTGGAGCGATCGTTTAACGAATAAATATAATTTTTATCGGTGCAACTTTACAATCGGTCGTATTACTCTCTAGCGCCATTTGAGCTGATTGATTTTGTATTCATTGGATTGATTACTGCTTTAGTTAGATATTATATAAAATTATTAGTTCTGTCAACATCCAGTGGTCTGGGAAAATTGTACCCAAAGGAGTAATAATTTAAATTACAGTAAGGGCCTGATCTCAACTGAAAAGGATCTTTTGGGGATTTGAACATCTCTTGAGCGAGGGTAGCGAGCGGAAGTCGACAGCTGTAACCTAATTAAAGCAAAAATAATTGAAATTATGGTGAGCCCCCGACCTCAACTGAAAAGGATTCATTTATCTCTTGAGCAAACGTAGCTAGCGGAAGTCGAAAGCTGATTATCTTAAATAATATCTAATTAAAGCAGTAATAATTTTAATACTTGTAATTAATATGAATGTTAAAATTGAATACAACGCAGTTAGTTAGCACAAACGGCGCTAGAGAGTGCTAGTGCGGCGGCCTTTAAGTTCGATGAAGGGACTGATAATGCGCCCCGATTGTAAAGTTGTACCAGAACTATTTGTCCTATAAAGGAAAACTGTTATTCAAAAATAGCATAGGTAGTAATTTATAAAATTTTCACAGATGTAGGTAGTTACTACGCTATCAATTAATTTGAATATTAAAAAAAAAAACTTGTTACGAAATGCTTTAAAAAAGCTGTAGTAGTACAAAAGGGGTAGCAACAAAAAAAAAAAGTGAAAGGAACCAGACAAGACATTTGATGCATATTTTCCTCGAGCAACTTAACTAAGTATATTCAAACCTGTCGGACGGCCAAAAACGAGCTTGTCAACTCTAGAACATTTCAAAGACAAGGAAGGCAATCCTTTAAGAAAAATTGTAAGAAGGATACGAAGGGGCCCAATGTCAGGATCGGGCGCTATAGAGAAAAAATCCCAGGCTAAAACTGCATTAACTGATTGGAAGGAGGCCAACTTGTGAGTCAGCAGCCCTTCGCTGCATATTTGGCCATTTCAACCGTTTATTCCAATCTCCTCTTCAGCACTTCTACAAGAATTTATCTTAGAACGACTAGTTCATAAAGAATATCATAAATAACACTAAAAATAATTTATAACTATTAAGTCTTTCAAATAGCAGTAAACTAACTAGTCAACTATTCACCAATTCAGTCATCTTCAGCACTAAAATAAAGCATGAGATAACATAAATGCAGAACAGGACAAGCACAGCTCAAATCAACAGTCAATTTATTCCTAACAATTGGCACGAATTTAAAACTGTAGGATAGGGATTCCCAGACTTTACGTCACTGCGCACCACTTCCACTTCAGATAAAGACTACCTCATCTTATCGTGTCAATATTAAAGGTCGTCTTCATAAAAAAAATACAAACTGAGTAACAAAAGTTTAATTAAATTAATTTGACAATTAAAAATAGTCAAGAAAGCAAATAACATCGGTTTGGAGATAAAAATGATCAACTGCAATTTTAACCATGATGTGTTTTTATTTTGCTTTCTATCTATGCCTTAACCAATATTACCCTTCAGAATTGACAAAATTGAGAAATTATAAAAAAAAAAAAAAAATTACATTGTTTTCATAATTACATTCATAACTTCAAATTTTTGTCAATACCCGTAAATTTGATTCAGACAAATAGAATAAATAAATAACAGGCAAGAAACCTCTTCTTCATAAATATTGCAGTTGGTCAATTTTACTCAAAATTCGTCAATAAAACCTAAAATCAAAAGTTTATCCATTTCACATAAAATAAGATTCACATAACAACAAGAAAAATTCAGCAAATAAAAGTATATCCACTAAAAGTAAGAAATTTGGACATTGTGGAGAAAATTATCAATATTTTTCAGTTGTAAGCATGTTGTTTATTTACAAACGCGGCATCAATGTTAGACTTGATGTAGCTCAGTTTGGTTCTTAAGTCCTCTTAAACACTGAGTGCTTATAGTTGATATCCGCATGATGGTATAGAAGGATCAATCTAATTAGGGATTGATAAATTATTTGCCACTTCTATAATTTTGTTTTATTGAAAACTAGTATCGAATGTTATAAATTCATCCTCAGTTCTAAAAACACACAAAAAATTCAAAAATAAGCAATTCAAAATATAGTTTGGTATTATTATACATATTAAATTAGATTAATATAAATCAGTATTTTAAAACATTTATGAATTATGAATTTAATTAAGACAAGAAATCAAATACATGTTGGCACTCAGCAACGTTTAAATGGATTATATCAAACAGAAAAGTTTGTACTGGTTTCTTCTCGCATTGAACTAACAAGGAACGAAAGATAGGTAGGATGTTTATAAATAAACGGTTTAAGGGTCAGGGTTTTTCCAGTAATGCCGGTGAGTAATTGGTTTTTCTGTTATAGATGTAAATAAATTTAAGATTGGGCTATTGGAGATATTTATTTGGTCATTTAAGCAAAAATCTGGATTGGATTTGAGTGAGTGCTTTCGCATTTACTACGGTGACCATCCAGAATTATTTTGATTAATTGTAGATCGTGTTTATTCATCTTATAATCCATTAACAATCACTAATACATTTTTAAAACATTGTCATCTCTTATTGAACGTTTTAAAAACATGATTTTATCCGTTACTTTTGCTTGCTTGTTCCCGCAACACTTGGAACGTCCTTGCGTACCGCGCTTTGGGAACCTCTGTCCTAGGAGATTGTGGCTGCTGACTTTGAGCCGAATGTTATCAGAGAGAACTAGGATCTTTCAGCACGGAGCAAAAGTATTTTTATGGAATCGATTCGTTTTCCCGTTTGAATTAGCATTGAAATCGTCAATATCTTTTTCCTCTGCGTGTCTCATAACACAGTTGGTAACTCAGATGACTAACAAGTTTTCTATTTTCGCTTCTTCTTCATTGCTAATCTTGAACTGTTAGTGGGCTCGCTTATCTTTAGATGACCTTGAATCTTTGTTCTTCCCATAAGGTGACCATCGAATAAGGTGGTGCCGTAGGGTAGATGATGAAGTAGCAGTTTCCAGAAGGGGACTACCAGATATCGATTGTTGAAGACTCTTGTTGAAGCGAGGGGAACCAAATCCTCCAAGGGGTAGCCTATCCCTCTGTTTAATCTTTTCTGAGCCCTAATGCTGATAGAGCTCATAATTTAATAAATAACATTCATATACAGAGTAACCCTTAAATACAGAAACAATAAAAAAATAAAATAAAATTTGAAAAAAGTAGTAACTGTTAAAAAGTGTGATCAAATAATACAAATAAGAAATGTTTTTTAGTGTTAAGATTAAATCCCACTAGTAGTAAAATAAATAAAATGAAAACATCGTTTTTACCCAAAATAAATAAATGTAAAATAATGAGTTACTAAGGTAAAAAAAAGAAGTAAAACGAAATAGGTACTTATTATATATGTGTAAACATAATCAGGGTCTCTAGCAAGTAGCTTGAAGATATTCCTTATATTTTTAACACATTTTCTCAGACCAAAAATAGTAGGCTTTATTCGACCTGGCATTTGTTACCTCAATAGATATAACTGTAAATACTTGTGATCATGCATTATTCACAACCATCATTACCAAACTAAGCAAGGTATCTAATTGGATAAAAAAAAATATATCCAATCCAAATAATTTTCTAGTTTTTCTATTTGGAAATAGTAACCATAATGTAATAATTTGCAGTGTTTAAAATTTTAGTTTATTGATTTCAATAATGAACCTTTGTTAGCGACCAAGAAAAAAATATTATTACTTTCCCTCCACCGATAACTTTAAGGTTTTACGTTTCATGATACGCAGAATCCAATCATCGTACATAAAAAAAAAATCGACCAGTCCCCTCCAATCTTTTCTCCGAGACTACACAGCCTGTTGTTTTTACATTTGGTACCTAAGTCATAAGTATCCCCAGGATGACCCTAGGAACTCGACATTACCATCCGCAATTTTATCAACACCAATATACCAGCCATTTATGAAGATAAGGTTAAAATATAAAGTTTTTTAGAATCATTATACCAAAGCATATAGTCATTAAAGTCCAATGGTGTGTAAGATCTGTATTCCAAGAAACTGTAGATAATGCCCATTTTAAGATTTAACGGTGAATTTTCTCGATTTTCTTGGATTCTCTGATTTTTACATTCACCAGAAACCCATTTATTACATAAAAGATAACATTTTTAAAATTAAAAAAATACATAAAGAAAAGAAAAGTGAGGAATACGATTGTTATACGAATACGATAAGTTACCCAATGTAAGCTCTGACTTGAGAAATGCTCAAGATCGATTACCGTTCCAGAAGAAAAAAATAAAAAACTGCCATGAAGATCGGGAACCCTATTCTTTTCGATCATGTTCCCATCGACTTCGGAGCCTAAGCGTGAAATATAATAATATCAACGATAGACCCGTGGAAATCAATGTTCACGCTCGCGCATCTCCAGTCTTCGAATATACATGAAGAAAGAGTTATAGAAAATATTTCGTATTTTTCTTTCATTTTTCGTACACTTATATTAAATAATTAAATCATTATAAGCTCAGATATTTTTTCTTCTGTCCTCTTTTATAGTAAGGATGCTCAATTATAGTAACGTGATGTTTTGGCCTGTTTGATGAGCATTCAACTTAAGATTATGTTACATTAAAATTCATATGATTAATTCCAGGGTTCTGACAATGGCCAGATTCACTCAATTCCTCAGTTTTTGCTGGTATAGTGTCCCATTCAATCTCCACAGACCAGTGACGCGGTTGAGAGAGAAGCGCTGAGAACTCCTAGAGTCCAGCTCTTCTTTTTACAGGAGGGGAAGAGCAAGATTGATTCGAGGTTCCCCAAGCGCAGTTTAAATGTTAAACATAAGCATGCCTCAGTTTAAAACGTTTCTTTAATTTTAATTTTTTTTAATTTATTGTATTTAATTACCTATTTCACTATTATTTAATTTTTATAGTCTTATTATTATCGTTACTATTTAATTAATTACTTGTGAATATGGTATGAATGAACTCCTTCATTAATTATTTGTACTTAATTGAGAAAGATCGTCATATTTCACAATAAAAACAATTAATATCGCAAAAAAAAAAAAAACATTTATTACAAAAGTTTCCATTTATGAAAACAGTCTTCAATGTTATTATTTATAAATTTAAACTAGATTTATTTTTAAATGCAACTACTTACTTATTCCCAATAAATTGTGAAAATCACATTACATTTTTCCCAATGGAAACATATACAGATGTTAAAATATTTGTGTAAATTTTACTCCAACGCCTTCGAATCATAGTCATAGTAGGAAAGATAAGGTAATATTTAGCTAAGCTAATCACTATTTTCTTTTTTACAGCCCAGCTATAGTTTTATTGAAAAGGTTAGACGAAGGCAGTGAGTTCAATCATATATATATGTATACAGTGAGGAAAAAAATTCGACCAACATTGCGACGAATATGTTCATAACAAGCGAACATTATTAACACAACTTTCTACCACACAGAGTAGATTACAAACTCAATAAGGGAAAAGGGTATCTACACTGGACACACAAGATAAGTGTTGACTGATAACAACCTGAGCTATATTAAAAGATAGGACCCGAGGATAACGCACAAAGCCAACCGAAATACTCGTATAACTTACTAGCTGGCCCGGCAATACTTCGCTATTCCTTGATTTGAGTATATATATATATATATATATATATATATATATATATATATATATATATATATATATATAGAGAGAGAGAGAGAGAGAGAGAGAGAGACAGATTAAATGCACAATTCAAAGATTGAAAAAAATTATTGAACGTATAAAAATCAATAAAAAAATAAGAATAAAAAAATCAATTAATTGATGTTCAAAATAGAATTAGTTCACCCACTCGAGAGTAATCATGGCACAGACAGACCAATGATCAAAAATACGTTGTTTAATTTACTCAGGGGACTCTGAAACACCTAAAACCGTTAAAAACTACACATCAAAAATTTTCCCAGTGCGCTTATGTCTTATAGTTCCTCCGATCTGCAGCTGTGGGAAAATCATCTGGCAACAATGTTCAATACGCTGTATCACTGCTGATAATGGTACGATTTCGATGACTTTTTTTTTTTTTAGGGAATTCAACTATCATTTAAATGAGCATTCGTATAATCAGCGAAAAATGTATACTTTTCGCTGATTATACGAATGCTCAGGTGTTGCAAAATGTATATTTTTCAAGTTATGCGAAAATTAGAGAAGTGGTTTTTCGTTCTTTTGCGTAGACGCTATATCAATATCGGTAAATTTTATAATTGCAAAACCATCTAGGAACCATGATGTAGTTAAAATTTGGTAAAGAACGGTTCTGTAGTTTTCGCGGTTATAGCTTATCAACGAAAAAATGGCTATCCTTCTATATAATAGTTATTATATGTAAAAAAGGAAAAAACGTAAATAACTATATAGACCTATATTAATCATTGTTTATTTTTAAATTGATATTGAGCAAAACATTAGATATTAAATCGACGAAAGATATTGTTATAATGCCTCATTAGAAGTCGTTCAAAATTAAACCTAAGGCAAATATAACTTAAAATGCATAAACTTACTTAAATAAATTAATCAAAACATATGTTGAATTCAGAAACTACATTTCAGGCAAACATTTTTGAGGACAATCTCGAAGGCGTTTTGATACGAAGTAACAAAACTCTACATAGACTTACACAGGCAAACCGTTAACGCGCATAAGTCAACAAAATAGAAATCATTCTGGTAGACTCCTTTAAGGCATCGTACAACATCATGGCCGGCAACATCAACAGCAAAATGTTGTGAAAGGGAAGAATGAAAAGAAGGTGGATGAGGAAACTCCTTGAGTAAAAAAAACATCAATATATTCACGTCGATTTTTGAAAGTGGCGTAAGAGTCATTTAGCAAACTTTACAGGAAACATCTGAAACGTTTTTCTCCAAATAACAATATATATATTTTTTTTTATTCTATTCATTTTTGTTCAGAATAGAAGTGTGTTAAGGTGGCAAAACATTTATCATTACAACATATTATTAAGTTCATAAATACGCAAGATAAAAAGCTCAAAATGGGGCATAACTAATTTTTAGGACATAAATGGAAAATTCCAAACTCAAAATTGTCAAAAATAACAAAAAATAAATCGCCTGTCGATATTTCGCCAAAGTGACGACTGTGAGTCGTCAGTATTTGATGCTTACGTCATCACTAGTCGATTTTTAAACCATTTCCAACTTTTTTTTCTCGATATATCATGATCTGGAATCGATAGAGTGATGTTTATGTCCTATAATAAATTGAAACCTAAATTTGGAATTTTTGACACCTAATCCTTTTTCAAAAAAGAACATCGATATTATTGGAATATTAAGCACTATACTATCAAATACTCTAGTAAACGGTGAATTACACCTAACGAGTGCCGGGACGAGACAAAATTGGCCTAGCGCTGAGAATAGTCAGTACAGAGTGATTCAGGCGAGGTAGTGAATAGAAGAGAAGAGTGTCCTATGCACACGGCCCAGTAAGTTCTCCCACAACCTGTCCACTCGCATCGGCATTTCATTCCATCGATGTTATCAAGTAAACAAAGCGAGTAGAGCAATTATTTGTCCCGCTGTCTCACTCATTGGCTTGATTTCTTCAATAGTTACCTTATTTATTCAGATAACGCAGATAACACCGATTATTTGATTAACCGAGTATTAGTTTGATAATATTTGAGATATATAAAAAGAATTGATGAGACTTCGCCCAAGCGCCTGAGTGTTAGACGTAATTTGTATTACAGTTTATTGTGAGTGTTATATTATATAATGTCCAGATCATCGGCAAAGTTTCCTACGAAATAACAACAATCAAACATTCAGGCAGCGATCAAACTGTATTATCGAGTATACATACTGTAAAAACAGTTTAGTATTTTATAATAGGAATATTGAACTAATATACAAGAGAGAGAAATGTTTTTTTTACAGCATTACTGCCCAAATATATTGGGTTGCAACATACACAGCATACTAATCTACATATAACACAGCATTCTAGCTATAGAGCTAGACATACAATATGATTTTTTAAGATTATTATTATTTATATTGCATTTGAAAGGGCGTAACAGGACTCCAAGTAAATTAAATAATCCTTTTTGACTTAGATTTAACATTTGCCATTTTGCCAGAATAAAAAGGTATTTTTGGTAGTAGCGTCAAGCAATCGGCCAAAGATCGAAAACGAAATGCCTTCCGATAACTCTCTATATATGTGAGTAAAAATTACGCATTCATAAGAAGCGAATATTCTAATAACGTAAGCGGACCTCCGCATACCTCAACACACAATGAACGGTAATGATACCGTGAGTGCAATTCTTATGCCAAGGAATGCAGCCTCAACGAAAAATAAAACTAAAATTTAAAAAAAAAAAAAAAAAAAAAAAAAAAAAAAAAAAAAATCTATTCTGAAATAAACTTTTCATGAGATTCGACTTGGTTTGGGGCATTTAAACATTAGTCTTTGATACACTCCAATCAGAGTGTCTATCAAAACATTTTAATGGAATTCATTGGTTTTTCCAGATCATTTTTGGAAAAATTCCCGGTCACTGAAAAAGTTATAATAGGACATGATATATATATATATATATATATATATATATATATATATATATATATATATATATATATATATATATATGCATACACATAATAATTTAATAAATCTTTCTACTTCTAAAATATATCTACTTCTACGAGGCAATAAACGACAAAAACAATTACTTTAAATTGTAGTTTACAATTGACTGTCGATGGATATACTTTTTTCATGACGCAGTATAAAAGGAAAAAATGTTTGGCTCCTGACTATTTTTTTTTAAACTGATTTTTATTAATAATCAATATGCTTTACATAATTGGTACTGATACAATCATTGAAAAAAGAAATACAGATAAACTTGCGTTTATAGACTGTTATAATAGGCAAAACCGCAGAGGAACGAAGTTCTGTGAGCTCCTTCAACAATACTGATTATTATTTATCACGAAAAATTGATGAACACACCGTAATATGTTCCACGTGCCATGTGTAAACTTTTGTACATATCATTATTATGTAAATTTATCTTATATAAATTAGCGCTCGCGTACATTAGATCTTAAAATTCCCTGGCTTTGGATGATTTTTTTAATCAAATTCCACGATTATTCAAGATTCAAAATCTATTTTCCAAGTATTTCAGTTCCGATAGACATCCTGTCCAATAAAGTAATCTATGATAATTTAGTAATCACTCAAATAGACTCACATAAAAGTTCAAGTGTGAACAGGCGCACGCGTGTGTGACTTTCGTACAAAATAATACTTATATAATTATTGGATGACTTGAACTTTTATGCATGTCTATTTGAGTGATTACTAAATTATCATTTATTAATGATACAATGTATACATATACAAAGAATCAATTTTTCATATCGATTTTTCTATCCTCTAAATTAAATATGAAATAATATACTATATATACAGTGGCGGTAAAAAGTATTTGCACACCCAGTTTTTATAAAACTATCAGTCATAAGGGGAATAATAACCCACTGAACTTCACATTAATGAAAAGTATATTTAAAACTAAAACAATTCTATATGTGTATAATAATTAACTTTTTAGATTAATGGAGAAAAATTAAAATATTAATGAAATCCTCTGGCAAATAGTATTTGCACACTTTGTGTACTATCACTAATATCCTTTGTTTACTATTTATTAATTCTTATACCAGTATTATCAGCTCTATCTAATGTTTTCCTACAGTGCTAAAGCATTAAGAATCAAATTCTTTAGTCACTGGTTAACTATCAAGCCGAAAACAAGTGAACTGAGTTTGGGAACTCGCGAAAAAATTGTTTTGTTGCTGGGTCAACTAAAATCATATCGTGAGATTGCAGATTTATTAAGTATAAATTTTTCCACGGTCAGGTATGCCATAAAGAGGTATGAGGAACGTGGGACAACTGAAAACAGTGAGTGAAAGGCCGTCCGAAAAAGTTCAATTCCAGGATGAGGAGAAAGATAAAAAATGAAGCTATGAAGTATCCCACAGTAAGTTCTCGAGACCTGGCTAACATGGTCCATACAACTATTGGTGTTCAGGTTAGTGACAGGACTATCAGATACTGCCTGAATTCAGAAGACCTGCATGGTAGGGCACCTCGAAAGAAACCTTATACAAATGAAATCAACTGTAAAAAGCGTCTTGCTTTTGCCAGAGAATATTTCCAAAAGCCGATTTGGTTTTGGAAGGATGTCATATTCTCTAATGAAAGCATGTTCAATTTGTTTGGGTCCGATGGGCGGAAGAGTATTTGGAGGGGGCGTAAGGAAGAATTGAAAAAGGAAAATGTTTCTGTTACAGTAAAATATGGTGGTGGACATATTATGGTATGGGGGTGTGTCTCATATCACGGTGTGGAAAATCTTGTTTCCATTGACGAAATTTTAAATGCTGAGGGTTATGCAAACATTTTGCGCCATAACCTGCATGCAAGTGCCGAAAAAATGAATATCCGGGATCGATAGGTGTTCCAGCAGGACAACGATCCAGAACACACTGCAACCAAAACCAAGGAATGGCTGATATTTAATGTGCGAAGACAGCTGCACACTCCTCCTTAATCACCTGACATAAATATTATAGAAAATTTATGGCACATCTTGCATCAGAATGTGAGAAAGCATCACATCACTGGAAGACACCATTTGAAACAAGTACTGGCCCAAGAATGGGAACACAATCAGTCTTGATTTGGATAAAAACTTGGTCCACTCCATGCCCACACGTCTACAGACAATTATTGGTGTCAATGGACTTTTTACGAAACATTAAATTTATATTTATTCTCAAAATAAAAAAATAATCGGAAGTGTGCAAATACTTTTTGCCAGAGGATTTCATTATTTTTTTTTATTTTTCTCCATTAATCTAAAAAGTTAATTATTGTACACATATAGAATTGTTTTAGTTTTAAATATACTTTTCATTAATGTGAACTTCAGCGGATTATTATTTCCCTTATGACCGATAGTTTTATAAAAAATTGGTGTGCAAATACTTTTTGCCGCCACTGTACCAAACGTGATTATTCAATCGATTTATTGACTAGTAGATCTACCATCTACAAACAGTTTCATATATAATGACATACAATAATAATAGAAAATGGCACTTAAACGGTGAAAAAATAGATCAAAATCTGGTATCAGGCTTACTAAAGAAAATTAACAAGATACGAAGCAAAACTGTCCTATCTGATGTGAGGTCAGTAGGAGTTCCTGTCATTTTTTTTATGCACTTTTGACAAATAAAAAATAAATTGAGGAAACATAAAAAGAATACATTAAGAATTTAACGAACAAGAGAGAAAAGGGTACTTTACTTAAAGGTCATTATTATTAACTTACATCAAAAATTATATTAAAATTAAATACAGAAATCATATGTTTCGTTGATAAAGGTTACAACGCGATTTTTTTTCCAGTCTAATTAAACAATTTTATTACTTGTTTTAAGTGTTAAAATTGAGTGTAAAATACTTGTTTTCCTCTCCATTTATGAGCTGAACAAATCTGCAGCAGGAGAATAAGATATAAATTAAATGGGTTTTTCCGCATAAAATGTTGGAACCATCGATTTACAATGCTTTATTTAGTGAAATTATTAGTTCTTCTGTTGTCAAGGAACACCAAGAAATCTCTTGGGAACTTGTTACCTACTGAAAGGAAACGACATATAATAACGGAATGTGACCTCCAGAAACAAGAGTGTGTCTGTGTGTGTGTTTTGTGTCAATAGATGGATGTCGCGACGCCGCGTCGTTTTTGAGACTTTGCAATCTTCGGAAACTATAACCAAATTCTTTTTGAGCCACCGATTTATAGTTCAATAGGCGTGCAAGCAAGTCATGTGTTGTCCACGTCAGATATTTTCTATTTGTAAACAATACGTACTCTGTAAGTACTACTGTAAGTAATTGTAAGTAAATAAAATTCTTGATGTTCATTTTCGATTCTCTTTACATAGGACAATGTAAAAAGAATCGAAGACGAACTATTTTAGATGTTATGATCTTGCATTAAAAACTTTAGATGCTTCAAGAGCCCCATAGCCTTTATTTTTTACTGTTTTTAACTCCTCTTTTACTTTAACTCCTATCCTGTGTCTATCTATGTAGCGTCTGAAAAAGAAAAAAAAATACTTTGAAATTGTTCATAATATCGCCTAATGCGACATTGTAAGAACATTCCAAAGGGGAGATATTGGGTACAAGTACCAAAGATGGCGGCCCCAAACTTCGGAATCAGATCCCAAACCTAGCAACTAAGTACACCTACATGTCTCCTGCTATAGCTACTGTAAATGTCTCCAACGAAAAAAACTCTATTATTTCAACTTGCATTGTTCCGATGTTGGTCACTGGCAAGCAGCGTTAATCAGAAAGCAGCCGTTGTATGCGATATTTGGGCCCTCCCTCCCCCCTCCATAATTTACAACTTTCGCAAACAAATTAATTTCATAGAATTGTAAAAGCCATAAAAATTGAATTTTTAAAACAGGCTATATAACACAATAAAATAGGCAGACAGAGATGGAAATGGAAAACTAAAACAACACAATTAAAGTAGTTTTAAATCACAAAACGGAGGCTTAACATTTTCAGGGCACATTCATTCATTAATGGTAAAAAAGAACAATCTATTTCTTATCTTCCGCAACTAGCACTATTAATAAAGTGGAAACGATGATATGGCGTTTGATATAGACAATATCTGTTGAATGCCAGCCAGCTCAGAACTGATGTGATGTGTCGAGTAAAACAATATTATCTCTAATAAAGGGGCCTGATAGCGAGATTATTAGTCACAACTAACACAACACAACAGATTGCTATGTCATACCTTCCAAGTTATATAAACATCAGGCCAATTAATATATAAATAGATAAGCTCATTTGAATAATAAATTTCTTATCACCATTGCACAAACTAACATGAAGAGAAAATATAGAAACATAAATTTATTTTTAATTAGGGATAATATCCTTTACAAAGAATTCGAGAATAATGTAATATTTGTGCGTGATATACATTACAACTATAAATCATATCACAGAAAATACTTTAACGTCAAATGCACTGTCCAAAAGATGGCCAGCAAGGTTGGGCCGAAACGTAGTCTTTAACTAGAAAAGATAATGTTTTGTTTTTTATGGTGTGAGTTCATACGCCTAACACTTGCTGCAAGTCCCAAACATCTATAAGAGGTAGCGCTTGCCACAAGCTTCCTTTGTGTGTGTGTGTGTGTAAATATGTCATGACGGTAGATATTTTATACGATATAACTGAAAAAAAAATTCAATACAAACCAAATTAAAATCACAGTGAAACCTTGAACCCTCGGACCTCCGTACCATCGGTCTGGCTACCCCCTCTTCACCATCTGGGGGCTCTGCATACCACATATACACGCTTGTGGTTGCGGGTCCTTGCCATTGTTTGGCAAACGTGAAAACCCACCATTAAAGTCACTTTGACTGAGGCCCCGAAAATCCTCAACTAAAAATATTCAATTGTTAACTAAAATATCTGATGTGGACACCCCATGACTTCCTTGTACGCCTATTAAACTATAAATCGGTGGCTCAAAAAGTGATACTGAATTTGGTTACTAGTTTCCGAAGATTGCAGTATCTCAAAAACGACACTCGGCGTCGCGACATACATCTATTGACACAAAAATACACACACACATTCTTGTTTCTGGAGGTCTCATTATACGACGTTTTCTTTCAATTGGTAACCAATTTCCAAGAAATTTCTTCGTGTTCCGTGACATCAGAACTGATATCAGTCAATATCAGTAGAAAAAGCATTGTAAATCTATAGTTTTGTTATTTTAAGCGGAAGAACCCACTTAACTTATATCTTATTCTCCTGCTGCAGACATGTTCATCTCACAAATGGGGAGGAAAACCAGTATTTTACACTACTTTCTTTACTTCGTAAAAGGAAGTCAAAATAAACAGTAAAAATTTGCTGTTCATTATGTTTTTTTCTCATAAAAATATGCCATTCATTCATTTACAAACAAAAGTACAAAGAGGGCTAATTACCTATCGATTACTATTTCTCATCTAATATTTTTGGTATTAGTTTGATGACAACAAATAAAATTGGAATATAAATGCATCAATTGGAATTTTACAAATATTGGAAAGCTAGGTTAGAAAGATCCCGTAAAGAGAAATTTAAGGTGCATATCCAGAGACAACAGCATAATTTTAGTTAGATGAAATAGAGAATATTCAGCAAAATAAGATAAGAATAATTTAACTTGAAAAATTTGATGATAAACTCAACATTTTGTAAAAAGACAGGACTTTACAACCATACGGACATTAACGAGAGAAGCTCAGAATAGTAAAAGTTAAATTGGGTGAGAAAGAAACTCATAAAGAACTACCCAGCTCACAGAACAATAGCCAGGTCCGTAAATAGTTAAGTAGCGTAAATAACCGCGTAACATTATTAACATTCGATTCAGGCTACCACTTTGGTAGTTAGTGATGGTTTTTACTCCCTTGTATGAAGTAAAGGAAGTATTGTAATCGCGAAAATTTTCGGTTTTCAGATTTTAACGGAAATATCCGTTTTGACCATCCCTGAATCCATTTTGCCTAGTTTCGTCGTGACATCTGTACGCACATTCTCACATAACTCAAAAACGGTTAGCCGTAGAAAGTTAAAATTTTGTAATTAGAATTGCTGTATCATCTAGTTGTGAACCTTCCTTTTTAGTAACTACTTGATCATCGCAAGTGGTACGTTACTTAAAGGTCAAAATCATATTAAAATATAATGTAAAACATCTCAAATTTCGTAAATAAGACACACAAAAATATAAATAATAAAATAAATTTTGGTTAATATTGGCAAATCTGAAGTGGTACTTTACTTGAAGGTCAAATTAGACTTTCATCAAAAATTATCACCTGAAACAAGAGTCTGCTTGTGTGTATTAATATGTGCTTATTGATGTATAATGTGCGACGCCGACTGTCGTTTTTAAGATATTGGTATATTTGGAAATTAGTAACCAAATTTAGGATCACTTTTTGAGCCACCGATTTATAGTTCAATAGGGGTACAAGCAAGTCATGCGGTGTCCACCTCAGATATTTTAGTTAACAATTGGTTATTTTATTCCAGCAGTATCTACTGTTAAATAAATAGGAACACGAAAGACTCTAAAACATGTAAACTGAATAAAGTACCGCTATATATACATATATATACATTTTTTCATGACAGCATAATATTAGTTTAAAGCTTAACTACCACAATAGAACGGACCTCGTCCAGTTAACTATTGAATAGCAGGTGAGTGGGCCGGATTCGGCAAACTATTGCAGTAAATGGTCTATTGATAAGAAAATTGCAGAGGAAATTGGACAAACTTTAAAGGAAATAGATGAATGAGCTGACTGATTGAGCGCTCCATCATGAAGACACTAGCGGCTTTATCGAACTGCCAACATCGACTGGCGTCCATCGATTGTTGCACAGGTCGTAATTCCTTGATACTAATTAATATAATGCTAATGATCTAGCGTGTACTGCTATTTCATTTGTGTAAACAGTTATGTAGCATTAAATTTAAACAACAATGCAATACAATGCTGATTCTCATCACAATTATACTCAATCGTGTAATAATAAACTCTTTATTGATTACTAAAGAAAGTCCCTTAAGAAAAACATTACAAGCAATGATAGGTGGCTTTACAGCCTTAGAGTAGATCGATATAGGAACACTTTAGTTAAGAGATAGAAAAAATAAAAACAAAACAATTAAAAAATGAAGTAGTAATAATTAACAAAGAACAAATTATCCATTAGTACTCTACATAATTATAAATTTTGATTGAAAATATCAAAACTGATAAGGAAAGGTCTTTTGAAAGATGCACTTTAGAGGGCCGTATTGTACTATGTACTATGTATAAATCTGAGGGCCCAGGACGGATATTGCGGGAATATTGGCTTGAAGGGCTTAGTACTTTATAAGAAAGTGCGGTTTCTTGAACAACGGTTTTACAAGAAAGTTTTTGGACCAGATTCAGACTCAACAACCAGTTCTTTTTCCCACTGGTTGAAGGGCATGTTACCCACTTTACAGAGGCAGTTTCTTAGGCGAGACTAATAGAACAAAAAGCATCAAAGTCTGATTCGAGTGTGGCCTGAACGAGATGTTAGAATCCAATGCCTTACTTTATTTATCATTCTACCGTATAAAAAGAGGCAAAAATGATATACACATATGCATGTACATATTACATAGCCAATAAATATATAAGCAAACTGCAACGATGTAGATATTATTAAACCATGCATCCCTTGATGGCAAAATGGATAATTAAAATATATTAAAACTCTATTGCTAATATTAAAACTAATTACAGAATTTTAAAAAAAATGATACTACATATTTCTTTTATATCACCTAAAAAATAAATTTTCGTAAGTCGTTTTAAGAGAAAAAAAAATAATGTACTTCTACATTAAAATTTTTATCTTCAAAACGTTAATTAGCATTGAACTATAACAAAAAAAAATTAAATATCAAATTGGCATTAACAAGTTATTGCAGAAAAATGTAAAAGTAGCTAGATAACATTGATGGAATGAATTACTGTCTGTTTCCTATGATGGCATACTAAATCTTCTCTTGACAAATAATTGGTGGATTATTTCAGGGTAGCACACGTGGTTCGGAAGATGCTTCGTGGTGGCCACTAAGATTCCGTCCAGATTTTACTGAGATGTATATTAAATGAATTTAGGTAACTGTTTTGAGAATGAACAACATAAATAAATTGTTCAGAAGTTTAAAGGTTTTATTACTGAAAAACTTGTAGAAAAATATAATATATGGAATAAGGCTAAAAGTCAAGACGATAAAAATGTGATGTAATATTTAGCCAAAGTATAATTTTTTTCTATCTTTTTTTATAATGATTCACAACTAATACAAATATTGTTTTATAAATAATAATAACAATATTTCATAACCTTATTCACAGTTTAACATGATACTCATTTGATACACTTTTCTTTTCTTTTTCATCCATTTCCTTTCGATATATCGATATTTTTCTTGCGATTATCGGTGGATATCGATATTAGGTTTCGCAATATCGTAAAATATCGATTAGCGATATTTTACTTCAGACGTTCCAAACTCAATTAGAATTACCTTAAAAAAATTTGTCATTATTAAGAAAATACCGACCATACAGTGAAAAATTGATATTTATACCGTATCTATAAGTCAATTTAGAGTTCAATATAATGCTTATTTCTTTAATCACAAATCATACCTGATTCTTCATTGGATTGAAAGATACACCTACCTGTAACAAAAAGAAAAAGTATATTAAATACATTATATCGTATATACAAATAGTTATATAAATATAAATACAATATTGCAATATTTGCATAAATATAAATACAAATACGGATATCAAAAAAGGTGATCTTTAGATTTATTTATTATATATTAACGACGGCTGTAGATATTTAAATGATGGAAGATTTATTTTTTTTTTTTCCTACAATTTTAAAAAACAACTGGTTTTATAATGGAGCAACAACTTAGAGCGAAACACTTTTTGCTTTGTAAATTCTCCAATTTAACTTTTTTACTAATGTAATATTAAAATTTATTTTTTATTCTTCTCAGGTTTTAAAATTATTAATTATACATATATTTATATAATAAATTGACAATTAATAAACTGACAAACTATAGCCAATCATATGCGAATATGTTAGCTGTGATATGATAAAAATAAATCAAGGTAATGTTTTTTTTTAATCCTAGTGGGATTTAAAAACTACTACAAATTAATTTATTTATATTATTATTATTATTGTTTTTATAGAGCCCAAACAACATTCAATTAACAATTATAACAAATATAATATCCAATTCAAAAGCATCATAACTTTCAAAAGTAATAATAAAGTTCAACAATAAACATCAGCTCACACAATATTGAGACACATAAAATCGACACTAGCCATCTCTAACTGTATAGCTCTAAAGCTCTGCTGCACCCAGACCTCACGCTTATGACCTAAATCCTTCAACTGGACCAAGCGCTGGAGTACCGTTGCATCCACTCTCTCACACTGGTGCAGGTTGTTCAAACACACGTTGACAAACATATATATAAATATTATTGCTATATATTACTTTTTTTTAAATAGTGTGTAGACGCATTGCGTAATTTTTGACAGTTTTCAAAGTTGGGAGGCGAAAATAAATATTAAGATAATAAAATAAATGTCCTCCTGCTATTCTGACGTTTTTTTTTTTTTTTCAATAAGACTGATATTAAAATCATTAAAAAAAAAATGAAGAAAAAACAAACTGTTAAAAAATTACGAAATTCTTACTGAAAATTAAGTATGATTTCTATTCAGAAATTTTAGAAGAATTCAATGGTATTTTTTAAAATGTACAATAAATACTTTTCTTAAAATAGAAAGTCGATTTCAAAATCACTAGGTGTAGTATCTTCTGTAAAATTAACAGCTTGGCGTATGTGTTAAGGTATCAATAATAGTTGTCATGACAATTTCATACCCGTGGAAGCAAGTTCACAACCCTTCTCACTCGTCAGAAGGAAGACACGGCGATCTGCCCATTGATACCACCGCTGCAGACAGCAGACCTACAAAACTACCCTTAGAATGCCTCAGGCAAAAGAAGGAGCTTGCCTAGAGCTCATTATTTTACCTTTACTTAATAAAAAGGGGGTTAAGAAAAAAATAAAATAAATGCGTTAGTATAGATTCCTTTTCCGGCTCTCAAGAGCAAAGGATTTTAACGAATGAGGTATCAAAAGAAAGGGAATTTCACGGAGAAGTGACGAATCCTGATTCTAATACTCAAATTCATACAAGGGCTTAAATAAAAGTGATGAAAAACTGGGAGGTTTTAAAGCTCCGATGATAAGGAGTCGGCGGATCGAGACAGGACTGGTCGGAATATAGACGTTAGGTTCGAGATCTATATACGCTAAATTAAAAACGAATTGGGCTCTAGGTTTTAAAGCCTTAGAGCCTACCGTTTTTGAGATAACGCACGATATAGAGCCGCACGGACCTACATTCCTTGTACGTATCGCTGTCATGGCTACTTCATATCTTTTGAAGCATCTTGATTATATACAAAAACTTTTTAAGTAGTGTGAAATTATTGTGTGAAAACGTTATTTTGCAAATGAATCACTTTATGCTAAAAGGGATTATGTCACTATAAAACATAGTTAGACAAAACCCCGTTTAGCATTAAGCGATTCAAATAAAACATGATACTTCAGATCAAACATTATATTTGTAATTAGATAATTTTCTTTTGAGTATTATTCATGCCTTCAATTAATAATGTGGTTTATAATAGTATTAATGGAAATTTGGAGGATTTAAAAACGAGTTGAAATTCATGTTGGATGTTGAAGAACTGATATTTCTGGTTATTATTTATGTGTGTAGTTAATGCGCTTCAATTAAATATATTAGCTTATTATTTTAATAAAAAAAATCTCCATTATCAAAGTTTATCATCTTGAATACTCACTAATATTTTAATTATTTTTTATGACATGCAGCTCGCATGTCCGACTCCTTACTGACAATTTGAACAAACTTATTATGCTTTTATCTTACATTTAAAAGCAGTGTTTAAAAGCGTGTGTAAATTTCAGACAACACTGAGCTTGGAAAACTAATATTTCAATTGAGATTATTGTGAAACAAGCAAGGTTTGCTCCTTGAAAGAGTGTAGATTTTAGTACTTTACTGATCGATTACTAAATAGATTTATTAAATCTTTATGAGTACAAATTTTACCGAAAGTTGTGATGAACCCCTAAATCTGATGCAAACCTGTAGTTAGTGCGAAATTTTCTCATGGGTCCAGCTAATTAGGTTAAAGTTTATTAATTTCATTTATCAGATTATTTTGTATCTTAGAGAGTTAATAATCTTTAAAATACGGATTATTACTGTCTGTATTGTCATTGTGTTTTATTATGTTTGTAAAGAAATTGTTTACTGCAATCTCTTACACATACTTTTTTCACGGAATCGAAGTGGAATAAATGAATAAATATTATGTTTGTATTTTATTTCAGCGATTAAATACGTCCTTGAGACGGGACTTCCCACTCGTATTAAAATGTTAATTACCACAGAAATTAACAAGTTAAATAAAGGTGCCAATTTCTAAATTTAATAAAAGCAACGAGCAAGTAGTTACATAATATCCCTTACAAAGAGACCTGACAAATAAACCCCGGAATGTAGTTACCATAGTGACCATAGTTATGGTCAGAAGGGATACTTATTGACAAAGCTGTGAGAGCTATAATGGTCGACAGTCCCCTATGTGGTCAGGTCAAACACGTCGCCATAAGTCATTGTATCAATTAACGTGTGCTATCTAGATCCTGAGGTCACCACTGCTCACTATATCAGGGGCCGTAATAGCTCACAGCGTTTCCGCTTCCAACCTTGTCGGTTCATGGTCAGTCTCATTTATATGGCGGCTCCAACATTTTGCAAGCCTATTGGTTTATTCGTTACTGGAATAATGAGGTGGTTAGTTATATCTTTGAACTGAGATATATAAACATAAACATGAACATATCAAGATAACAAAAAGATCTTTAGAACAAGCGTACAAATGTCACTTGATGATGGAACACAAGCCAATTAAAAGAAACAGGATGTTAAACGGTAACTGTACGGGAAATGCTCTCAACTCTAACAAGCCCTTAGAATAATTTCCTCGCCTAGTTGGTATGATGAAGGCTAAAGTGACCAGATGATTTACAATGGAATGTGGGACAAGCACAAAACAAAAAAATAAATAAATATAAAAGATTAAAAATAAAATGTTCACTTTTTTTTTTTATCAGTTATATGTAGAAAACCAAAAATATTGCATACAATTAAAACATCAACAGAAAATCTCTATTAGAACAAATATTAAAAAAATTGGACCAGTAGTCTGGAAGAAAAGGCGCGGATGACGGACGGATTTTTTTTATTCGATATTTGGATTCTATCATACATATCTTGAAACGTAAAACCTCAAATTTCAAGGGTAGGATTAAAATTATTTTTCCTTTTTCGATTACAAAGGCTCATCATTATGAATAATAAACCAAAAGAGAAACTTTAAATTTCCTGCTTTCCTCTGAGATGAAATGAACTTTTTTGTAGCTCTTGAGGTGCAGAATCGGCACCTGAAGTGCCCTGATTTTTATTCTGTACACCTTGTATAAATAAATTGTTTAAGAACTATTTTTTTTCCTGATAAATTATAACTACGAATACTTGTTATAAACAAAATTTAATTCTTTAAATTCTACTAACTTACATATTTAAGCTGATTGTAATAACTGGGGACTCATTGGCTATAAACCTAAAAATATATACCGGCCATTTTGAAATATTGGCCCAAAAAGTCTAAGCACCTCCCGGGAATGGTAAACTTTTTAACTTTTTAATACAGTTTTTTTTTTTTTTAATACATATTAAATTAAATGTAATATAAATTATGTAATATTTGTATTAAATTAAATTTAATATGTATAATTATACCAAATTGTATTTTGAATTACTTATTTTTGAATTTTTGTGTTTTTAGAACTAAAGATGAATATATGACATTCGACTAGTTCTCAATAAAAACAAAATTATAGAAGTGGCAAATAATTTATCAATCCCTAATTAGGTTAATCCTTCTATATCATCATGTCGACTAAGCATCATAAATTGTTTATCAAATTTTTTAGCTCTAATTCATTTTTTTTTGCTTATCTTTTTGGAAAGTGAGGAGATGTTGGAAAAGGTGGAATTTGAATTAGGATAGAGAAAAAGCATGACGGATATTAGTAGGGAGAGTGTTCTAGAGGATAGTGGAGCGGGCAAGAAAGGAACGTTCGAATGTTTTGGTTCTATGGGAGGAGATATAGAGGTTAGAAAGGCGCGTTCTTGTTGCCAATGAGTGAACTGAGGATTTGAATTGTAGGAGTAAGTAGGAAGGATGCTGGGAGTTGATGGTTTGGCATAGGAAAGATCCAAGGAAATATTGTCGCCGGGTGGAGGGGAAGAGCCACTTTAACTCGCCATAAAGATGGGAAACGTGGGACCACCCAGAGGTAGTGAAGACAAATCTAAAAATTATTTAATATAAGTATGCCATTGTAAGGAGGGAGGGAGAAATATGGCGCATCTTAACAATTATCAGGTATATCGCCTTTTATTCATTTTACCATAACTTTGATGTATCTTCTAAAATATCTTATAGGATGCTATACCATCAAAATTACAGATTAATAAATTAAATCATAATTAGAGACATATAATAAAATTAAAAGATAATAACAAAAAAAAAATTCAGAGTCAATGTACATGAATATTTATACGAGCAAAAACAAAAATATTCTCGCAAGTAAACTGCAAGTAGAGTAATCTGCAAAGATAAGGAGGGACTATATTGATGGATTGTCCCATTAGTATTGTTAGTGACCACAGATGAGCGGCCAAGCGAACAATGACAACCTCCCAACCAATCACTGCAATACTATGCAAATTAAGGTTTTGGCAGTCATTCCTTACATCACTTCCAACCAAGGTTTGTTCAACCTAATCGTTCCCTACCAGTTCATAATTATTTTTATTTTATATTCAGTTAATTGAAATAATATGAAATAACAGGGATGCTATATGGTGTGAATATAAAACAGGAACAGCCGTGAAAAGATAAAAGTTTATTTTTATCAATAAAAAATATCTGATGTGGACACCCCATGACTTTCTTGTACGCCTATTTAACTATAAATCGGTGGCTCAAAAAGTGACCTTGAATTTGATTACTAGTTTCCGAAGATAGCAGTATCTCAAAAACGATACTCGGCGTCGCGACGTTCATTTCGGTTTTTATGTGTGGTTTTCTTTCAGTAGGTAACAAGTTCCCATTGAGATTTCTTCGTGTTCCGTGACAACATTAGATCTGTCTATGTCGCCAGATAAAGCATTGAAAATCGATGGTTCCGACATTTTAAGCAGAAGAACCGACTCAGCTTATATCTTATTCTCCTGCTGCAGACTTGTTTCATATCAGAAATGGGAAGGAAAACAAGTATTTTACACTGAATTATAAAACTTAAGACGAGTAATAAAAATGTTTAATTAGAGTGGGAAAAAATCGCGTTTGTAACGTTTATCACCGAGCCATATGATCTCTGTATTAAATGTTTATAACTTTTGATGTAAGTTTATTATGACCTCGGTTCACTAATTTCAACTAAAACCTATTATATCATTTATATTGATAAAAAAGTCTTATTTATCAACTTTGAGATATTTGCATTATATTTTAATATGATTTTTGATGAAAATCTATCTACCTTCAAGTAAAGTACCACTACCTGTAATCTAGTAGTAAAAAGGTAGGTTTTACAAATAGATTTTACAACAAACTCAAATAAAAAATTTCAACTTTCTAAAGTTAACCGTTTTTGAGTTATGCGAGATACCTACGAACGTACCTACAGACATCACGACGAAACTAGTCAAAATGGATTCAAAGATGGTCAAAATGGATATTTCCGTTAAAATCTGAAAACCGAAAATTTTCCCAGTTATAATACTTCCTTTACTTCATATAAGGAAGTAAAAAAGGATACAAAGAGACATATACGGACGAAATATTCATTGTAATGAACTTGGCAACACACAGATTTGGAAAGTAAAGATAAAGTACGCTTGAAAAATGCGTAGATACAACAGTGAATGCAGCTTATAACTCTATGAACCATATGAATATATCCAAGAATTATATTTCATAATGACTAAAAAAGAAATTAATAATAAAAAATAAAAAAAAGCATACATAAAACTTCACTTAGCGTGAATGGAATAGAATGTTTAACTGCAGACAAATCCATTATGATAACATCCTAAACAGACAACTTAAGCTCTTGTGAACAAGAAACGAACCTAGGAATAACGGATTGGGATTCGAAGTGACGAGATTTGAAAGGCTTGGTGACAAACACTGATAATTTATTTCAAGAACGGTTAGTTCATCCAACTATTTATTATTAAAAACATTTATTATTAGCAATGGCAGTTTATGTCTAGTCAAAATTGTATATATAACATACATAAATTATTTACTCCGATCCCGTGCTATGCTTAATTTCTCTCTAGCTAAAATTAAATCAAAACTAAAGGTAAAGAACTGATCCTACAGTCTGTGATGTTCAAAGAACAGTAAAACTTCTGTCACAAGACTGTCCCATATTTTCAAGTATGAGGAAAAAATTAGGTCTCTCATCAACGTTGAAAGATAATATTTATATGACGACGAAAAAGCGGTTAAGAAAACCTTAAAAAAATATAAAACAGTAAAATTTTAAAACAGAGTGTAAGATAATACGTTTGAGATAATTAAGCTGGTGAAATCCTTCAGCTGCTGATTAAACCGATGAATTTATCTAATAGAGAGAAATTATTTATTTTTATTTTGTTGTCTCTACCCTGCAGGGTCATTGGCAATACCATTATCTTACACTCCGTTGTAAAATTTCACAATTTATAGAGTACATAAATTATGAGGTTCTCTAAAATAATTGGGGTTCGATATCCTATTTAATTAGAAAGGACTTTACACAATATCGACAATAAAGAAGAAATTTATGATTTGAAACATATTAAGCAAATCTTTTTCAGTTGAGTTCCTTCCCGATTTGTGGATTTAGGTTTATAGTTCGTTCTGTTTAATTTGAGCCACAAATAGTTTGTATACCGATATGGTACACTGACGTACAAGCAGGAGTAAAGATACCGATAAGGAATCTTTACTCCTGTTTGTTACAACATGGCTAAAATGTATTTATTTACACAAACAAATTATATGTTTAAGATGGAAGTAAACCAATATACAAGACAAGTTTTCAATTTTGGGAACCCATGCTTTGATGTAGTTTCTCTAGACTTTGATACCACACCGGTTAACGAACTATCCGCTTGACAGATCATCTATATAAAATGAATTAAGTAAATAAAGGATGCATTTTTATATATATCGGAGTATTTTCCTAGCAAGTTCAAGATTTAATAAACACAAAAGAAAGGGAGATAACATGGTTATTTTGAGACAATTCAAGGGTCCGATATTTAGTAAAACGGCAGCTGAGTAAACTGGCCGAGGAATCCAATAAAGAAGAATTAAGCCTACCTCAGGAGCGAAATGCCACAGATTTTTATTTTATTTTTTAAACCTCCAATGCAAACAAAAGCGGGGCGGAAGAGAAAACATTCTCTTTTCTCGATAGCGGGTAGGGACTGTCCCAACACAAATAAATGTTGGACCAAAAAAAAGAAATGAAAAGCTGCTCAAACATTTACATTCAGAGATAGCACTATCGAGACCAGGAAGTTTCGAATGCTACCTTTTATAATATATCTCTAGTTGGGACCATTCTCTAGCTAATCAGTTAATCCACCAACTAGAACAAAAAATATAATAATCCACAAAAAGTATTGCAATTTCAGCGAGAAAACTCCATCGGTTCAATAATTGGCACGAATGTATAGAACTCCAGTTCAATACCCTAACGGCAAACAGACCGTGAAAAACATTTTAATTAAACATCATTAAGAATAAGACAGAATAAGAAAAGCACGTAGTCTCTAATCTTCAATATAATTAATTATAATATAAAGTCATAATATTCATAAACAAAGCCAATTTGATTATTATTTTTTGCGTTTAATTTTAATGATAATCCACTTACAATCAATCATCTACAATTTAGCAAATCTATATTAATTACGATATCGATGGTCAACTTCACAGATGTAAGTACAATTTGGTTATTACTACATTAAGATTAGAAAACTACTGGTAAATATCTAGTCTACATCTGTTTGAAACTAGGGTTATAACATCTAAGTGCCCTAATTTACAATAAACCAAAGAGAATTAATAAAAAAGGAATTACTGGATGCTGAGAAAAATATCAAATTCTATTTACTCGAAAATTTTAATTAGGGATTGATAAATTATTTACCACTGCTACAATTTTGTTTTTATCGAAAACTAGTTTCGAATGTTATGCATTCGTCTTCAGTTCTAAAAACACTCAAACATTCAAAAAAAATCAATTCAAAATACAGTTTGGTATAATTATACATATTGAATTAAATGTAATATAAATTATGTAATATTTATATTACATTTAATTTAATATGTTTAATAATACTAAACTGTATTTTGAATTGCTTATTTTTGAATTGTGCGTATTTAGAACTGAAGATGAATGTATAACATTCGAAACTAATTTTCAAAAAAACAAAATTATAGAAGTGGCAAATAATTTATCAATCCCTAATTAGATTGATCCTTCTATACCATCATGCGGATGTCAACTGATAAAATTTTAACTTACAGCAACTGTGAAGCGGACCATCGCTATAAAATAATAAAGTATCGAAAATGGTAAAACCTCATGGATACGATGTACATTTATCCAGGCCTGATACTGTTTCATAAGAGGATTATAGGTAATATCTTTCAAAATAAATATAATCATATTATCATAAATATGATATTAACTCATTATATTGACTGAATTAAGGCCGAAACAATAAAAAAAAAAAGCAGACTTAAACATGTTTTCACATAACATAAAAATAAAATTTGAGAGCCGGAGCGTCTCCACTTATCAAAACAAAAACATGGAAAAACTACAATAAGAAAAATTAAAAAAGCCTTTACTACGAAATTTGATTGATTTATATTTCGTTAATAACAAATATAAAATCGATAATGTCTGTTTTTATGACCTATCGCTATATAAATTGCGATGGGCTAAGTGCACCTCAGTAAACTTTAACATTGACGGAAGAGAAATAGCTCTGGGCCTTAATTTCTTGTTTTGAGCTCCTTTATATGTGTTTGTGTTTGTGTGTGTGTGTGTGTGTATATATATATATATATATATATATATATATATATATATATATATATATATATATAGATATATAGCCCGAGGGTCTCGCAGCGTCACTGGTTCTTGAGCTTGTTGACAGAATCTGGCGATCATTGTCAAATTGGGAAGGCAAAGAAAAATTCAATAAATGTACTGAAATAGTAATGAACTGAAATGAAAATAAATTTTATTTTGGGATTACGTTGGAACATAACATAATAATAGCAATTGAGATTACGTTGGAATATAACATAATAATAATACTATAATAAGCAAAAATTCTAGACATTGATTGTGCTGTAAAGGTATTTAGGACAAAGTTGTTGCTGCGTTGCTAAGCGACCTCTGCAGTTTGCATCAATACCAGCTGCATTCTGCTGCTAGACTCACATTCCTCACTTCTAGATTAAATTTAGGATTCTATACTATATGTTCATAATTTTTCATTTTATATTATTTTACTAGAAGCTACATATCATTCAAAACCCAATAACTGATTATGTATAATACATAGTATACTTATATATTACTTTATATTATACTATTTATATAATACTATACATAGTATGTAATCCATCTTGTAAACAGCATTTACAATTTTTCTAATTATTTTCATCTCAACACTATTTTCTTCCATCAGTTAAAAAAAGCTAAATTTATTAGAAATTTGCATTCTTTGCGTGCATAACGGAATAACCAATGAGATTTTGAGCGTCTATATTTGCTTTTTATAGTTTTACATTACTTATTTTAAAAAAATTTTATATCCACTTTGATTTGAAATTGATTTTTTAGCCCACATAGCGTCGACATGGCAACAGCTTTATCAGCTGGTCGAGGTCTGCCTGTGTGGGTTCCCATCTATCGCTAAGCTAATATTGATTTTCTAATCTGGTCGTAGATAAAGTTTTATGTAGGCGGCGTCCTACTTACCCTGACCAAGCCATTAAACCATTACTTAGGACTTTTAACTTCACCTTTTCTAGGTTTACTGGCTTTAAATACATACATAACACATTGAGGGGAATCACTTAAAAATCATGATATATGAGTATTTTCAAAATTATGGGTTATTTTTTGTCAGAGATTTTTAAAGGGAACCCTTGGTTATAAGAATTACAGTTTTCTCAAGTGAGATGAATATATGTGTCTTAGAAACTACCCATTAATCTGTGATCCATATAATAATTATAATTAGTAAATACACCCATTTATCTCTCCCTAGACATGCCACAAGCTATAAGCTACATATTAAAGGGAATTTTATGGCAAGTATAATAATAAGTTCTAAATATAACATATGTTATCAAACCATATTTCATAATCATAAGAATCTCCCTGATATATTAAGATCATAAAGGACAATTTGAGAAATTAAATGTGTATTTGCACTGTTTTATGTTTGTAATAAGTATTTTTCTCTCTCCCTAGACAAACTTTTAAGCCTCCCTTCACTAACAGAAGAAAAGGACGTCTTTAGCTGTCGAATTACCTGTCAACACAATGTAGAACTTAATTACTAAAATAAGTCACTTGTTGATATATAAAGGATCCTCCATTCGTAGTAAAGGCTCTGTACATTTTATTGAAGTTTGGATTATTTTTATTCATCCGCATTCCAGCAAAACAGGCTTATACAGTCGTCATATGGCTCCGGATATATATCGATATATGGATATAGATCCATGGATAAGTGGATTTGATTTAGTCAAAATGGCAACTCATGGCAACAAGTCGCAAAATATCACTAATATTTCATTAAAAAGGAGCTTATTGTTCAAGATTGGTGCATAGAGCACGACTACAATTACAATAAAATGAAATATTTTTATTTATACATTTTTCATATCGCACCAACTTCAAACATTTTTTTTCTCAGTGATTAGCATACTTCCTGTACTTTGAGAAGTGGATGAATTAAAATAAAAAAAAAAAAGCTTTCATTATTTTTTAAACATTTGTAGGTTATATTCATGTTTATAACTCCGAAATGAGTTTAGTTAAAGCTCATCAACTTAGCAATAACATAACGATCGTTATCGTTGCTGCGGTATATTAATAAAAACTGTCTTAACTAAACTATAAAATGTAAAAACATAATTTCAGCTTCTACAATCATAAGCAATTATTAGACTGGCCTACTTATCCGATTTTATCACACTATTAATCTTTTAATTGAGAGGTCTGAGAGGAGGGTCAAAAAGCAATCAAAAGTTTTCCTTTTAAAAAGTTCTTAACGGTTTAATCTAAGGAAGTGAAAGAATGAAGAAAAAGAAAGAAAAAAAAAGAAAGGATATGAAGAAGCAGACAAGTTGCTAAGTGGGAGCGCTGTGATGCCTCCAGGAAAGAAACGACCCTGAAGAACAGAGTTACCCTCAGGATGTGGGCGAAGGAGCCCATCTGATTGGAACTCTAATTAGCTGAGACAAAAAGTAGCAAAATAAATTTCATCCTCGGAATCGGGTTAAATATTTTCCTTCTCTCAAGGATATTGAAACACCTGAAGAAAACTGAGAAATGAACATTGCAATGCAGTGCTGAATATTTTTATGATAAAATAAGCAGTTAAATTTACATTTAACCACTAAAATACAAAATAACTTGTTCAGTCTCTTTTGTTGAAAGAATTTTCAAGGAACAAGGTCAAACAAAAAAAAAAAAAAAAAAAAAATATATATATATATATATATATATATATATATATATATATATATATATATATATATATATATATAAAAACGGCAATAATGTTCCCTTAAATAATTTTCAGGTTTTCGCACTTTTCTTTCCCTTTACTCCAGCATTTTATTTACAAAATAAAATTTTCCCACAATAATTTTTCAACGATAAGTACGTAAGTTGGATACTTTTTTTTTCAAGCAATTTATTTATTGCTAGTGTACCGTTCTTATGAATCGTAACTTGATGTAATTAAACCTGAAACCTTCCTCGATAAACGGTCTATCAAACGCAAAAAGAATTTTTCAAATAGGACTGTCAGTTCCTGTAATTAGCGCGTTCAAACATACAAATTCTTAAGCTTGAAATCGTATATATGAAGGGTGGCCTTTTTGCATATCAAGCGCCCATTTTTTTAACAAACGAGTTCAGATGCGCCATAAATCTCGATACTTTCCTTCTTATCTCTTTACGTTCATGGTTAAGGGTAGAAAAATAAAAATAAGCGTACTAACTCTGCTTCCCTTAGAGTAAGAAACAAAATAATCTAATAACCCAATCTAATTATTTATTTTATTCCAGCTTGTTAAAACACCAATCTACAATGATATGATACCGCCATAAGCTAAAAGGCCCTAACTCCAAATCATTTTTTAAAATGCATTTTTGTATTATACCCAAATTTCTCTAAAACTACATCTTTTAAAGCCCGTATTTTTATTTATCATTGATTTTAGGGCTTTCTAACATCATAAAAAGGTTTAGTTTTTGAAGCAATTCGGGTAAAATACAAAAATGTATTTTAAAAACTATTTGGAGTTAGGCCCTTTCACCTTATGACGACAGAATAGTCAGAAATGATCTCTCGTACGAGAGGGTGATCGCATCGTGATGGTGCTACAGAGTATCATATGGTGAAGATAACTCTGGACCACAGTTGTTGGCCCTGAGAGCCAGATGGACTTAGAACTTGAATTTATTTGTTCTCTCTGCTTGCTAGAAGGAGTCCTGGTTCCGGCATATGTTTAATAAACTTTTTAATAGAAGTATTCTGATAGTTATTATTAACCCATATATAAGGCATCTAAAAATATAGAATAAACTTTATTATCAAAACCTAGGTATAAATATCTGATATGGACACCCCATGGCTTCCTTGTACGCCTATTAAACTATAAATCGGTGACTCAAAAGGTTGTTCTGAATTTGGTTATTAGTTTCCAAAGTTAGCTGCATCTCAAAAACGGAACTCGACGTCTATCCGTTGACACATACCGACACACAGACACATAACCTCTTGTTTGTGGAGGTCTAATTCCGCTATTATATGCCGTTTTCTTTCAGTTGGTAACAAGTTCCTAAGAGATTTCTTCGTGTTCCTTGACAACATTAGAACTGTCTATGTCACTAGATAAAGTATTGTAAATCCACGGTTTTAACATTTTAAGCGGAAGAATCCGCTTAACTTATATCTTATTCTCCTGCTGCAGACTTGTTCAGCTCACAAATGTGTAGTAAAAAAATTATTTTACAATCAATTTTAACACTTAAAACAAGCAATAAAATTGTTTAATTAGAGTGGGGAAAAAATCGCGTTTATTACCTTTATCACCAAACCATATTATGTCACGTTCGGCGCATGCGCCACGGTTTAACCATCACTAGTATAGACATAAAAGCAATACCGCAGAACATGTGGACTTGAGACCAAGAGCAAACTAATTAACCTCAGAAGGTAGCGCACTAACAGAGCTTATGATGTGTGCCAGACCGCTGCTATCAAAGACACTATATTACTAATAAGTAAGCTACTGCTACACGTAGAACTGCCTTTGATCTAGCTAGATATTAGGCTCCTCCTATCTCTTAATTGTGTATCGATCTAATTCAACCGAACTTAATATCAAGAACTAAGATTATTTTTTTTTTGTAAAAAACAAAAAAGTATTTATTATGGCAATTTAGTCTAACAACTTGATTATAAAAAAAAATTCTATAAAACTAGAGAAAAATATAACCATTTTTGAAGATGTGTTATTGTCAAGGTTATAAGATTGGGCCAACTGTCCACATCATATGTCCCAACCAGCTGCTACCGCGGTCTGCCATTAGACTAATCGAGCGGTTGAGGTATGGCTTGAAAATGGCCTAAAGAGAAAAACAACAATCCTTTGGCGAATCTTCTAACATAATAATATAAGGTTTATAGCTAATTAATTAGGAATTAAAATCTGTATTAAATTAATTTGTACCGTGACAAACTGATTTGCGTTCTTTAAGACTCTTATTTGAACACTGCATAACTCGTAAGTTTGATATTAAACAGTTTCATCGTTCAGGGGACTACAGGGATAGGCCATGACGACTGAACAATAATATTTAAAAAATCACTCTACATCAAGTGACAAAGGGTTCAAATGACAATTTTAATAATTTTGTGAAAACGCATTTTACAGTTAAAACATTTTGATAAAATCTAAAACTTTTAAGTTTGTATCATACCTATATTATGACTTTGTATATCCCTTGAATACTGAACAATATTGCTTTCGAAAAGCATTTTATATGCGTTAACTATCCATAACCGCGCTTAACTCTATCTTTGAAAAAAATCACTTTTACCCATTGCTTTCTTAACCTCTTACATGTTCATTTAGTTAATATAATAGCTAATATAATCCCTTTTTCCTACTTGGTTTACTGCTTATCGTTTAAAATTATTACTAATACTAAAATAATGAATTAATAACACATATTCTATTTTATAATGATATATAAAATTTAAATTCTCTACTAATCCTAAAAAATCCTAATCACTATTAATTTAAAAAATATTAAAAATTTCAAAGGTCCACAAAGTTTCAAGATATTCATTTACAATAAAATAACGATATTTTAAAAATAATTATTTGTTTCTTGGAATAATAGTTGGATGCAAATACTTTTCTTTTTATTTGTAAGGCAACTTTAATTTCATTAGCTGACTTAATTGTACTTAATACAATAAAATTAGACAAATTCGAAATGCCAACCTTCTTTTTGAATTCCTAGTGGTTCAAGCAGCCTTCCTCTATACTCAAGTAACATTTTGAAACCATAGCTAGGTATTTACGAGAAAAAAATTAATAAAAAACGCAAGAATAAACGCATGAAGAAACGGATAAACGCCGCTGTAAACTAAACTGCTGGACCCTTCTCGGCACGATAGACAACTTTCCTCACAAGTCCACTTAGGTCATTTCTTTAATGTAGCACTAGCAGCAAGTCAGAGCCAAAATATATAAATATCACCAAAATGGCGCATTGGATATTTTCCCGTGAAAACGAAGATGTATATATTAAAGAAATAAAATTTTTAAAAATATTGTATATTAATCATTTTTTAATACTTAAAATACCTGTTTGTTATTTTCCGCTAAAATAAAAGTGCGGCAATAAATTTCAAACTAATAAAAAGTTCTCCTTAAGTATCTTAAAGTCATTTTAAGGTAAAAGAAAGTAGGTCAAAAAACCGATGTACAGAATAAATACAGTGTATATTGCAAATTTTAAAATGCTGGATTTCACTCAAATTATTTTCAACCATTCCGTTTGAAATAAGCGACCTATTTCAATGACCTCTTAAGCTCTAATCCGGCAGATTCATATCCCTGGATGCCTTCCTTATAATACCTCGAGATTGGTTCCTCAGGGAACCGCTATGATATTTCGAAGCCGATGGAATCCTTTGCTATTTGCCGAAGTGAATACGATAGATACGGATTCGAAAGCAGGTAAAAATATGAAAATGTAACAATCAATAATATTATGTCTTTGAGTTATAGTATAATATATTAGATGTAACTCCACAGAAGCAAAGCTAGGATTTCATATTGAAAAGCAACGTAATGTGATGGAATCGTAATAAAAAAATAGAGCTGTATTTATGACAACTTCCATATTTTCTGAAAAATATTCTAAACTTCTAGTTTACTACAAAAAAGAAAAACAAAATACAATGCTTTTACTCATAATCAGCCTATTTTACAACATTTTATTCCCAATAAAGCAATAGATTTCAATAAAAAAAAATTTAAATAGTGGAAATATTTTATTTTTGAATTCCAGTACAATACTATTGAAAAGAATTAATTTGATAAAAAGTGAAAACCCCGACTACGGAAATAACTTTTATATCTCTATATAAAATCTATTTTATTTCTACCAGCCTATTCGTCCTAAGGGACGGGATGTAAATGTAAATCTACCTAAGCGCTTTGGTGGCTTTTTAGTGAAGTTGAGGCTTATGAATATTGAAATTTGGTGTCGTAGTCGGGTGCCTTCCACACCCAAGCGAAAATCAAGAATCTGCTTTGTTCATTACATTAATTTACTTTCTATATATTTACATCCTCAGATGTAAGCAGCTTTCTATATTTCGGCATGCACAGACGAAAGGGACAGAATGTCTTGCAAGGGGCCGTAATATGTTGTGGAAGGCATACAGCTACTACACCGAGATTCAATTTTCATAGGGGTAAACTGCACTAACAACCCACTAACGCACTTCAGTAAATATGCAAGTACCTTCCGTACCTTCCGTATTCCTTAGGAATAGCGTTGCGAGATATAAACGTTGTTTCGTAGTCGGGGTTTTTATTTCTTATTAAATTAAAGTTACTTTAACATTTTTATTTTTTCAAGTATTGGCAATTTATAATTTATTACCATGCGATCATGAACTTACTAACGGTATAATAAGAAACATTAACAAAAGGCCGAAAATATTTAAAATATAATGAAATATATAACAAATTAAGTACAACATTTCTTTAGAATTTTGAGAACAAAATGTTTCAAACGTTCACGAGACCGCAACAAATAATTTGAGCCATCATTAAACTTAAAAATCGGATAGCTCAAAAAATCGTTATGATACCTCAGTAACGATCAAGCAAAATACATTCGTCGTAATCGAGTAAAAATTAATAAAAAAATTTTTGATGCATTTTTTCTGTGGACAATACTCGTATATCTATACCTCCGGTGAAAAGTTGGTAACTAAACTTTTCAGAATCAAGAGTTACGTCCACTACTTGGTTGTAAAATGTGGCTTATACATCCTGTAAAAAAGATGTGGCCAAAAACTAATATAGTATGGAGATATCGCGATGTGAATAATTCACCAAATTCCTTAAACGGCTGATTTTTTGAAGGTAATCAAACTTTGAAACTGAAAAGTTTAAATTTTTGACTTAACCACTTATTCACCGGAGGTACAGATATGAAGCTGTTTCGATTTGTACAAAAACCGGGCACAAATTTAACATCACTCCCCTCCCGTGCGGTAAACAATGTACTAAATACTACGTCATCGGCCAATAGAAGCTCTATTATCCCTTGGTGAAAAAAAACAGAATTTCATTTGGCACTCACAGAAAATTTGTGATCATAGACTGATCAGGTTCTTGCAACAAAAATACACTCTAACAATGTTATAACATGTAACACGCACCTTGATGATATTACACATGCAAATGCCGTATCCCCGAGACTCCGCTAGAGACTACAGATTGCTGACGTCTGCTAGCGAATCAACATGCCTCACCACATCCACTCAGATGGTACTGGAGTCAATGTCAATGCCTAGAATCGCTACTAAATAAGGAAATGAACATGGAGACCACTGCTCATTTAGATTTGTTTGCTTCGACGTCATTCGTCTTTATTTAGCGTCTCTGAAGAGGAGCTAATGTTCTCGAATAGTAAAAAAAATAGTAATAAATAAATAAGGGAAGTAAATAATTTAAAGCCCACAAACTTGGTGCACCACTTCGCTAATACAATAGCTGAACGAGACAATACCTGAAACCGCTACAGAATGCATCCCGGGTATTAAAATACCTCTATCGATTCATCGACCCTTGGGTGTTAAAACACCTGGCGGTTAACTGATGTTCATATTAACACCTTCCCTGATACAACAGATGTTTCAGAAACGTAACTGAATATAGCACTTTTTAAATTTTTTTCTACATTAATTTTATATACACAAATATATATATATATATATATATATATATATATATATATATATATATATATATATATATATATATATATATATTGACTTTATTATCAAAACCTGGGTATAAATATCTGATGTGGACACCCCATGACTTCCTTGTACGCCTATTAAACTAGCTCACAAATGTGGAGGTAAAAAAAAATATTTTACAATCAATTTTAACACTTAAAACAAGCAATAAAATTGTTTAATCAGAGTGGGAAAAAAATTGTGTTTATTACATTTATCAACAAACCATATTACGTCACATTCGGCGCATGCGCCACGGTTTAGTCACCACTAGTAGACATAAAAGCAATAACTTAGAACATGTGGACTTGAGACCAAGAGCAAACTAATTATATGTGCACACACATACATACATATATTTACATATGGAATCTAAAAATATATATTTGAGCCCCATAAACTCGGATGTAATGACATAAAATAGATCTAGCAAAGAAATGTTAATTTATGTATCATTAAATATAAACTTTTTTTTAATACTAATATTTTACACTTTCTCCTAAATATAAGACACAATGCCTTGAAAGTTGTATCTATCAAACTAAGGATCTTAATTGGAAGTCACAAAAAAAGAAAAAAAAAGGCCTCCCGAAATCTGTGGGAAATCGAAAGCGAAACTGAACAGCTTCCTCAAGAAAGACGACTGTTAACGGTATCTTCACCTTTATCGGTGCGCAGGGAATCGAGGAGGATTACTCAACATCATTTAGCAGTCACAAACACACACACAATATATATATATATATATATATATATATATATATATATATATATATATATATATATATATATATATAAACTAATACATAATAAACACAAATGTGTAATGTATCCTTAGTTACTTCTTAAATTATCAACTACCGGAAAAGTAAAACTGACTTTTTTCGTAAGGAAGGAAATATGTCAATTGTGCTCTTAAGGCTGGTTTACACGAGTAAGTTATTTTAGCAGAGCCTTGATCAAAAAACTTACTCGTGTAAACCAGTCTTTAGGATTAATATCGGACAGTGCATGCGTCATGCATATCTGAACTTCAATTGCCATAGATTGAGGCGTACTGGCCTTTTTTCTCATCAGGGCAGTTTCTTCTTTTCTCGATACAAAGTTTCACAATATTATTAAGTCAAGTTTATTTATTTATTTTTAAATGTTTCACTTTTGACCTAATTTCATACAATTTTCAAATCTTCACATCTTAAGCAAAATCCCACAAAAATAAATAATTTCTCAGAAAAATAGCTAATATATTAAGATTTTCAATATTCTGATAAGAAAAAGAGAAAATTTAAATGCATAACTAATCCTAGGATAATACCGATAACAAACCTAGTCATAAAGATAATAATTTCGATAATATAAATAAACAATTCCGCAGGCTGGCCACTATACATTTTATGATGTAACAGAAAATATGAATATGTAAACAATTAAAATATACTTTTCTTAAATAAAATAGAACAAATATCGAACATTCCTGGATATGTCTTCTTTAAAACAGTCACATAGTAACTATGAAGGTCATAAGTGACAGGTACAAGTAGAGGTACCTGATCTGCGACTAAATGATATCGTTGAGAAAAAATGTGATCAGCATTGTACTCCAAAGGTCTGGCATATGTCATGTACTAATTTTTAAGATTTGAGTTGACCCACGAAAAGCCCGTCAAACCAGCCCTACCCTCACTCTTCTAATTGTCTCTCCTAAGTCATTACCATTGTTAGGTTTTAGCTTCAGGATGTGACCGAATGTCCCTTAAGAATTACAATATGTCATAATTTATTTTGGGCATTACTATCCTGCAAGAATCTGGTCCTATCAATCTTCCTCCACTCTCTTCTATCCTGGACAAGCATCCGCTATCTTCTGATTTCCATCTTCTTCCGAATGTCCAAAACCTCGTCCTGCCCCCTTAGATGTGGTCTTCCTCAACCAAGTCTTTCACGAGGGCGGTCGTCGAGTAGGCGTTTGGGGATTGATTCTCCGGGCGAGCCTCCCACATGATCTAACCATCTGATCTGCCCCCCTCCCCCTCACAATTGAAAACAAATCTGGTTTTGCATATATCCGACGCAGCTCCTCATTGATACGAATTCTCTACTGCTCATAAATCCATAAAACCCGCGTAGCAACCTCCTCCCCCATGCCAGCAGCATCCTTTCGGACGACTTAGATATAACCCAGGTCTCAGAACCATAGTCATTCATACGACGGGTCGTATGAATTTCTCATACCCCATGATCTTGATCCTGTGAAGGCTCTGTAATTTAGAATGTTTCGCACAGCAAAGCAGAATCTATTTCCGGCGGTCATCCTTGTTTTCAGTTCTTCTACCGTTTCATTAATTTCCGTAATTTACATACCCATATACTTAAAGAATTCGACCCAGTAAAATAAAAAGTTTAAATCTGACCGACAACAAATATTGTTTGTGGTCAAACACAACATATAAATAATCAATAATGAAAAAGTGTTTATGTAAAAACGCATTAATTAGAAATACATAACATAGAGTAATAAATAAAAATAAATAAAATTTAAATAAATAAAAATATAATCATAAAAGACGAAGTAAAAATAAATAAATAAATTTAATTCTCTCGGGTTAAACAGAACAAAACAATTCAGAATCAAATGAGAAATAATCGACAAAATGTAGATATGAATGTACATATACTTATCGATGCTGATATACCCTTTTTTCCATTTAGAATATATATTTTGAACTGATGAACGATAGACTGTACGAAGTAGTAACTAGTAGATAGTTTTCATTTTCATTCATTTTATTATATCATGTATAATGTAATTTATTATTTGATGTAGTTTATAATCTTTTCTTCACTCTTTTCACGTTGCTTTAATTTTTCATTATTTACGATATATAGTAAAATCCTTTTTTCTTTTCATACTTCATATATTTTATCATGCTTGTCATTTCTGTTTACTACCAATTTTTTTTTAACTTTTACTGTTATCTTGTTTTTTCTTTTAGCCCTGAGGAACGTCGGCAAAGAATAAGTAAGTTATACTTATTTATTGACCGCACCCTTCGGCCAACTTCTTCCTTAATTATATCTACGGTCAACAAAACTTACAAAAGTAGATCTCTCGATGGAGAGTCTGGTTTAATCAGATTTCGAGATTCAGGTCTGAATTTGTCAAAAGCTATTGTTTGAGAGACTAAAGGATTTCATTGAAATCTTCTAATCATAACCTAATATAATAATATTAATAAAGCCTTTCGGATAAATATGCACACACATATATAAATATATTTTTTTTTTAAATTATCAGTAAAAAATTCGATAATAAAACACCACCCTATTCATATAGTAAACACTTTGCATTTTAAAACTTTTAAAAAATTCAAATTAGGGATAATATTAAAGAGGTAAGTAATTTGTGTCTTAGAAAAAGGGACAGTAAAAAGAACAAACCGTGGTTCGATAATGATTTTCTAAACTTGTGTGAAAAAAGAAGAGTCGCTAAATTAAAAGCTTTAAATAATCCAAGCGATAACAATGTTGCTAACTTTCGAGCCTTGATGAATGAAACGTCCAAATTCCTCAGAAATAAAAAACGAGAATATCTTAAAAACAAAATAATAGAGATAGAAACGTAAGAGACATGTACAAGGGTAGAAACAGATCGCGTAAACAGTTTTAATCCGCAATGAATGGAATTAGAGATGAAAATAACAATATCTTGACTGATCCGGGGGACATTGTGAATAAATTTAAAAAACATTTTGAAAGTATTTTGAATTCGGGAAATAAGTCAATCTCCTCGTTCTGAATATCTCCTCGTGCTGAACCGTTAATTGAAGAACCGAGTAAGGAGGAAGTCGAAATAGCCATCGGAAAATTAAAATTGCATAAAGCAGCGGGAATCGACAACATTCCTAATGAACTAATAAAAGCGTGCGGTGAAGCTGGAGTTTCTAAAATACATTTTTTGGTTAAAAAAAATCAGGGAAAATGAAAAAATGCCCGAAGAATGGAAAGAATTTATACTTATTCCGATTCACAAAAAGGGACCGAGGACGGAGTGTAATAACTATCGCGGAATATCACTCCTCCCGGTATGTTATAAAATATTCTCGTCGATCCTAACAAGTCAAAGCACGGAATATGCCGAGAAAATTATCGGAGACTACCAATATGGTTTTAGACGGAACCGATCAACTATTTTTCTTACGGCAAATATTAGAAAAAAAATAGAATTCAACAGTGTATTTCTTCAGGTTTTTGTTGATTTCAAAAAGGCTTATAATTCCATTTCTGGGTGGTAAAATATCCATGCTTGGGTTTACGGATGATTTGGTATTACTAAGTGAGGACGCGGAAACTATAAAACTAAATACAACAATATTGATGAAAGCTGGCAAAAAGGTTGGCCTCAAAATCAATACAGATAAGACGAAATATATGGTTAGCAACAGAAACAGGGGCGATTTTGATGATATAGATATAGGAGAAAATAGGTTTGAACACGTTGAGAAATTTAAGTATTTGGGGTCTATGATTACTAGAAAAAACGAAATTCAAGAGGAAATAATGGGGCGGTTAAAGGTGGTAAATGCTTGTTATTTTTCGGTATCAACATTACTTAGGTCGCGCATTTTGTCCAGAAGCTTAAAACTTAGAACATACAAAACTATTATCTTGCCTACTGTTCTGTACGGGTATGAAACGTGGCCGCTAATCTTGAAGGACGAACAATGCATTAAGGTCTTCGAGAATAAGATATTCCGTAAAATAATTGGTCTGAAAAAGGATGAGTCAACTAGAGAATTTAGGAGGTTACACAACGCGGAATTGCGGAACATGCACCCTGTTAATATAACCGAAGTGATATCATCGCGACGGTTGAAATGAGCTTGCAAAGTTGTTGGGCTCAGTAACGAACGAATTCCTAAAAAGTTAATAAACGCTGAGCCGACTGGTAAACGTCCGAAGGGTAAACCGAAACGTAGATGGGAGGATTGTGTTAAGGGTGATCTAATGGATTTGGGTTTGGACGGTAGTCGGTGGACCGAGATTTGTAGACAGCGATTGGAGGTATCGGCATCGAACCTTCGGGTTCACTAAGCCTTTTATTATTTATTTATTATTTAAAACATTCAAAAGTGTTCAGTGTACAATTGGGGGCCTTGATGCAAGAACCAGATAGACCGGACTCAAAAATGTTTGGTGAGAGCTAAATGAAATTAAATAAGACACCATTGGTCTTTGATAAAGTCAGCTAACATCCGGATTAAACTTTAAAAGGAGAAAGGTAGTAGCATTCATTAATATTAATGTCAAATATCAGGTAAGTCCGGACATACCTGTTTTTGTACCAAAGGGTAACAGAGTTTCTATTGGCCGATGATGTATCCTTTCTCACATAAATTACCTCACAGAAGCAGACTGATCTCACATTTGTGCCCGGTTCATGCAACAATCGTAACAGGTACATTATCCAAAGCAAAAACGTCTTTAAACATTGGAAAATTTGGATTTGACTGGTTTTTGCATCAAGGCCCTCATTAGAACTTTCAACAATTTACTTTTTTTATCCATCAATCCAACACAGAAAAAAAAAGTGCATGCCATTTTTATGGATATAGTATTTTATTTTATAGTAATATTATTTATTTTATAGTAATATTATTTATTTTATAGTAATATTATTTTTTTTTTAAATATTATTTTATAGTAATATAATTTTTTTTTAAATATTATTTTATAGTAATATTGTATTTTATTTTATAGTGCGAATAGTATTTTTATAAATACTGGGACCAAATAGAAAAGAAAAATATTTTGTCTGTCACGTTAAAAAATCCAAGAGTACAGTAACTTTAAGGGTTTTTCTATCATCAAAGTGCATGTTATGTTATTTTTTATCATTTTAACCCAAATACTGGAACACGATACATAAGAATAGACTTCTAACTGATAATAGACTGTTGAGAAATAACTTACTGCCCATAAGATCGCCAGATGTTGACTGCCTTCTGTATCGCTGGTGACTGGCCACCGCCACCCAGACTCAACACAACAATGGGTCATCCCTCCATGTTTATACATCCGGCGCTACCTGACTCGAATATAAAGTAGGCACCACGGAGCGCTAACTGTGGCAGTCTGGAGGGAACGATCAGTCACCAAAAACCTCCAAATCAGAAATAGAATGTTTTTTTTTTCAGCTGATGAACAAGCTTTTAACGATTCCAGGCTAAACCCAAAAAAAATCAAGTGAAGTTAAGAGATTTATAATACGACTGTATCAAAGGATATGAAAACGTTGCAATCGGCTAATTTATGACCTCCTTGCCCATCAAGCCCCATTTGAACAAGATTATCAAACTCAACAATTTAAGATCGTTTTTTTAAATTTACACTACATTTATTTTTCACTTTAAATGCACGTTAGTAATCCCTATTGTAAAACTACAGTTTTCGTCAACAATCAATAAACCTGAAAGCTATCAATATAAAAAGGGGTAGCGGCAGAAATTGGTGCTATCGGAATTTAACCTTCGGTTTGGTTTCTTTATGCCTTGTTATTATTAAATCGTTGGACAAAACAGTAAAAGATAGGATGCTGGAGTATAAGATTTAAGTGCTACCTCTATTTGGCAAGTCTTTTAGGTACAGCTGATGTGAAATGTGCTAGCTCTGGTCTGCATTTATATAAACTTTTTTATCAGTCCTTATGATGCCCGAATTGGTGAAACATAGACCGGTCAGTTATTTACTGGAATTTGAGGTACTTGAGGTTTTGTTTTGGAACTTCTTGAACTATTTTCGCTCCTATTAATTATCAATTTAATACGACGTTAAATTTTCTTATCAGAAAAATACATATCAAAATATATTCGAAACAAAAATTCCATATGAAGAAAAACGAATGGAAAAATACTGGGTTCGACGGAGTAGAATCGATTGACTTGAAAAAAGTTCTGTTAACGATGAAACAGTACAAGAGAACTGAGAGATGAGAGCTTTGAAGTAGTAAGGAGCAACTAAGCTATCTAGGACAGGCGAGGAAAAGCGGAACAGCGAAGGAGCGATAAGGAGACGCGATCCTGGAGAAGACAAATAAAGGAGGATGGCTGGAGATAAAAGGAATAGCCATCCTGGAAGAATGTTGAGGATGGTTCTGACCTAGTTGCCTCCAGCAGAGGTCGTCCAGTCTGGAGCTAGTTAGATCCACTCATCTCAACAATATTATCATCGGTTAGCTACATTTGAATTTATAATTTAATTTTACTTATAAGATACTTCAGCTTCATAGTTCCTTGGGATTTAACTGTAACTCTCTTCATTTTAAAACATTATGTAAATAACTCACAAAAAAAAAAAATTATTACACAAATATAATAGACTTAGTTTATCCTTAATCTGCGTCTCATAATAAACAGAGTTACATATACATTTTTGAAAACTGCTTACAAAAAAAGAAAAAAATAGTTAAAAAGATTTTAGAAGTGAATAAAACTCTATTGTATTAAGAACTTTCTGTATTTATTTAAATAATGTGAAAACAAATTGTAAACGAAAAAACATTTATTTACTTAAAAAATTGACTGTTTACATAACTTATCTAAATAAAATCGGACGAATCAGCGGAATTCCAATATATATATATATATACACCATGAGTTTAGATTGTACACAAGGAATATTCAATAGCCAGGATAAATGAATATTCAATAGCCCAATATACCGTAGTTTATGATAAACATTTATAGAATAAACGTGCTCCAATTTAAACAAAGTACGAAATTTATTAATGAACTTCATTAGGATAAAGAGCTTTTAGAATTAGGGAATAACGTGTTTGTTAGTTCTATAAACAGATGGAAATTATTACACAATTGTTTATTATTTTCAAATATAATATAAATAGAAAATATCTGGTGTTTTTTTTTGTCAGAACTTCCCTTACCGCTTTGGTGAATATATTAATGGTCCATACAAAAATTGTTTGCTATATCAACACTAATTCTACTCCGATTAAAATTTTACTTTTTTAATTTTTATCCTTGCAGAGAATCTGAAATGTTTAGGGAAATGTATAGGCTTCGAGTTATCAAAAAACTAAACCAATTTGTGAACAGGTTTCTACGGGACCATGTACTGAAAACTTAATAAAATATGTGTATAAAGTTCAATAAGCTATATCTTTGCTAATAGTGGTCCGATTTCGATGTTTTTTTTGTTTTTTTTTTATTTTGGACAAACCCCTAGACAAAAACCAAAAAAAAAAATATTTTTCTTTTGTAATGCTTTTGATAAAATGATTTCAAAACACTTTATAATTTTCCTCTATCTCCATAATAGACCGAAATATCCTCATATGAAATCTCTAATCGGCCGCCATTCTGAAACAAAATAAATAGGACAGAATAACTGTGTGTTTAGACAGAAGACTATTTTTTATTGTATATTTTATATTTGCAATGAAAATATCAAATAAAGGAGATGAACGACAGAGGGAGGAAGGAAATAATAACTCGAAGCCTATACATTTCCCGAAACATTTCAGATTCTGTGCAAGGATAAAAATTAAAAAAGTAAAATTTTAATCGGAGTAGAATTAGTGTTGATATAGCAAACAATTTTTGTATGGACCATTAATATATTCACCAAAGCGGTAAGGGAAGTTCTGACAAAAAAAACACCAGATATTTTCTATTTATATTATATTTGAAAATAATAAACAATTGTGTAATAATTTCCATCTGTTTATAGAACTAACAAACACGTAATTCCCTAATTCTAAAAGCTCTTTATCCTGATGAAGTTCATTAATAAATTTCGTACTTTGTTTAAATTGGAGCACGTTTACTCTATAAATGTTTATCATAAACTACTGTATATTGGGCTATTGAATATTCATTTATCCTGGCTATTGAATATTCCTTGTGTAGGGGTTATTTAAAATTTAATACACAACAGCACATAGAGAAAAAAATCGTACGACGAACAAAATACAGAACCAGAAATTCCGACGGAAAAGAAACAAATAGGAATAGTAATAAATCATTATACAAATGTAAATATTATAAGGATATTAATCAACAATATTGAATGCAGTACATTTTGGGCATGGCAAACTAGTTTCGAATTTATCTTATTAAATTTATAAAACTGAATCAATGTTTGTTGCTGTAAGAGTTCTGCGTTATAGGATCGTTTATTATTTATTATCATACTTTAGTTATTCTAAATTGTTATCTTAATATGTATTAATCTGAATAGCTTAACTAGGCTCAGATCTATAATCCTGACAATTTTAATAAATAACTTTTATTTCTCAATTATATTAAGGTTTCAATCACAAACAATGTTAGCAGCAGAGGTAATATTTAGGTGAATAAGGTAATATTTTCACTAAAATACAAAATTGTAAACATCAAAATTGTGGGGGGTTGGAGAAAAAAAATCGAGACCACAAAAGGCACTTCTTTAACATTTTAACACAACTCCGTTCACCCACAAATTTTCAACCCTTTAACTCAATGTAAAGGGGATATAGAGTTGCGCAAATCCTTAAAATTCACGGTGGGTGGAAGAAAAAAGTTGAGAACCCCAGATAACACTTCTCTACCATCAACTCTAAGGGACCACAAAGACATTTCTTTTACATAAACTCCGTTCATTTACAAATTGTCAAACGTCTAACTCAATTTGGAAAGGCTGTGGAGGAGAGCAAAACCTTTAAAAAACGGCTGTCATTATAGGAGCTGAAATTTTAAATGGAATTTAGTTCCACTTTTACGGTATCGAAAACAACTACATACCGAATTTCAGCTAGCGGTTATGAAACGGATATAAAATGCACCTATAATGGCCTCGGCCCAAAATGGTCATATTATAATGATGTTTCTTTAAAAGATGTTATTAAAATCTTCTTCAAAACAATACATATTATAACAGTAAATTATCAAATAAACGGCTTCAAATATAAAATAGTATAAAATAAAATACAGACTTTCGTTAAAAAATCAGATATTTCAATTACAACTTCTTACTTCAACAACTTACAATTCCAATTTCATGCTACGGCAAAAGTAGGTCACTAAGAGACACTGCAAAGTATCTGCTAATAGTTATAGTTGAGAATAAAGAGGAAAGACAATAACAATAGCAATAATAATGGAATGAGCAACAGGAAAAGAACAAGGCATTAGGAAGATTGCCAGAACTACTGTCGACTTCCACCTCTGTGCAATAGCGCAATAATTGTATCATTCAATACACCACGACGGTACCGCAGAGTGCAATAAAATAAAAGTGCTCCACTATCGATAACGTATACTAATTTAGTTCCAATTTGTAACAAGTTATAAAAAAAAATCTTATTCTTTTCTGTCTGCATTGATGAAATGTGTTTTTGAGAGATTTTGACTAAAGGCTTTGTTTTGATATATTTCTATAACCTACCAAGACTTTTTGGCCGATTTTTATTTCTTGGTTTTTGGATTTATAAATTATAAATACTCGTGCATATCTCTGATACACATTTTTTTTAAAAATAAAAAACAACAATAAACCGAGCAATATAATATGCCGACCTGCTCTAGAAGGACTGATTTCAAGACATTTTTTGATCGTGTAGGCCGAAAGTACTCTCATAACAGATTGGAAATATGAACACCCAGATCGGTTGCAATCAAATTTTATAGGTCAACGATTCTTCATTTTCGTCACCTTTTCAGACATTCCTCAGTAACTCGCTCCCAGAGAAGTTTAGGCATAACTTTGGCATTGCCAATTTTAAAGAACGTTATATTTCCTTTAAGTTTTATATTTAGTAAATTTTCAAATTCGGCACAGCGACTGAGATACGGCCGAACAAATCTGTAAAACATCAAAAAAAGGAAAATAACCAATCTTATAGAGGATTATATTTTCTATAAGATTCATACAAAATATTTATAATTACTCTCAAAAGACGCCAAGAAATATTAAAATAACAATTATAGGGAAAGCGGACTTTTTCAGATTATCTCAGAGCAAAAACCACACGTTGCCACTACCATATATTCTACAAGTACATTTTTGTCTATCTTTTTAAGATAAAGAAATTTTAATTCTATTTACCAACAATATTTAGTTGAAATGTTTAACCCATACTACTCTCAAAATTTAAGTAAAATCTTAATTCAGGATACATAGAATAGAAAAATCGAACTCGGAAAAAACAAAAACAAAAAAAAACCTCCATTCGTTGTCCACAGATTTCCTCCAAAAATACTGGGCACAGTTTTTTTTCGACATTGCCATCCGCCATTTCGTTTCAAAATGACGGTAGATTAAAGGTTTCATACGGCCGTATCTTAGCCATTTACTAAGTTAGAGTAAAAATACAAAGTGTTTCAGAATCTTTATATCAAGGCCCTTAATATATATATATATATATATATATATATATATATATATATATATATATATATATATATATATATATACATATATATATAAATACACACACACACACATATAATTGGATATATAATATTCGAAATCTGTATATATATATATTTATATATACGAAAATGTGTGTATATATATATATATATATATATATATATATATATATATATATATATATTAAACACACGCACACACACATATAATTGGATATATAATATTTGAAATCTAACTGTTTGGAAATAATGAACCATAGCGTAATAATTTGCATTTTTTTTTTTATTTTTGCGATAATATTAAAATTCTGATATAAAGATTGTGTATATATTATTTTATTTACCATAACATCACTACAGTGAGTATTCAACCTGTGCTTTCCATATAATAAATTCTCCACGTTAAATGCACATATTATATGCCCAATATATTTTTTATTCATCGATATGCCCATAAATTTTAACTTGTTTCGTTTATGTCTGGTTCTATGTAAAAAATAGTGCATCACTTCTCTTATCTTGTAATTTTACCCCTTGAAATGAGACTAGCGGAAATGATAGCGCCCATTCCTCAATTGTGATAACTCTGTGATAAAAAACTAAGATGTTGATGGAGAATTAAGTTGGGATTAGTAGATTGGTATCGATTACAATATTGAGATGTTCTCAGTGTTAGGGGGGTCTTATTTAGGCCGGGAAATAAAGATCTTATTTTAGATCCAGCGATGTATTAATAGATGCATAAGGCTATTGTTCAACAGCGAACCTATCTGTAGCTTTAGCGATCCACAAGAGTGAACAGATTTTTAAAATTGTAAAGATTTTGTATGGAACTATTATAATTTTTACTTTCCCTTACCTGTTTACGAAATATATAGTAAGGGTAAGGTAAATCAAGTTTAATTTGTAAATTTATGTTTTCAACGGAAATACACGTTTTAAGGTTCCAGAGTGCAAATAAACAAGTCCCGCGAAATGTTCTGTGTGTGTGAATAGCCTAGTGAATTAGTCTAAACGAAGCCCAACAAACAGTAACCAACACCTTTTTTTTTTTTTGTGAGTTGGGGGCTTTGGAAAATGTTTTGCTGCTTCTCCTTTGTCGAGCCATTATGTAGCTTTAGCGATCCACAAGAGTGAACAGATTTTTAAAATTGTAAAGATTTTGTATGGAACTATTATAATTTTTACTTTCCCTTACCTGTTTACGAAATATATAGTAAGGGTAAGGTAAATCAAGTTTAATTTGTAAATTTATGTTGTCAACGGAAATACACGTTTTAAGGTTCCAGAGTGCAAATAAACATTGTCCAGAACGTTTAAAGTGATCGTAGAGAATCCACTTTTCATCACATGTTACAATTCTGGCCAGAAAAGGTTTCTTTCTGTTTCGGCAAACATGTGCAACGCAAACTTCATAACTAAGATTTTTTTGGTGGTCGTTTAATGCACGAGAAACCCAAGTTTCAAGCTTATTTATCTTTCCAATTGCGTTGAGGTGATCAGAGATGGTCGCTTTGCTAACTGAGAATTTCTCTGCAAGTTCGCGAACAGTTGTTCTGGGGTTTTCTTCAATCAAAGCTGGCAGAACATAGTCATCAAAGGAAGAAGTCCTTTCGCGGCCATGTTTGTCTTCAACATTGAGAGTTAACTCTCGTATTTTTTTTAACGATCGTTGAACCGTGCACTTACACTGCCATCGTCCTAGACTTCATTAATATTTCTGGTCGTTTGGGCCCCGTTCCAACCGAGTTTAAACTCGTAACAGGAGATTATGTGAAAATCACGCTTTGACATCTTAGTATAGTAAAGATTGAATTATTTCCAACTAGTGAAATGCTACAGAAGATAAAAACCATTTTCGTTTAGAAGAGAATTGATAAGTGTTGACACCTATACAAAAGAATAATCCCTCCAACGTAAACAGTTTATTATTTAGAGGGTTAATAAAAAGAAAACATAAAATCCTGCATTATTTTCCGGACAACCTAATATTTATTTTCTGCGAAAAGTCGCCAATACAGCTACAAAGGCACATTCTATTGTTCCACGCTCCAACTGTCTAATCTGCATGACTACTATCTGCAGAGTGTCTTCCGAGAAACTGAGGTCGACCGGGCGCTCTCGGTTCCCAGCCACACAAGAATTACAATAAGAACTATCAAGGTTGAGCTGCTTCAACTCCCTCCCAACTCTTTTTGCTAATTGTATATTAAAAAACGATATAAAAGAAAATCAATGTTTATCATAAAATCAGGTTTATTAAACCTGGACTTGGCAAATCATCTTTTCATACAACTTTTAATTGAGTAGCTAGAGGAAAGCACTGCGCGCGCAGAAGGGATTTAAAAGTTGGAAAACAACCTCTCGAGAAAGGAAAAACCGCACGAACAGGGTTGGGCAAATCGATCTCCGACTGTTCTCCAAGATCCAGGCTATAAGCGTAAAGCCTAATGACTGCCGGTACATCTATGGGCACAGCAAATAGGATGAGAGGAAATAATTGAATGCTACAAGAGTGAAAAAAAAATTAAACAGCAACAGAGTATAAGGAAGACTGAGGTATCTGCGATGGCAGCATCGCAATTGTGGTGGAGTCCGAAGGCATGTGTTTCATTATGGCTACTTTGAAGTTTGCTAATTATTGGTTGAAAACCGCAGGAATCACCCTCTATGAAATATAAGTGTCAGACAAAAACAAATAATATTAAGATGCTTCTTATTTTCAAATAATAAAAAAAAAAAAAACCATAACATAAAAAATTCTAAACTATAAAATATCAGTTGTAAAGGACCGTAAATACAAAACTAATATTTTGGAATCTGAATAGTTGCCAATCACTGAATCATGGGCACAACTACATTTGGATAGCTCTTAATAATTTATATCCTTGGTTAACTGATTTACCTTTTTTTTTTAAGGCTTCAGAGGCTTACAGTCCACTGTCAGCTCAAGTTGTTGAATGGCGACTCGAATTTCAGGCAGAAATCTATCGCAGTACGATAGTTAGTCCACCATAGTCTATCAGCTAGCAGCTATTCTTTAAGTAAATAGGCTCATTTCTCCACAAAAGTCGAGTGTCTATATATATATATATATATATATACAGATAGAGAGAGAGAGAGTGAGTGAGAAGGAGAGAAAAAAAAGAAACTTATTCTGGGACTAGAAACTATAAAGAATAACAAAATTGAACAAAAAAAAGACAAAATTAATATTGCTTTAAAAAATGCAATGCACATTAAGATTAAGAAATGCAATAGAAACAAAAAATAAATTTTTCCGGTGAAAATATGTTGCTAATAATTAAAAAAAAAAGAATGACAAAAGATAAAGAAAAAAAAAGATATATGAGTTTCCAGGACAAGGTTTGGTCGATAATGATACTTATGTTTTTGAGAGAGGAGCTGAAAGTGATAGGGTGATCATTTAGGAATTAAATAGGAAGGATGGCGATAGATTCGAGGAGGGAATTGGAACCGATAACAATGGCCTGAATCTTCACAGAGTTTAATCTTAATTTATTCAGGCTTACCCAGCCCCTTATCCTAACTAGGTCCTCCTGAATATAGGCGAATAGTACTAATAAATCAGAAGGAGGAAAGGATAAATAAATTTAGAATTCATCGGCATATAGGTGGTAAGAAAAGTGGTGGATTGAATTAGGAAGATCATTGAAAAAGGCGTAAGCGCCATTTAGCAAACTTTACAGGAAACGATTTTCCCCAAATAACAATTCATTTTTTTTTTTAATTTTATTCTTTATTGTATGAAGTAAGAGTTTATTAACCTGGCAAAACCTTTATAATTACAATATATTTTAAACGATTCCAGCACTGGTTAAGGCCAGAGTGATGACTAAGAGTCGTAAGTATTTGGTGCTTACGTCATCAATATTCGATTTTTAGACCATTTCCAATTTTTTTTCTCGATATATCGTCTGTGGGAACCGATAGAGGTGGGGGTTTACGTTCCAAAATTAATTGAAATCCAAATTTCGAATTGTATGCGTTTTAGCCATTTTCAAAAAACGAAGTCGAGATGTATATACACGCCAAAAACATATATAACCGGCATTTGATGATTATACTAAAAAAATTGAATCTAGCCACAACGAACTAGCTGACCTTAAATTTTGTCGAAACTGACAAAGAGCTCTATTGATTACAAGAGTCGAGCCCGAAAAGCACTCAGTCACTATTTGCTCATTCAATCAAGGCATCGACCAATCATCATCATTATCATGAATCACTATGACTAGTCATCGCTAGTAATCTGTTGATCCCATCGTCCTCACCATACCAAATTGAAAACAATCACAACTCAAATGCTAACCTTACCTTCACCACCTCACTGTCTAGTCGGCGCAACCAAATAAAATCTACTAAGAGGGGTAAATTTCTCTCACCTGAAACAAATAAAACAAAAGAATGATTAAACTAAAATACAAAATAAAGAAAATTAAAGGAAAGAGCATAGTAGTAGTATAAAACTAATTCCTTAATGTGTCTAAACAAATTTCATGTAACTATGCAATTCATATACTTTCATATTGATTCTTAAAAATCAGAATTTTTAATTTCATTTTCAACATATTATAATTTAAAACAACATTCTAGTCAATATCTAAACTTATTTATTAATGATTTGAATTATCAAGTTCTTCATGATAGTTACAAAAAAAGCAAAATTTTTTTAATAAAATATAATGTTCCTTGAAAAATAATTTTAAAACAAAAAATATCAATGCCCCTTTCCCTCCGGAAATACACCAACTTTTTTTTATTAATGCAATGCAAACTTTTAAATATATGCATACATATAAATTATAAGCTTACATGCGTAGGTAACTTGAACTATGTATCTATGAGTTTTTAGCGACCGATAGTGTTTATTATAATTAACACTTTTCATCATTATTTTCTCTATTTTTACTTCCTTTCGTTATATAGATCTGAAGATCTGAAGCCATATTTTTAAACATCACATATATTTTTAGGCCATTAACTTAAGCCTAAAATATGGTTAAAGTTTTCTAATTTGTCATTTATAATTTTTGTACACACGATAAATTTCGAATAAATAAAAAAATAATATATTGCTAACTTAAATTTTTTTTCTTCAAATAATGATTATTTATAAATCTTGCAAATGTAGTAAATTCCCGAAAAAGGCAATTGTATATTTATACAGGTATAGATATATAGAGAAGGTCCTATACCTAATAATCTGCTTTATTTAAAATAATGGATAAAATAATAAAGAATAAAATTAATAGTAGGTTCGGAGAGACCCTATATGCAACGGACCCCCGGTCCGCAGCTTTTGATCGATCTTTTCTTATCCGATCCTCATCCTTATGGAATTCCATTCCTTCTTCCATCCGTCGCTCCAATACTCTTCTCACCTTCAAATAACGTCTATTCAGTCACAGTCTGGTCATTCAGTTCCAAAAGAATTCCTTATCTTCAATTAAAATTGATAGCTAATTATGTATTAATACGTTATTTTTACTTTTCCGATTATTATTAATTCATTTACTTTAACTATATATATTTTTAATTTATCAATATTAGTAGTTGTTTTTGTTTAAAGGTCTAAAAATTATGCCATTATGACTTATAATAATTTAATTTTTTTTTTATATTATTCTTTTATTAATTTCATTATTTGTTCTTTATCTTTCTTTTATTTTTCTTTAATCTAAGGCTCTAAAGCTGATCTAATATTGCCTATAATGTCATTCTAAAGCGATACGGTCCCGGAATAAATAAATAATTTATTACTATTATATAACACCGAGAAATTAAGAGCAGTACCAATAAAATTAATAAGCTTATTAATAATAAGTCTACCAGTTAAAGATGTATTTGAAAATGTTAATATAGTTAAATTATAGTGGGATCAGAAATTTCAAGTTTAATTTTTGTTTCTTTCCTATTAGACTTCATCAGCGTGCGCAGCATTCTTTACTAGGGGTGCACGAACCATAGCACAGGAGAATCCTTCCATAATCCCCAGTAAGGCGGGGAGTCATGTGGATATTCTTAACTCCACTGCACTGAAAATGCTGTCTAAAACGTATTTAACATTTTCTGAGTTAAAAATTAAACCATAAAATTAGCACTCTTGTGCTGTAAAAGCTATAAGACTGACTAATTAGCAGGTGCTGCGCACCTATGGCACCCCTATAATTGACTTCTGTGGTTAGCTGAAATGCTGACGAGAAAAATTAAAAAGGAGTAGAAAACAAATAATAAAAATTATAATTTGGGTCAGTAATTTGAACGGGGTAAAAACAAAAAGGAGACTAAAAATTGAATTTAAAAAACTCGCATTGTCCAACCCTAGATCCATTGGTTAAAAAAAAAAAAAAAAAAAAAATGGAATTCTAAAACTTCCATAAAAAGAGGTGAGATAAGTGTTGCTAAAACGCAGACTACCTGTGCCAGAGGTGCAATAGCCCCAGCGATGAGTCAGCACTAAGCTACCTCTGACTCACCTCACCTTCAAGTGTGCCACTAACTGCACATCCTCTTCGTCCATGGATATCCGTTAATGCATCCAAGGTAGTCTTCAGATGTATATGTATGCATATGCATCGTTTATGCATATATTTGATTTTTTATATGTATGAATGAAACCAAAGAGATATTTTCCCAAAACTGGGCATAAAGAATTTCATTGAATAAAATTAATTCAAGTTTTTTTTCTCTCGCTAAAATGCTTTTAAAATAAGCCCCTCACCCAAGTATGGAATATCCTACCCTACTACTTGGGGGGTAGCAGAGATGGTTTTTATGGCCCTGGATTTTACTAGAAAATTCTATTTTGTTTTGTCAGGTTATCTCTCATTTATTGGCGACTATTAAAATAATAATGACGAAGGAATGAGGATTTCGAAGCGATAATTAAGAAACTATTTAAGTTAGATAATTCCCAATTGAAGCATCGTTAACTAGAAAAAATTATCTTTTAAAAAAAAAGAAGAGAATTTGTCTTTCATTACAATACCATATCTAGGGGGTTCTCGAACAGCTAAATTAAGCTAAGTTCTGTTTTCGTAAAACCGTGAAACATTCGTGATTTTTTTTTTTTTTTATGAGGCTCTAATTGGACTGCGGATTCCCCGCTTTTAGAAAAGCCCTCTTGATTAATAAGCTTGAAGTCCCTACCAATTAAATTGAGATCAGTTGCAGAATAAGATTTACCCACAGTTTTGTAAAATAATTTATGTGATGTGAAATTCTCTCTTCTCAAACTACCAATATCTTCAGAAAAAAAGTAATAACTATCAATTATTAAAAAACATTTAATTTACAAACATTTTTTTTTATACCTGGGATGTATTTTAATTAATAATTCACTAAAGCATATATCTAAATAATTCACTTTTGAAACTACAAAAAAAAATATCATTATTATTATTTATTTTTTTCAAATCATTTCTTTTAGTAGTTTAACTTAAATACTCTTGAGTATTTAATGTTATTCCCTATATCTGTATCAATGAAACAACCGCCATTTATGCAACTGACCACTAAATACTAGATTATTAGATTAAAATATTGAACATCTAGTATAAATTAAAAATAGATAGAATCTTTATAAATGAATCATAGTAACAATTTATAATTAATAGTATAATTCTTTAACCAACAGGAAGAGAATATTTTTGTCATAATAATTTAGCCAGAAAAAACATATAATAGATGTATAATATTTATAAATAGACCAAAGACATCCCGTAATGATTAGGAATGCTGCGTTTACTCGGCGGACGAAGATGATGTCAGGTTTAGCGATAAACTAAAAATAGTAATCATTAAGGAAGGACAATGAGAATGAGTAAGGCCGGGACTAAATACTGTAATTCAATAAATACCTCTTTCCACGCATCCTACTTCAGGAAGCCTCCTAGTTACTAGAAGAATTACAGGAAAAGGGAAAGAAAACAAAATTAAGTATTTTTCAATTTCTTTTTTCTTTTTGGCTAGACATATTAACACAAAACCAAATATTAAGGTATATGACATATTAACCAAATCAATTAATCAATGGCATATTAACCAAAACCGACAAACCATTGGATCCCTCATTTTATTATCACATGAACACATTTAATGTACGAAATAAAAGGGAAAGAAAATATATATATATATATATATATATATATATATATATATATATATATATATATATATATATAGTAATACATCTATTATATGTTTTGTCTGGCTAAATTATTATAACAAAAATATTCTCTTCCTGTTGGTTAAAGAATTGTACTAATAACTATAAATTTTTACTCTGATTCATTTATAAAGATTCCATCTATTTTTAATTTATACTGGATGTTCAATATTTTAATCTCATAATCTTGTATTTAGTGGTCAGTAGTATACACGGCGGTTGTTTCATTGATACAGATATTGGGAATAACATTCTATAAAAAATACTAGAAGAAACGATTTAAAAAAATTAATAATAATAATGATATATATATATATATATATATATATATATATATATATATATATATATATATATATATATTTTTTTTTTTTTGAATCAAAAGGAAATTATTTGGATATATGGTTTAATGAATTATTTATTACAATACATATCAGGTCAAAAAAAAATGTTTGTAATAATTTACAGTAATTACTTTTTTTCTGAAGACATTGGGTAGTTTGAGGAGAGATTTCAATTTCACATCACATAAATTATTTTACAAAACTGTGGGTATCGATATGGTTAATTGATATGGATTATATATATATGAATATATGTTCGTTACGCTTATTTAGGGTGATATATATATATATATATATATATATATATATATATATATATATATATATATATATATATATATATATATAGTGTGATATTTAGGGTGATTTGATCGCATTTTTGTGCTTCTGGATAACCAGCTAATCAAATACCGCTGGAAAACTCAATACAACATAGAGAGAAATACTTTATTTCAAAATCATTCTTCCCAAATATATTGGGTTGCTGCAAACATACTTATCTATTAGTTATAATAAAGACCTAATAGATGCCTTTTTTCATTTTTAATTCGACTAGTTATCAACATGCATTATTATTATTAAAATCATTAAATCATGTTCTTTAATCCTTTTTACTTCCTAATACACAGTAAAGGGAAAATTTTCGGTTTCCTGATTTCAATGGAAATATCCATTTCGACCTTCCTTGAGTCCATTTTGACTAGTTTCGTTCTTACATAACACAAAAATAGTTAGCCATAGAAAGTTAAAATTTTGTATTTGGGCTTAATTTGGTACAATACATAAATAATATAATAGATATTGGTTAAAATTAGATAGCTGTATTTTTTTTTTTAATCTGTCGCCTTCTTAGAATGGAGGAATACTGGCCGTGCTAAAGATCACAAATCGAGATGTTCATGGATAAGCAAGTTTCAAGGTCCGTATTAACCGTTTTTAACATTTTTATAATGGTGTGTGTGTGTGTGTGGTGTGTGTGTGTGTGTGTGTGTGTGTGTGTGTGTGTGTGTGTGTGTGTGTGTGTGTGAGTGCGTGCGTGCGGGTGCCAATAGCTATACCAATAGACGTTTTTAGTTTTTGAGCCACCGATTTATAGTTTAATAGACGTACAAGGAAATCACGCGCGGTGTCCACATCAGATATTTTTGTTTAGTTTTTGTAATCACTCTACCGTAGTCATCTTTTTTCTCTGTCGCTTTTCTGGTCAATCCTTCGTAATTTCATGTCATATGATTTCGCTAATCGTCCAAAATAAAAGCAAAAAAAAAGTCCGAAGTTCAAATTTACATTTTGTCAAATATTTAAAGTCCTGTCAAACTCAAGTACATAACTAAGAACTACATTTAAACAGTAAGAGGAAATATAAAGAATAATTCAGTACCTTTATTTATTATCAATAAAGCTTTGTTTTTATAATAGTAATTACATAATTAGTACAGAATAATAACGTTATAATAATAACAGTAATATGAACATTAAGGATACAAAAGCCTAAGGATATAAGAAGCACAAAGTGTATGGCATGAAGGTAACACTTAATTCTTGGAATATATTATAGAGTGAATCACCGTTGAGGTTAAGAAGGTTGGCCGATGTATCATCATCTCTTTGGTGAGGAGGGGGACGAGAAGGGGTTAAGGGAACGAAGCGTGCGGCACAGGATTAGAGGTATTTCAGCTGCTTGACATGCATAGAAAATCCCACGAGCATATGATTTAGGAACCCTTTAAAGCACGAAAATTATTGCTTGAATTGCTCATTAAAAAAAAAAATTACCACATAAAAATAACTGCCATAAAAGATAAAATGAAAACCAACAATTTGGCAAGCTATGTAACCACGAAAAGAAATATATTTAAAAAAATAAAATAAAAATGTAAAGAAAACATCTAAAGTAAAAAAAACAACATAAGACAGAACCATGTGGTCGGAGCATAGGCCGGAAGGTTACACTTGATCTGTTTTACATTCAGGCAGTCGCGTACACTAATTGTTATTTAAATAATAATGTTGAATACCATACATGTAAAATGCACCTTCACCCTCCCTCCGATGCCATTCGATGTAGTGCATCTAAGGCTATTATTATTTTCGGAGAAAATATGACTAAAATAGTTGTTAACTGAGATTTATATCCACTTCTACGGCATTGTTTTGCCTTGAAAACAATCACAAACAACCGGATTTAAGCTCATTTGATCTTAAGGAGATCGCTCGAAGTGCTTTGATGTGGCGGGGAAAGAGGAGAAACGGAATATACATGAATTCAATATATCGGTATCGTTATTTGAAAAATACTATATAGAACACACATGAAACGATTTTCCCCCAAATAACAATATATATTTATTAAATTATATTCTATATTGTGCACTGTAAGATGGCAAAAATATTACAATTACAATATATTTTTTAAGGCTCCTAGCATTGGTCAAGGCCAGAGTGAACCTTGGGGATCGCTAAATCTTTTTATTATTATTTGTAATAAATTAAATTTTATTTCTTCAATTACCTAAGGCAGAGGAAGGGTAACAATCAGTTAGTAAAAAAAAAAAATGATATGCCACTTTACAATCTCATTTAAGGTTTTTAGAATAAAATAAATTATTAATAGTAATAAATCTGTCGTTTTTGGTTTAATAACCCCACTTCTAAGGACTTGTGGATTACTTCTAAACTCCCAATTGGCTACAGATATGATAGGACAGTCTTCCAGACAGAAGACATACCAAGAACAGCCAGGGTGCGTTTATTTTATCTCAGGGCTTCTAAACAAAAAATCATCGCTCTCAACCACGTACCTGCCGAACCTAACTGATTAGGGGGCTTGGGACAGATAAGATCATGAAATCTTCCGAAGCCACAAGAGGTGCGCCATCTAACGGATCAAATAGTCTGAATCAAGATAATCAATAATTAGATTCATATATTAAAATAATCATCAATAAATAAACTTAATTAAATAATTTCGTTTTGAATCTTTTGCCAAAAATTTGCTTATTTGATGAAGTTTTTCATAAGTTCCTTAGAAATATTATAATAATTATTAGGTACTTGTGGGTTAGCTAGACAACATTGTAAAACACTGTTTCATCTCTGGATGCTTTTCAGCTGACGTCGTGGCCTTACCGTAACTTCAATTATTACTACTTTAATTAGATCACAGCTGTCGACTTTCACTCGCTCAAGAGATATACAAACCCCCGAAAGTAACTTTTCAGTTGAGGGCGGACCCATACCATAAATTAAATTATTACTGCTTTAAATTATAACTACAACTTCCCGGAAATCAACTAGCAATGGCTGCAAGGTAAGAGTCGTATGGACCCGACCTCAACTGAAAAGGAACTTTTGGTTTTTTTTTTTATTTATGTTTTGAGCGAGCGGAAGTCGACAGCTGTGATCTTATTAAAGTAGCAATAATTGAAATTACGGTAAGGCCACGACCTCAACTGAAAAGCATCCAAAGATGAAAGTGTTTCACAATTGTGTTTAGTTAACCCACAAGTACCAATTATTATACAAAACAGTTCAACAAATACTTAGTTAATTTATTTAGCCAACATTGAACTATTTTGAAAAACTCTGTGCGCAATAGCCGAAAAACGTGTTTTTCTAAGACTGAAACACCAACTTAAATAGAGATGAGCAGAAAGTACTCGGAATAATAAGTATCCAGTATTCGAGTAAAATACTCTGTACTCGTCATTCAAGTACGTTTTGCCAATTTCTAAACTTAAAGTCATTTAATTATCCCTATATGTAGTACATCCCCAAGAAAAAGTAGGAGAAAAAGTTATGCCGAAGAGATTATTATATTTGCGCATAATTAACAAAATTAGCATTTTGTGGTAAATATGTATATGACCGTTAGAAAGGTAATTAAATTCTCTAAAAAAAATTTTTAATTAAATCTCACTCAAAATTTGAGAATTTATGTTTAAAGATATAGCATTTCCATGCCAATTGTAACCTTTTCCAAATCAATTGTCACCTTTTTCCATTTCAATTGTAACCCAACCGGACATAAATAATTCAATATTATTCATTTTATTATTGAAAAATAATTATTTTAATTGCATTAATGGCTTTTGAAATAATTTCGGCATATTCTTTCGACATTTATTTCGTTTATTAGATAATTGATATTAAGTGCTAATTTCAAATAGGTAGTTTAAATTTTTGAAATAAAATTGTCGTTTATTTATTTTTAAATATTTATTATTTTTTATTGATTTAGTTGGAGGAGGGGGGATTTCATCGATTTGGTGATCGTTCATAAGGTTTTCGAAATTGTTAATGTCAAATTTACTACCGAAATTTTATTCGGCCATGAGTATTTCTACTTAATTGTTAGTTTTCGAAATTCTTCGGTATTGGCATCGTTTACTAGGTTTTCAAGGGCGCTATTTCCGAATTCACTATCCGATTTCCGATCGCGCATGCGCATTTCGCTTTTACGTTGCTATTGGAGATTTCTATGGTAAAGGGATCGTTTATTGGTTTTTGAGGGTTCTAATTCCATTTTTTTAGTTAGATTTTGGATCGAGCATGCGCGTTTTGCATTTCCGTTGCTATTGAAGAATTATATGGTAAAGGGATCGTTTATTAAGTTATCGAGAGTTCTGATTCCATTTTTTTAGTTGGATTTTAGATCGCGCATGCGTGTTTGGCATATCCGTTACTGTTTGAGTTTTTTATGATAAAGATATCGTTTATAAGGTTATCGAGGGTTCTGATTCCTTATTTTTAATTGGATTTATAATCGCGCATGCGCATTTTTCATTTCCGTTACTGTTGAAGTTTTTTTATGATAAAGTTTATCATTTATATATATTATTTATTAGGTTTTCGTTAGTTAGGTTTTCGAAGGTTCTTATCGAGCATGTGCATTTCAAATTACTATTAATGTTGACATCTCTTTGGTACCCGTATCGTTTATGACGTTATCAATCATAATATTTTCAAATTAAAAATTGGATTTTTGATCCCGCCTGCGCATTGCCTGTTCTTAATTAACTTGTCTTCGCTTATAAGAGCCGTTTATTAGATTTTCAAAGTTTCTGATTTATTTTTTGGAATTTGATATTTCATCGAACAACCTCATTTCGGATAACCGTTACCATTGACCTTTTTTCGATAAAGTTATTGTTTATTAGGTTGTATAGGACGATATACTCATAAAAATGTCAAATATAATTGTATTTGAAATGCACATGCTCGATAAAAAATAAAATTTGAAAAAATGAATCAGAACCCGCGAAAACCTAACTAACGATTCGTGTAACAAAGATAATATTAATAGTATCAGAATATGGAAAAGCGCTGGCGCGAATAAAAATCCCGTTAAAAATAATGAATCAGAACCCTCGATAATCTTATAAACGATATCTTTATCATAAAAAACTCAAATAGTAACGGAAATGCAAAATGCGCATGAGCGATTAAAAATTCAATTAAAAATATGGAATCAGAACTATTGAAAACCTTGTTAGCGATCCTTATATCATAGAAAACTCCAACAGTAACGGATATGCTAAACACGCATGAGCGATCTAAAATCCAACTAAAAAAATGGAATCAGAACTCTCGATAACCTAATAAACGATCTCTTTACCATATAAATCTTCAATAGCAACGGAAATGCAAAACGCGCATGCTCGATCCAAAATCTAACTAAAAAAATGGAATCAGAACCCTCAAAAACCTAATAAACGATCCCTTTATCATAGAAATCTCCAATAGCAACGTAAAAGCGAAATGCGCATGCGCGATCGGAAATCGGATAGTGAATTTGGAAATAGCGCCCTTGAAAACCTAGTAAACGATGCCAATACCGAAGAATTTCGAAAACTAACAATTAAGTAGAAATACTCATGGCCGAATAAAATTTCGGTAGTAAATTTGACATTAACAACTTCGAAAACCTTATGAACGATCACAAAATCGATGAAATCCCCCCTCCCCAACTAAATAAATAAAAAATAATAAATATTTAAAAATAAATAAATGACAATTTTATTTCAAAATTTTAAACTACCTACTTGAAATTAGCACTTAATATCAATTATCTAATAAACGAAATAAATGTCGAAAGAATATGCCGAAATTATTTCAAAAGTCATTAATGCAATTAAAATAATTATTTTTCAATAATAAAATGAATAATATTGAATTATTTCATGTCCGGTTGAGTTACAATTGAAATGGAAAAAGTTACATTTGAAATGGAAAAGGTTACAATTGAATTGGAAAAGGTGACAATTGATTTGGAAAGGGTTACAATTGAAATGGAAAAGGTGACATTTGAAATGGAAAAAGTTACAATTGAAATGGAAAAGGTGACAATTGATTTGGAAAAGGTTACAATTGACGTGGAAGTGCTATATGTAGAATTCAAAAATCGAATAAATAAATAAAAATCTCCGAGACAACTGGGCCCAGTGATTTCTTTTAGCATTTGGCACACCCAGAATGATCCTCAAATCTATTAAGTTCGATGTCATATACGATCATATATTCTAAGAAACTGTAGATTATACCCATTTTGATGTTCAACCGTGAATTTACTCAGCGCCGCTGTTTTTCCGTTGTTTTTTCTTGGACTACCAGAATTAAAATATTCTCTGATTTTCCCAGTTTTCCAGGTCGCTAGATCCCCTGAAGAGATGCAATCGGTTATAAAAATAAAACACTAATGCATTATAAAAATAATATATACCCTATATACTAAATCTACGACAAATCGGATAGTGAATATTGTAAAATACAAAATGTCTCTCGAACGATGAATATTTAATGCATATATATATATATATATATATATATATATATATATATATATATATTTTTTTTTTTTTTTTTTTTTTTTTTTTTTTTTTTTTTTTTTTTTTTTTTTTTTTTTTTTTTTTTGAGTTGCAAAATTTATTCCTGACGAACCGTGACCGCTTACGTTTAAGAAGGTGATACTTGAAGTCTTTGAAAAATATAAATATTGCTTAAAATAAATTTTCCCGAAGAATGATTGGTGAGTAGAGAATTTAGGAGGGGACATACATTCCACAAAGATAAAAGAAGTGGTAATAACGTTAATGGAAAAATAAAGTTTTCGGACTTGATAATGAACGAATCGGCAAAAACGTAATTCGGGAAGAACCGAAGGGTAAAGGGCAGGAACGTATAAGGGAGGATTGTAAAACAATTTTAGGTTTTGAAGGAAAGCATGTAGGCATTATTATGCAAATAAAATAAAATAAATAAAAACATATTCTTTAATAGTAAGGTGATGATAATAGCAAGTGCGTAATTATCTCGTTAAATCCAAACCCTCAACTAGTAATAAGAGCTGCCCTGTATAGAGCATGAAACCTAAACACTGATGTATCAGAAATCAGTCGCAAACTTCGCTAAGGTGATAACGAGTAGTAAAGATATTAGTTCCAGATTGTTGATAAAGCTGTGTCTTTCAACTTTTTCAGTACAGCTGTAACGGTGTTTATCTACTAATAGGTCTTATTTATTTTTTACAGTAAGCAGAACCTACAGAAGCTGTTCTTGAAAATGCTTTGTGATTTATATTTTTCCTTGGTAAAGACGAGGTATAAATAAATAAAGAAAGGGCAAAGCCAACATGGAACCCCCGCACACAGCGGACCAAGAAATAAAATTATGTACCTTAAAATACTTTCGGTTAATAAAAGGAATTTCTGCATAAATAATATGTATGCTATTTTTTATATATGTATTGTAATATGAAATAAACTTGAAAAATCTTGGAGAGAGAGAAAAAAACAAAATTCCTTGACAGTTTTCTATTTTTCAAGCGCTTGTCCGCAGTCATACAGCAAAACATGATAGCAGAGACAAATGCAAACATCTGTAGTGTGACAGGTGTGTGAGGTATACAGTTACCGTTACTATCATGTTTTGTCAAGGCAATTTACGGCTAGCGAATTAAAACAAAAATTTTTTTTCCAATAATTTATTCAATTATATTTCACATACCACTTTCATAACTCAATGAAGATGATAAAATGTGAATCTGAGACAAACTTTAACTATTTTCGATGATTAAACCAGTATAGTAATCCTCCGGAAACCGAACTATTTTGCACTTGCCGCAAAACCGCTCCTGCTTGAATAATGAGTCTACCTTGTACGTAAGCACTTACCTTCATACTTAATTGGAAGAGCGTACTTAAATTAAATTATCAATCTCATCAAGATGGGCGTAATTGAAACCTAGGCACGAATGTGATATTTAAACATAATTGTCTAAGGAACATTTTTTTAAAAAGAGGAAAAACTCGCTTCAAAATCAAATTTTACAGTCCTGGAAATTCGTACGTTGTAAAATTTATTAAGCACTTATCCCGCGTTATTCTATTCAATTTTTGTTTTTATAATTATAAAGTATTAAGGTGATGAACTTGATAAGTTACTACATAGAATGGAGTAATTATTCCGCTGAAATCTGCAAAGTAATGACTGATCGTACGATGTTGGTTCAGCAAATAGTCTATGTCAGTCCATCGAGAACAGCTAAGTCAGCTAGTCTTGTCTGCAGAGTCTACAGTAGCAGGGAATGCATCGGGCATTCAGTTTAATATGAGTGTGATAAGCAATGCAATTAGACTTTTATTTTTTTACAATCTAATTTTTTAAAGTTCGTATTAATATTAAAGTAAAATTAACTAGCGCTAAAAAAGATATTATTGTTATTTTATTAGCCAACGTGAATAATTTTTTAACATACCCATATATCTGGAACCTCGGAGGTAAAGTGCATTATGTCGATATGGCTTTATTTTAAAAAATTTACATTAATACACGCAGCTAATTAGTTGGATCGTATATATTGGCTACATATTGTGTATAAAATTAGGTCTAACTGCCTTCCTAGCCGAAATATAATTTATTACGGAATAAAAAGATTTCACCAACATTCAAACTGCAGTACTGAAAAGTTGATTAAAATGACATGTGCAGTTTACCTCCGAGATCCTGTATCGGTGTATCTAGGCAAAGTGGCTTGAAGAAATTCCCTTACTTTTCCTGACTAAAAATACCAAAATTTACTCAAATTTTATACATCAATCACTACCGCCATTTATAATTATTAAAAGCATTTATGAAAAGTTGATAGAGGTAAATTTTATATTGGGAGTACGACTTTTACAAAGTTATTTATTGGGCACTGGAAAAAAGCCTGCAAATTATTTATTACACAATAATTTATCGTTAGCAATTAATATTTCAGTGCATTAAGAAATGTAATTTAAAAAATTAAAAAAACAAGTAACAATGGATGGTTTTCATTTATTCTTTTTTTATTGTTTCTTACATCAAGAAGTAAAAAGTATACCCATCAGAAGTTTCCATTTTTTTCTTTTTTTTATTTATTTTTTCCACCCACATGGAAATAATTAAATTTGTATTCAAACTATACCTAACTAAGAGCATTCATTAGTTATTAAATATTATTTAGGCTTACAATGAAATTTAAAGAGAATTGAAATTTTTAAAGAAAATACATAATTATTACACTACTGAATAAATTTCATTTTAAAAATTTTGGAGATTATATTGGTTTTTTATAACACCACGCGATAATATTTTATAGAATTTCTACTGAATTCCTCCGAGAAATTGGTTATATTCATCTCATACCCGTGGCAATCTATTTTTAAAAGGTAGGTATATGAAGATCATAGTTGAAAAACTGGAAAATGACAGCTAAGGAGAGAGGCTGCCATAGGAATTTTATAAAAATGACGGAATGGTGGAGAGATGCTGTTTTATGAAAAACTAAGAATTGTCAAGATTAAATTTAGAAGGCAACGAAATATTTCGAATAACAGTGAGAGGTTTCTGTGTGTATTGAGAGTAGACTGTGTTGCGGGTCCCGGCGCTGGGAAGTCATTTAGATAGTACCAATCAGCCATAGTATTATTTTTAAGTTGTTTTTTTTAATAGCTTCGATATTATTATGATAAACAATTTCTTTTTGATATACTTAATAAATTTTATTAATAATCAAGATGTAATGATCTTGTTAAATATTTGTGAGCAGCATTAATATTATTGAATTTATACGGAATTAGAAGACGACAATAAAATATGTCCAGAATATACGAATTTCTAAGCAACTTTTAATTCGACATGACCAACGGAAAAGGGGAGTAGGAGTGAAGCATGCGATGTCGAAAAAATTATTTTCATTAGATTACTGAATGAAAAATTATGATTAAATGTATTCACTGAATAATATAACGACGAATAAATGGGTTATTCATTATTTATTACTTTTTTTCTGAATAAAATTTGCCCAACACCGGTCAGGGCCAACGCGCCTAACTAAACTCGAACCGTATGGAAAAAGCTATACTATTACTACATAGGGCATAAGACGAATTTTTAATTAATAATATACTAAAAGTTGGTCTATTTTCTTTTTTTAAACTCCTATCCTAATATTTATCCGAATCGTTACATTTAGAATTAATTTAGACTTATTTTTATTTCACTTATTTCTGGTAATGAATAGAATTTAAACATATTTGATTTAAAATGAAAAATTAATTTTATTTTCATAAAAATAAAGTTAATTCAAAATCCAAATGACCTACTAATGGGGCATAGACATCCTCATTATCTATAGAACGAAAAAGGTTAATATTGTCTTTATATATTTGCATTAAGTATACAAACGTTTCGGGGTAAAAAAAATAAATAATAATATTTATATAATAAATAATATAAATAAATATAATTATATAAATAAATAATATTTACTTTAATGATGTAACTAGAAGTAAATTTGTCTTGTAAAAATTAACGAAAAAAAAAAGCTTTCCTTACCACACCAACTCATAATTTATTATAAATTTGGAAGTAATTATTTTTTTATTTAACTAAGTCTGCTTTTATAACCCCTCCCTCCCTTAAATTACATTGTAATTCATAGCATATTTGGGCTTCTTTAAAGTGGTTTTCTATTAAATTTTATTTTAGAGTTTTATTACTGTATACACAATATATATCATAACATAAATAATGTGAAAAAATCTTGTGGTTTACTAAAAATATAATATAGTTTTTTTATTTAATATATATATTTTAAATACCTAGACCAAGTGCATTTAAATAAAATCATATAACACTTTTTTTTCAATTCTTAGTTTTTTCAGGTTTTTGTTTGTTCCAGGTTTTTTCTTTCTTGAAGTACACTATCTAAATTAAAGCAAATAACGAAAGACAATAAAATATAAGAGAAAGTTACCACATAACATTTATTCAAGGTATAGAAAAAATAACTAATACAATTTTAAATTATTTAAAATTAAGTCGCACTCGAGCAGAAAGATCCGAACCGAACAAGGGAATATTACAGGCAAGAAAGATGCATGTTGTGGGCAGAGAGTGAAGACCAGATAATTAGGTTATGGAGAATACTGCAATATGATTGGCCGAAATTCGCGCCTTCCGCTTCCCCACTACTAAGTCTAGAACAGTCTGTTCCTAAAAAAACTGATAACACTAAAATACAAGGAGGATTTTTTCTAAAAGGTGAAATATTATACCTTCCACTTATATGAATTTATTTCTATACATATTTTTTTTGCTAGTATTTATCTACAATTGTTTAGATATACGAGTATAATAGTTAAAATTCCTTTTATGTGTACATATATACAATAATTTTAGTACAAGATTTAGAAAAAGTGTAATGACGTAATTCTTTAATATTATATATGTATATGTATATATATAATAATAATAAAGGCTTAGCGAACCCGAAGGTTCGATGCCAATACCACCAATCGTTGTCTACAAAACTACCGTCCGAACCCAAATGTTTCGGTCCACCTCTTGGAAGTTTACCAGTCGGCTCAGCATTTATTAACGTTTTAGGAATTCGTTCGTAACTGAGCCCAACAACTTTACAAGCCCATTTCAACCGTCGCGATGGTGTTAACAGCATCGAGCCTCCGTGTTCGCAAAATCTTTTTTTTTAATATCATAATATATAAACCTTATTAAACTCAAGCACACGCCAAGATATGGAATTTAATAGATATTGCTTGAGTAATACGCGGCGGTCAGAGATATTACTTTCATTGGGGTTAAAGGCAGACAAGAATATGTCCGTGCCCTCGAAGCCCTTGTTACATCTATTAGTTCAGCATTGAACTCATGAACTGTTGCATTTTCTCTTGGAACGAAACAATAGCACGCGCCGAACAAAATAATTCGCAACACGCCTGTATTGTAGAGGAGCGATTTTAGATATTTTTACAAAAATTAGAAGACATCAATAGTTTTGCAAAACTAACAGGTTGGTTGCAAGGCGGGAAGTACCACTGTTTCAATAGGAAGTAATGCATACTGTCTATTATACCCGAGCGAGCACTCTCGCATTAGATATCCATCCTTAATGCATTAGAAGTATAAGCGATATTAGGGAAACATATTTATTCCAGTAAACATTATATTATCAAAAAATTGTATTTAACACACACATTTGGTAAAGCTACATAGCTTGTAATGACTATGTTGAAGTTACAGTTCATACTTAATAATTAGCTTACCCCACCGGAAAACATCTCTTCAATTTAAAAGTTAGGCAATTAGATTCAGCTATACCATTTTCTATAGTATTAATAATTAACAGTGCCCTTTAGGGTTGGGCATGGGAAACAATATATAATTTCCCATCCATTAAAAGATTTTGTAAACAGACTCAAATTGATATAAAGTTGCCATGACAACGGCACGTACGCAAGATGGCATTGGGCCCGTGCGGACTTATACCGCCGTGCGTTATCTCGAAAACGGTGGATTTTAGGGCTTTAAAGCACAGGACCAATACGTTCCGCGGGAACGTACGTGTTCTGGATGCCCGCGTCAAAATCTTTAAAACCCAACGTAACCTATACTCGATCCGCCGACTCTTAGTCGTCAAATCTTTGAAACCTCCCAGTTTTTCCATCACTTTTATTTAAGCCCTAGTAAGAATTTAAAAAACAAAATTGTAATTCGTCACTTCTCCATGAAATTCCCTTTCTTTTGATACCTCATTCATCAAAATCCATCACTCATGAGAGCCGGAAAAGGGAGCTATACTATCGCAATAATAATATAGTAGTGGTAGTGATAGTGATATTACCTAAAATATGGGTATGATATTACATTTTTTTTTTTAATAATTTTTTAACTAAGCAATACATACTTTAATATATAGACAATCTACAAAAGCTTTTCTTATTTTTTTAATACTTAAATAATGAATATCTTATTTTTTTATTAAAATGATTAAACTATAAAGGGAAAACAAATTTTTTACTTTCCTTATTACCTAGGTCCTCTCTTATCCACAACGGTTAGGTATGGAAGATATTGTAATCGGATCAAATTTTCGATGTGCAGTTTTCGATAGATCTGTGCGTTTAAACACCCCTTAAGTCCAAAAAACGTATTTTCAGCCACCGCTCTGTGCTTTGATAATCTCTTGAACGGGTGCCTCGATCTTTTTTTTTTTTTTTTGTAGGTTTTCGTATCTCGATGCCTGTGATAGGTAATTGAATTCCCTACAAATCGAAAGAAAAAAAAATCATCGAAATCGGACCAGTATTAGTAGCAAAGTTTATGTGACTTTGTAACCATATTCCAGGAAGTACAGAAGTATTTTACTACTAGTTTTAAAAAAAAAAATAAAATTACACTATAAAGCATTAAACCTGACAAGAATCCGTTTAAAAGGAAGACGACGCTATCTTGAAATATAGATAGCGGTATTAGAGGCAATCTCTGTTAATAGATATCAGCGATGTGATAAGCAAGATATTTAGCTACTATCTTCATCTGGGTTCTTTTCTTCCTGTACGTTTCAAATAGGTACTATGACGACGATATAATAGTATAAAAGTGTTTGATAAGCGATAACATTGCGCCATGATCAAAAGATCTCAAGTAAATTAAGGAGGAGGATACTCGAATGTAAGAGACAGCCTCGAAAGGACCCTGTGGGCACCAAGGATTGCTCAGAGGAGTTGCAAAAGCAACCTACGCTAGTTAGTTGAGGCATTCATTCCATTCCACATCTAGGGCTTGGCAAGGAATATCTGGGTCAGGAATTCTCGGATTAGGAATTATCGGGTCAGGTTAGGAATACTCGGACCTTACTTGGTCCAAGGGGTTGGGAAAATTGGAAATGACACGAAAATAATAACCAACATCACCATAACCATGACAGCTACCATATCTCAAATAGATTTGGGTATTTTCCTACGCTCTATTTGAGATTTAAAATTTATACGGAATCGAGCTGAGATTTCAGGAATTGAGATAATGTACAATCCAGGCAAATTACATATATTTATCTAATATTTAGGCAAAATGTAGCTAAAAAACACAAAGAACAATACATTCTGGGCGTGAGCAAAATTTTGGTGGATTTGATTTTTTTCGGGAGGAGGAGGGAGAGGAGGATTAATTAGAAGGCAAATAATCCTCTAAATGTCTATAATCACCAAATTTACGTAAGCTTTAAGGATAAACATGAAAATTGCATCAAAATCTATTGTTAAAATTACCAAAAATATACCTCAAAATATAAATCTTATGTTGGTGGGTATGAAAACTATTTTTTTTCGTGCATTTCGGGTAAGGTGAGTGGTTTAGTCCCCTGATTCTCTCTCCTGCGTATGCCACTGATACATTCCATATTATACAATGAAATCAGCAAGTTAAGATTTTACAATTGAATGTACTATGCCTAATCAAGCGCCAAACATTTTAATTTTGAAAAATGGTGCTAACGTATTAAACGGTCGACAGTTCTGTTGGTATCGCTTACTACATACGTTGTAATCTTCATTTCTTACTAGTTTTATGTTCTGTCTATCATTGTAATTTGTGTTATTAATAAGTTGTGTTAATTTTTATCATATTAAAAAAAAAGAAGATGAAAAAAAAGAAGACCTTATACGGAAGAAGATGCAGTGAAATGTTTCCAAAATTGTGGGATTATTCCATAAAAGAAAATCTGAAAGAAAGTGCATGATATTTCCATTACATAAATTTTACCTTACATTTAGATAAATAATTTGAATAACCCCAATGAGTAACATTTTTGAGCGGGCGTCGCCACAGAAATTCAAAACTTTGGAATTATTTTGCTATAGGTAATTTATAAACGAAATGAAATTAAAATTTAATTTCTTAAAATTGAAACATAAATTCAAGTTAGTAAGAACAAGAAGATCGGCGTTACCAGTGTCAGTTTATGACGGACATCAACAGAACTGAGGTCGACCGCTTGGTAAGTACTGAAAAAATGTACAGTTTTGAAGATTCCCAACCGTTATTATAAAAAATAATTCATGAAATCAGGATAAGCAGTATAGCTACTGTTCCGTTCCTGTTCCTCGTAGCGTGTGTTGTAAAGCCTAAAGCCTTCCTCAACGCATGGCCAATCTAAAAAAATATTTGGCAAAAATAATTTTTTTAATCGGAATGGTAGTTCCTGAAATTGGCGCGTTCAAACATATAAACCCTTCAGCTTTATATAATAGTTTTGATACATGAAGATTTATAAATCTAAATAAATATTTAGAGGATTTATTATAAAATCAATTAACTTATTTTAAAGGAGCTACTTAATTAATAGCAGAATCGTGCCTGCAGAGATAAGGATGGATCTTTGATCACAGAGGAAGCAGTCATAATGGAAAAATAGGTTTCTCAGTTCCAAAATCTACTGAACGAAGGAAAACAAGATAACCTGGACCCAATCGCTTTTATGGAGAGAGACATTGACGATTTCATTGAAACTCCCGATGATGAGGAAATAATATGTCCTGTTGAAAAGCTAAAGAGCAATATGGCACTAGGGTTTGATTATTCCATAATCATAAGACAGTATTCCAGCTGAGCTGTTCAAACACAGTAGAAGTGAAACGATTAAGTTTCTATGGGAGCTAATGAGGGATATTTGGAGAGAAAAAAGATTACCACCGAAAGGAAGAAGACTGTGATTTGTCCTACACATAAGAAAGGAGATGTACGAGTATATACATACAATAATAACAGAAGCATCTCATAGCTTCCATGCGCATACAAAACCTTTAATATAATTTCATTTTATTATAGAACATGCTCCTTCCACCGAGCGCAAGCTGGAGAGGTATCAGTCTGGGTTCCGAAAAGGTAAGTCAGCTAATGATCCAATCATCTTCACTCTACGCATTCTATTAGAGAAAGCAAAGGAATATCAGACCCCTACACATCACCTGGTCATAGATTTTCAGCAGGCATATGAGTCTGTAAACAGAGTTGAAGCATGTAAAGCGATGAAGGACATGAATATTCCCTTAAAACTGGTTTTCCAGGATTTTCCACTGAAACAGGAATTAGACAAGTTTACTTGCCTTGCTTGTCTGATATTTAACCTTTCTTTAGAGAAAGCTATAAGAAATTCAGGTATTAAGACCATCGGGACTTTAATAGACAAGACAATACAGACTCTTGGATACGCGGATGACCTGGACCTTGCGGGAGGATCTTTCGACGAGGCAAGAATAGCTTTCAAGGCGCTGGAACAATCAGAGTCAAGATTGGGTCTCAGGATAAATGCGAAAAATACAAAGTACAAGTCCGCCTTACCTACACGTGAAGAGGAAGAGGATATGTCTCGATGGGAAAATATAGATTTGAATGAGTTCAATCCTTCATTTATCTAGGAACCCAAGTTAACAGTAGAAAAGATATGGAGGAAGAAGTTGAGAAGTAGTGCATTACGTAAAATGCTTATTCGACCGGTCCTTATCCACGATTCGGAATATTGGACAGTGACTAGAGCCCAGGAACAAGTCCTTCTCAGGTTCGAGAGGAGGGTGCTGAGAAGAATATACGTTGGAGTTTATAAACAAGACGCCTGAAGAAGGAGGAATAATGCAGAATTGAGGCCCATATATGGAGATTTAGATGTATGCACTATAATCAAAGCTTCGATAGGCGGGTCTATGGAAGAATGGGACCAAATGAAATCCCATATAAAATACTGTCTGAGCGTATATACAACACAAGAAGAGTTGGCCGTCCTAAGCTTCGCTGGGAGGACGGGATGGCTGCCGATGCGAGGGCTCTACTTGGCATCAGCAAAAACAGAGAAGACTGGCGATCAATGCTGTGGTAGGCTTTGACTCAACATCTGGGTCGTAACGCCGGCTAATGATAATAATATCTAAAAATTAAATGCTTAATTGCCATGTTTAATATTTCAATTTAAATAAAATTAATGTAACTTTTTTTATTCGGCTTAATTTAACACTAAGTTCTGACCGGAAATAAATTTAAAATTTTATAAATAAAGTTCTTCTAGAACAGAAATTTACAAAACATTTTTAAAACAAGTCGAGGCTGTAACATTATTTCTGTACATCAGAGGTAAATTTTAGTATGACCAATTTTGCCAAATTTGATTTTATTATCGAATGTACAGAATTCTGGCCATATTTTCCGAGTATGAGTAGCGTAAATAAGTTAAATACCGTAATAATATAAGCATCATTTCAAATATGAAGATTGATCTATATCCACAAGCAATAAAGTGCTACCTGAGGCCTCTTTTTGCTTTCTCGTAAAACTTGGAAAATGTTACTCACGACAGTTTACCTCTGACGAACAGATTTATGGTCTTTAATTATAATAATTTGGACATAGGGAAAACCAAGAATAAAATTTATTACAATAGTACAAAGTCACAAGCAACCTATAATATTGAACAGCCCTAACATCCTTTGCTTACCAAACAACAATAATAATTTCTCAATCAATAAAGGTTCTACGAGCTGAAACTAGGAAACGAATGGCATGTGGCCATATTCGGAGATTCAGTCCTTGGGCAGAGGTCGCTGGATATTAACTCTTCGCCGAACCGCGACAGCTGTAATCTAGGATGCACTTCCTACTTGTTAGCTAAGTCTAACATCCTCTAGTCTAGATATAGTCAAGGGCCATGAAAAAACGGGAACATTTATAAATGAAAAAAATTCTAAATGATAAGCTAAAGATAGGCTATGAAATAAAGAAATGGTCTTGAAGATCTGAATCGTTTCAATTGGGCCACTAATTGGAAATAAGTTATTTATTTTTTTAACAGTTATAAAAATAACAGATTTCTGACACTCCAAGCATGAACTAAATATCTAACAATAACAGTTTCAAGTAAGTGCTGATACAGCCTAAGCACTGCACCCTTAGCAAAAGAGTGTATAGAATCATTTTTATAGTGAATCCAAAGTATTTTAATTTTGTATAGAATAATGATAATGATTGAAATATTCACAAAAAAACTGAAAATAAATCAATTTTTGAATCCTTCTCTCCCTTCCCCATTAAAACCCGACGCGGGAAGCACTGGGACTTTATACCAGTTATTACGAGAATGGTAATGAACAATTTATAACCAGTTTCAGATTGATTTTTTTTTTTTATATATTCGGTTTAAAAACCTAATTTTACTGTACTACTATAATACCTAGAGATATTGGAATTCAATTTTTTTTTTCCATAAGTACGTTTGTCGGATATCGAAATCAGAAAACGATCGCAGGAAATCCAATGCATTATGGACGAACATTAGATATAAATCATTATTGGAAATATACGTTAATAAGTTCAAATTCTAAAAATATTTGTTAATATGTTAAGTTTGGGTGAATATCACAAAGGCCTCGTTTAATGCAATTTCTTATAATAACAGCTTTCGTCAATCAAGATTCCATACTTGGGACACGAAAAAAAATTCACAAAATATTGGCTCATTATTTGATGAATAAGATAATAAAACAATTCAAAATCTTACAAACAGACAAAAACAAGCACCACTTCAGTGCAGAAATCGAGACGATAGGATAAGCTAATCTAATACGGATTTTATTATTGGAGCACTGTAATTGGAATAAAACCGAACAAAATTTATAAACTAAATTAAATCATTTTAATTTTTTTAGAAAATAGACTCAACAATCAGACCAAGGGAACATCTTCGTAAGCAACTTCTTGGAACGAAATATTACTTTTTAACAGGTATATTTATACTATATTACTGATAGATGTAATTGAATTGTGAATTTCGAAAAGGGCTCAGACATTTTTTTCTTCGTGTATTTTTCGATTAGGGCAAAAACAAAATCATTCTCGCTTAGAAAATATCGGTCTACCCACACGAATACACGAAAACTAAACTAAAAAATCCATTTTATATATATATATATATATATATATATATATATATATATATATATATATATATATATATATTGATCTTAACTGTAATGTTAATCTTAATTAAATTGTAAATTTAGTGATTGGCTTAATTTGTGAAGGTTTGGTTGTAGATTTGCTAATATATAATATATTAATTATTTTTGCATATTACATTACATTATTAATTATTATATATATATATATATATATATATATATATATATATATATATATATATATATATATATATATATATATATATATATGTATATAAAAAATCCATTTTTAATAAAACCTGAGATGAACCATTATACCTGATATATTGATCTTAACTGTAATGTTAATCTTAATTAAATTGTGAATTTAGAAAATGGTTCATCTCAGGTTTTATTAAAAATGGATTTTATATATATAAATATATATATATATATATATATATATATATATATATATATATATATATATATATATGTAATAATTAATAATGTAATGTAATATGCAAAAATAATTAATATATATATATATATATATATATATATATATATATATATATATATATATATATATATATATATATATATATATATTAGCAAATCTACAACCAAACCTTCACAAATTAAGCCAATCACTAAATACAAAAATGAATAAATTTAGAATTTTTTCAAATAACCTAAAATAATTACTAATTAAAATTATCTCAACAATTCAAGAGAAATAATTACACCTTGATAAGATGTAAAAAAAATTGAGTAGACAGGTTAATACTCTAAAATGTATAAATCATAAAAAATGAATAAAGTAATTCTTTAAAAAAATAAATAAAATCAAAGAATTTGACTGAATAATTGTTAAGAACTAATTAAATATTGTATTAACCAAAATCAAAACTACTTTGTATGGATTTCATTAAAAAATAAACATATTATGAGGTGGATTTGTCTAATATTAATCAAGGATGTATCAATTTGTAGGTTTCAAGCTTGAATAAAGTGAAACATAAGATAATTAACATTCCATAAATTTGAAAATAGTCTTTGGGCATATTTAGTGTTATTCTTCTCATTGAAATCAAACAAATTTAAGTTTACTAACACCACAAGGATGTCAAAAGCTCAGCTAAACAAACACCTTATACTTTAATAAACTTAAGTATTTTCATCAATCGTTATAAGCATTATAAATTTATCATGTTACCGTCAAATTATGACAATCTAAAATATAAGAATAAATAAATAAAAAGAAGGGCTTTAGGGAAATAAATGCAATGTAAAGCTCATAAAAATTAGAATATTCTCAATATTAAATAAATTCTTTTAAAACTGCATCGAAAAATAAGAATAATAATGTTTACTAGATGGAAGGATAGGCTACACAAAACTATTCCCAAGTATTTTACGAGCACTAGATATAATTACTTAATTTTTTGATACTGGTATTTAATTGATAAATAATTCTACAGAGGTATTTTCTAAAAAAGAACATGAAAAAATTGCTGCTTAATTGTTATAAGTCTACCTGAGACTTAAACCACAAATCACTGAACCCATGGGGGCATAAATAATAGACTACAGGCTAAAAACAAATAAAATTATAAGAGGAGGTGCTTAAAAGTGATAAAACTTATCCGGACATAGTACTCACCTTCTGATAATTCCAAGTCCAATTCTGCTAATTTATCCCGCACCTCCTCTGGAAGCTTCGTCACATCAATGTTGAACTCAGCCATGGCCAGAAATTAAAAAAAAAACAATTTAACACATAAAAGACAACACAAATAATTCACATCACTAGCTGCTAAGAGCGATCACATCTTTAGCCATTTTGTAAATATTGTATTCCACTATCTGTGGGCCCCGGCTAGTTGACCGAACCGGCAATAGGGGGCGCTTCCAGCATCTTCCCCCTCTACTCGCCCCCCCCCCACTCTACTATAAAATAATACAACTTTTAAAAGTAAAATATAACTGCTGTCACAGTTTACTATACATTATTGTCAAAAAATATAATATTTTTGCATGATATGAAGCTAATAATTTATTGATTCAAGTTCTTTAATAAGAGCCATATCAATAATCAAGTCCTCAAATGGTTCAGCATAACCTTTGTAAAGTTTAGTTTGGGTTATATTTTAATCTAGTGACTTGTTATTAAGTTGGAAATTTCTTTAAATGAGTTAAATATGTCCGTAAAAGTGAGTAATGGCATTGCCAGTGTTAGATACAAGACGAGTATTGTTGGATCATTTATTGTCCAAGTTAATTGCAATATGTTCGACGAAACTGGCTGCTAAAAAAATACTCCTTGAGGTATCCAATAATTACAGAACAAAGACATATTGCGTCTTCTTGAAGACGACAAACTTTTAACTGCAACTTTCAATAAATTTCATGCCTAAGTTTAGTACTTAATGGACAAAACAATAACTTTAATAGTATTGGGTTGGTTATTTATTTTATAATCCCAATTCTCTTCCTTTAATCGCCTTCAAGACCTTATTTCTCGACATTTTTAGGCATTCAACAAGACTCCTTTTTATTTCATAAACTGTTATTTTATTAATTACAGAACAATGCTGCAGCCTATCTTAGTAAAGCTAGCAATCATTCTTGAAGAAAATTTCTTTAATTAACCAACATAACTTAGATGACTTGTAATTGCACCACTTGACATCTTTAAAAAAAAAAACACTTTCTCTGTTTAAATCATTACTTTCTGTTTTACACATTAATTTGTAGTATCCATATCACAAATAAAGGTATTCATGTGCTTTATGATATATTTTATTACTGGAACATTGTGGTTCATCTTAATCTAACCAAATATCTTTCTTTAATTAAATTAAAAAAACTTATCTTTGTCATTGTCATATATTTTTTTTTTTGTTTATGTGCCTTATACATACTGAATATTTTGTGTATGCTGAGAGCTTGAAAGTGTTGGTTAACTAGTTCTCGTAATGTGCATAAAAAGTATCTTAAATGATTGTTTTTTTCATATTGTTAGGATGTTTTTATAGGTGGTTGCCACTTTTCTATCGATGAAGTATATTATTATAAGATAAAATAATTTAAATTTTGGCTGTCTCGGATGAAAATCACCTCGGTGATGTAGTGGGTGGTGTCTCTCTCTAAAAACATGTAGGAACATCCAAGAAAAAATAAGATTTTTTTCTAATTTAATTGAGGAAGTAGTTGCTTCCAATGAACAATGCATTGCTACTTGGAAAAGTAATTGACCAAGGGAAGACTGCCTCTCTTAGGAGATATTGAATAGTAGTTATTTTTTCAGCCTATAAAAATCTAATATATGTTATTATAAAGCAAACTGTTATTTCCGTCATACATTTTCTTGTAAAGGATTCAAGATGATATAAAAATGCACAAATGAATTAAATTATTTATTTTTATATTTTGTTCATTCCTTAATTAAAATTTGAGTTTAATTCATAAATTAAAATCTTTCAATTTTAGAAGAACGGCTGAAAAGGAGGAATTAGGGGATCTTCTGTATTATATAATAAAAACTGTTGAACCAGATCTATGTTCTAAGATCACTGGAATGCTTATGGAACTGGACACTTCAACAATTAAAAAACTGTTAGAAGCCAATACTTTGTTACAGAATGCAATTGATAAATCTAAGAAAGAATATTTGGAATTTACGACTGTAAGATTTTATTTTTATTTTGTTTATTTTTCAATTATAATAACTTTAGTTTCTTATATTTGTATTATTGTGATCTATACTAATTTATTTACAAATGTTTTCCCTTAATAAACCAGTTAATTTGAAAAATTTTAAGTTAAACATGGACACGGTTAATGCACTGTTCTATCTTTACTTCTCTCTCATTGTCGTAACTTCAAAAAATAACCATTTTAACTCATTTACGGCCAAGCCTAAAATTAGTTGAAAGTTTTGATTTTTTTTCATAGAAATGTTTTTAGAGTAGCCTAATTAAAAAAATAAAACAAAAAATTTTTTTTTTTGGTTCAACCACAATGGCGGTACAAAATGTTGCGCTCACGCAACGTTGTCCTGTAAGGTGTAATATACATTGGCTTGGAAGAAGATTGTCATAATACGAAAATTTTAGTTTTTGAAATGCTGCCACAATTTAATTCATGATTCATATTTAAATTATTAAAAAATGAAGATTAACTCTTTTTTTTAACAAATAAGGTAAATAGTATTGGCTACAAAAATTTCCGACTTGATGTTTTATTAGTGAGTTAGGGAGACTGATAAATCTAAATGGGTAAACTTCAAACACTTCTCCTGTAAAATTCCACTTTTTTGTATTGTGGCACTCTTCTTCCATACATACATATCACATCAATTATAGGTAGAGGTATATATTTATACATGACATCAAGTAACACTGTTTCATGAAATTCTTTATTTTTTATAGATAATGTAAAAGAAATTGTAAAAAAAATTTTAGTTATTTATTGATGGTATGTTTCAAAGCAATCAGGATGTAATTTATCATTACATTGTTCACACCCAGTAGTGGATCTAGACTTTGCGGGACCCTGGATACGATATTGCCCTCTTGGTTAGGGCAGATGACCGTCAAGGGGTTTGGCAGGTATGGAATATTCCCCAAGAGGAAAGGAGAGTTTTGGTACCCCGAACAATTTTGTCTATAATGTATTAACCATTTATTTAATTTTTTTATGGCGCAGGGCTTCCACAGGCGTCCTTTCCTTTTGGATTCACTCCGTTCACACCTATAAATAGTTAGGATTTTACCGACTGTACCGCTTTGCCTTGAAATGTTCTTGCAGTAGTGAATACAAAGAAAAAAATTTCTCTATAAAAAAATATCTATAATTTCTAATAACATCTGTTCATCTTTAGATATATTATTAGAAAAAAAACAACATAGTTTTAGAAAATGCAGTATTCCAATAAGTGGTCTCAAGTTGGAAATTTTATCACTCTTATCCAACTGATTGTTAGAAAAATAAACAAATAATAATTATGGAAATGAACGGGTATGAGCCTGATTTCATTAGAAAAACTTCATATGAATGGCCAACGTTGCGTAAATGCAACATTAAAATAAACCGACTATTGTAAAAACAATAATTGATTCAATACAAAAATTTTATTATTACAATAATAAAAGACAATGTTACAAATAAGGAATCCCAATGATTTTAATTATAGCAACCTTTAATTGACTTATATTTAAATTAAATCTGACTACTCATTGATGTTGAAAAACAAACAAATTCACTATTTTGTTTTAATTATAAAAATACAAAGAAAATTTAAACAAAAATTATTTTTATTAATTATCAACCTTAAATTAATAGCTGATGTTACAAAAAAGAAAAATATTTAAACTTATTGAAGAAAAAAAAAGTTAAATTACTGTTGCTTATACGCAACAGTGGGTAAATGGGTAAATATTTTTTTTTAGATTTGCTTAGGATTGAATTTTAGTAAACGACTCATTGGTTTAATTGGAATGAATTTTCATGAAAATTAAATGGAATGTTAAGAATAAAAAAAATTATATAGTTTTGACGAGCTCTTAAAGAATTGGAGACATATGTGGATGAGGGTGTTGTATTACAAATTTAAAGCTTTGAGAAAATGATAATTAAAGTTTTTTTATATAATTTTTTAAAGAGATAATCTATCCAATCCACTGAGAAATCACGCAATTAACCAATAATCTTGGATTGTTTATGTTACATGTTGGCGTTAAGCATATAACACCTTCATTCATAAAAAAAAAATCAATCTCCACCTATGTCATCAATTATAACTTCTAAAGCTTACTGAAAAGTTCTTTCATACAAATTCCTTTACTGTTTAGAACTTGACTAATTGCTTTCAGTATGTATGTACATACATTTATATTGATGTAAATTTACAATGGTGAGAATATGGTTGACCATGGGAAATGTATATAGGAGAATCTTGGTTGATAAATGAACACACAAATAAGGAAAAACTTATTATAATGTGTACCGATGTTTCGGTCTAAATATTAGGCCATCATCAGGGCCAAGAAAAAAAAAAGATAACAATAGATGTAACAACAGAGGCAGTATCAGTTATAATAACAAAAAAAGTTAAAAAAAAAACAGTTACATGAAAAAATAAAGTATAAAGAAAAATATTTTAATAAAGTATAAATAACATTAATAAAGTATAACGAAAAACATATTAATATTAATGTGATTAATAAGAAATTGAATCTTATTTTTCACATTATGATTATCATATTTTTCTTTATACTCTATTAGCATATTTTTCTTTATTTCTTATTAATCACATTAATATTAGCATATTTTTCTTTATACTTTATTTTTTCATTTTACTGTTTGTTAACTTTTTTTATTATTATTACTGGTACTGCCACTGTTGTTACATTTACTGTTATCTTGTTTTTTGTTAGCCCTGATGATGGCCTGAAATGTTGGTACTGACATTATGATAAGTTTTTTCTTATTTGTGTATTTATTTATTTATTAATTATTAAGTTTGATTTATAGAGGATCAAACAAATATAAAAGTTACTGAAGAATTTTAGTCTGCTTGTTATTTACCTCTTTAAATTTATAGGTATGTATGCTGATTGACCTATATTTTATTATTCCTTTTTTAATCCTTCTGATTAAAAAAAAAAAGTTTTAATTTTTTTACAGAACTCAAAAGAAGAGACAGGAATATGGAGAACCGATTTATAACCTTGTCTACAAATGTCATGAGCCAGATGTGGCAAGTGGTGATTGGTATGCTACTGGAACTAGACGAGGCTGGAACTACGAATGCTGTTGACAAATCGGAAGGAATTTGAGAAAAAGTTGGAGATAGCCTACAATACATTTATCTCTTACTGTTCAAGTTAATACTGAGACGGGTAAATCAATTTATACTTCTGATTTATGATAAATCATGAAAGTTTTTTGTTAAATAAAAAAAATTATTATCTCTTCAACATTTCATTAACACTACATATTAGATTGATGAAAAAATAATTCAGTTTTCTGCCTTCGCTATGTTTTAAAACCAATTGTGTACAGTCGAATATCTACATATTTTGTTTTCTTTCATAAATTACTATTTTTTCTTAGTAAATTAGGTAGGTTGGAGCATTGTTATGCAAAATGTGAAAACCTCAAGAGATTCTTATTAGGGTATTTTTTGCTACTTTTCGCACGATCATACGTGATTCATCTACTATGGCTACACATTTTCTGCCTAAGTGTTTTTTATTGCCAACTGAAAAAAATTTTAATAACGTATCGCATGTTCAACTGAGACCATCCCAAATTTTTGCCGATATATTGATAACTCGATCCTTGTCTAAAAAATTGAACCATTCATCTTTGCTGGTAGAACTTAATCCTTTGGATTTACGATCCATTTTGGTGGATTCTCTTTCAATTCTGATAAGTTTTCCCACTTTGTCTTTATATTTGAATAAGATATAATTAATTAGATGAAAACCATAAGTAGATAACTAACTAGTCAAGATCACAACTGTTACAGCATGAATAATTTTTTTGCTCGACCGATTTCCGATAATTGTTTTTAATTGGATTGAATGGATTTTTAATTCCCTTCACTCATAAAAATTTATGCAGGATGATGTCTGTTATCATATCCACTAATGAATTTATTTTCAATAAATTATTGAACTTATTTTTGTTCAAAAAACTGTATGTATGCATAATTATTTTTCCAACTATAGATTGAGCACTGTAGAACATAAAAGGAAGTGAATGGATTGGTAACGATTAACTGGCTTTCCACGAATCTAAAAAGAGCAAAACAAACTTCAATTTTCTGTTTCAGTTCCAGAATTTTCCAGAAAATTGAATTATATTTTATGTGTTATAAACAGTAACGTATTGCTTTGTAAATCTGTCCTATGTAATTTGGGTTCAATGTTTATATTTTCAAGCAATTTACGAATATCTTTTTAATTACAGATAAATGTGCAACTTAATGCTGTAAAAACATAAAATGTGCAATTTACCCAAAATTGTTTAAAGTGTGCAATTTCGTGCAAAATAAAACTTGAATATGTTAATCCGGATGTCCTAATTCGTGTAAACAACGCCTTAAGGTCTTCAAGATTAAGGTATTGCATAGAATATTTGGTCTGAGGAGGAACAAGACCACTGGAGAATTTCAGAGGATACATAACACAGAATTGCAGAGTATGCACCCTGTTAACATAATTGAAGTAATAGCATCATGATGGCTGAATTGGGCTATAAAGCATCGTTTGGTTGAGTTGTTAGGCTTAGTGACGAGCGAATCCCTAAAAAGGTAATAAACATTGACCTGAATGGTAAAAGTCCAATTCAGTAAAATTGCCGAGATGCAAGTTGGAGGATTGCGTATGGGTGATCAAATATCAGAGCTATGGAATAGGACAGATCTTTTATACAGTATGCATATTATTGTGATCTGTAATAATTTTTTAAAAAATGTTTTCTCTTAATAAACCAGTTAATTTGAAAAAATTTAAGTTAAACATGGACACGGTTAATTCATTGTTCTATCTTTACTTCTCTCTCATTTTTGTAACTTCAAAAAATAAACATATTAACCCATTTATGGCCAAGCCTAAAATTAGTTGAAAGTTTTGATTTTTTTTTTCATAGAAATGTTTTTAGAGTAGCCTAATTAAAAAAATGTGTTTTTTTCGACATTTTTCGTTGTACAGACCCTGCACATTTGGGTTTTGACTGAACCTTAGTGTTCGCTACTCTTATTATTGTCTTCAATTTAATTAGCTTTTTATATAATTTACATCTGTAATAAAATTTGTATGACATTTGTAGGAAAAATGGCAAAATATCAAGATCTGGCAGACTTCATCAAGAGTGTCCATATCAATCTATGACTTAAATCTAGGGAAATTGGCGCTGAAGCAGCCTGGGAAGAACACTGCAAGGAGACATTGGAGGCTCGTAAATGAACTTATTGTCTCTAATTAAATTATTTTTTTATTAATGTAAATTATTGGGAATATGTTTATAATTATTTTGGTGATGAATTAACTGAACTGCTGGACAAAAGCTTTATTTGGCATTTTGGCAGAATGGCAGGAATTTTGTCATGCATTTGGTTGGTGTTGGTACAGTGCTTAATTTCATCCTTCCTTCTCCAAGACCACTTTTAATATTAGAAAAATGGTTTGCAATACAAAAAATTAAACCCAAACCAAACCATATCATATAATTTTTATGAAATTGTTTTTAGCCTATTCTCAGAGGATAAATATATATTTTTAATATTTGTGATAAATTACAAACAGACAATATTACTAAAATAATGATTGTAATGGTTGAAAAAAAGAACTAACTTTGTAATGAAATATTAATATATTTTTAGATAGCGCAACTTGAAGATGTGCAACAGAGCCAGAAACATTTGTGAAAATCATTTTTTTGAAAAATAAAGAAAATTCAATTTTATAATAGGATGTTTTAAATTTGTTTTCCTGAAATATTATAAATGATACAAATCATATCTCTTTTACGCTATAGTTATTTAACTATCCACTTGTAAATGCTCGACAGTAAGTCTGTACCAATCAAAAATGTTAAATGTCTTGCATTATATCTAGACTATATACTCAGTTTGGATATATTGAGTTTAAATAATTTGAACAACACTACAGACTGCATACCTTTACTTAACAAACAATCCTTTATCAACTTACCAAGGGAGCAAAACTAGGGTTCAGCCAAATGTAGACGCATTCATGAAATTCAAATTATACAGTCAAAAATACTCGAAACAATTCTACACACATCATGCTTCATTTCAAATTACATAACACAGTATTCACACATGCCATTTATTCAACAGTACCTTTAACACACTTATTTTCCTGTGTTGGCATTTCAGCCTAAATTGTAGGCCTTAATCAGAGCTAAGAAAAACTAGATAACAACCATGAAAGTATACTAATATATAACTATAAAAACACACTGCTGTGCATGGAAATATTGCATGGACACCTTTAAAAATTCAGTTGCATAACAACTAACTAAAATTTTCATTATAAATATATATTCTCCTTTACTAGCTCATTATCATATTATATTATCGTTTTGAATGAAAATAATAAAGCCACTATTATAGCTTTATATATCAAGGATTAGTTGCACCGAAAAAGAGAAATAAAGAAATTGTAATCTTTTTACGTCCTGTAATGTCTTTATCTCTTGTTTTAGATATTTTTTTTATTAAAGAAATTTCTAAGCTCTCAGTTTATTATCACATCCTGTTTTTGATTTTAAATTTTTACTTTCAATGGCCCATTATAAGCCTCTTTCACAAACACGTTCAGCCTTTTTTGATGTCATGTGAGAATGGTTGAACGAGTTTTAGTAGAGAGAGGGTAATAAAGGATTAAATTGAATTTTCGAAGGTGTCCATACAGGAGCAGGAATGTGTATATGAAAATTTGGTACTTACATACTAAATGATCGACCACATAGCCATTTTATAGCCATAACATAAATTCCTATAAATACGAATAATAAGATCAGCATTGTCAGTGTCAGGCTATGACTGACAACAATAGAACTAAGGTCAACCGTTTTGTGCGTAAGTACTGAAAAGTTGTATGTATGAATTATGAAAAATGAAAGAATAAGAAAAGAGAGTTGTCTGAAAAATTTCTGACCTCATCATGAAGATGGCAGCACTCTTCAGAAAAAGTTGGGGAATGTGTTTGTACATGCTTTGAAAGGTACTTACTAAAATGTCAGCCTTTTTGGATGCTCAGTTGTTGTTTGATAATAGTTTGAGTGAGTCGATGTGAGTATTTTTGTGAAAATAGAAAAAAAACTATCAAGCCATATTTGTTTTTAAAAGGCAATAGGCTTAAGCCAATCAAAGAGGAGGACTCTGTGTACTTCATAATTTCATACCGTGAAATTTTGGGTAGCTGAATTTAAATGTGCCCCTACCTGCTTGGGTGGGTGATGATGAACGTTTAGGACGTCCAAAAACTGCAACCACTGACAATAAAGCATCGCTCAAGATACAAGGTCAGAAACTTTTCAGAGCACATTCGTATAATATGACACAAATTATAGCTTACGATTATCATCACATCTTATTACTTGCTGTTTTATTATGTATTCTTTTGGCTTCTTAATTAACTACTATATTTTTATTTTGTTAATTTTGCAAATATATTTTTATGTATCCTATTATATCTTTCATATCTTATTCTTTTCTTCATTTATCATTATTTAAATTTGGATTTTTCATTATTCATTTATACATATTTTCATAGTTGTATACTTTCATGGTTGTTATCTTTTTTAGCTTGGTCCTGATGAAGAGTCTGCAATTTAGGTCAAAACGTCAGCACACATTAAAAATAATTTTACTTGATTAACCGTCACTGCCGGGGTCAAATAAGTGACGGTTAAGTAAATAGGTGTACGACAGAAATATCATTAGAAAAATACCTTAACTTGTAAATCAATTAACTCTATTTTTGGTATAAACATAAATTAAACGAGTTTGCAATATAAAAAAGATTTTTATTAAATAACTACATAAGATTGACAGTTTAAAACTGACATGTATTTAAGTAATCTGTAAGCTATAACTTACGGTTATAAAGTGATTATTAAGCTTAAAAACAATTGGTAATTTTTTCTAAAATTTATTTATTTATATTTTTCTTAGAATCCCTTTTTCTCATTCTTGTGGCTCCACTTCCTGTGGAACAATCTTTCCGAGATTTTGAACCTATGAATGTAATTATCTTACGTATGCATGTAGTTGTCTTTTTTAAAACTAATTTGGCTTTCTCAATTTTTTTTATCTAATAAAATATTGTCAGCCTAATTATAAAACCTCGTAACTCCATATTTACTTATACGGAGTTACGAGAGGTTTCAATATTATATTTTAAGCATTGGTAATTCAAATCTACTCTTAATAAAAGATTTTGTTTAAAGAAAACATTAACTTGTCAATTTAAAATTATTAAATTTATAGTAATGTTTAAGTGTCCCAAATATCACCCTTATGATGAGAAATTTTATTTTTAATTGTTTTAATTACATTCTTGGTATTTAACATAGTTATATATTTTATAGATAAAAAAAATCATTAATTAAAATAAAATTAAATAAAAATAAAAAACTTAATCACTATAATTGAACATGATAACAAATTTATTATCCACATTACATCCCCCAACATCATTAAATTATTCTCTTAATTGATTGAGAAGTTCCTAGGACTGTTATTAATCCCATATCCTTTCTGAACTTTACCTTCACATAATATACTTATTTAATAAAATTACACAAAAGCTACATAATGAATTTAAATTATTACTTGCAGATAGACAAAAAGGATTAACATTAACGATAATTTCATTATTTATATTTATTTTAATAAATAATTTTGTAGGTTTAATACCTTATATTTTCACAAGATCTAGACATCTAGTATTTTCATTAACCCTAGCATTACCTTTATGATTAGGAATAATATTATTTGGATGATTTAAAAATACTAACTCAATATTTTCTGACATTGTACCAAATGGTACTCCTAACTTATTAATACCCTTTATAGTATTAATTGAAACAATTAGAAATATTATTTGACCTGGAAGATTAGCAGTACGATTAACTGCAAATATAATTGCAGGTCATTTATTAATAAGATTATTAGGAAATAAATCATTAGGAGTAAACAATATTGTATTAGTATTTATTATAATAGTACAAGTTATGCTTATAATATTTGAAGCAGCAGTAGCAATTATTCAATCATATGTATTTTCAGTATTAACTACACTTTATACTAGATATGCAATAAATATGAAAATACACAAAAATCACCCTTATCATTTAGTTGATTATAGCCCATGACCTTTAACAGGATCTATTGGAGCTATAACTTTAACCTCAGGTATAATATTATGATTCCATAAAAATGAAATGCACTTGTTTTATGATGAAGAGATATTATTCGAGAGTCCACATTTCAAGGCCACCATATAATTAAAGTAAGAAATAGTTTAAAAATCGGAATAATCCTATTTATTATCTCAGAAGTATCATTGTTTTGAGAATTTGTTCACAGAAGATTAGCTCCAACTGTAGAAATCGGAATAATTTGACCTCCTAAGGGAATTGAAGTATTTAATCCGATAGAAATCCCTCTACTAAACACCATAATTTTGTTATGTTCAGGAATAACAGTAACATGAGCCTACCATAAGATTAATAAGAAATAATTTTTCAGAAACAACTAAAAGACTAGCAATAACTGTAATGTTAGGAATTTACTTTTCAATATTACAAGCTTATGAATACAAAGAAGCCAGATTCTGTATTAGTGACTCAATTTATGGATCATGCTTTTATATAGCAACAAGATTTCATGGATTACATGTAATCATTGGAAATATTTTTTTAATAATCTGCTTAATACGACATATTAAATGCCACTTTTCTATAAATCACCATTTTGAATTTGAAGCAGCAGCCTGATACTGACAATTCGTAGATGTAGTATGACTATTCCTTTACATTTCAATTTACTGATGAGGTGGATAAATTATCTTTTTAGTATAAACAATATATTTGACTTCCAATCAAAAGATCTTAAATTTAAGAAAAGATAATATTTAACATTATTACATCAATAATTATTTAAATTATTATAACATATATATGTACAATTATTTCAAAAACATAAAAAAAAAATCGAGAAAAAAGTTCCCCATTTGAATGCGGATTTGATCCCATAAGTTCCGCACTTACCCCTTTTTCTATCCAATTTTTCCTAGTTGCAGTATTGTTCTTAATTTTTGATGTTGAAATTCCAATTATATGACCAATAAAATTACAATAAAATGAAGATTAACTAAAACATTAATTATAACTATCATAATATTTATTACTGTCCTAATTTTAGGATTATACCATGAATGAAATAATGGAGTACTAGAATGAGCCAAATAAGTATATAGGGGTTGTAGTTATAATTTTAACATTTAATTTGCAATTACAAAATAACTATAAATAAATAATCTACTTCAAATTAGGTAATGATGTAAAATTTACATTTAGTTCCGATCTAAAATTAGGCTAAAATTTAATCTCTTACCTAATTAATTGAAGCCAAAATTAGAGGCTTTTCATTGTTAATGAAATTATTGATTAATACTAAAATCCAATTAAAAAGGAATGAAGAATCTAAAAGAAGCTGCTAACTATCTTTTAAAGCGGTTTAATTCCGTTTTTCTCTTATTTATATAGTTTATTGTAAAACCCCTCATTTCCAGTGAGGAAATAAGATTTTTAATATTTATAAGTACCTGGGAGAATAACGCCTATATTAACTACTTCAGAGTTAAACTTTAAAATTTAAGATACCCAAATTTAAATTAATATTATAAAAAAGAACATGAAAATAAAATTAATTAAATAAATTTTGATATTATTAACCTCATATAATGAATAAAAAGAACTTAAATAATTCATTAATTTAATTAATGAAGATGAAATAATATATTCACCTCAACTAAAATCTATAAAAGATGATCTTATCCTCGAAAAAGATAAAGCCTTATTATAAGTAATATAAGTTCTAAAATTAGGCATAAATGATATGCAACTTATAAATTCAGTAAGGTAATTATTTAAAATACCAAAAATATTATCATTAGTGTATAATAAAAATAAACTATAACCTAATCAACCTCCTAAACACAAAATATAAGGGAAGAATCTTTAAAATAAAAGGGAAACATATAAATTCAGGATATGGGAATATTAGTCATCTTAAAATTCTTCCAACAAAAATAGATATAATAGTTAATAAAATTAATGATAATAATATAATTTTATAATCATTATAATTTAAATTTGATATTAATCTATTAGATCCTCCAAAGCAGAAATAAATTAAACGTAGACTATAGCAAACCATTAGACCAATAGAAATATAAAATAAAATAAAAATATATACATTATTAAATCCATAACTTATAAATTCTAAAGCTAAATGTTTTCTATAAAACCCAGATAAAAAGGGGAATCCACACAAAGACAAATTAGAAATACAAAATGAAGAACAAGTAAAAGGAATACAGGTAATTAAATTACCCATATGATGAATATCTTGAGAATCATTTATACAATGAATAATCAAACCTGCACATAAAAATATTAAAGCCTTAAAAAAAGCATGAGTTAATATATGAAAATAAGAACCAAAATAATTTCCCATAAATAAAATTCTTAATATATAGCCCAACTGGCTTAAAGTTGAAAATGCAATAATTTTTTTCAAATCATATTCAAAATTAGCAGCCAATCCATGGAGCCTCTTTATTCTTTATATTTTCATATTGGACGGAGTTTATATTATGGATCTTATAAATTAAGCATAACTCTATTGGAGTTTTACTATTACTTCTAGTAATAGGAACCGGTTTTATAGGGTATGTTTTACCTTGAGGACAAATGTCTTTATGAGGGGCAACAGTAATTACTTTTATTTAGGAAAAACTTTAGTAATATGATATTGAGGAGGATACTCTGTTGATAATGCAACATTAACATGATTCTTCACATTATATTTCTTATTACCATTTATCATTGCAGCAATAGTAATCATACACTTATTATTTTTACACCAAACAGGAAGAAATAACCCATTAGGATTAAATTCAAATTATGACAAATCACCATTTCATCCTTATTTCTCTATTAAAGACCTTATAGGAATAATAGTTACACTATTATTATTTATTTTATTAATTCTTTTAGAACCTCCAACTTTAGGAGACCCTGAAAATTTTATCCCTGCTAATCCTTTAGTAACACCAGTTCACATTCAACCACAATGGTATTTCTTATTTGCATATGCAATTTTACGGTCAATTTCTAATAAACTAGGAGGTGTAATTATATTAATATCAATTTTAAATATTCTATTACCTTTAATTAATAAAAGAAAATTTCAAGGTAACGCTTTTTATCCTCCAAGAAAAATAATATTTTGATGAATAGTTACTATCATTATCCTATTAACTTGAATTGGTGCATGACCAGCTGAAGAACCATACATCTTTACAGGCCAAATCTTGACAGTTTTATATTTTAGATACTTTTTAATTAATCCTATGACAATAAAAATGTGAGATAAATTACTAGAAAAAAATTAGCATTAGCCAATAACTTTTAGAGAAACCTATACTTTGAAATTATGTGAAGAAAGTTAAATTCTTTCATTGAATTATTTACACTTAATTTAATGGAATATATATTAATATAATATAAAAATTAATAAACCTAAATAAAAAATAAATATATTTAAAGATAAAGGTAAACATAATTTTCAAGCTAGGTATATGAGTTTATCATAACGAAACCAAGGAAGAACCCCTCGAACTCAAATAAATCAAAAAACAATAATTATATTTTTTACATAAAACAACAAAGACCATAAATCACAACCTAAAAATATAATTCTAGTTATCAAACTCATAAAAATAATATTTATATACTCTGACAAAAAAATAAAAGCAAATCCCCCTCTACTGTATTCCACATTAAATCCACTAACTAGTTCTCTTTCTCCCTCAACAAAATCAAAGGGAGATTGATTAGTTTCAGCTTAACAAGAAGATAATCAACTAAAAAATAAAGGAAAGCATATAAATATAAATCATCTTAATTCTTGATATTATATAAAATCTAATAAATTATATCTTAAAACAAAAATAATTAAACATAATATAATTATAATTATTCTAACTTCATAAGAAATAACCTGAGCCACAGAACGTAAACTACCTAATAGAGAATAATTTGAATTTGATGATCAACCCGAAATTATTACACCATAAACTCCTAAACCAGTACAAACTATAAAAAATAAAACTCCATAATCAAAATTATTAACATTGCATAAAAAAGGAAATAATGATCACATTAAAAAAAATATAAATAAGAGAAAAATTGGGGAGATATAATAAATTAAATAATTAGATTTATAAGAAAAAATTTGTTCCTTAAAAAATAAGTTAATTCCATCAGAAAAAGGCTGAAGAAGACCTATAAGACCCAATTTATTAGGTCCCTTACGAAGGTGGATATATCCTAAAACCTTACGCTGTAAAAGTGTAACAAAAGAAACACAAATTAGAACACAAACAATTATTAATAAATAAATTAATAAAAACAATACCATCTGTAATTTAAATTACATAAATAAATTCTAAATTTACTGCATTAATCTGCCAAGATAGTTAATAAAATTCAATATTTAACAAAATATTTGATATAAATGGTCCTTTCGTACTAATTTATGTTAAACCTAAAAAGATAGAAACCGACCTGCCTCACGCTGGTCTGAACTCAGATCATGTAAAACTTTAAAGGTCAAACAGACCTAGAAATTATAAGCTTATGCACTTAAATCTAATTTTAATCCAACATCGAGGTTGCAAACTCTTCTATCAATAAGAACTCTCCAGAAAAATTACGCTGTTATCCCTGAGGTAATTTAAAGTAAATATCCTTAAAAAAGGATGTTTAAAATAGAAATTAATATTCTATTAATTATGAGAGTTAATAAAATCTCAATGTGACCCCAACAAAATTAATTATTAAATAATTAAAGAAATAACCAACAATTAATTATTAAATAATTAATAAAATTCTACGGGGTCTTCTCGTCCCATTTAAAAATTTTAGCTTTTTAACTAAAAAATTAAATTCAGTATATAATATAAAGAAAGATATTCCCTCATCCAGCCATTCATTTAAGCCTTCAATTAAAAGACAAATGATTATGCTAACTTCGCACAGTCAAAATATTGCGGCTATTTAATTAATAATCATTGAGCAGACCAGACTTAATAAATAAGAATTTGATGTGTGTAAATGTAAATGTGTTTGTTAAACAGGTGAAGAATAGATTTGCCGAATTACTATATATTAATTAAATATCCTACTAATTTTATCATTATAACTTTCAATAAATTATTTAATGAAAATTTTTGATAAAATAAAATAAATAAATTTAATTATAACAAAATAGTTATGATGAAATTGATTATTTGTAATTGCTGAGGAGAATAAAAGAGGTGAGAGAAAATAATATTGGAGAGGATGTACAAACACTGAAGAAATACCATAGCAGATTAATTACAGCAGTTCAGAATACTACTCTTTTGGTGTATACAATAGTTAACCCTTTTCTTTAATTGTTTGGGGGTCCCTTCATATATTCACTTGAGGATTTAGATGGTCACTGATCAATTAATAATAATGAGTTTTGTTTTTAGGTAACTTCAGTTTTGTGGTAACACACCATTATGAACTATAGCATGAGTATAAAATAATAGAAAAATCATCCAGTTGCAAGACCGATTAAAATTTATTAAAAATTTTAATTCAATTGTAGGATCAAAAATTACCAACTATCAATTTATTTATTAAAGCCCTACTCAATTAATTAATTTATAATGAATTTAATCAATTAAATTCCTAGCTTCGTAATTTTTCTTATTCGTAATAAGTGTGATTGATAATCTAGAAAAGTACAGAATATCGTGATTAACGCGATGAGGAACATAAAATTTTATTTATTTTAACTTTGTTATTGTTAATAATAATAAAAATGAGTTCATTTCTGTGTTTACTGTATATAACTTTTCATTCGTTTCTTCGATGTAAACTATAAATTATTTATTTATATAAATATTCGATGTAAATTATTATTTGAAATAAATTCCTAGTTGGTAATTATTATGGTTAATTTTCTGAAAAAGCGGAGACAGTCCTGATTATCGTCAGTGGGAAACGTAAAATTATGTATATTTCGGTAAATATTTACCAGGAAGGAGTGAACTATTCGAAAAACAGTGACGAATGTGTAGGGGAAGGTGGTGGGGACGTAACCTCAATGTCAACAATGTGAGCCACGCCCCCTTTTGATAAAGCAGTGTGAGATCCCAATAATTACCAAAAAAATATGTATTCCACAGAGTGAGAGTGGTTACGAGTTGCATCATAAAAATTCTTTGGGGGGAGGGGCTAAAAGAGGCCTTTTTGGAGATTTTCCAGGGGGAGAGGGCGGTTGGTGGAACAAGAAATAGAAAAAAGTACGCTAAAACTAAAATTATATAAGTGGTGGTCCAGACAAACTAGGACAGAAAAGGGAAATGGTTTGTTTTAGACGAAAGTTTTGGTATATTGTAGTTCTTTGGGTCTCTGAACTTGAACCTGAGGTTTTCTGGCAGATATTTTGCCCGAAACCTTGGTTTTCCATCTATATCTTGGAAACAATAAAATTCTCTATCAAATTAAAGTAGAAAAAATGTTTTACACTTTATGTCCATCAAATTATAAAAAAACATTTCTCTACTATCAACCTTGCTATAACCCGCAAAAAATGAGGCCTAATTCTCAAAAAGTGGACAAATCGCGATTTAAGGCTCTTCAAGTCCGATTTATATAAAAACTGCCCATGATTGCCTTAGTTATGACCATACATGATTTTAAACTTCATGGGATACGCTTAAAACTACATAAAATACACATTAATATTTGGTATATCTGAAGAAGCAGAGTCCCGACAAATTTATCTTCTTTACCTCTCAGTTGTTTGATTTCAGTTTTAAAAAAATTTAAAAAAACAGTCGACTAGAAAGCGATAATGTTCATCATACTCTCCAATGCACGCACAGCCAAACTTATTAAAAGCATATCATGTTCTTATATGATGTAAGTGGCTTTGAGATAATTTGGTCCCCTTTGATCAATATAAACGGATGTTCTTACTTCAAAACTTGAACTTAATTTTTAAAATTGTTCATTCTAATGGTTTTCAATTTATCGATATTAGTAGAGTTTTAGGATCTGGAAAAAGAAGATTTGGAATGGAAGATTTAGCATCAACTAAAATAGACCAATGATGTTATTAAAAAATCAACTATTTTAATAAACAGAAAAAATAGTAAACATTTTTACCCAGCAGAAACGATATCCTCAGGGAACCAAACAGCTCTCACATGAACTTCTACATCATTGGCAAAGATGTGCTGAAATACGATAATGAAAAACGTAGCATGACAGCCACAAATTAAAACCAGCTGAATTCTGCTCCAGACAACAGCCGAATTCACTTCAGATTTTCAAAATTTTTCTTGGAAAGGGATATATTATAATTAGCTAAACTCTGCTGTTTAAAGGTTCAAAACTATATCAAGGTTAAAGTTTTACAAAACCATGCCACATTTTAAATGTTTTAAAATTATTTATACATGTGCCAAAACATACCCCCGAAGTGCTCCAGATTCATTCTCCTGTGATGTCCCAAGCTCTGAGCCAGTTAACATTCAGGTTCTGTGGCTATCTACTTCATCAATTCTAATTTTTTTCTTTTTTGTTAACTGTGTTAAAAATTATTCACAGTTTGAGAAGAATTGTCAAAATCTTGGCAAAAAAGGATGTTAGAACTTAAAAGCTTAGTTTTTAAATTGTCCCATAGTTATTATTGTTCATTTCCCTGGCAATTTTCGAATCTTGAGTCCCACTGATCTGCTTTGGCAGGAAAACAATGAAAAACACATCATCAGTTATTTTGATCCCAATCCTATCATCCATAAATTCCTTCTCAGTATAAAACCTAATCTTCCAGAAGGAGATGATCCCCCAAAGTGTATTGGTTATGGTTAATGTTATTCATTCCCCTGTTACCAACAGTTTTTATGGGGCAAGTGTTTTCTTAACTCATTTATTCATTAATGAATGCTTGTATGGCACTCTTTAAGTTTTCTAATTAGCAAAGCACTAGTAATTTTTTCTTTTAACAGTATTTGAAAAATCTTTAAAGTTCATTCTCCTGCGCTAATGTGAATAAAAAATAATAAGGAAAAGAAAAAAAGAGGGTGAGGAATGAAATTTATGGAAGAATTTAGCTTACATTGAAGCTTCATTCTAATTTCAGTGAATTAGACAATGAAAAACAAACATTTCATTTTGGTGGTAGTTGACAACAATACACTCTTCATAGAGCTGTAGTTAATTACAAGAAAAACAAATATGTAACCCTCAATCAACAGTGTCTTTGTACTTTACAATTGGTATTCGTAATCAAAAATATGAATATGAATATATTTACAAAATAAATTTTCTGTGAATATGAATATATTAAAATTCACTCTTGTAAATATGAATTGATATGTATGAATATATATTCATATTCAAAGCTGTGAATATGAATATATTCGTAATTGTATTCATAGAAAATTTATTTTGTGAATATATTCGTATTCATATTTGTGACTACGAATATGCCCATCTCTGGTACCTTATTAGGAGGACATTTTGATTGCTGCTGTTTAGGTAGATTTCATATCTTTATTCGTGAACATCAAAGCATCTCTACCGTGGATACTTTAATTTTTGGTCAGGTGTATTTCAATTCTGGAATTTATTGGTACTTTCTGAGTAATATTGCTTGCTTTAGATGGTTGAAGAAATAGTATAACATAATAACAAAAATTGTTTAGTTCTGGAAAAAGGTCAAGACCTTACAGGGTGAGAGGAGAAAGCCTATTCCAAATGGTTGAGTATCTTACCACTCACCAGGAATTTTTTTTAAATAGTTGTTTTTTACCCAAGTTATATGAAAGATCTTTGCTTGGGTGCATTCAGTTAGGAATTCTTACTTTAGATATTTAATAATTTCTTATTTTAAGGATTTTCAGCTGAACAAGGAGTTGCAATTGCATCATCCAAAGACTATGATTTAATTCACCACATAATGTTGTCTTCAATACCACATTTCAGCTTTCAGCACATCATCAGGTACAAACTAGACAGGATCTATATCTCAATATATAGTTCACTATGTAACCATGTAACATTTTTTTTTTAAAACATATCTTTTTACTGCTTAACATTGCTACAATTATTTAATTGAAAAAGTATATTGTTCTGATATAAAAAATGTTTAACTATGAAGGTAAACTCCTTTTAAATAAGGGAGGTCCTGCTGTTCCAGATAGTTTTGCCTCAAACTGGGCATCTTCAATGGGAATGTTGATTGCGTCCAAAGTCCTGTTAGTTTGATCATGGATCCAGCTGAAATCCATATGGTAAGATGTTGAGGGAGAGGGAGACCCTATATTTGTATATAAAAAATGTTTAATCATGAAGGTCTTCAATAGTTTAAAATATTTTTAAGTTCCTTTTACAAAAAGATAGTTCTGGTGTTAATCACATACAGTATGATATAATGTTCATATATGACATAAATATATGGTGTTCGCTATGACTATAAATCTGCAACTATATTATACAAACTATTTGCAACTAACTGCAACTATATTTGTATATAAAAAATGTTTAATCATGAAGGTCTTCAATAGTTTAAAATATTTTTAAGTTCCTTTTACAAAAAGATAGTTCTGGTGTTAATCACATACAGTATGATATAATGTTCATATATGACATAAATATATGGTGTTCGCTATGACTATAAATCTGCAACAAACAAAAAAAAAAAAGATGTAAAAAACATATCAAGTCCTGACATACAAACAAGAACCTTCATGAACCTTCGTCTTTATTGTGACTATAAAGAAGCAAGAAAAAATAAACATAAACATGTTCTTGATCTGGAACATTTTTTTCAGTTCACTTAGCTATAATTTTAGTTAATTCAGTGATGCAAATAGATTTTAAGAGGTCCATATATATTTATGAAATTTTTAAATATAAATTAGAAATTGTTGTAGGTCAAGATTATTGTATTTTAGTAATTAAATAATTGTAGCAATGTTAAAAGGCAAATAGATTTGTTTTTGAAAAATAATGTCAAGTGCTAATATGGTAAACGATATTTTTATGTCATCTCATGTTTGTATCTGATGGCCTGAAAGCCGAAATGTGATATTTAAGAAAATATATTGTGATGAAGTAAATTATAGCTTATGTATGGTAAATTAATCATATCTCACTTAAGTCATATATTAGTGGAAGTCTTCGATATTTTTAGGAGGTATTAGTGAAGGGTAAATCTTCCTTTTAAATGTATTTATTAATTCATATTAATTAGTTTATTCAACATTTCGGAATTCATATCCCATCTTCAGAAGTTAAATGGCTTCATTTCTATGTTTTATTATTATTTCCTATAAATTAATTATTAAAAGTCTCCTTATCCTCTTTATATGGTCTTCACTATATTCCATATATCTATTCATGGGAATCCATATTACCCACTGAAGGTGGTATGGACCATGAAACATTCAATAAACTAATTGAATGCGAAATGATAAATACATTTAAAAGGAAGGTTTACTCTTCATACTACAGCTACACCTTATAATCCTAATACTCCTTACTTTCTCATATTGTGTATTGTAGTTGTGAAAATTATTTTTGTTTATATCAGCCTGAATATTCTTTTTATTTAAGAAATTCGTCAAATCCTTGTACCAATATGTATTATTTTTACCAGATTCCTCTGTCATTATTTTAGCAAACCTCTTATCTTGTCAATTTAAAACTTAAATTAAGTAGTTGTGATGAAGAGACATATTGTGGTAGAATATAGGCAGTATTTCTGTTTTTAAACAGATAAGAAATGTGGTGGTTGAAAAAATGAAGGAGCTTCTCATGTTCACTGATAACTAGTCCTCCCCAAACCTGCCACCTGTCTGTACCTTATAAATCCTCTGAAAACTGCATTGAATATTTCAGTTTGGCATCAAATTAGTTTTAAAAGTTTTATAGAGAAAAGCTGCACTAGGGACAATGTTGGAGTCAATACTATTACCAGATATTTACATTGTCTTAACACCTCAATGATATTATTATACTAATACCATTTTTCATTTCTTGCTACATTTCCTATCTATATTTTAGATTTTTCCACATTGTGTCAAACTCCACAGTACACAATATTTTTGCAAATCTTTAATCATGAGGTGAAGTGAAGTTTACTCCTATCCTACCCTAGTATCATACCACTGTATGTAATTTATGTATCGGCTAAAAACATATGGACTAGAATTATCCCCTCACTTTATCCCAAATAATATTCCAACAATTCTGTCAATCCCTTCCGGCACCATGTACTTCTGGTTTCAATGTATAGGAACATTATTACTTTAACAATATTTATCATAAAATATTAATTGATTAAAAATAGATATTATATATTGGACTATTCTTATCTCCTACTTTATGACATGAGAATATAATAATTATTGAAGGTTTTTAGGCATATCTTCCATTACAGAGATTTTATTAATCTGTTGAGTATTTATAATACAAGTAATCATTTGAGGCATTTTTATAAAATTCAAAATGAATGAGTTAGGTTCATCAAGAGAGAAAAGGGCTTCTAGTTGATCATTAGTTATAAATGGGTTAACATATTATACCCTAGGAGTCTCTAATGGTTGATCTAACAACGCAATAACGTGATGGATCCATTTTTGAGATGAAAAAGTCAAATAATTTTTTAAAGCATTTATATATGATATTTAAATTTATTGATTTATATGGGGTGAACACAGTTACATAAATTACAATCATACAAATTTCACATAATAATTAATATAATATATATCACACTAGCTGGACCTTTGAGAAAATTTCACAAAAATAACTAAATAATTTTAATACATTATGGGTTGAGTACAATTTTAATTATTTACATTCAGAAATTTTGGGTACAAAGAAAGATTTAATACATCTATTTAGTAACCTATTAGTGGATAAATAAAATCTACACTCTACTCTGGAAAAACCTTACTTCATTCATTACAACAATAATTATATATTATTGTTACAATTATAATTATATTTCTTTTACCAGCAGAATTTATAAAAGTTTATTAGAATTTTATAAAAGCTTTTTATAAAAGAATCACGTAAAGGATTAAGGATTATTATAAAGGAAGTACACTGACTAAAATTAAAACAAAAATTAATGACAACATGTCATATATTCATACAAAAAAAAAAATTAATTGGCTGATAAAAATTAAGAAAAAAAAAATTATTTGGCCAGAAATATCAGTCATTCAACATCCAATGTGAACTGGTTTTGAAAACCTTCAAACTTCTATTAATACTATAAAACAATACATTGTTAATTAAAGGCATTAATAATACACAAAAGGAAAGGATATAATTATAAACAAAATGTTTGACCTGGAATATCAATTTTGCAATATTCAATATCAGTCATTGAGCATCACAATAGCTGTATTTCTGTACAAAGGGTTTGCTGCAAAAAGCAGATAGCTCAGCTTGAACAAAAGAAATTTTTTCAGCCACAAACTAGTGCATGTAATTGCAAACTCTCCAAGATGAAGCTATCTCCTTTTTGCAGCAAACTCTACATTTATACTTTATATAAACATTAACTGACCCAGGTGGGAATTGAACCCATAACGTTCCGAACTGAGCATTGTGGGACCATCGCTCCAATGTAGTCAGCCGTCACGTCCTCTACATTAAATGGTAAATTCAATACAAAAATAGATAATAACATTCAAAATAAATAATAATAATAAAAGGCTTAGCGAACCCTAAGGTTCGATGCCGATACCACCAATCGCTGTCTACAAATCTCGGTCCACCGACTACCGTCCAAATCCAAATTCATTAGATCACTCTTAATACTATCCTCCCACCTACGTTTCGGTCTACCCCTCAGACGTTTACCAGTCGGCTCAGCGTTTATTAACTTTTTAGGAATTCGTTCCTTACTGAGCCCAACAACTTTGCAAGCCCATTTCAACTGTCGCAATGATATCACTTCGATTATATTAACAGGGTGCATGCTCCGCAATTCCGCGCCGTGTAATCTCCTAAATTCTCCAGTTGATTCATCCTTTTTCGGACCAAATATTTTACGCAGTACCTTATTCTCGAATACCTTAAGGCGTTGTTCATCCTTCAAGGTTAGCGGCCACGTTTCACGCCCATACACAACTGTAGGCAAGATAATAGTTTTGTATATTCTAAGTTTTATGTTTCTGGACAAAATGCGCGACCTAAGTAATGTTGATACCGAAAAATAGCAAGCATTTCCCGCCTTTAACCGCGCCTTTATTTCCTCTTTATTTCTAGTAATCACAGACCCCAAATACTTAAATTTCTCAACGTGTTCAAACCTATTTTCTCCTATATCTATATCCTCAAAATCGCCTCTGTTTCTATTGCTAACCATATATTTCGTCTTATCCGTATTTATTTTGAGGCCAACCTCTTTCCCAGCTGTCATCAACGTTGTTTTATTCAGTTTTATAGTTTTCGCGTCCTCACTTAATAATACCAAATCATCCGCAAACCCGAGCACGGATATTTTACCACCCAGATCTAAACCCCTTTCGGTACGCATTACCTTTCTAATGACATACTCTAGTGCTAAATTAAATAGGACAGGTGAAAGGGAATCGCCTTGTTTTAACCCCGAGCGAACTTCAAATTTCTCCGAAAAATAATTACCGATTATAACTTTATTGAATGTTTCGGTCATACACATCCCTACTAGATTTATTAACTTCTTCGATATTCTCTGCTCAATCAAAATGTTATACAGTCTCTGGCGATCAATGGAATCATAAGCCTTTTTGAAATCCACAAAAAGCTGATGAACTACACCGTTGAATTCTAATTTTTTTTCTAATATTTGCCGTAAGGAAAATATTTTATCGATAGTTGATCGGTTCCGTCTAAAACCACATTGGTAGTCTCCGATAATTTCCTCGGCATATTCCGTGATTCTACTAGTTAGTATCAACGGGAATATTTTATAACAAACCGGGAGGAGTGATATTCCGCGATAGTTACTACACTCCGTCCTCGGACCTTTTTTGTGAATCGGAATAAGTATAGATTCTTTCCATTCTTCGGGCATTTTTTCATTTTCCCAGATCTTTTTAACCGAAAAATGTATTTTGGAAACTCCAGCTCCACCGCACGCTTTTATTAGTTCACTGGGAATGTTGTCGATTCCCGCTGCTTTATAAGATTTTAATTTTCCGATGACTATTTCGACTTCCTTCTTATTCGGTTCTTCAATTTACGGTTCACTCTGATATTCAGAAGGAGGAGATTGATTATTATTTCCCGAATTCAAAATACTTTCAAAGTGTTTTTTAAATTTATTCACAATGTCCCCCGGATCGGCCAAGATATTGTTATTTTCATCTCTAATTCCATTCATTGCTGGTTCAAACTGTTTACGCGATCTGTTTATACCCTTGTACATGTCTCTTACGTTGTTTTCAATTCTATTAATTTCTATCTCTATTATTTTGTTTTTAAGATATTCTCGTTTTCTATTTTTGAGGAATTTGGACGTTTCATTCATCCAGGCTCGTAAGTTAGCAACATTGTTATCGCTTGAATTATTGAAAGCTTTTAATTTCGCGGCTCTTCTTTTTTCACACAGGTTTAGACAATCATTATCGAACCACGGTTTGTTCTTTTTATTGTCCCTTATTCCATGACACAAATTACTTACCTCTTTAATATTATCCCTAATTCCGATCCATAGCTTGTCTACATCTTCGCGATCCTCATCTAAAGATTCCAAGGCTTCAAACCTATTCTTGATTTCTACCGCGAATTGATTTCTAATTAAAGGGTTTTTCAATTTATCTAGATCAAAATTTTCGGAACAAATACGGCTTTCTTTTCTTTTTTTTATATTAAGTTTTTGTCGAAGTTTTGCGATTACTAATTCATGATCTGACCCACATTCTGCCCCACGATAAGACCTCACGTTAATTATACTATTTTGCCATCTTTGTTGTATCAAAACATGATCAATTTGATTGCGTGTTTGTGAATCCGTCGATGTCCACGTATGCTTATGAATATCCTTATGTTTAAACGTAGTACTTTTGATTGTTAGGTTTTTCGAGATAGCAAAGTTTATTAGACGGATCCCATTATCATTACTATGTTCGTGAAAACCTTCTTTACCGATCGTCGGATAGTATACTTCTTCCCTTCCCACCTTTGCGTTTGCGTCCCCTAATATTATTTTCATGCAGTTTCGAGGTAGTTTATCATAAACCCACTCTAGTTTATCATAAAATTCGCATTTAACTTCATCATCACTGTCTTCGGTAGGGGAATGTATGTTTATCAGCGCGATTTTAAACCACCGCCCCTGAAATATGGCCACAGATATCCTATCACTAAAAAATTTTACGTCCCTCAATGCGGAGAGCAATCTATTCCTAATTAGAAATCCAGTACCTAAACAATAATTACCGCTCCCACCGTACCAAATAGAATAGTTCCCTTCTGTTAACGAACCCTCCCCTGGCCACCGAACCTCTTGCAGTGCCACGATATCTACATTGTATCTCTTAACCTCGTTTGCCACCGATTTTAACCCACCCGCTGTATTCAAACTTCTTACGTTCCACGTCCCTATACCTAAATCTCTAATTTCAACTTGCGCCATGAATCCCCTGAAGCAGTCCCCACCCGGAGACCCGAACGGGAGACTAGTTTACTCCCGGGTAATGAACGTTTTACCTCAGAGAGATCCATGACTTTTTGTGGTATTTTGTGAACTAAAAATATGTGAGTAGGGCGTTCAAACCTACGTCACACCCTCCAGCAAGCCTGGAGGGGCGCTCTCATTGTTGGTCAGCGAGTCCATCGGACCTAGCCGGGAGGAACTTCCAAGGAATTTCCACCGACCATCCCCACATCCGCCACCCGTGGGACGCTCCCCTACGCGGTAATGAGATCCGCGCGAGGATTCAAAATAAAAAATATGGAAAATACAAGAATAATATAAAATACAAATAATAGTAACAATTAAGATAATAATACGCAAAACATTGAATCTTATCCTAAAACATTTGATAAAATGACAAGGGGTCCCATGTCTGACGGATAATGTTAAAAAGATTTTTAAAGAATACAGTAATTCTAACATCGAAAATATAGATAATAGTAACAATTAAGATAATAATATGCAAAACATTGAATCTTATCCTAAAACATTTGATAAAATGACATGGGTCCCAGGTCTGACGGATAATATTAAAAAGATTTTTAAAGAATACAGTAATTCTAACATTGTATTATTCAATAAATTATCTAAATTATTAGAAACTATTCAAATTAATAATAATAACATAATAATAGTTAACTTGAAAACTGATACTAAGAATACGGGGACACATAATGGTGATTTATTATATTATATTAATATAACTATTATAAATAAAATAATATAATGTACTATAAAGTTATATAAATTATTAACCTTTTTATTATAATAAGTCCACTGTGTACTTTCCAGTTATGCAACTTAGGACAAGTTGAACTAATTGCCAAGTTCTGACAAAGTTTTTCAATAATATGAATAGCTAATATTGTATAGCTCATAACGATAGAAATATGATTGATTTGGTGTATTCACTATGATGGAAGTATGGCTGACCATGGAAGTAATTGTCAAAAGGAAATGCTGCACACGTTGTGGAGGAAGTAGGTGTCTTTTACATAGACATGTAAATACACAATTCAATACACTGTTTTATATTGAATCTGTAACAAAACAGAAACATGCAAGATATAATATTGAAATTCTGGTGAAATAATCAAATGTAGTCTTCGCGAGCACCCCTAATACGGACGCCCCGGCATATCATTACTAAGGAGTTAAGATTGGAATTCTTACCGGTATGGACCAATAATGATGGCATTATTGGCTGAAACCTGAAATCCCAATACTAGTGCTCCACCTCAGGTCTGTTCCAAAATCCTAAGATTCGGAAGAAATAAAAATCATAACCTACAAAAGTACACATAATTTTTATTAAGGCATGAAGTTTTAAATATATCAGTGAATATATCTAGTAAAAATAAATAAATAAACATGATATTGAAATATTGTTTAAACAATTATCTGCCTGAGCATCACTGATATTAGAGCCCTTGGGGTTAGGGGTTAGTTACTAAATTCTAAATTACTAATTCTTACCGCTAGATTACTAAATTCTTACCGCTCAATACTGTCTCACCACTTCTTGGAAAAATATATGGACCCTATCATTAACATCAACTTTTCTTTTCCAATAAAATTCTGCGAGGTATCCATCATTATGATTTTTATTTCTCCCAAATCTGAGGATATTGGAACGTACGTCTCTCCACATCCTTTCAATATTCTGAGTTTGGCCACCAGTATTGGGATCTACAAAATTCAAACTGTGATTGACAGCCAGATGTCGGTATTGCAGATGATTCGCGAGAGGGTGGTAACCTCTCCACAGGTCTGAAACAATGGTCGTGCCTGGAGCAATTCGGCGCAGAATAACATCCAGAAGACAGTTAGCCGAACGATCTTGGACAGTCTCAAAGAAGCATCTGTTAGTCCCTCTTTCAAAGGCGCCGAAGACCAAGATCCTTCGACTTCCCGACCACTGTTGTTCTTCCTCTTACCAAATCTAGCCTCATCCACTTCCACTGTCATTCCTGGACCACCAACAATATCTACATCCAACAACTCTATTGAGGCAATACAAATTTGCCTGCAAAAATTGGACCAATCCACTACCGTTTGAGATGACATATCCATCGTTCGTCTGAGAAACTCATAACGAGGATGAGATGTTGTCGCCCACACAGTAACAAATTGGACCACCTTTTGGAAAGGTAAATTTGAATTGCTCAACCAAGAGTTTGCCCTCATAGATTGAGAAAATGACAGTTTTCAACTACTCCACCAATCCTCCTCTGTCTTTGGCACCTAATATACAAACTACAGAAATCATGATCAATTATCTCTCTAATAGGTATTCAGATCTTTTCGTTTTTGATAAGGTCTAATATAAAAAACTGAAAGAAAGAAATAATGATCAATTGTCTCTCTCAATTTCTTTATTATAGTTCTAAGAAATTGAAATAATGTATTCAATAGCCAAAAATAATGGGTACAATAAAACCACTATCAATCATATTAAAAAAAAAAAATACAAAAAAGACAATTAATGATATCTATACAACAACCTCTGAAGATAGGCCCATCCTGAAACATATTTTGATTCCATATTACGGCCCTATAGGCACCAAAGTCTGCCATGAATTGAAAAAGTAGTATTAAACCCAACATTTAAAATAGAAAAAACCCTGTCCTAATATTTCTCTTATCCTAAAGACAAAAGTAGACCCTTTCCAAAAAAAAGTGGAGTATACAAACTAAATTGTAATGATTGTGCAGCCAAATACACGGGAAAAATTGGAAAATCGCTAAATCAGAGATTAAAAGAACATGTACCTGCATATAATAATAAGACAGAGAATTCAAACTTTGCAATTCATTTAAATGAAAAAAAACATAAATTCATCAAAGACTCAGGAGTTAAATTAATACATCATGTTGAAAACAGCCTCAAATTAAATATATATAAAGCACTTGAAATAAAAAAAATCCTTCAAATCCAATCCAGATTTTTGCCAGAAAAACAAGTTACTCACCAGCATTACTGGATAAACCCTGACCCTTAAACCGTTTATCTATTAGCACCCCCATTTCTTTCATTGCTAGTTCAGTGCGAGAAGAAACCAGTACAAACTTGTCTGTTTGATATAATCTACTTAAATCTTGATGAGTAACAACATGTATTTGATTTCTTGTCTTAATTAAATTCATAATTCTTAAATGTTTTATAATACTGATTTATATTACATCTAATTTAATATGTATAATAATACCAAACTATATTTGTGTGTTTTTAGAACTGAAAATGAATGTAAAACATTCAAACTAGTTTTCAATAAAACAAATTTATAGATCAATCACAAATTAACAAATTATAGACAAATAATTTATCAATCCCTAATTGGATTGCTCCTTCTATACCATCATGCGGATGTCAACTGTATACCTTTACCCAAACACCACAGAATTAGGATGCTAAATTTCTACAACAATACACATGGAAGTTAAGTGTCAATAAATAAACGCAATTTTTAATTACCTGAAGCGTGGTGGATTTATGACTAATAGGCATAATTGCAATTTAAAGATGATTTTAATACACCATGGCTTTGTAAAAAGGCCATATAATCTAATTCCTCTCTACCTAACACCTCTAAAACATTAAATGTAGTTAACATACAGCCCTCACAACGATCCATATTTAGAGAGGTTGCAATACCAATGCAAGAAATTACAGTTCAATCCCGGAAAGAAGTTGGGGAAAGGAAGGGAGTAATTCAATTTGCTAAAGAGACAACATCTACCTAAGATATGTGCGGCGGGAAATTCAAATAATAGGAGAAATGGGAAATGTGGTGGGGGTAGCAATACCCTTTTGTAAAAAGGCAGGAATTCTGACCTAACCCTACATCAGCGTTCCAACTGAGAAGGAACCGTCGGTTTGAGGATTTAATCACGCATGCATAGTGGGTGAAAGTATAGTCTGGTCTTAAAACCTAGACCTCGTAACGGTCATCAGTAGCAATCCCAAAGATTTACCACAAATCTGTTTTAATGACTCCATCAAAAACAGAAATCAAATTGCGTAAGCAAGGCCCTGGTACTTGGACTAAATTAGATATCCCTTGATTTGAACTCACTGATTCAAAACCAGATCCATTGCCTCAAGATGTAGAGCAGTGTTCGCAGCTAAAAATAAGTTTTGCAAAATGTTCCTAACTCAGGTAATATCAAAACAAAACAAAAACTGAAATTATGAAAAGGATATACTCTGCATTTTTAGTCCTCACGACACATCACCTCAGTAGTGAAGAAAGTGATTTAGAAAAATCATGAAAATTGATATAAATTGAGATCTAGCGCTGTATAAGTGTATTAAGGGAAAGAGACTCACCTTTGTTTTGTTTTTTCCTTGTTTAGCTTTTCCATTGCATTTTTCAATCTCTAAAACTATCCTTTTTGTAATATGATTTTTCAAAAATGGCCAAAAGTCATTTTATTTTCATTAGTTTTCACTCAGTCTCAATTGACATATTTAACTTTAAATATTGCTAAAAATGACTTTTGGCCATTTTTGAAAAATCATATTTAAAACAATGACAAATTTTTAGAGATTATTTTGGTTTTTGTTTTGATTCTGCAAAATTACCAGGGTTCGAAACATTTCCCAAAACTTGTTTTAACCTGCAAAGTTATTGTTATAACTCTATAAATAGTTGAGTCTCAGTCACTAAATTTGTGCCATATTTTCTTATAATAAATGGGTTTAAAATTGGTCAGCTTTATAATTTTTAACTTTGTCCCTTTTGAGGTATTCTGTTTTTAATATCGCAGACCTTTGGTGATGTTTGAAAATTCATAGAACACAAAAAGGACAAAGTTTTTAAGATTGAAATTTCTACAGCAAGCAGTTCAATGACAAAACTAGACAACAACAAAAATCACAGGTTGAGTCTCTTTTCCTTAGTACAGTGCTAAAAGTCACGTCTTATATCAATTTTTGGAAAAAAAAAAATGTAAGCACTCTCTCACTACTTAGGTGATGAGGCCAAAAAGTGATGAGCACATCCTTATAATAATTTTATTTTGTTTTGATACCTACAAAATTACAAGAGTTCGAGTTATTTTCCCTAAGCTTGCTTTCACCTGCAAAGCTAACCTAAAATGGCTGCAAAAGAAAAAGTATAAGGACGAAAAATGTTTTAACCATGGTTTTGAGTTAACTAAATGATAGGGAATAACCGGTAAAAATAAATCAAAAATGCCAAGCACAGGTCTGATTTCAAATGGATTGACCCTTAGTTATTTTCGTTTGTTTTTGTTATTATCTGTATTTTACTTATATATTATATTAAATATTATATGCTACATGATGTATATTATATTAATGATTATTTATTATATGAAATTCGTATGCTTGTACTTTATATCATGATATTTCTGTATATAACTGGATTTATCCCATATAAATTAATAAATAAATATAAATGCTTTAGAGATATATCTCATTTTTCTTCTCAAAAATAAACCCATCATTTTAGCAAATTGTTTAACTAGCCATTAGAAACTCTCAGAATACAATATGTACGGCCAATTATAACTAATGATCAACTAGAATCCCCTTTCTTTCTTGATGAAGTTAAAGGTATATTAACTGAAATTAAGATCAGTCAAGCTTCTGGTTCTGATTAAATTCATTTTGAATTTTATAAAAATTCCCCAATTGAATACTTTAAAAAAAATACTCAACTATTTTAATTAAATCTTTGAAAGGGGATAAATACCTAAAAACTTTCAATAATCCATTTATATCTGCACTTCATAAAGCAGGAGATAGGGACCTAATGATTTATAGGCCATCACATTTGGAAGCATGATGGTTAAATTTTTTAGAGGCTTGGTAAATCCATAGACTAACACAATGAGGAGAAATTAATGAAATTATTAAAGAATCTGAGACAGGTTTCAGGAATCATTACTATACCATAGGCTATATTGTTCAGTTTTTCAAAGAGGATGGTGCTATAGGATTTCACAGTGATGAATATATAAAGGTGGATTTGCTTATTTTTCTTTTATTTCACTGTTTAGGGCGGATGCACTGAGAAAATTGAAGATAGAGGCTTATTTTGAATTTAAAGGGTTTTCTGTAAATGCGAAAAAGACAAAAGAAGTTTACTTTTATAAAGGAGGTCAGCCCAAGGAGATCAAAACTCTTTCTTTGGTGATGTATTACAGTGGGCCATTTGGGTTTGCTATTGTCATCATCAGGAAAATTTGTTATAGCCGCCTCAGGCTTTCAGAACAAGAGCCGCCGTTGTATTGCTGCTGTACTCAGAATTGTGGAGAGCTGTAAGTATGAAGTATGGAAGCCTAGGTATCATATTTTTAAAACTGATCTCAATTGTGCTACTTTATTGCTCTGAGGTTGGGGCTTTCGGACATTAGGGGGCCATTGAAAGAGTATAGGTGCGTTTTTTAAAACCTTTCATCATCTTAATGATTATTTGGAATAATACTTGAATCACTTAGAACTAAGAACTCTGACTTTGCCTGACACTTCAATAGAGAAAAAAATATGTCCTTTACATAATACTTCAAAGTCCCTTAATTGGGCAATGAAGGTAAAAAATATTTTATATGGATTGGAAGAGGAAAAACTGCCGGATGCTCACTCACTATTGGAATTTAGAGATACTGCCATAGGCAGGTAAGAGAATCACCTGAGGAAGCAGGACAAGGAGCGGGCCATGAATTCTTCAGACTGCTATTTTTAAGACAAATCAAATATAAATTTAAATGCAAAACTAGGAGTTATCCTGGGATAACCTCAATCATTTTATAATACTATGCCCCGTATTAATTCCCATGCAGAATAAGTGGTTAGATCCTTATCTAATATATACATATGTATATATGTGTCATAAAAACAAACCAGTAATTCAGACGTTTAAGTGGGTAAAATAATAATTACTTAATAAATACAATCTCAAAACAAAGGCAATAAGCGATTTCTGTAGCTACTTCATCGAACTAATAAATTATAAATTAATAACTACTTAATTAAATCTGCAAACATATATAGGTACAAAAAAATATATATATGTTGACATGGCGGATTTACACTCTTGCATAGAATATCTCATATAGTGCACATAATTATAATTGTCGAACTGCCATTGATTAGGAAACTATTTTATTACATTTTTGTGAGAGAAGACATGAAGAAGTATATGGTGCTGAGAATATTTGAAGTGGTGTTTATGTGAACACTGAAATTATTTTTTTAAATGGATTATAGTTGTAGATTGATAACGGGAAAGTTGTAGTATGATGCGCGCACCGCACCAAGTTTTTTATGTTTTACACGAAATTTATTTTATGTTTTAACATGAATTCTTCATGTTTATTATTTTATATATTTCATGAATGTAATCAGGGGTATTTAACATTATTATAATGTTCCCGAGGATGACTAAATGAAGTGGTGATAGTGTACTGCGGGTAATGTAGTAACTCAGCGCCGTCCTCTTCCTTATCGGACCAGATAAGATCGGATCGGAAGAAATACAGATCCAATGTAGATGTAGCCTAAGATCTCATGTGTTTGTTTTTCCAAATTATTATATATATAATATATATATATATATATATATATATATATATATATATATATATATATATACAAGCCGTGAAATAAAAAAATATATGTTGACATAGCGGATGAGCCCTCTTGCGTGAACACCTCATACAGTGCACACAATTGTATATATGATATAAATATTTTGTTATATATACATATATGGCTATATACATATATTGTATATTACACTAACCGTCAAATAAAACAATACAATAAATTCGTAATATGGCGTATTCGCCCTTGTTGCATGGAGCGCCTCATATATACGGTTTGTCAAGCTGAAAATAATTTTTCAAAGTTCATTTTCGTTAAGTGTATTTCCGTCGAAAACTCGGATTCGAAATTTTTCTCAATCGAAATACTTTCCCTTATTATATATTTCATATATAGGTAAGAGTAAGTTAAAAGCAAATAGTAAATATTGCAGTGATCAATTTTTTAAAAATAAAATAATTACATTGTAGACCTTCTGAAGGGTCTATTGAGTTATATATTATAATGGCATTATTGAATTTCTTATTTTTCTGATAAAAAATATGGATTAATGTTTGTTCCAAATTACTAATTTTGTTAGTATGTCAAAGTCTCCGTTCGGTTTTCTCGTTTTTTTTAGTTTTATTACGATAGTATTAAAATGTCGGGTGATAATATATTTTTTACGACGATAATGTTTATAGAGATGGAGTAATATTTACTATTTCTTGTTCACAAATAATCTTTTTATATTATAATACCATGTACAAAGTTACTCTAGATGTCATATGAATTTCAAATTCAATTCGAATATATAAAGGCGGGTTAAAAGTGTTATATTTAACGTAACAACATTATTTGTGATCCACAAACAGTAAATTTTCGAGTGATCCGGTTTTTCTGAAAGGTATAATTAAACTTCATTACGAACTGAAAGGGCAATTCAATTATAATAACAATAATAAAAGGCTAAGCGAACCAGGGCCGGATTAAGCCAAGTAAATGCCTCAATTCAATTTAGTTGGCAGGTCAGGATGGTTGCATTTAATTATATTTTATACCAATATCAAATTTCAATATATAGGTACTAATGAATGCCATTAAATGACATAAATTTTATCGATTTTTTATATTATTGTTTTCTGCCTTAGCTCTGTATGAATTTGAAGGTTTTCATACAGCAATCTATTTTTTTTTTTTGTGAAAAATAAGAAAAAAATATTGTCGATTGTGTTAAATGAGCTTAAATGTACAAAAAACCGAAAGACGCTTCCTGCAAAATAGGTCAACAAAAAATATTTTGGGAAAATATTCGCTTTCAGCGTTCTTTGAAATCCTCATTTCATAGAAATTGAAATCCGAATTTTCATAGAAATGAAAAAATAGAAATTGTTCACTTTATTTTTCTGGAGGATTTTTTTCTCTGCCAATATCCGGCATTCATATAACCATTCATAACGCCTCAGAATTCAATCCAAATTCAACGGTAGTACAACCGTTCGAAAACTGAATTTCTGATCTCTATCCCATACCAATTACTTTTAGATTTTATGCTTTTATAAGGGAGAGAAAACTATGTGAACTAAATAAAAAATCTTCAAACGTTTCATTTTATATCTCCGATCGTGATTTCTTTATGGATGTCGGGTTTGTTCTATTTCGTGCAATCTATAGGTCCCTAAACCAACTCCAAGTTTCGTATGAATCGGTGGTGTCATCTTGAAGTTATCACAATTTTTTTTTTGATTTTAGAAAACAAAATCGAAGCCATAAGGCGAAAATTTTTATTTTTCGATTGCTATGAAAATTTGTATTTAAGAGTTTGTTGAAGTATGAAAAATGAATATCAACTTTCTTTCTCCCTAAAAAAATATTTGACCTCTCTTTGTTGCTTCGAACAGTGTTCTGAATTCTGCCATCATAGTGCGAAAAATCGTGCCGTGCTTTTTAAAATTGCAGTACCAATTGTGATTTAATTTCGTTAGATTATAGTTATCACCTATTTGCGACAGTAAATATATAATTTTATGGATTTTAATTATGAATTTAATCATTTATAATATCGATGGATAGTAATAATTGAATTTAACTGACTTTTACAAAAAATTAAATTATTTATTTAAAATCAGTTGACATCCGCATGATGGTATCGAAGGATCAATCCCTAATTTATTTAAAAACTCTAAAACTTTTTATATAAATAAAAAAAAAGATTTTAATTTTAGGCTTAACTTAATAAATTTTGTTTGAAAGGACATGATATATTGTTAATGATTCAACGCATCGATGGAGGTTATGAATCAACCAGTATTTTTTGAAGTGTAAGTAATCATTACAACTAAACCAAATAATGAAGGTGTGTGGGTTTGGATATAGGCCATTTTGTTTTGGGATCCTACGCGTCGCTTAGCCCGCTAACCACATCCGCCCTTTAAGGAAACATTGGCGAGTAACGTCCGGATTGTTTTCTGTGTCTCTCAGTACAATTGAATTTTATTATGAGAGGAAATATGTATGTACCTTATAAGCTTATATGGTGAAATTGTTTGTGCTTAGAATAAACCTAAACTCTTTGTAAAACAAATTAAAACTACTTCATGTTATTTTTCTCACGGGCGACGAAGGCCCTAGGAGCCGCGGGGTCCATAGGCAGTTGCCACCAATCGCTGTTCACAAACCTCTGTCCACAAATTACCGTCCAAATCCAAATCCGCAAGATCATCCTTAACGCAATCCTCTCACCTACGCTTCGGTCTATCCCTCGGGCATTTACCGATCGGCTCAGCGTTTATTAACTGTTTAAGGATTCGTTCGTTACTGAACCCAACAACAAACAATAATACAAATAGACTTAGAATTTTATACTGTAAACTAAACTATTACAATTATCACGAGTTCCGCACTCCATCCCTAAAAGTTTTCATCGGATCCGAATGAGCTTAATATACTGAAGAAATATTTGATAATATTCCAAATATTCTCAACTTTTTGTCACTGTACTTTAAGTATCATGTATAATTTTCATGATCAAATAAAGTGACCAGATAATTTACTATGGATTTGGGGCAGGCACAAAAAAATAAATCAAATGTTAATTTTGTTAATAAATTATGTATGGCATACCAAAATAGAACAAGATGCATACAATTAAAACATCAACATAACATCTCTATTCCGCCAAATCTCAAGATAATCATACCAGTATTCTCGGAGAAAAGCAGCGGACTGACGGATTTTGCTTTATTCGATATTTGATTTCTACGTATCTTGAAGCGGTTATCTCTTGTCTTAACTAAAATCATAAATGTTTGATAATACTAATTTTGTATTACATTTAATTTAATATGTATAATAATACCAAACTGTATTTTAAATTGCTGATTTTTGAATTTTCGTGTATTTTTAGAACTGAAGATGATTGTATAACATTTGAAACTAGTTTTCAATAAAAACAAATGTATAGAAGTGGCAAATAATTTATCAGTCCCTAATTTCTTTTTGTCAAGACCTTAGACTATTTTCTTAAAAGCTGAGAGTTCTTAATCTATTTTTTTTTTTAAATTATGATAAGTGTCACTGTGGTAAGGGTCACTAAGCAGAGTTGCTTTTCTTGACTTCATTTCAGCCACTGATGTGATATGTTTTTCTACAGATAACCAGGAATTATTTGATTCATTAAGACCCTCCATTTTTTATTTTCATTAAACACAGCCACAGCTTGACCGAGATAATCTCACTCAAAAGTTAAATTTTATCTTTGGTGGTAGTGAAATCGGGTGTAAGACACTAATCCAAGGCAACACCTTAACAGCACCTACATGGTATATTAGGAGTATTAATAATCATGATAGTAGAATGCTGCACCTGACCTTCTCCCCATAATACACCTGACACCTCTCCTTATCACCTTAAACTCTTAATAGAATACAGGTTCTTGGATAATCAAGCCTATTCTCCTCCCATTGAGACTTCATTTTTGCAAGCTCACATTTACTTAACCATTTTAATAGAATTCACACCTTTCATCATTACTATATTATTCAGTTCCCTCCATTTTACCTCTATTCTATAATTTATGTTCAAATTCAATTATCTGTGTTAGTTTTCATAATACAGTGAAACCTCTTTATAACAGACAGCCACGAGTCCACCACGAATTTGTCTGTTGCATAGCGGTATCTGCTGAGAAGGGGTTAGGCCTATCGCTTGGATTTTAGGCGTCCGAGGCAAATTTTACATATCCCTCTAAATCTACCAGTACCTTATTTTCTCATGTTTGAGAATTTTATACCTTTATCCTTCCACCAATGGTCGATAAATTTTGAAACTCTAGCTGGCTTGCTGTAATTTTAATTATTAAAAAATAATATTACGCTGTGTCTAATTGGATCCGAAAGAAAACTTTGAAATAAAATCATAAAATATTGAAAAACAATTATGTAACATACCGGTTTCTTCAAGTGTTTCTTCCTCATAATCATCTACCACTTCCTGTTTAATGGTTATAATGACTTCTTTGGTTTCTTCCATGCTAAAAAAAGGAAAGAAAAATATAATTAGGAGGTTTATTCAGGATATTAGATAAAAAAAAGAATACACAATGAAAACGAGAGGATCATATTCACTGCTAGAACTCAACTTTTAATATTTATAACATGAATGAACAAACTACACAACTTTAATGTCTTCGTAAATATAAAAATTTAAATAATTTATCAGAATACTAGAGTTTGACATGCAACACAACAAAAACAGAGTATAAGTTAGCTAATATAGATGTAAATTTATATTTCTATAATATTACATGCCTTTTTTTCATACGGAAACACAACAAAAACAGAATATAAGTTAGCTAATATAGATATAAATTTATACTTCTATAATATTACATGCCTTTTTTCAGACGGAAACTATTTATCAAATCTAGGCACCACCACATTAGTGTAGGCGATAGGTACATATTGTTTCTAAACTCAGCACTTATTACATCGATAGGATCCAACATCCGATTGAATCCATCACAGATGGACAGCAATGAACATTGAGATTAGAGACAATCTGATTGATTTAAGTGGAAGGTCACCACTCGGAAGGTAACAAACTTTATAGATAAATGTGGTTTACAATTTTTTTACTTTTCCTTACCTCTATATGAAATATATTGTAAGGGGAAAGTATTGTGATCGTGAAAAATTTTGACTCAGAGTTTTCAACGGAAATACATGAAATAAATAGGTCTCCAGAGTCCAAATAAACAAGTCTTGCTAAATGGTCTGTGCGTGCCTGTCTGTGAATAGTTTAGCTCAAAAATGAAGTTGCACACAAAACTGAAATTATGTATTTAAGAAAGGTATATAAATAACAGACCTACCGGAAATACCAATTTATTAAATCGATTTCTCGCAAACGGCTCTTAGCGATTTTGATGAAACTTACCTAAAGTCTTCTACTAGAAGCCCTCTAATGTTTCATAAATGTAGTACATCACCCAGAAAATTAAGGGGAAAAAGTTTTGACCAAAAGGAAATTTTATTTGCACATAATTCAACAAGTATGACATCGCATGGAAGGTTTCTTTAAAAAACAAAAATTATCAAAATCTGACCAGTATTAGCAAAGATAGAGGGTATAAAACTACAACAGAGTATGTGCACAGCCTAGCTCAAAAACAAACAGCTAACCAAAACTAAAATTACGTATTAAAGATTTTTTGCTAAAATCGGCTTACCAGAAGTGCCACTGTATATCATAGATTTCACATTTTTTACAATTTTGTCGAAAACAGCTTTAACAATTTAGATGAAACTTGTCCATAGCTCTCTCCTTAAAGTCCTTTAATTTTTCAAATATATAGTACATCACTGAGAAAATGGAGTGAAAAAAGTTATGACAAAAGAAAATTTTATTAGCATTAGCAAAGATATAGCGTATTGAACTACAACAGCTTACAGCTCAAACCCAAATGGAATACCGTGTGCATCCCTAAGCAGAGGGATGAGACCGAATCGCGACTTCCCCTACCTAGCTACTCCTGTTCTCAACAATATGCTCTATTCTACTCAGTTTTTAACTTCGCGTTTATTACTATTATAATACACTTCACGATAATTATTATGGAGTGGTTAGGGAAAGTTGTACAAAAAAACAAAACAATTTTTTTCCTTTTTGTACAATTACAATTTAAAATATCATCCAATAATTGATTTATGCCTCTACAGAAGAATGGCTGCTGGGAAAATTATTCAAAATCGTCACTTGATTAGGGCAGTACAATATTTGCCATGTAGTTTTCAATTTTTATGTGCGCCGAATTCTCCCTCAAATGTTTTTCTCCACTACTACTCTGACACTCACTGTAAGAAGAATCATTGCTTGTACTTTCTTCTGCACAAGATTCCATTTCGAAATCAGTTGTTAATATTAAAAACAGAAATAACAAAAAGTTTGTAATGAGGTTACAACCACTGATCCAACAACCCAAACAGCCGATGGGTCGTTAGTGATTTAATCGGTGAATAAAGGAACGGCAAGATGAGTTTAGAGACAGTCTGATGGATTTACTAAGCTGTCAATAAACTCATCAGTGAGTTTAGAAACTTACCCATAGCCTCTTTATAATATTATCACTTGCTGATACGTATGCCTAAGGGTTATATTTGTTATACATAAAAGAAGCATAATTTTTATTGGTCCAACTTCTGCTGATAACGGTCCTTTGTTATCTTTCAAGTGAACAGAAGTAATTAATAAAATAGAATGGAGAGAGGTAACAGTGAGTGAATAGAATAGAAATGTTAGAATTCGGAGAAAGAAGTTTTTCTGAAATATTGTCTCATTGAAGATGAATAGTAGTTGTATGTCAAGATAGTGAAGATGAATAGTAGTTGTATGTCAAGATAGTGAAGATGAATAGTAGTTGTATGTCAAGATAGTGAAGATGAATAGTAGTTGTATGTCAAGATAGTGAAGATGAATAGTAGTTGTATGTCAAGATAGTGAAACATACCAAATGACAGCCTAGTAGCAATATCAAGGAATGTGTTCATTGTTAGGTATGTTGCATGTCTAGATCAAGAATTCTGAAGTCCCTTATGCCTGATACAAACTAAATCTTGCGTACGTGCAGTTGTCATGGCAACTTTATATCAATTTGAGTCTGTTTACAAAAACTTTTAATGAATAGGAAATTAAATATTGTTTCTCATGTTCAACCCTACAGGCAACTGTTAAATATAAATACTACATATATGCATATACATATATATATATATGCATATATGCGTATACATATATACATCTAAATATTCTATAGAAAACGGTATAGCTGAATATAATTGCCTAACTGCTAAATTGAAGAGATGCTTTCCAGTGAGGTAATTTAATTATTTATAAAGTATGAACTGTAACTTCAATACAGTCATTACAAACTATGTAGCTTCCCCAAAAGTGTGTTTTAAATAAACTTTTTTGATAATATCATAGTGTTTACAAGAATAAATATGTTTTCCTAATATCGCTTATACTTGGAATTAGGGATTAGAAGATATCTAATCCGAGAGTACTCGCTCGGGTATACTAGTACTAGTATATTATTACGGTAGTATACGTAGATCCCTTTTCCGGCTCTCAGGAGCGATGGATTTTGATGAGTGAGGTATCAAAAGAAAGGGAATTTCACGGAGAAGTGACGAATCCTAATTTAAATTGTTAAATTCTTACTAGGGCTTAAATAAAAGTGATGAAAAAATTGGAAGGTTTCAAAACTTTGACTACTGAGAGTCGGCGGATCGAGATGGGATAAGTTGGGTTTTAAAGATTTTGACGCGGGCATCAAGACCATATACGCTACGGTACGTATCTCCTACGGAGCTTATTGGTCCAGCGTTTTAAAGCTTAAAAATCTACCGTTTTAGAGATAACGAATGAAATAGCTCCGCACGGGCCTCATGCCATCTTGCGTACGTGCAGTTGTCATGGCAACTTTATACCTTTTAAAGCCAGTTGAGACTGTTAACAAAAACGTATTAATAACTCTGAAAACGTTTTGTAAATGAAATATTGTTTTTATGTTTCCATGAATGATAGAATACTACAAACAGAAAGTGGTATAGTAGAGTCTTATTGCTTAAATGTTAAACTGAGGGGGTACTTTCCAGTAGGGCAAGTTAATTGCTTATTAAGTTCCGGATCTGCTTTTGGTATGCAAAGTTTTGCATATTTTACTAAGTTCATTTGAAAGTTTTAAATCTAGTTGGATGCTATTTACTAAAGATGCAGTTCGTTCATTTGATGAATTGAACATGCAGCTATGTGTTTTTGAACGAAATATTAAACCCATTACAAGTAATGAGAGTGATAATTCTGAAGCTTTAGTGGCTAGGTTCGATAGACAGAAACAGAGTTATAATAGTAGCTCTACTAATAAACCTAAGCCTAAAAACTGCTCAAAAGTCGAAGCCAGGTAATTGTAATTATTGTCACAACCCTGGTAATTGTGTTCGTCAGTGTAGAAAGTGGATTGTGGTCGTCCTCCGCCCTAATAATGTTAGTAGGGTACACTATCAGTGATCTTACTTATATATAATGTTTTAGGATACAATTCCGCTATTTGAAAACCCCGCGTCTCTCCTCTATTCAGCCATCTACTATCATCGAACTGTCATCGCAGCAAATACCTTCTAATAACTTTTTTGTGTATAATTTATCATCAATAAATCATCTTTACGAGCAATATTCACAACAAGAAAGACAACGTTGAACTGAATTTAAAATGAAAATTTCACTCTATGTTAGGAAAGAGATTCAGAGAATTTAGTACTCTTTTACTTCTTCTGAAACAAGATCTTCCCTGAATTTCCACCATTTGAACCAGTGGAACATTTTTTTTTCTTGTTTAATTATTACCCATTTTTATGTACGTAAATTAAGGACTCTTTTTGATGAAAATCACATTTTATATTTTTTAAAACTGGAATTTTTTGTTCGATATATAGAAATTTTATTCGTTATAAAGAATAAAGGTTCGACTGTGTATATATATATATATATATAAATTTTATTTGTAATTATACCTCTTTATACAGCTCCTGTTCCATTAGGCGTTCATTGAGCCTCGGAGCTCCCTCAGGAATCGGGAAGAGAGGCTCTATCCTTTTGTTCTGGTGGATCCTGACCAAGCGCCAGTCAACCGGTTGCGATTCGAGAACCATTCCCATGAAGTGTGCAGCAAGGAGAAGGTGATATTCCTCATCCTCCATAGTTTGATTTATCTGAAGAAAAAAAGTTTTATTAACTTAAAAAAAAAATCATTAGAAAGGCATCATAATATAGCTATAATTAATCGCCTTGACGTGGTGGGCAAGCTTGTCTTTGTTGATAAGGTTTTTTCTATTTTAAATACAGAGTTTAATCCTAGTTTTTCCAACTTTGTTTTTCCCTTCTCCTAAAGGCTTATAATTCTTTTTTGTGAAGTCGGATCATTAATAGTCCGTACAAAGCAATCTGAGGAACAACCGAAAGAACTTCTAAAAATGCACATTATTTTTTTCAGGTTCTGCGCATGAAAAGTGACTATTTTAACAGTGAAAAAAGTGTAGTTTCATGTGAAAAAACTGTATTAACATTATTGGTAGCAATTCTGTTTGAGGCAGAAAACAAATAAACGGCGAGTAATCACTTATAATAAACATTACAGTGAACTCGTGAATAGACTTAAGAGGAGGTATACAGAAGACGACGCCATTAATCCCTACAGAAGGCAATCTGCCTCTGCACGGAGCAGACCTAACCTACGTCACTCTGTCTTCTGTTCTGTCCGCGTATTTATTCACGTAATTTTCAAAATTATTTATTCGTATTTTGTTTTCTTTTTTTCTCTCATTCAATTTAACATGAAATGCAATATTTCCATATGGTGATGTCGAGCAAAACAACAACAGGCAAGAGATCGAGAAGTCTGGGAAATACACCTCAAACTTCACCTGCCAAACAGAAGCCTTGGCGATCAAAAAGAAATACACCTCCGATCACACCTGGTAGCTCAGTTGAAGAAACTGAACCTCAACTTGGCTCCTCAGCCCAAGTTATGGCTGAGGAATCACCCTTTTTTACTCCTAACCCTTGTCCTAACCCTTTTTCTCCTAAACTGTTATCAAATCCGCAAGGAGAAGACATGGAATCAGCACCGATTCCCAGAGAACCCAAGCCCCCACCGATATTTATTAGAAATATAAAAAAATTTCAACTGCTGTGTCAACAATTAAACAACGTAGTAGGCACAGAAAAATATACGTGTCAAAGTCGCATTTATGATATAAAATTAATGCCTGACACCCCAGACACATACAGAAGCATCGTTAAATATCTGTCAGACACAGACAGATTTCCACACCTACCAACTGCGCCAAGAGAGAGCGCTGAGGGTGGTCATCAGACGCCTGCACCCCTCAACTCCATCAGAAGCTATAAAAAAAGAATTGATGGCAATGGGATTCCATTCCAGGTTCGTCAGGTAGTCAACATATTTAAAGAAAATAAAGAACAGCCGGGTGATAAGAACAAAATAGCTTTACCACTATTCTATGTTGACCTTGAGCGATCGCCCGGAATTGAAGAAATTTATAAAGTAACGCGCCTGTACTATACCAGTGTAATCGTAGAAAAACCCTACAACAAGAGGGAATTAGTGCAATGCATTGCCACCACATGCCTAGATGTGTCAAATGTGGTGACCAACACAAATCTGAGGACAGTTAAAGGCCAACAACCTTTCCTAAGACTTGAACCTCATCCCTTACTCAGTTCCTGTGTGTTGGCATACTAGGAAACCCCCTCCTTGTCTTGTCCCTTTCGATGTACTTTTGTTAGACTAAGATATTCATTCTGTCTGTAGATCTGAGGTAGTA